>CM035849.1:92684892-93315274 GCA_020510985.1 Pholidichthys leucotaenia | reverse complement strand
TTTTAAGCCTATGAAATTTTCAGCCCCCCTCATAGGTCGTACATACCCCTGTAGGTCGTACATGTAGGGGAGACCGGGGACAGTTATAACATGGGTCAGTTGTAACGCTAGCAATTGCTCCAATCAGGAACAAGTTAGGACTCACCTGATTCACTCTGCACATGCTCAATTTAGCCCTTAGTCCACATGGGAAGTTGTAGTGCCTTGAGGCAGACACAGCAGAATTTGTGAAGCAAAACATAATTTTGAGGTAAGAAAGTAATTTTTTTTTGCTCAAATTATTTTTGTGATTACATAGCTTGCTTTGTAGTTGGACTCATTAAAGGTATATCATGTTGATTATGCGTCTGTTTAGCTATCTTTCATTCAGGTTATTTGTGGAAATGTTTTAGCTTTTATTTGTAAGGCAGACTAGCTCATCGCTAATGCACTCAGGGACAGTTGTAACAAACTTGCTTGGGGTAGGTTGTAATACTTTCCAAAATGTTACAACCCACCCCAAGCTAAATTTCAATGAATGCATGAGTAATAGAAAATTGATTTTAATCAGCTACTTTTGTTTTGTTTTCTTTTGTTTTTAAGTTTTAACAAGCCTAGGTCCCAGAAGAGAAAGTGACAGGGGGTCCCTCTCGACATTTTGGAGCGGGCACTGATGTAAAGGTCCAGGGAAAGTCAGTCAAATCTGTAGCAAAATTGTATGTCATATGCCATGTCACACTATATAGATTCTGCAAAGCGAGGAAGAAGTTAGAAGATCCGGGATCAAGCGAACTTCCACAAGTAGGCTACAACTCTGCAGCAACGGTGTTCAACGAAGAACAAGAAAAGATGTTGACAGAGTATCTGGAAGGTGCTGTTAATACATACTGTGGACTGTGTTCATGGGAGGTAAGCACATAGGAATTGGTAAAGGATAAGTCAGGCTGATTTTATGACAGTTATACTGGTGGCAATGTAAAATATATTGAATGGGGAAATATTTAACATTTTTTATAAGACTAACATTACAGATGTGAGAATTTGCATATCAGCTTGCAGAAAAATAGTCTTGCAGGGAGCACCAGTTTTAACAAGAAAAGCACTCGGAGAGCGCAGACCTCCGCCATGTGCCACAGTTCCCCCCATACAGTGTTTGTGTGTATGTTTTCAGATTCCTTGACCATGAAAACATATGACTAGCAATTGGATTGACAATGATAGGATTAGTGGTTGAGTAGTTATTCACAAAAATGGCATTTTCCGTAATGGCGGCCACAGTTCTCCCCATACAGTGTTTGTGTGTACGTTTTCAGATTCCTTGACCATGAAAACATATGACGAGCAATTGGATTGACAATGATAGGATTAGTGGTTCAGTGGTTATTCACGAAAATGGCATTTCCCATAATGGCGGTTTTCTTCTGGACGGTGATCCGGCTCATCCCCAAATTGTAATCAGTTCTTCCTTGTACCATTTCCAACAACGCCTGAAAGTTTTATCGAAATCCGTCCAAAACGTTTTGAGTTATCTTGCTAACCAACAGACAAGCAGACAGACAGACAAACAGACAAACTCCGGCAAAAACATAACCTCCTGGCGGAGGTAATAAACACAACATGGCACTTTTTTGGAAAGCTTGATGAAGTGATAAAAGGGCACAACGTGGCCGCAATGACATTTGGAACGTTGATGAAACTGGCATCACTACTGTGCAAACCCTTGATAGAGAGATTTCAAAACATGGAACCAAACAAATCGAAGCCATGACATCTGCCGAAAGGGATTCACTGGTGTCATTCGCATGTGCAATCAATGCCATCGGTAACACAATTCCTCTCATGTGTGTTCCCTCGCATGCTTTATGCAGACCATTTTGTGTGAGATGGGCCAATAAGATAAGATAAGCCTTTATTTGTCCCACAGTGGGGAAATTCCAGGATTTCAACAGCACAGGGATAACAACACTCAGAGCAATGATTTAGAAGATAAGAAAATAAGAGCAGTGAATATACATATGCACACATAAATATACTGTATATACACAGTGCGGAGCATTGTAGCTAGATGGACTAAACAGCATAACTGTCTATTTAGTTACCCTACATGGTATGAATATGTACCCATACATATTGTCACCCTCCATAGCGACTGATGTTGTCCTAGTTGCATACTGGAGGGGACCATTTGTGTAAGTCTGTTGCGTCTTTTGCAGTCAATACTATTAGGTTGTCACGTTTTTTTGCTATCTCTGTGAGCAGCCCTTCTTAGGTTATACAGTCTGACAGCCGTAGGTAGGAAGGACCTGCGAAACCTCTCGGTCGCACATCTAGGATGATGTAGTCTACTGCTAAATGAGCTCCTCAGTACATCCAGTATGTCCTGCATAGGGTGGGACTCGGACTCCAGCAGAGATGACAGTTTAGCCACCATCCTTCTCTCTCCTTTCTCCTCCACTGGGTCAAGGTGCTATCCCAGGACAGAGCTAGCTTTCTTGATTAGTTTGTTCAGTCTCTTCCCATCGGCTGCTGTAATGCTGTTGCCCGAGCAGACCACTCCAAAAGTGATGGCTGATGCCACCACTGAATCGTAGAAGGTCTTCAGGAGCACCCCTTGTACACCAAAAGACCTGAGCGTCCTCAGTAGGAACAGCCTGCGCTGTCCCTTCTTGTAGAGTGCGTCGGTATTGTGTGACCAGTCTAGTTTATTGATCAGATGAACACCCAGGTACTTGTAGGATGTCACTATCTCAATGTCTGTTCCCTGGATGTTCACTGGTGTTGTGAGGAGTTGTCCTTACCTGCGGCAGTCCACCACCAGCTCCTTAGTTTTCCTCGCGTTGATCTGGAGGCAGTTCCGATGGCACCAGTCCACTAAGTCCTGGATAAGTCCTCTGTACTCAGCTTCATCTCCGTTGGAGATGAGGCCGATGATCGCAGAGTTGTCAGAGAACTTCTGTAGATGGCAGTGTGTTGTGTTTTGTGAGAAGTCCGCAGTATAAAGGGTGAACAGGAAGGGAGCCAAAACCGTTCCCTGGGGGGCCCCCGTGCTGCCGATGATCGTGTCGGACACACAATCCTGGGTTCTCACAAACTGTGGCCGGTTAGCGAGGTAGTCCAGGATCCATGATGACAGGATGACACCCCTGCACACAGCAGCTTGTCCTTCAGGATCATCGGTTGGATGGTGTGAAAGCACTGGAGAAGTCAAAGAACATGATCCTCACCGCATTCCCGGGCTTCTCCAGGTGGGACAGGAAATGGTGAAGGAGGAAGATCACTGCATCCTCCACCCAGTGCCATGCTGGTAGGCGAACTGGAGTGGATCCATCGCTGGCCCCATCAGGGGGCGGAGGTGAGCAAGGAGCAGTCTCTCGAGGGTCTTCATCATGTGAGACGTCAGGGCCACTGGTCTGTAGCTGTTCAGGTCTTTGGGGTGGGAAGTCTTTGGTACAGGTACCACACAAGATGTTTTCCACAACTGTGGTACCCTCCCCAGCTTCAGGCTCAGGTTGAAGATGTTCTCCACAATCCCACACAGCTAGTCTGCGCAGGACCTGAGGAGCTTTGCGCTGATGCCGTCCGGTCCCGAGGCCTTCCTCGCCTTGATCTTCCTCAGCTCCGTCCTCACCTGGGTCTTAGTGAGGGTCAGGTTGGGGGGCTGTGTGCTGGGAGTGGGAGGGTGTTGGTGGAGTGGGGTGTGGACAGCAGGCCTCGATGACTTTAGAGGCAGCAGTGGTTGGTGTGCAGTCGGTGGGGAGGGTGGTTGGTCAAACCTATTAAAAAAACAGGTTCAGATTGTTCACCCACTCCCTGCCCCCCGCCCCCCCCCCCCCGTGGCCTGGGAGGAGGTATTCTGGAGCCCAGAGATAGTTTTAAGGTTTCTCCAGACCCCACTGATGTCGCTCTGTTGCAGCTTGTCCTCCATCTTCTTCCTGAAGCTGTCCTTGCCTTCTCTGATCTTCCTCCTCACCTCCCTCTGTATGGACTTCAGCATCTCCCAGTTCCCCGACCTGAAGATCCTCTTCTTCTCTTTCAGAAGTGTTTTTATCTCAGGGTTGATCCAGGGTTTGTTGTTCGAGCAACACCGTATTGTCTTGGTGGGTACGGTGTTATCCACATAGAAGTTGATGTAGTCCGTGATGGTGTGAGTGAGGCCATCAATGTCATCACCATGTGGATCGCAGAACTGCTCCAAGGCAGTGGTTTCAAGACAGTCCTTTAAAGCGTCCATTGCCTCTTCCGACCAAATCTTCACCGTGCGCATGACCGGAGGTTGTCTGTGTACTAGGGGTTTGTACACCGGCAGGAGATGAATCAAGTTGTGATCCGATCTCCCGAGTGGGGGGAGTGGTGATGAGGTGTACGCCTCCTTAGTGTTAGCATAGAATAAGTCCAGTGTTTTATTGTCTCTGGTGTGGCATGCATACCTGTCAAGTGATACGGTTTCGCTGTATTTTAATTCGGGGAAAATGCAATTTTAGCAAATACGGGCATATTGCCATTTTTGTATGCCAAAAAGAAAAATATACGGGAAAAAAAATTATTGAGTGTGGAGGAACACCTCGTGTGTGACCCCCACAGCGTACGGGGCTGGCAGAGCGCTCAGCGTGAGCAATTATCACAACAGTGAGAGGTGTGGACTGATCATTATGCAGATGCGTCTCGCACCTTCTGTTGTCCTGCGGCTCCGGAACAGAGAGGAATCCCGGCGCCAGTAATGCTGCGCCTGATATGTGTGACTCTAATGCAAATGTCCATGCTTTCCTGCTGTATACTGTGATGCTAATGTGCCATGCATGCATTGTCTGGAGCCGGGTATATAAGTTGACTGTCTGCATGAAGCACCCTTTTAAACTTCAGTTCGCCGTGTTCGCCTGCACTTATTTCGATCCTCCACAAGCGCACCTAAGCAGTGTTTTTGTGATTTTCAAAATGTCTTTATGCAGCGCGCCGCCGGCGAAGAAAACAAAGCTTGAAGAAAAGGGAAATCGAGGGACTGGACGTCACCGAAAAGAATGGGAGAGTCCTAACTTTGAGAAGGGAAAATACGCTGGATGGATAAAGGCTTCTCCAGAGGGCCCTACACACTCCTTCTGTGTTCCATGTAGGAAGCGCATAAAAGTGACTGCATCAGGGATTTTCGACCTGAAGTCGCACTTCGCTACACAGGGCCACAAAAACTGTGTAGCCAAATCGAAAACGTATCGATGGATGGATGAACATTTTCAGCCAGTGAGAGAACCGACGCCTTCCAAATCCAATGCATCACTAGCAGAAGTGATGTTTTGTCATTTTGTGGCAGAGCACAATCTACCCCCATTGGTGGCAGATCACTTCTGATCTGCCACCTGATCTGATCTGCCACTTCAGAAATGCTAGAGTCAGCAAAGGCTGCTACTTGGAACTATAACAAGCAGCATCAGTGAACATTTTCTTGTTTCAAGTTCATCCAAGTGCATTAGTGTAACAAAGCTGACAATTAAAAACTCTTTAATTCTAAGTGTATATACAGTATCTAGCTGACAATTAAGAACTATATTCAGAATAATTCTTATTGTGTACTTTCAAATTAAGCAATCTACCTTGTGCTAATGTAAATTTGAAAAATATTTTTTTTATTTATTTTTATTTATTTATTATTAATATCATTTATTTTTTTATTTTTTATTTTATTTTTTTGTGCTACTTGGCTTATTATTTTCACATTACCAAAAAGTTATGGCTCAAGATTGTGTCCATATAAGTGTACATTTGAATAAATATGTTTGAAATAGTTCATGTTGCAGTTGCTGTTTGTTTAGTTGTTTTTTTTTTGTTTTGGTTTTTTTTTGGTTCAGTTTTCTTTCACCTGCCGATAAATACAGTTTTTAAGTACTCAGTACAGGTGTGAAAGCCCCCCCAATAAGGGAGGCATGAGGTATGCCTTGACAGGTATGGGCATGTGACATACTGGGTGAATGTGGGCAGAATGGAGGACAGTGAAATATGGTTGAAATCACCGGAGATGAGGAGAAGAGCATCTGGGTGTTCTGTCAGCAGCCTGCCAGTTACTGAGTGAATGGCGTCACGCGCTGTCCCTGCGTTCGCCATCAGATTTGCATAAATAACAATGTAGATCATGTGTGAGTATTCCCTCGGGAGATAGGTAGGCCGCATGCTAACAGCTAGCAACTCAATGTCTTTGCTGCAGTGTTGTTGTTTAATCGTGATATGTCCCGGTCTGCACCAGCTGTTATTGACATACTTTATCACTCCTCCGCCCCTTGCCTTCCCACTGTCTGGTGTCCGGTCTGCCAGTATTGCGTGGAAACCCTCCAGCTCGATGTTAGCATCTGTTGCTAGTTCTGTTAGCCACGTCTCAGTAAACAACATCATGCTAATCTCTCTGAAGACGCTCTGGTAACGAGCCATAGCCGCTAGCTCATCTGTCTTATTGAGTAGCGATCGTACATTCCCCATAATAACGGATGGAAGGACGGGTCTGTACCTTATATTTTTCACCCGCCGTCTTGCTCCAGCACGGCATCCACGTTGTTTGTCTTATTTCACCTGGTATGTCGAAGTCTTGCGCTAGCATCTTGGTCCGGTTAAGTGCTAGCAGCTGGTCTCTGCTGTAACGTATCCTGCTAAAAATAATGGCTCCGTCTGCCGGCTCAGGAGACATTTGGGCGATCCGTGTGTCCGTCCGATGTATAAGGTGTCGCCGGATCAGAAAGATTAGCAAGAGAAGCGAGATAGTAAATAGAAATAGGAAGAAATTGATCCGCTGTTGCAAAAAGGCAGCCTACTCGTGTGGCGCCGGAAGTATTAATTAATAGGACCCATTTTATTTCTAATGCACATTTTTCCACAGGGACGGATAATTAGCCATTTCAAAGATATTCCTTATCATCTTTACGCTGACAATATTCAGTTGTATTGCTCTTTTAAAGAGTCTGAGTTTCACATGCTGTCATCGTTAACTAACTGCTTGTCAAACAAACTGGTTAAGTGCAAACTTTTTACAGCTTAACTCAGACATGACAGAGACATTAATTATCGCTCCTGAAAATAAGATTCCACTTATTAAGCACCACATGGGTACCCTAGATTCCTCTGTCCAGACGAGACTTTTGACTCGGCTATGTCTCTTGAGCACCACATTAATTAATTAATTAGAAATTGTTTCTTCCATCTGAAGAATATTTCTAAGTTGAGAACCTTGGTGTCAAAGGTGGAACTTGAGATGATTATACATGCTTTTATTTCTTCTCACTTAGACTATTGTAATAGTCTTTTTGCCTGTCTGAGCCAAAAGCATCTTCAGTGCCTCCAGATTGTTCAAAATTCGACTGGTAGACTTTTAACTCACTCTAAGAAAAGGGCTCACATTACACTAATTTTAGCAGCACTTCAGTGGCTCCCAGTTGGTTTTAGGATTTAGTTTAAAATTTTAGTTTTTTGTTTTTTATTTTTTTGGTTTTTTTTAGCGCTATTCATGACCATGTCCCTAAATACATCACCAAGCTGCTTAAAGTGTACAACACCTCACAATCTTTGAGATCCTTGGATCAACTTTTACTGGCTGTCCCTCGAACCCATTTTAAAACTCGAGGTGATAGAGCCTTTCAGGCAGTGGCACCAAAATTGTGGAATGCTCTACTACTGTCTTTGCGCTCAGTAGACTCTGTTGACGCTTTTAAAAAGCAGCTGAAGACACTTCTGTTTAAACAGGCTTTTTAGTTTGATTATGGATTATGGTTTTTATGTTTTTAATGTCTTTATACTTGTTTTTAATGTCTTTATTATTGTATTTGTGATTGTGTGTTTTATTTTATTGTGAAGCACTTTGTGATTCTTTCTCTGAGAAGTACTATATAAATAAATTTTACTTTCTTACTTACTTATTGGAAGTGGAAATAAATGTGGATGGATGTAGTAGATTTCATGATATTCCTCAAGCACTTTGCAAACCACACCAAAGTCAGTCCTGAGACAAAGGTGCTACTTCTCTTGGATAACCATAGCTCACACCTCTCTATTGCAGCCATCAACTTCTGTAATAGCAATGGAATAGTGATGCTAACTTTCCCTCCACATACCAGTCACAAGCTTCAACTACTCAATCACATTATCTATGGGTCATTCAAAAAGATGGTGAACACTGCAAGTGATTCCTGGATGAGACTGAATCCTCGAAAGACTATGACAATATACGACATACCATTCTTTGTCAAGGCGGCACTTCTAGCAGCAGCTGCACCAAAGAACATACAGTATAAGCTGGATTCCAGTGCAATGGAATTTGGCCATACAATCCAGCCATATTTGAGGAATGTGAGTTTGTACCTTCACAAGTAACAGATCATCCAGATTCAGCTCTTCAGGCCACAACCTCTGCTACTGACTAAAGGGCCTTTTCCACTAGCACGCTTTAGCGCGACACAGGACGGCTCAGCACGCTTTGTACGCTTTTCCACAAGCCCCAACATGGTTTAACAGCCGCGATTCTCAGCCCCGCTCCAGGGCAGGGTACAGCAGTGCTGAGCTGTGCCGTGTTGTGACGTTAACAGACTGGTCGCCGTTGATTGGTCAGGTCGTAACCGGCGCTGATTGGTCAGGTTGTAACCGCCCCTCTCCTTCTCCTCATCTACCAAATCTTCACGACCTTCTCAATAAAGTTTTTGAAAAAAAAAAAAAAAAAAGAATCTTCACGACCGCCTTTACTCAGCACGCAACCACTGTTGGCGGTTTATTTTCAGTGTATTGCTGTGCTATTTTCATTTATTTTCTATCAAAAATGGCTTCGCGTAATAAGGGTGTTCCATGGACCAATAAGGAGGTGCAGTGTCTGCTCACTGCATTGTCAAACGAACGTATCCAGCGCGAGTTAGACGGAGCCGCCCGGAATGAAAAAATATACCGGGAGGTCTCGACATCGGAGTCCTTTAACGGTGAGTTTTAATTTTTTTTTATTGTGCGTTTTTTCGCAAATATATTCGGTAAGACGCTCAGTTTATTTATGCAATAAAAAAGCTGTTCATTTGTGGATGGATCGCTGCTTTATTGCAGTACACTGCGGACTAAAGCTTTTATTTTAATTATTCATGTGAACAATACGCTGAAATAAGCTTATGTATTCTTGTTAAAAACTATTGTCTTTTCTGTATATATTGCACTTTCGTGCTGTATTTTATTGTGTGCATTTTCCTTGTAGAATCATCCCACGCGTCCGCCGCGACAGCCCGCACGGATTATTCAACCGAGCCTTCCGGACCCACAGCTGGCAGAGATGGCTTCATTCAACCGAGTCTTCGTGACCCAGTTTGGGAAGCTGGTGTAGACACTCAGTGGTCGGCGTGTATAAAATGTCGATTAACCTTCATGTTGTGTTGCAAAGTTTTTTTTTTATTTCAATATTTTGTATATAATAAAATGGAATTGTTTTGGAAAGTGTGGTTTGTCTGTTATAACACTGAATTATAAAACAGTATAATTACATAGAAATTCCATTGCCTAGTCTGATCAAAATGATGCTGATCATCCTGTCAGGGGTCAACCATTGTAAAGGTAATGTAATTTTTAACTAGACCAAAAAAGAAATCTTTTTGTAAGCTTTCTGTTCTTTTTATTGAAATATCATAAAAAATTAGCACCAAGTCAAAGTAGGTACAATTATATGTAAATTGAATGTTCTATCGGCATTCCAAATTCAGAGAATTACAATACTTTAGAAGGAGTGTAGCATCATCTAAACGGAAAATAATAATACTGTTGTTCCAAACGTTGACCTGAAGGTGAAAAACATGAATTTTTTTAATTCAGTACATCCAAAATGCCCTAGGATGTAAAAAATAATACAATTTGGTGTTGGCCAGTGTGCCACCGTCTCATTATTTAATACGAATAAAAACAAGTTTCAGCTCATTATTTCTAGGTCATTTGGCAGTTAATTCAAAACAAAAGTGACTTGTGTTCTTGCAGCTTAATTATGAGATAAAATTAATTGTGAGATAAAACCACAGAGCGAGCAAGGCAATAATCCTTGGATCCTCCATTTTTTGTCTCGTGTAAATAAGGACTCAGTCGGGTGCGTAACGTCACGGGAGTGTGGCCCCGCCTCGCTGAGAATCTGCCGCCCCCCCGCTTCTAAAACCTCCTAACACAAACCATCACAGCACAAGCACAACACCGTGCTAATGGAGACAGAAGCATTCCGAGCCGTACTGAAGTGAATCGAGCCGTACCGAGGTGTGCTGGGCTAGTGGAAAACAGGCTTAAGCCTATGTTCCAGCCAGCAACCCAGCTTCTGCTCTAACTACCGACAAAGCCATTTCTCCAGCTACCAACCAAGCGTCTGCTCTATCTTCCGACCAAGCCTGTGCTTCAGCTACCAACCAAGCCACTTCTCCAGCCACTCAAAAAGCTACAAGCTCTGCTGAAGAAACACTGACTTGGATGGACTCAAGCCCAATTGCTGTGCAACCTTTTCCAAAAACTGGACAACGGAAACTCCCTTTAGCAGGAAGGAGGAGGAAACAAACAGCAATATAGTGATACACCTGTCAAGATGGCAGTGGAAGCAAAGTAGAAGATGAGATCTGAGAAGGTGAAACGGAAAGTAAGTTTACCCCCCAAAAAAGTCTGCAGCAAACAAGACAAACCAAGACATCAAATCAAATCAACCTTTATTGTCATATTGCTGTACATACAACTGTAGTGCAGGCAAGATGAAATTGCATTTCTCTTGGCATCCATATAAGTAAAAGAACATGATTTAAGACACACTCACACATACCCTCACCCCCCACCCCACTACAGCCATTCACACTTCCCTGAGACATACTTGAAAACTAACCAGGACTATAATATACAAATAATATACAGCACATAATGTCCGTAGGTGCAGTAGTATGTATGAGAGATTCCGGATCAACTGTTCAGCATCCTAACAGCTTGTGGAAGGAAGCTGTTAATCAGTCTAGTGGTTCTGCCTCTGATGCTCCGGAATCGTTTGCCAGATTGCAGAAGTTGAAAGTGTTTATTCAGAGGGTGAGAACGGTCCTTGACAATGTTCAGTGCCCTGCTCCTACAACGGTTCTGAAAAAGTTCTTTGACAGAGGGGAAGGAGACTCCAATTACCCTCTCAGCTCCCTTAACTATCCTCTGCAGGGCTTTTTTGTCTGACATACTGCATCTGGAGTACCATGTAGCAATGCAGTACGTCAGAACACTCTCCACCACACCTCTGTAGAAGGTGAGGCTGCAGATGGGGAGAGAGGCCTGTTTGACTTTCCTCAAGAAGTGCAGTCTCTGCTGGGCCCACTTCCTGATCCCCAAGGAATTCTTGCTCCAGATCAGGTCCTGCGAGATCTGCACTCCGAGGAACTTGATGTTCTCCACTCTCTCCACTGAACGGCCGCCGATGCTGAGAGGGACGTGTTCAGGCTGTGACCGCTGGAAGTCGATAATCATCTCCTTCATTTTGTCCACGTTGAGCACCAGATTGTTCTCCCTGCTCCAGCTCTCCAGGTCTCTCACTTCTTCCCTGTACATTGATTCCTCATCCCTCTGAATAAGTCCCACCACCGTAGTGTCGTCTGCAAACTTAATAATCTGGTTCCCCTTGTGTCTGGATACACAGTCATGTGTTAGAAGTGTAAACAACAGTGGACTGAGTACGCAGCCTTGAGGGGATCCGGTGCTCAGCATGATAGAGTTGGAGATGTTATTTCCAACCTGGACAGACTGAGGTTTCTCAGTCAGGAAATCCAGGATCCAGAGACATGTGGCGGTGTTCAGACCAAGAAGGAGTAATTTCTCCATCAGTCTCTGGGGAATAATGGTGTTGAATGCTGAACTGAAATCAATGTACAGGAGTCTGGCGTAGGTGTCTTTCTGATCCAGGTGGGTGATGACCGAGTGCAGGGTGGTGACTATAGCATCCTCCGTGGAGCGGTTTGAATGATATGCAACCTGGAGCGGGTCATGTGATGCAGAGAGGCAGGCTGTGATGTGTGGTTTGACAAGCCTTTCAAAACACTTCATCACAATTGGTGTCAGTGCAACACGACGATAGTCATTCAGACAGGACACAACTGTTTTCTTTGCCACCGGTACTATGGTAGAGGTCTTAAAGCATCTGGGCACGATGGCCTGACTCAGGGAGATGTTAAAAATGTCAGTCAGGACATCCGCCAACTCGCTCGCGCAGTCTCGGAGCACACGTCCCAGGATGTTGTCTGGACCTGCAGCTTTACGTGGGTTGACCCTGGTTTGGGTCCTCCGTGTGTCCGCTGTGTTGATGGTGATAGCTGGCCCAACCAATGGTGGGGATGGGCCAGCCCTCCCTCCGATTGTTGGGTTTGATGCTTCAAAATGTCCAAAGAAGTCGTTGAGCCTGTCTGGAAGCGAAGCGTCGTCATCATTAACCCCCTGCCTAGACTTATAGCCCATCAGTGTCCAAACTCCCTGCCACATCTGCTTGGTGTTCCTAGTGTCACAGAGGTGTCCCTGGGTTTTCTCCTCATAGGCACGCTTCGCTGTCTTAATTCCCTTTGAGAGCGCAGACCTGGCTGAGCGGAGGGTGATCCTGTCCTTCGCTCTGAAGGCTGCATCTCTGGCTGTGAGCAGCGAGCACACCTCTGCAGTCATCCAGGGCTTATGGTTTTCCCGTACAGTGATGGTCTTCACTATAGTGACATCCTCTGTGCACTTCGCAATGTAGCTGGTGACCATTTCAGCATACTCCTCCACATCTGTCTTGTCTTCCTGGGAGACTGCTATTTTGAAGACCTCCCAGTCTGTGTGCAGAAAACAGTCTTTGAGTGCTGAGGTTACACTCTCTGGCCAAATCCTGATTTGTTTCACTACTGGCCTGCTGCGCTTCAGTAAAGGTTTGTAGGCAGGCACCAGCATCACGGATATGTGGTCAGAAAGGCCGAGGTGGGGGTGAAGTGTTGCCTTATATGCATCTGTGTTTGTGTACACCAAGTCCAACATACTCTCTCCTCTGGTCTTAAAGTCTACACATTGTTTAAACTTGGGGAGCACGGTCTTGAAACTGGTGTGGTTAAAATCCCCCGCAACCACCACAAAACTGTCCGGGTGTGAAGTTTGGATTTCACTAATAGCATCGTGCAGCTCTCCGAGTGCCTCTTTAGCATTAGCGTTAGCACTCGGTGCTATGTAAACAACAGCTACAAACACGTTGCTGAATTCCCTCGGCAGATAATATGGCCGACAATTTACAATGAGGAACTCCGCCAACAGAGAGCAGTGTTTAGATACTAATGTGGCGTTAACACACCAGTTCTTGTTAACATAGATGCATAGGCCCCCCCTCCACGGCTCTTACCGAAGCTCGCAGTTTCTCTGTCGGCCCGGAACGTTGTCGTACCTTCCAGCTGAATGGCCTGGTCAGGGACGTTGTCGTGGAGCCATGTCTCCGTGAACGCAAGCACACAGCAGTCCCTCCACTCTCTCCGGGTTTCTCTAAGCAGACGCAGCTCATCCAGCTTGTTGTCGAGGGAGCGGACATTAGAGAGAAGGAGCGACGGTACTGCTGGTCTGGAGGGGTTAGCCTTTAGCCTAGGATGAATCCCGGCCCTTTTTCCTCGCTTCTGCTTACGTTCTCTCCGCTTACGCTTCCTCCTCTTCCGGGTAGCCTTCAGCGGGAACTCCACCAGAATTCCATGCTGGCGTAGAATGTCCAAGTCACAACCGAGCACCGCGATTCTTGCAGCGTGCAGTACCTTGATGTTTAATAAGGTCTCACGGTTGTAAGTTTTACAGAATGTACGTCTGGGAAGATCAAAACACTCAACACTCTCACACTCGCTGATGCCAAGAGGGGCCGCTGTGTCCATGCGCGCCGCTGCCGAAGAGCCGAAAAAAAAAAAAAAAAAAAGCTCCAGGAAAGAAAAACGAGAAAAGACGGAACATTGAACCACAGGAGTCGGATTCCTCCGTTGTTGATAATTTCTATATCATCTTCATGGAACACTTCAGTAACTCAAAGCCAAAAGAAGTCTGGGTTAAGTCCATGACATGTCATCTGTGGGCCCACAAAGCCTGCACTCGAGGAGTGCCATACACCTGTTACCACTGTCTGTCTGATAGTGACTAAAGAACTTGGCACATACAACCTCCTTCCCACAAATGTATACACTGTTTGATTGTTGAAACTAGTGCACAGTTGCACCTTTTGTACTGTTTATTATAAATGTTCAGATGTTAGCAGTAGCAGTTTAAGTGCTGTAATCTGTGGGACCACAGCGGTTTTGTTTAAAAGTTTTGAATGAAAAACTTTCAATATCTTAAGTCATTGTCATGGTCCTTATTTCATAATTTTACATTTGACCCCAAGGTATGTTTCAACTGACCCAGACTATGGGGTCAATTGTAACATTTCACACCTTGTGTTTGAGATTAAGTCATGCATTTTCTCTTTGCTAATAAATGACCTAGAAAATGTCTGTGCGACACAGACACTTGAAGTGAGTTCATATAGCAGTTTGAACACAGTGGATTAAAAGACCTCAAAGTTAGAGACAGAAATGTCAAAAATGTTACATGTCCCCGATCTCCCCTATACATATGATTTTAAAACGGAGACAATATAAAATATCTGTGGACAGTTCAAGTACTGCATTTAGAATAGTCTTCAACTTTTCTTCTTTCAGCTGCTCCCTTTAGGGCAGGGGTGTCAAGCTCATTCCATGGAGGGCCAAGACCCTGCATGTTTTACTTCCACCCAGTGTCTTCAGCAGGTGTTTTCACTGATCAGCAATCAGTGGGAAGAAATTCAATGAAATCACCTGTTGAAGACACTGGTTGGAGGCAAAACCTGCAGGGTCTTGGCCCTCCATGGAATGAGTTTGACACCCATGCTTTAGGGGTTGCCACAGCGGATCATCTGTCCCCATCTCACCCTATCCCTTGCATCTTCCTCTGTAACACCAACCCTCTGCATGTCTTCCGTCACTACATCCATGAATATTCTCTATGGTCTTCCTCTTCTCCTCCTGCTTGGCAGCTCCATCTTCAACATCCTATGTCCAACATATCCACTATCCCTCTTCTGCACATGTCCAAACCATCTCAGCCTTGCCTCTCTTACTTTGTTTCCAAACGACTCAACATGAGCTGTCCCTCTGATATACTCATTTCTAATCTTTTCCCTCCTAGTCACTCCCAATGACAATCTTGGCATCTTCAACTCTGCCACCTCCAGCTCCACCTCCTGTCTTTCTGTCACCACCATCGTCTCCAAACCATACATCACAGCAGGTCTCACTACCATCTTGTAAATCTTCCCTTTCACTCTTGCTGCTACCTTTCTGTCACAAACCACTCCTGACACTCATCTCCACCCACTCCACCCTGCCTGCACTCTCTTATTCACCTCTCTTTTTCACTTCCGCCCTCCCAAGAGAGCAGACGCTTTTTTCTTCTCTCCTGCTGACTTTTCCTCCCCTCCTACTACTGGATCCCAGCTTGCTGTTGTCTGTCTGCGTCTAACTGCGACCGCCGAAAAGAAATTATGGAGTTAATAAGCTGGGCTTTGAACACAATTGACACTATTTTTTCAACAAGGAAAAGTGCTCCGGGGGAAGCTGTCTGCCCCGCTGGAACGGCTCCAGTGGGCTATCTATGTGACACAGGTAATTGGAAAATGCTGTGTTTCTCTAATCTCTCTATCGAAGATATTGAAGATCTGTTTATCTTCGTAATCTTGGTGATTGGGATAATTGAATTGAATTTTGAATTTTTGAATTTGAATGAATTTATTTCGGATAGTACATTACAGGTTAAAAGAAACTGTATAATATAACAACAAGGTCAAATTAGACAAAGACTCCTTCTACTATACAATTCCACGTGAGTTATCCGAAATGGGTGATGGCTGAAGCCGCAGCTTATATTGCCCACCCATATTCCATCCAAGAATTCAAAGGAGAAAAAAGAGAAAACAAGACAAGAGCGATTACAATTTAAAACAAGGCTAAGACAAAATATGACTGAGAGAAAAAGAAAACTGAGCTAGTCTAAGTTAAGCGGTTACTATTCAAAAACAAATCTAAGACATAGTGTCACAGAGAAAAAAGAAAAACTAAGCTATAACACAACACAGGCTGGAAATGTCAATCCTTATGTGAGTTTACATGTCGTCTTGTAAATATGTTTGGAGTATTTCTTCCTTTAGTTTTTGTTTAAATTGTCCAAGCTTTGTACATGATTTTAATTCAGGTCCAAAATCGTTCCATAATCTGACACCTTGCACTGAAATACAGTGTTGCTTGGTAGTTGTTCTCACTGTAGGCTTTTGAAATATACATGTTCCTCTGAAGTGATATCGTTTCTCCCTTGTTTGGAACAACTTTTGGATATTTGCGGGCAGTGATAGATTCTTCACTTTGAACATTATTATTGCGGTTTTAAAGTCGATCAGATCTTTCAACTTGAGAGTTTTTTGTTTAAGAAAAAGTGGGTTTGTTGGTTCCCTGTAAGCTGCTTTGTTGATTATTCTAATAGCTCTCTTTTGAAGCATAAAGAGTGGATATATGTTTGTTTTATATGTATTTCCCCATACTTCATTACAATATGTCATGTATGGGAGTATTAATGAATGATACAAGGTGTATAGTGTGGGTTGATTCAGCAAATTTTTCACTCTGTGTAATATTGCAATTGATTTGGATACTTTACCTTTTATATAATTAATATGTGGCTTCCAACACAGTTTGTTATCAATTATTACTCCAAGGAATTTAGTTTCGGATACCCTTTCAATCTCTACACCATTTACACTGAGTTTGGGTACTGGGTAGTTGTGATGGTTGTTAAAGACTATAAATTTTGTCTTGCTTAAATTGAGCGTTAATTTGTTTGAATCAAACCACAGTTTCAGCTTTCCTAATTCCTTTCCGAGTGTACCAGAAGTTGTTCCAAGTTGTTTCCACTGCATAGCAGGTTAGTGTCATCAGCAAACAATATTAAGTCCATTTTTTCTGAAACTTTACATATATCATTTATATACATATTGAATAATAATGGTCCCAAAACTGAACCCTGTGGGACTACACAGGTGACCTTCAGTAGCTCTGAGTTTTTGTTGTTAACACATACAAACTGATATCTATTCTTTAAGTAACTTCTTAACCAGGACAGTGCTACCCCTCTGATACCACAATTTTGTAGTTTCTTTAATAATAGATTGTGATCTACTGTATCAAATGCTTTTTTAAGATCCAGGAATACTCCAACTGAATACTCTTTATTTTCAATGGCTGTTGATATTTTTTCTGTAAATTCCATTAAGGCATATGCTGTTGTCCTTTTGTGTCTGAACCCATATTGCTGCTCACACAATAAATCATTCTTCAGTATGAAGTTGTCAATTCTCTCATAGAATATTTTTTCAAGTATCTTGGAAAATTGCGGTAATAGTGAAATTGGTCTGTAGTTGGAGAGTTCCCCTCTGTCGCCTGTCTTGTAAATTGGAATTACTTTAGCTATTTTCATTGCATTGGGAAATATACCTGATTGGAGAGACAGGTTACAGATATACGTCAGTGGTTTCACTATGCATTCGATAACAGTTTTGACTAGTAGCATATCAATACCATCGCAGTCAGTAGATGTTTTACTTTTGAACGATTTAACAATTTCAATGACCTCTCTTTCGTCTGTGTTCTTTATGAAGATGGTGTCTTTTACAGCAGTGTTATTGCATATTGAATCACCTGTTGGCACCGTAGTGGGTATTTCTCGGGCCAGTTTAGGTCCAATGTTAACAAAAAAATTATTAAATTCATCTGCAGGTGAAGCTATATTCACATTCGGAGTCGATTTATTATTTTTTGGAGTGTTAGTTGGGTAGCTGGTATTTCTGCTTTTATTTCCAAGGATACTGTTGATTATTGTCCATGTATTTTTAATATTGTCTTTGTTTTTTTCCAGTTCTTTACTGTAATAGTCTCTTTTACTACATCTTATTATATATGTTAACTTATTTTTGTATGTTTTATACCGCTGCTCTGCTTCTTTTGTCCTTTTCTTTATGAAAGCTTTATATAATAAATTTTTCTTTTTACACGCCTTTTGTAGTCCTTTGGTTAGCCATGGTTTGTCAGTAAATTTGTGTTTAAGCTTTTTTTTAACTAATGGGCAGTTTTTTTCATAAAGAGTGGTTACAATGTTTGTAAATGTGTCATAGGCTTCATTTACATCTGATACATAGACTTCTGTCCAGTCTTGCTTCAGCAAGTCCTCTTTAAAAGAACTGATTGCGTTTGGTGATTTGTGTCTGAACGATTTTGAGATTTTTTCTGGGTTGGGCCCCGTGTGGCCATGGATAAGTGCAAAGATTGGCAAGTGGTCGCTTATATCATTTATCAATAATCCACTTTCTATTTTCTTGTCGAGAACATTGACAAACAGGTTGTCAATAAGTGTAGCAGAGTGAGCTGTGATTCTACTGGGATGTGTTATTGTGGGATATAGACTCATGCTGTACATAGAGTTCATGAACTCTGTAACTACATTTTGTTGATGTGGATTAAGTAGGTCAATATTGAAATCTCCACAAATTGCTACCATTTTCTTACTAGTAATATTATTGTACAGCTCGACTAATTTATCTCTGAATGTCTCAATGCAAGTTCCCGGCGTTCTGTATATGCAGCTTATGATTAGATTTTTTGTTTTGTCTAGGTCAATCTCGACAGTAACACATTCCAGAATCCCTGGTAGTGCTAAGGACATTTCATTTACAAGCTTACATCTATATAGGTCATCAATATACAGTGCAACACCACCACCCTTTTTTTGAGATCTGTTAATGTTAAACATCTGATATCCCTCTATTGCCATCAGGGGAGCCTGGTCTGCATTAAGCCAGGTTTCAGAGACTGCTATAGCTGTGAATTTTCTGTTTAGCTGTTTTAAATAGTCCTGAATCTGTGAGAAGTTTTTGTTAAGACTTCTGCTATTGAAGTGTATTATTGACAGTTTACCATCTAATTGCACTTGACTTTTGAATTGCTTTTCAGTGTAATATTCACAGTGGTTATGAATATTATTGAAAAAGTGGTTATCAGGATCAATATCATTCTCCATCTCTTGTGGTTTATGTTCAGCATAGTGGCATATTTTTAGAGTTTGAGTTTCCTCACTCTGTGTTTCATAGTCAGTGTTCATCTGTATTTATCTAAGTCAGTAGCATCTCTGATCATTATACTTTTTGCTTGCTCAGGTGTTCCATTTAGTTTAATCCAAATTCTACAATTTCTTGTCCAGGTTGACTGTATCTTATTATGTTTCTTTAGCATCCGTGCCTGCCGTGCTAATTCAGCGTTTTTTTTTGTCAGGTGTTCATTTAGGTAAACTTGAGTTTCCTTTAGTTTTTTGGCCTGCCTCAGTATGTCATTTTTCACCCTCCTGTTCACAAAGCGCATCACAATTGATTTCTTTGTTTTGTTATCTTTCTTCGGTAAAGCATAACAGGCTGAGATCGCATTGGCTTCTACCTTAATGTCTTTATCATTAAGGAACTGAAGCACTTGGTTTTCTAAGGACTAAGGACCTTAGACCTTAGACCTCTAAGGACCCAATCTAATTCTGATTGGGACGGGAATTGTCTTGGTTTACCGCAAATTGCTGAAGATGGATTCAACCTATCAAAATGCTGGCCAGGCGAGGTGCATCCAACAAATTGAGAAACTGGAGAAGACCCTGATAGCGACTACTGGAGAACTGTCTCGTAAGGTGGATTACATCATGGGTTCGCTCAGGTCTTTCCACGACGAATTCAAAGCTGCGCAATGAAGGATTAATGTACTGAATCTACAGAAGAAATACAAGTCTTCTCTGTGATCAGTCCTATTTGGCATTATTATTCCCCATGAAAATTCCTCCTGGCTGTCTGCAGACTGTGTTTTTTCAAAATCATGAGCACAAGGCCTTGGACAGCCAGCTGCAGTGCCAGATAAGACTGGGCACCAGACAGACAAAACATCTTCTGCCAAGGGTCCTTGGGTCTCTCTTATTATCATCAACACTGCTCAACACCGCACACACATTGATTCATGAACTGATTAAAGATATACTGTACACTGCTCTCTTGTGTCTTGTGAAATTCTGAGTTGTTGCTCTGTGCTATTGAGAGATTTTTTTTTCATTGTAATCATAATCTGCTTAAAAAATAAGCTGTATTCTGATAACGAAGTTTTTTTTCTCCTCCCCCCTTGTGTCGTTCCCTCCCTTCCCCTCCCTTCTTATCTATCTCTGTTTGATGAGGCGCCTATTATGGCTGCCGTGTCGTTGTGTCGCGCGCATGCGCACCAATGTCAAGTCAAGTTCCTCGGGTGTTTTTTACATGCTTGGCAATACAGTTTATTCTGATTCTGATTCTGATTCTGATTCTCTTGTGCATTTTCCATTGCTTTGGATGGTTGACCCCGGGTATTTTAACTCATCTACTTTCACTACCTCTACTCCTTACATCTTCACCATTGCACATGCCTCCCTCTCGTGTATTCAATTCAATAAGTGACTTTTGCATTACGAGTGCGCATGTGTGGACTATGTGAGTTCAAAGTTCACGACTACCAAACATTCCGGTAGCCGCCTTGCTTTTGTATAGAGACAGTACTGTCACACCTGAACAAGTGCCGTTTAAAATCTGCTTCAAGCTTTAAATCTCCGTTATGCCAGGGGCACATTGTGCCATAGTGAAGTGTGGAACGGCATGTATCATCTAGAGCGGTGGAAAAAGCAAACTTGCAGCATACATGCGTGTAACTTCGGGACCAGCGTGTGCACATGTCCGCCGCCATTCTCGTTATATACATTGCCCACGGAGCTGAGATAACTCTGAGTTATCAGAGTAACAAGAAAAAAAACGGTGCACGGAACACAAAAATGCAAACTTAAAGTAACTTACAGCAGGGAACTTTCCAGGGCCAAGATCGCACTGCGAGAGGGGAAAAGAAATAAGTCCAGTAGTCCATAGACATCAGACGTTTGACTGTTGAGACTTGACAATGCTGCTGCACTGAGAGAATGTGTAGGCAGCCTTAAATAACTGGCAGTAAATGAGCGACAGGTGCTTGCCACTGAGTGAGCCGGTGACCTAATTACAACTGCTCACAGCTGAGATGGCAGAAGAGCAGGCAGTGAGCAGTTGGTAGGGAGTGTCTGGAGAAAGAGGAAAGGCTCTTGTCACAAAACCAAAACAACAGACAAAAACTGACAATAATAATAATAATAATAATAACAACAACAACAACAGGCATACTAAACTTAGAAACAAAGTGAGAGTCTGAACACTGTGAAACACATGCTCAGACGCATGACAATTTGGGTGTTTTTTTCATTATCACTAATGTACTATCCTGTGTGACCTAATCTTAATCTAGATATGATGTCCTCCTCCTTTCTACTCCTGTGAACTTCTCTAGCTTCCCCTACTTTCTTTTGTATGCCATACAAACTCCGTCCTTTATTTCTTCTATCCCATTCTTCCTGCCACTTCTTTTTAATTTGTGTTTTAATAATGCTCTTGACCTCTGCCTTGCTATATTTCACATTCCTACTAACTTGTCTCTTCCTAGTTGTGCATTTTGCATATTGATCTGCTAGTTCATTCCCATCCACTCCAATGTGTGCCGGAATCCAGATGAGCCTAATATCCATGCCTGCCTTTGAAATTCTCAGTACTGAATGTACAATTTCCTTTACCAAATCCTGTCTTGATTCTGAATGCATTTGCCTAATACTCTCCATTGCACTGCTAGAATCAGACCCTATCAAAACCTTTCTGGGTTTTACGTCATCCACCCAACTCAATGCCAAAAAGATTGCTAAAAGCTCACCCAGTATACACAGCTAAGTCATCATTAACCCTTTCCTCTTCATGACTTCTAATTCTGGAATGATGAATGCTATTCTCACAATATTCTTTATTGATTTAGATGCATCTGTATAAATCTTTATAAAGTCAGGATAATTACTGTCTAAATATTTATTGACCTCATTCTTGTTTATCCTCCCTCTTTTGTCTTTTGTTAATAATCTAAAATTCACTTTTGCTTCTTCCAGACACCATGGTGGTTGTGCAAAAAGAGGGACTGTTGGACATACTTTATCAACAACTCTTAGCTCCCTGATTTTATTCCCTATTATCCATTCAAAACTTCTCATTTTCCTCTTTTCCTTCTCTTGACAAGGCTTCAGTACACTGTGTACTGGGTGACTGTCACTAAATCCTCTGATGTTGGTCCAGTATGTAGCTGCTATCTGAGTTCTTCTCAACTCCAGAGGCATCTCACCCATCTCCACCTGGAGCGCTGCTACTGGAGTAGTTTTTATGACCTCACAGCACAATCTCAGAGCTTGGTATTGAATTGTATCCAACTTTTTCAATAGTATTTCTGAAGCTGATCCATACATAATACACCCATAATCAAACACTGACCTAATTAAAGCCGCATAATGTTTTTAAAGGTCTGATGACACAATTTTGACTTCATCTAATTTTGCAACACATAATCTCAATTGACAAAATAGGCTGGTCTGTGCAGTTCTAAGTCAAACAGGCTTTTTTCACGTGAATATCCAACGTTTTCATGAGCGCCACATCACAAATTGCGTCAGTGGCTGGAAAACCCCGTGGCCATGTTGCAATGTCATCAACAGAGCACAGCGTTTGGCTGCCCATTGTACACGCAGGATGGAAGCGGTAGAAAACATCGACGATGGTTCCAGGACATGTAGTCTGGAATTGGTTTGTGTTGTCCAATCTTCAGACGATTATAGTTCAGAAGAATGGGATGATAATGAAGAATCTGGGGGCATCAGACCTTATAGGTTTGAGCCGTGCCAAGTGGGCTTTGTGCGTAGCGAGTCAGACTCAGAGAGTGACTGTGGTGAGGCACACATGCCCGCCGCAGCAGCAGCGACAAACACATGGCAGGGGAACACCGAGTGGTATGCTTTTGTTACAGATATTGCAACAAATTATTTGTTCATAAATATAATTTATTTAAACACGATTTTTCAATAAAATCATAGCAGTGTATTCTCTGTGGCTCAGAGATCGGGTTTATTATATATTATCTTTTACATTCTTGTTGTTTTTATGTTTTGTACATGTGGTTTATGTGCCATTTTGACCCACTTTCAGGTGAGCACTGTCCAAGATTCACTGGTCCAACCATGCGCCCTCTCTCTTTGACAGTCAGCTGTTCATGCTTTGTGTGCATCATCTGCCATGTTGTCAGCCAGCCAATATTGCCAACACTATCACGACGTGTTAGCCACTCCACACAGCCGTGGTTCTGTTGTGCCCCTTGAAGCGATGTCGGCCCTGAGGCGCAACCGTGGTTAACACGTCTCCTCTCCATGCATTCACTGGGCGATGTCAGCCCCGAACATCAACTGTAAGTGTTTCTCTTTATTTTTGTAAGTCTTCACCTTTTTGGGAACTGTTGCCATCAGTCTTATGTTCAATACAAGTGCTGTGGTGAATCCTGCGCCTAAATCCATTCATCCTTCCCCTCCTTGTGCGCCACCTCCTCGGCTGTGGTTGACGACAGCGGAACCACTTCCGGCCAGCGCGTGGTGTGGTCAACCATTGTCAGAAGATATGTGCATCCTTGTGAGGGCGGGAGGGGGCCTACGAGGTCCACGTGGACATGATCAAACCTTTTAGCTGGAATGTGAAACGGCTCCAAGGGAGCTCTCGTGTGTCTATGGACCTTGGCTCGTTGACAAGCCATGCAGGCTGCCGCACACTCTCTAACTTGTTTGCGCAGGCTCGGCCATACAAATTTCTCTCCTACCATTTTGACCGACGCGCGCACTCCCGGGTGCACCAGAGAATGGATCGAGTCAAAAACGCGGCGGCGCCACGCGGCTGGTACCACAGGACGCAGTCGCCCCGTGGAGACATCGCAGATTAGGGGGGGCATACCGTCTTGCAGCACCCTGTTCTCCAGCCTTACGCTCTTACGCAGCACACGGAGAGGGAGGGTGAAATAATGAGGATTTACGTACAGGGTTCACCACAGCACATTTAATACAGAAAGACAGACAATTCCCAAAAAGGTGAAGATATACAAAAAACACAAACACACTTATTGATGGCATTCGGGGGCTGGCATCGCCCAGAGAATGAATGAGAGGAGATGTGTTAGCTACAGGTGCGCCCCAGAGCCGACATCGCTTCAAAGACGCACGACAACCACTGCGAACATGGAGTGACTAACACGTTGTGAGAGTGCTGAAAATAATGGCAGACTAACAGCACGGATGACAATACTATGGACCAGCAGTGTGTGACTGGCAAACGGCCTCTAAGTACACGCACTGCTGGTGATGGTGTGATGAGAAGTACCTGGGCGAGGACTGGAAAAGATGATCAGCAGGAGGGGAATCAGCTGGTGATAATGAGAGAGGGGACATGGCTGGACCGGCCAGCTGTCAGCATGCGATCACAGAAAGTAGGTCAAAGCTGCGCATAAATCCATTCATCCTTCCCGTCCTCGTGCGCTCCTCCTGCGTAAAAGAACACGAGGAGTGCACGAGGAGGCTTATGACAGTTGGAGCTGAAGCGTGTGATGTGGTCTTTCACGGCCTGCTGTTTATCTAAGCCTGCGACACAACGCGAAGGCATAGCCGTAAAATTAAAACAAGAAACCAGAGAAACTGAGCTACAAAGCTGCTGGCATTCCAGTTAACAACACCAGAGTCCATTCTGTCGCTTACGTCATGGTGGTACCGCCCTTCATTCAGTGGGCGGTACCACAATCCAGTTAGCGGCTGCGGTTTTTTGATGATAACTAGTTTATGCAGGCACGGTTGTAAATATTATATTGATCATCGACAATGACTTTTGGGTTTACACAACATGCTAAAAAAATGTCAAAATCGTGTCATCAGACCTTTAAGGCACCTCTATTTGGTCCTGATTCTCTTCCCCTCAAACATCTAATAATATTTAAAACCGTCTTACATTTTGTCACAATTTTCTCAACATAAATATTCCAAGAACAACTCTTATTGAACAACACACCCAAATACTTGAAGCACTCAACTGTTTCTATGTATTGATCATACATTTTAAGATTGACTTGTTTACTCTCTCCCTAGTGAAAAACACCACCCTTGTCTTCCCCACAGAAAACCTAAATCCCCATTCCACTGCCCAAGCCTCAACTTTATCAATCGCCTGCTACAATTTTTTAACAATAAATGATAGATTTCTTCCTCTTGTCCACATAGCACCATCGCCTGTAAAAAAAAAAAAAAAAAAAAAAAAAAAAAAAAACAGCAATGACCTCTTAACTCTACAAAAAAAATATCATTGATCATGACTGAGAACAAAATAGGACTAATAATACTATCTTGTGGGGTTCCATTTTTTATTACTTGACTTGAGCTGTACTGCTTTCCTATTCTTACCAAAATTTTCCTGTCACTCAAAAAATTTTTAATCCATCTTTTCATTCTCCCTCTAATGCCTAGCTTATGAAGTTTGATAATCAATCCTACTTTCCACATTGTGTCATATGCCTTCTCGACATCTAAAAATACAGCAACTACACTTTCCCTATTAACTTGGGCCTTCCTAATTTCATGTTCCAAACAAACAGCAAGATCAGTAGTGCTTCTCCCTTTTGTCACTTTGGTAACCTTTTAATGCCTCTCTAGACTCTAGATAATATATTAAAAATTAAATTAAATCACCCTTTATTGTCATTCAACCATACAACCAGTCATGTACAGTAGAACAAAATTGTGTTTTCTCCTATCTACAGTGTTAATCACACACACACCATATATAGAATCAGAGGGGCCGCAGCCATGCAAGGCGCCGCCACAGATTTCCCTCCTCCATTCCATTATTGCTGAGCACCAAGCTGGACGGCAGAAAGTTCCGCTTTTATATGGTCTTTGGCATGACCCGGCCAGGATTTGAACCCCTGCCTCCCGGGTGTGGGGCGGATGCTCTACCAACTGAGCCACCACTCTCAATCATTTTTCCATAGTTTTACCAATGTGAGATGTTAACGCGATGGGTCTGTAACTCTCCTAAACCTGGATTTTTACCTGGTTTGCATTGCAACAATAACAGCTTCTTTCCATGGAGTAGGCAATATCCCTTCCTCCCAA
This sequence comes from Pholidichthys leucotaenia, assembly GCA_020510985.1. NCBI lineage: Eukaryota > Metazoa > Chordata > Actinopteri > Cichliformes > Pholidichthyidae > Pholidichthys > Pholidichthys leucotaenia. Next base: position 93,289,138 of record CM035849.1, on the reverse strand, counting down.
ACCTTGCAGTGTAACTCTGATAGTATCTTTTTATCAATATCACTCAGGTTTTTAATCATTTTATAAGTCACTTGATCTTTCCCTGGAGTTGTCTTACAGACTTTCCGTAATGTATGATTTAACTCATTCATTGAGAAACACCGATTTATCACCTTCTCAAACTCTGCTTCATCTTGCAAAGCTCCTACATTATTTCATTTTGTCTGTTCATTCCCACTTTTCTCCACATTGCTCAAATTATCTGCACTACTTATTTTACTGAAAATTCTAACTAAATATAGATAGATAGATAGATAGATAGATAGATAGATAGATAGATAGATAGATAGATAGATAGATAGATAGTTTAGTTTATTTCGAACACAAAAATATAACAAAAACAAGCAATGACAAATGCAATAAAGTAACAGTATACACTGTTCGAAAGGGAGAAGGAAGAAGTGAACACTTATTAATTCCATCTCCTCTTTTCCATAGATACACCCATGTGAATTTTATACAAATTACCACCTTTAAGACCCCAAGTAAACAATTTACTGTATTTTTTACAAATCAACAATTAACACCCATCCATTCTAACATACATTGATGTCCATACATCAAAACCAGCCTCAAACAACACAGATATACACAGTGCTGTCCCACCCACCATTCCATAGTGTCCCATAATGTCCCAGAGTGAACATAATGAATTGTACATATAAATACTACCCTTCTAACATATATTCTTTCAGCAAATGGTGCTTATACCTCTTTTTGAATTGATTTCTGTTTGTACATAGTTTCAGTTCCGGCTCCAGACTGTTCCACAAATCCACCCCACAGACAGATATGCACATACTTTTCTTGGTTGTACGTATTTTGGGTTTTGTAAAGTTTAAGTCTCCTCTCAAATTATGATCATTGTGTGGTATATATCACTCAGATATTCCATACCTACATTGGTTAGAGAATGTGGAAATGTTTGGGACAACATATACAAAGGAACTTCACACCTCTGAAAGAACAAAGGAATCTCACCGCCGTGTGAAGACCCATGACGTCACAGGACGCCATGGCAACAGACTCGACACCTTCACCCCTGAGAGAGGGGAAGGTCTTCCCATCACCTCCCAAGGCGAAGGGAGGAGTTAACAGGACTAATGGGGGGATTTAGATAACGGGGAGAAGTTACCTTTTTCAATGAGTGGACTCTGATGTCAGCTGTTTCAATGAGTGGTGCCATTTGTGCTTGTATTTAACCAGCGAGCAAAGCAGAGATCTCTCTCTTGCCTTCTGCTAAGCTCTGCACCTGTTGAGATTTGATAGAGGAGCTATTCATTAAAAACCCTGTTTTTAATTCAATGCCGCCTCGTTATTTCAGCTCCACTACACTGGTGACCCTTACGCGAGAATATGGACCGGAGGCGCTCTTCAAGCTGTTCATCCATGGTGGCTCTGGCACACGCCAGCGACGACGCAGATGAGGGAACAAGCAGACAGCTGTTCCCCGCGGCAGAGGGCACTGAGAGAGCTCAACCGAGCTCCAACACCGCCGCGAGAGCCGTAGAAACGCACTCTCACCCGGCGAACACGACAATGATGGTGTGCACGAACGCCGTCGCTGTCAAGCTGCCAGACTTCTGGAGAGAAGACCCTGCATCTTGGTTCCAGCAAGCCGAAGCCCAGTTTATACTGGCGGGTATCACAGCAGATGATACCAAATTTTATCACATCATCTCCAAGCTCGACTCCGCAACTTCGAAGTGTGTGCGGAGCTTGGTCCAGCAACCACCAACCCAGGACAAATATGAGACACTCAAGGCAACCATCGTGGCGAATTATGTCCCGTCAGCGGAGGAAAGAGCCGAGAGAATCCTGGAGACCTACGGCCACAGAGGGGGCAATCCAAGGACCCTCATGGAGGATTTGCTACAACTCAAGGAAGAGGATAATGATAATTTCCTTCTCCAATTCATTTTCCTCAGCACGCTACCACCGCATTTGAGAGGGACACTCGCCAAGATGAAGTGCAATAACCATCAGGATTTCCGCACACTGGCCAACGAGGCTTACCGGCTCGTCAACGCCTGCAGAGAACGGACACCCACAGCGGCATCCGCAGATCTGAGAACAGACACCCCGAGCCTTGGAGAGACTCAACCCACGGTGACAGCGGCGCGGCCCAAGCGCAACGGGCAGAACGACGTCTGCTATTATCACCACCGCTTCGCAGAGAAAGCCCGCAAATGCGTTCCCCCCTGCAAGTTTACGAGGTCGGGGAAACGCCAAAGCCGAGGGCCATTAACAGCAGCACTTCTCAGCGAGAAGAATAAGCTGTTATACGTGACGGATGGATACACAGGCAAGCAGTTCCTCATCGACACGGGAGCTCAGCTAAGTTTCGTCATGCCCTCCCATGCAGAGCGAACCATGGGCACCCGGGGCAACGGAGCAGTGGCAGCCAACGGCTCTGACATCGACACGTTCGGGGAAAAGAGCCTGCACCTCCTCATCCACGACCGCAGCTACAGATGGACATTTGTTGTAGCAGCGGTGAGCTTTAACTTGTTAGGCGCAGATTTTCTGTGTGCACATGGGTTATTAGTGGATCTTGCAAATAGGCGCCTGGTTAATGCACTCTCTTTTGCTTCTATTCCATGCTCAGCTCGAGTTTCTCCACCACCTGTGCAGGCCAACGTCACTACGGCAGGAGGTAAGTTTGAGCAACTCCTCACCCAATTTCCAGCACTCACAACCCCCAAATTCTCAGCCACTGTAGCTAAACACGGGGTTAAACACTTCATTCCAACAAACGGACCTCCCGTTTTTGCCAAAGCTCGCCGCTTAGACGCGGCCAAGCTCAACATAGCAAGGGACGAATTTGCAGCTCTTGAAAAATTAGGCATTTGCCGACGTTCAAAGAGCCCTTGGGCCTCACCACTTCATATGGTCCCGAAATCCGACGGTTCTTGGAGACCGTGCGGAGATTACCGCAGGCTAAACAACGCTACAGCGCATGACCGCTACCCCATTCCTCACATTCAGGATTTTTCATTGCATTTAGCAGGTGCGCCCATTTTTTCAAAAATAGACTTAGTCCGCGGTTATCACCAGGTCCCAGTCCGAGCCCCGCAATGAAGGATTAAGTACTGAATCTACAGAAGAAATAAAAAGCCTTCTCTGTGATCAGTCCGATTTGGCTCAATTTCCCCATGGAAATTCCTCCTGGCTGTCTGCAGTCTGTGTTTTCAAAATCATCGAGCATAAGGCCTTGGACAGCCAGCTGGACTCTGCCAAGATAAGGACTCGGCGCCAGCCAGACAAAACATCTCCTGCCAAGAGTTCTTGTTGTCTCTCTTATTATCATCAACACTGCTCAACACCGCACACACATTGATCCATGAACTGAATAAAGATACACACACTGCTCTCTTGTGTCTTGTTAACCCTGTGTAGCGAATGTGCATTGAGAGCTTTTTTTTTCCTTGAAATCTTAATATTGATTAATTATGTAACCAGTATTTTGAATCAATGATTTTTTTGCTCCTTCCTATTGTTCCTCGTATTATTCTTATTCTCATGCGTGTACTCACTATCCTGTTGGCAGGCGCGTCTCTGATGCTGCCGCGTCACTGGAAATGCAGGTTCATTTTCTGTGTCAAGTCAAATTCTCTCGTATGTTATCAGTGATCTGTTAATGTACTTGGCAATAAATCTTTTTCTGATTCTGATTCTGAGCTGAAGATATTCCTAAAACAGCGGTTATAACCCCTTTCGGCCTTTTTGAATTTCTAAGAATGCCATTCGGCCTCAAAGGCGCGGCTCAAACTTTTCAACGGATGATGGACGCAGTCCTACGCGACCTACCCTTTGTTTTTGTCTACCTCGATGACATGCTTGTAGCCAGTTCATCCGAGGAAGAACACGAACAGCACCTCACTACCGTTTTTCAGAGGCTGGAAGAGCACGGACTTATAATCAATCCAGCCAAATGCAAATTCGACGTATCACAAATTGATTTTTTGGGACATAGGGTCTCCCCGGCAGGGGCAATTCCGCTTCCAGACAAAGTTCGTGCGATAGAAAGTTTTCCACGGCCTCAAACGGTTAAGTCGCTACAGGAATTTTTGGGGATGGTTAATTTTTACAACCGTTTCCTCCCCCACGCAGCTCAGCTCATGCAACCCCTATATGACGCGCTCAGAAAAAAGAAAGCTTCCAACGCGGTCGAATGGACCCCGGAGCGCGAACGCGCTTTCGCGGAAGTAAAAAGCGCCCTAGCTAACGCCACAATGTTAGTCCACCCAGATTCCTCAGCCCGCTTTGCTCTAACCACAGATGCTTCAGACCTGGCTATAGGGGCAGTTGTAGAACAACTTGTCAGTGGGGTCTGGCAACCTTTAGCATTCTTTAGCAAATCGCTAAACCCTACTGAACGCAAATACAGCACTTTTGACAGAGAGCTGCTGGCGCTTCATTTGTCCATCCGCCACTTCCAGTTTTGGTTAGAAGGGCGGAGTTTCACGGCTTTTGTGGACCATAAGCCGCTCACTTTTGCTATGGCTAAAATTTCAGAACCATGGTCAGGCAGACAGCAAAGACAGCTAGCTGCGATTTCAGAGTTCACCACAGACATTCGACACGTAGCAGGCAAACTTAACGTAGTAGCTGACTGTCTCTCCCGTGCTGTGGCACCGCCAGAGCACGAGGAGACAGATTACACTGCTTCAGCAGCTGAGCTTTTCTCTAACGCAAACACATATGCAGCACCTATCCATGAAGGGATAGATTATGCAGCCATGGCGGAAGAACAAGGTAGTGATGCGGACGTGCGCGCGCTCCTGTCTGGACCAACAGGGTTAAGGCTGGAGGAAAAAGGGTTGCGCGACAGCGTGCCCCCTCTAATATGTGATGTTTCAACCGGCCGACCTCGCCCGTTAGTACCAGCTGCTTGGCGCCGCCGCATTTTCGACGCAATTCACTCCCTCGCGCACCCAGGTGTGCGCGCCTCGGTCAAAATGGTTGCCGAAAAGTTTGTGTGGCCAGGCCTACGCAAAAACGTAAAAGAATGGGCAAAAACTTGCATTCCTTGTCAGCGCGCCAAAGTACACAAACACACTAAAGCCCCTCTGGAGCCTTTTCCAATCCCTGCTAGAAGGTTCGACCACATTCATGTCGACCTCGTGGGGCCGCTGCCTTCCTCCCAAGGTTTCACACACCTGCTAACAATGATAGACCGCACCACGCGCTGGCCAGAGGCAGTCCCGCTAGCGGTAACCACAGCGGAGGAAGTCGCTCGCGTTTTTCTAACAAATTGGGTGGCACGTTTCGGCGTCCCATCAGACATCACGTCAGATAGGGGGCCTCAATTTGTCTCAGAGCTCTGGTCAGCCATGTCCAACAGTTTAGGGGCAACAATTCACCGTACCACCGCTTATCACCCTCAGGCTAATGGGTTATGCGAGCGTTTCCACAGGTCCTTAAAGGCCGCCCTCAGGGCCTCATTAACGGACACAAATTGGGTAAATAAACTTCCCTGGGTTTTATTGGGGTTGCGTGCAGCACCTAAAGAGGATTTAGACGCTTCCCCTGCAGAATTAGTCTTCGCTCAGCCTATCAGACTACCAGGTGAATTTTTACCAGAAAACCCGGAACCAGGGCACCTCCCGGTCCCAAGGTTTTTAGGCAGTAACAGTCCGGACTTTCTCCACGGTCCAGCTCATCACTCCTTTCCACGAGTTTTTGTTCCTCAAACTTTAAAAAACGCTGAGTTTGTTTTTGTTAAGCATGAAGCTCTAAAACCAACGTTACGCCCAGTATACGATGGCCCGTATAGAGTGCTGGAAAATGGTGACAAACACTTTGTGGTTGATTATGGGGATAGAAATGAAACTGTCAGCATTGACAGACTCAAACCTGCCTTCTTGTTGAGAGACGGACCTGCACAGCTGGCCCGAGCACCTCGGCGAGGTAGACCCCCCAAGGAGAAAGTCTCAGCCCCCAGGCAGGGAACAGATAATCTCTTTCCTTCCCACACTGCAGATTCCTCACAACAAGGTCCCAGCAGGACGCCTAAACCAACCTACAGCAGCTTTGGGAGAAGATTGAAACCCAGACTACTCAGGGACTGATTACACCACTATGCAAATTTTCGCTAATTGTGCCGCAACAGTTTAGGACTGATTTATGATTATACTATGCCGTTATGTTTTCACTGAACTCTCTCAGGAGCATGGCTGCTTGAAAGTTTCTTCTGTGGCAACAGCTGTAACACGTAGTATGTCTTAGTAATTGCCCTAGACTGTGAATCTTTCTGTGTTCCTTCATAGTTGTTTGGGGGGCCTGTGGTATATATCACTCAGATATTCCATACCTACATTGGTTAGAGCATGTGGAAATGTTTGGGACAACATATACAAAGGAACTTCACACCTCTGAAAGAACAAAGGAATCTCACCGCCGTGTGAAGACCCATGACGTCACAGGACGCCATGGCAACAGACTCGACACCTTCACCCCTGAGAGAGGGGAAGGTCTTCCCATCACCTCCCAAGGCGAAGGGAGGAGTTAACAGGACTAATGGGGGGATTTAGATAACGGGGAGATGTTACCTTTTTCAATGAGTGGACTCTGATGTCAGCTGTTTCAATGAGTGGTGCCATTTGTGCTTGTATTTAACCAGCGAGTAAAGCAGAGATCTCTCTCTTGCCTTCTGCTAAGCTCTGCACCTGTTGAGATTTGATAGAGGAGCTATTCATTAAAAACCCTGTTTTTAATTCAAAGCCGCCTCGTTATTTCAGCTCCACTACAATTGTCTCTTTTTTTAAAATATTTTTTGTATATTAGTTGGGAGTTGTTTGTTATTTGCCCTGTACATTACTTGTGCTGTCTTAAATTTAACTAAATCGATGAACTTTATGACATGTGACTTTAAGAACAACGAATTGGTATGGTCTCTATATCCTACATTGTTTATTATCCTTATAGCTCTTTTTTGTAATGTGCATATTGACTGTAGGTTGGTCTTGTAGGTGCTTCCCCAGACTTCTACACAGTAGTTAAGATAAGGTAAAAACAGTGAATTGTATAATAAGACCAATGATTTATAGTCCAAGATGTGTCTTGTCTTCCCCAGTATGCCTATACATTTTGCTAACTTGGCCCGGATGTGACTGATGTGAGGTTTCCAGCAGATTTTATTGTCTAGCATCACCCCCAGAAACTTATTTTCCTGTACTGTTTCTATTCTGGTATCATCATATGTTTACTAGATGTTGTTTTTTCTTGCCTTCTGACTGTTGCTCTGAGTGTTGCTATCCCTATGCTGTTGCAATCCTGGAATTTCCCCATTGTGGGACTAATAAAGGCTTATCTTATCTTATCTATCGTTACCATTATTTCATGATTTATTTTATAATTTCCAAACAACATAATCTTTGTTTTTTTTAGATTTAGAGATAATTTATTTTTGTTGAACCACTGCGTTAACGTTTTCATTTCAGTTGTGACCACCTCTAAAACCTGCTGCAAATTCTCACCAGTGCAAAGGATATTTGTGTCATCCGCAAACAAAATAAATTTCAGAATTTTTGATACTTGGCATATGTCATTTATATACAAAATAAAGAGTTTGGGTCCCAAAACTGACCCCTGGGGCACACCACAAGTGATGTCCATGAAGGGTGATTTGTGCTCACCAATTTGTACAAATTGTTGTCTGTAACTTAAATAACTTTCCACCCAACTCAGTCCTACCCCTCTTATCCCATACCTTTCCAGTTTCCTTAGTAGTATTCTGTGGTCAATGGTGTCAAAAGCTTTCTTTAAATCTATAAATACTCCTACAGCAACCTTTTTTTTAATCTATACAACTAGTAATTTCTTCTATAAGTTCGATCAGTGCCAAAGATGTAGATTTATCTGCTCTAAAACCATACTGGCTATCTGTAAGTAGGTTGTGTTTTTCAGTGAAATCATCCAGTCTCTTAGTGAAGATTTTTTCAAGTATTTTGGAGAATTGTGAGAGTAAAGAGACTGGCCTGTAATTTGTGAAGCGATGACTGTCTCCTGTTTTGTATAGAGGTATTACTTTTGCTATTTTCATTTTGTCTGGAAATGTACCAGTTTGAAATGACAGGTTACAGATGTGGGTGAGTGGCTTAACAATTCCCTCAATTACTTTTTTCACTATTGTCATGTCAATTTCATTCCAGTCTGTTGATTTTTTGTGCTTAAATTTACTCACAGTCTCGATAATGTCCTTTTCAGTAACTGCACCCAAAAAGATTGTGTTTGGATTTCTATCTTCTATTTCATTCACAGAACCACTGTAGTTTGTTTCTGGTGTTACTATTGATTTTGCTAATTCAGGACCAACGTTTATAAAAAATTTATTGAAACCACTGATCACATCTTCCATATTATTTATCAAATTGCCATTTTCGATAAAATATTCTAAATATTATTATATATTAATATTATATTAATTAATTATAATTAATAATTAATTAATATTAATATTATATATTATATTAAATATTATTATATTATTTAATATATAAAAATATTCTGCCTTTTCATTATCATCTACTATCAAACTGTTCCCGTTTTCCATTATTGGATAATTTAGCTCCTTCCTTATACCAGACATCCTTTAAATTGTTCCCCATACCCTCTCCAAGTGTATACTTTTTCCTAATGAACTGCAATATTTCGTCAAAAACTCTTTTGGTCTGTTTAATTATTCTCCGTACTTTAGCCTGCTCCTGTTTATAATTAATCAAGTTATCCATATTCAATACAATTTTTAATACTTTAAAAGCTTTATTCCATCTCTTAATTGCTTCAGAACATTCTGGAGTCCACCAAGGAACTATTTTTTTCCTTTTTCTCCTACCTCTTCTTGGGATGGCTTCCTTTGCTGCTTTAATGATAGCGGTCGTTATTCCAACATTCATCTCTTCAACTGTCTGATTTAGATTTACCTCTTTCAATTCCCTCTCACTTAAAATTGTAAATTTTCCCCAATCTGCTTTATGAAATGCCCATCTCTCTTCTCTTTCTTCTTGATCAATATCATTTCCTACTCCAATATCAACTGCTATTGGGTAGTGATCACTTCCTATAGTACTTTCTCTTGATACCCCCCCACCAGCATCTTCCAGCTAAGCTTTGTGAAATCAAAGTAAGATCAATGGCTGATTCTGTCCCCCTTGCCAATTTCACCCTGGTGCCTGAACCATTATTTAAACACACCAACTTCTTGTCATCCATTATCTCTTCTATAACCTCTCCATTCGTGTCACTGTGCTCCCCCACCCCCCATAATGTACTATGTGCATTAAAATCCCCACACCAGACCACTCTCCCCCTCCAGTCCTGGAGAATTGATTCCAACTCGCTTTTAACTAACTGCTTACATGGATTGTAGAAATTGATTATTATCATACTCCCTTCTTTAGTCTATATTTTGATGACGCTTACTTCCAGTCCTTGTACTGTGACCAGTTGTCTATATTTAACCCCTTGTCTAACAAAAACTGCACAACCCCCACCACTCCCATCCTTTCTAAATTTTACACAAACCAGAATATCCCTTAACAATGAAGTCTAGTGACAGCTTAAGCCATGTTTCCTGTACACAAATAATGTCTGGTTTTGTTTCCAATTTCTGAATAAATCCTTTGAATTCCTGCCCGTTTGCAATCAGACTCCTTGCGTTCCACTGGAGGATGATTGTCATGAATTAACATGTTGGCTCCCCTCTACAGCTCCCTCCACTTGACTCAGTTCTGCATGTATCTTCTACCAGGATAGAGCTTTCGTATTAAAGAATTTTGCTGCCGCTTTCACAATGATCTTTGTCTTCTCAGTTTTAGTCTTAGCCTACTCTGAGCAGTTGATGACATAGGCTAGAAATAGAACAAGCTTATCTGTTGTGATATTAGTCTGACAATTCTGTTTTTGCTTCCTTGTTTTTGGCCATGCTTTGTAGTTTTTCCGGTTGATTCACAACCTTTGCTGCTTCTGCATATGTCAGCTTCTTCTCTACTCTTACGTTCTGAATTTCTTCTGTTTTCTCACTATACACCCTCCACGTGCTGCTGTGTGATTACCTCCACAGTTACAGCATTCAATTATGCTGTCACTTCCACAGTCTCCATACATGTGCTCTCCACCACATCTTCCACACCTCAGTTTTCCTTTGCACACATTAGCAGTATGTCCATATCTCTGGCATTTAAAACATCTGAGAGGAAGGGGGATATAAGCCCTAACAGGAAAACTTATGTATCCAACAAACACTTTTTTTTTTTTTTTTTGGCAGAGCCTTCTCTTTAAATTCCAGCAACACAGATGGGCTGTCTAACTTTCCCCCATTCCTGACTGCTTGTACTCGTCTAATCCCCACAACTGTTCCTCCTTTCATCATTTTTTTTAAGCTCTTCTAAGTTTCCCCCCAGTGGAATTCCAGATATCACTCCCCTGATACCATCAAATCCAGTGACTTCTTTCTTCTCTGCTATTTCTTTCCTACACACTCTCTGCAGCTGAAGTGCTTTGTTCCTCTGCTCTGCATTTCTACATTTCACAAGTAGATTTCCATCTCTTAATACTTTGGCCATTTCCATATCTCCAATTGCATTTCTTAATCTGTTAGTTGTCACTAGCGGGCTCAAAGATGCAACTTCATGCCCTGGTTTAAACCTCAAGATCATTTTAAATTCTTCTATCATGGTTTTCCTCCTCCCCACACATCGTTCCTCGTCACCTGTCAGCTCCTGTTTGCCAGTCTGCTTCACATTTCCTTCACTCTTGCCCTTTCCAGCTGTGCTCCTCTTGCTCCTACTCCCTACTGACTTCCATCCAGTCTCCATATCATCATCATCAGTCAAACTCCCACTACTACTTGCCATTCTGAATCAGTCACACACCAGATTATGTCAGTACCACCTTCTGTCAATTCGTCTTCCACTCCACTTCCACGACGGTGCGTTCCGTCCAGCCAGCTGTCTTGACACAAAAGCCCCTTAAACTATGAGGTCGGTCCTCTAAGTGAGTCCCCACCATCAGCTTCCTTTAATCACCTAGCTGGGAACCTTGAAGTTAGCTAGTTAGCTATAATGGCTAGCTGATGTAGTAAGGAGGGCGGAGTAGAAATGGTGAAGGATGGTTCTTAAAGAGACAGGCCTTAAATTAGAGCATTTAAAGGAAGCCAGGAAAAACAAATTTACTTCAATAACTGAAAAAGATTACAGAAAATGTGAACAAAATATGCCACAAACATTTGAAGAGATCGTTTGCAAGAACAGGTAAGTCTAACTGGTTTAATAATGAGAAAAACAACTTTTCTTCTGTTGGTTTATATGTGTTAGTATTTCCAATTCAGCTTCTAAGACATGGTCACTTGAAATATGAGTATCTCAGACATAATAAAGCAAAAAATTGAACATCAACTCACTGTTATTTTTTTGGGGCAATTTATGAGTACAAAAACAGGTAAGTCCACAACACATACTTTTGCAAAAACAGACATGTCCCGAAAACCATGCTAGTTTGTTTGTTGAACGCATCACTGGTTCATCTGCTTCATCAAAATTATCCATATTTGACATAAAATGCAACAAAATTGTTTAAAAAAAAAAAAAAGACCCAAGTAGGGGTCTCTGCAAAGCGCTGCAAAAGGGTCTCAGCATCTAGACACATGATTCGCTGATCCTCGCTGCACCATTGAGTCACGCCACCCAAATACCAAGCGCTGATTTGTCGTGTGTGGAGTTATCTGGATTTTGTAAAAATGGTCCTGGCATTTATCGGCTTTTGAAAAAAAACGTAAACTTCATAGTGTTTATAACAGCGGATATAGCGGATTTTTAGAAAAAAATCAATTTGAACTTCTATAAGTAGGTAATGTGAACAGTTGTTTGTTGCACAGAGGGAAAATTTCTTGGAAGTGGCATTTATCGGTTTTTGCAAACAAACTCTTCATTTCATTAAGACCTGTGAGCTATAAAAATGTGGAAATAGTGCAGTTAATGACCCCTTTAATGGAAAGCTGATGGGAAGAAAAAAGTGTGGTAGAAAAATGTCCATGAGCAACAGGGATGACCATAGCCTTGGGAGGATTGTCAAGCAATGCCAACTGAAGAACTTGGGAGAGCTTCACAGGCAGTGGACTGAGTCTGGCATCAGTGCATCAAGAACCACACACAGACCTCTTCAGAATAGGGGCTACAACTGCCATGTTCCTAATACTAAGCCACTCCTGAAAAAAGAGACCTTAGAAGCATCTTAACTGGGCTAAAGGGAAAAAAAAACTGGAGTGTTTTTCAGTAGTCCAAAGTCAGCTTTTCTGGTGAAAGCAAATTTTGCATTTCATTTGGAACTCAAAGTGGTGAAGCCCAGAATCCAAGTTGTTTCAAGTCCAATATTAAAATTTTTAAAATATACCTACTATATGCTCTTTATGTTTTGCTATATTGACTGTCTCAGCTAGTATTAATTTATGGTTCTCTCTGCTTCTGAAAATGTAATCCTAATCATCCTAGCATGAAGTGTAATGAGTAATGTCTTTTGTTACAGTAATAACAGGAAGGCTGATTTCTTTCAGATCCCCCTAAGAACACCTCATTGTCCATTGACCCCATCGGTTCGGTGCTGGAGGGCACCTTTGTAACTCTGACCTGCACGAGCATTGCTAATCCAGCAGCAGTTAACTTCACCTGGTTCAGACAAGCTGGGAGACAAAAAGAGGTGGTGGGCTCTGGACAAAACTTCACTTTCATTGTGACCAAACTGTCAGACGATCACTATTACTGTGAAGCTCTGAATATCCATGGGGCTGAATCCTCACAGCCTGTTCGCATTGATGTCACTTGTAAGAAAAATTCATTTTTACTAATTGTAAAAAAAAAAGTATCCAGAAGTGCATGCAAAATACTAATTGTCTTTCCGGTCTCAGTTGCTCCAGAGATCTTGCCATCTTCCCGCTGTGTTCAGATTTTATCCCTGATCAGATGTACCTGCGAGAGCCATGGGAACCCGCTTCCTTCTCTGTTCTGGGAACTGGCTGGTGAACCTGTCAATCACTATGCTGACATCCCAATCCGAGAGATAATACAGGGGACTGTGAACATGAGGAGTGTCATCACCCTGTATCGACTGGATGAAGACATGCCCTCTGTTGTCTGCGTCAGCATCAACTCGCTAGGATCTGATCGTATGGCTTTCAATGTGTCTTCCAGTGAAAAACACCTAGGTATAGAAATCCACATGATTGTGTATTCATGGTGTTGTAGGAGTCAAGAATTGAGGAGACCGGATGATTTTTCCAGTAACTGCTTTAATTCCCCATTCATCCTACGTCCTCTCTCGATCGGAGTGAAAAGAGGAAGGACGCAGTCACACACATACATTTATACATTCCTCTTCTAACAATACATCACACACAAAAGTCACAATACTCAGCTACATCCTTTCATCTCTAATAGAACACCCAGAGTCCTTCTGTTCTCCTTTCCGACCCCCAAAGGTCAGGCCGGGTAATCTTCTCATCTCTCCTGAGTCCCCAGGGGGTGCAGACATGCCTTCCTCTTGAGGTGTGAAGTCAATACACATGGCTAGCTCAAAGTCTCTCTTGGTTGAATTCAGCCAGCCACATGTGAGTTACATAGGTTATAACTATGGGCTCCACATCGTGTTAGTTTGTTGCATTATTTACCCCTGACTGACTTGACTGACTGAATTGGTATTTTTTAGGAATTGATGCCGTGTCTCTGATGATTGGTTCTGCAGTAGGAGCAGTTGGCATGTTAGTAGTGTGTCTCCCACTGCTACTGCTCCTCTACTGGTAAGAAATATAGCTAACACTACTGACAATAGGTTATGTTACTCTTTAATTGTGAAAGTCCATAATGAAAAAAAAACCCCATTATTTTCATATTGACTTAGTTGGTGGGAAAAATTTTGGAAACAGGTTTAGTGACACTAATTGGAGGTAGGGTGACCAGATGACTTCACAACATTTTTTTTTTTTTTTTGGTCGTCACACAAATTGAGATGTTGTCCCATATTCTGCTAGCCTCAAATTTTCAAAGGCTGTATGGACACCTTACAAGATATAACATATTCAATAAACCTGAGGGAAATAGGGCAGGCTGTCATCTTAGGGGTGTGACTAATGTTTGTCAAACTACGTGCATGGGTCCATTACAGGTTAACCTAGCATCTTATCAATCTGCACCCCCACCCCCATAGAGAAAGTTTGGAGGGAGTGGACTATGCTCATGTTGCTGGAATCTAGAAACAGAAAAAAAAAAAATAAATAAAAAAAGAGAATATGTTCAGCTTCAGTCAAGACTGGGAAACTATCTCCAGCTGGCTGAAGCCAGTGGAGGACAATTCAGAGAAAGTGTTCCACCGTCTATGCCAGATTCATTTTTTATCGCTCATGGGTCGAGTATAACGTGAAGCGACCCAGCACATATGATGCTCACAGAAAAAGAGTTGCACAGAGGGATGCATGCCAATCTATGGATGCATTCGTGCTGAAACCCAAAACTGATTCCCAGACAGGTGAGGCAATAGCCATTAAACACCACACTCCCACTCACACTGGTTAGCAGACGACTAGGCTTGTGCCATTCATTTTTTCAGACTTGGAGATAGCAAAAAAAAAAAAAAACCTCATACAAATTCAACATTGTGGACCTACAGCATGTATGATGCTAGATTTTAATACTGGGCTGGTGGTGATCTTGTGTTTCAACCACCTGCTTTTCATGGTGCTTGGCTGTGTGCATGGTGCTTGGCTGTGTTTGGCTGCAGTTACTTTGGTGGTCTATAGACTATGAGCTGAATAAAGCTGAAAATACAATGGCGTGAAAAAGTGTTTGCCCCTTCCTGATTTCTCTTTTTTTTTTGTATGATTGCTACACTTAAATGTTTCAGATCATCAAACAAATTTAAATATTAGACTAAAATAACACAAGTAAAAACAAAATGCAGTTTTTAATGAAGGTGTTTATTATTAAGGGTAAAAAAAAAAAAAATCCAAACTTACATGGCCCTGTGTGAAAAAATGACCCCCCCCCCAAAAAAAAACAAAAAACAAAACCCAACATAAATTAACTGTGGTTTATCACATCTTTGGAAAGCTGAGTTCAGTTTCTCTAGCCACACCCAGGCCTGATTACTGCCACACCTGTTCTCAATCAAGATATCACTTAAATAGGACCTGTCTGACAAAGTGGAGTAGACCAAAAGATCCTCAAAAGCTAGACATCATGCTGCTATCGAAAGATATTCAGGAACAAATGAGAAACAAAGTAACTGAGCTCTATCAGTCTGGAAAAGGTTATAAAGCCATTTCTAAAGCTTTGGGACTCCAGCAAACCACAGTGAGAGCCATTATCCACAAATAGCAAAAACATGGAACAGTGGTGACCCTTTCCAGGAGTGGCCGGCTGACCAAAATTACCCCAAGAGTGCAGCGACGACTTATCCAAGAGGTCACAAAAGACCCCACAACAACATCCAAAGAACTGCAGGCCTCATTTGCCTGAGTTAAGGTCAGTGTTCATGACTCCACCATAAGAAAGAGACTGGGCAAAAGTGGCCTGCATGGCAGAGTTCCAAGACAAAAACCACTGCGGAGCAAAAAGAACATAAAGGCTTGTCTCAGTTTTGCCAGAAAACATCTTGATGATCCCCAAGACTTTTGGGAAAATACTCTGTGGACTCACAAGACAAAAGTTGAACTTTTTGGAAGGTGTGTGTTCCATTAAATCTGGCGTAAAAGTAACACAGCATTTCAGAAAAGGAACATCATACCAACAGTAAAATATGGTGGTGGTAGTGTGATGGTCTGAGGCTGTTTTTCTGCTTCAGGACCTGGAAGACTTGTTGTGGTAAATGGAACCATGAATTCTGCTGTCTACCAAAAAGTCCTGAAGTCCGGCCATCTGTTTGTGACCTCAACCTGAAGTGCACTTGGGTTCTGCAGCAGGACAGTGATCCAAAACACACCAGCAAGTCCATCTTTGGATGGCTTAAGAAAAGCAAAATGAAGACTTTTGAGTAGCCTAGTCAAAGTCCTGACCTGAATTCAATTGAGAGGCTGTGGCATGACCTTAAAAAAGGCAGTTCATGCTCGAAATGTCAAGAACCTCCCCTTGTGCTTTTACGCAGCGCACGGAGAGGGGTAGAAAGAAGGACTTATGTGCAGGTTACACCACAACACATTTATTAAGGCAATGACAAACAGTTCCCAAAAAGGTGAAAACAAACAAAGATACAAAGATACACTTACGGTTGGCGTTCAGGGGCCGGCATTGCCCTGTGAACGCATGAGGAGAAGTGATTAACCACAATAGTGTCCCAGAGCCGACATTGCTCAGCGGACGCAGGAGAACCACGGCTAAAGTGGAGTGGCAAACACTTCGTGGTACACAGTAAACACACGATGATGTACATTCAGGGGACCATTCCATGGACCAGCAATGCTTGACTGGCAGATGCCACTTAAGTACAAGCATTGCTGGCTCCACAAATTGAGTACACCTGGACGAGGCACGGGAATGACAATCACCGGAGTAGAATCAGCTAGCTGTCAAGGGATAGAGGGTGTGGTCAGACCAGCGAATGTTAGACAACGCCCACATGAATGTAGGTCAAAGAGTCTGCCTAACAGCCGCCAGCCAGAACGGTGACTACAGGCACGGAAAAGAAAAGGACAAAGACATAAAAGCAACAAGAACTCAAAAGGTGACACAATACATAATAACCCGATATGTGAGCCACAGAGACTGGCCAGAACCGAGCCTGAAGGAAAACATCAGCTCGGTTCATGGAGCAACATCATAAGGAAAGGAAACCCCTGCCCCCTCCCCCTCAGCAGGAACAACAATCACGAACCCGGGTGGAAGGTAGAGGGAACAAGCAAGGAGGGAACACAGTACGCCCTGCCCAGGGCCACAATTACCCCCCCTCCCCCCAAGTCCAAAGGTGTGGAGGCTTGGGAGGCCGCCCAGAGTCCCAGGCCCATCAGGCAGTCTGGCGAATTGAGTCCGGTGGCCTGCCGGTAAACACCCCAGAGACTCAGTCCCTCTGGCAGTCAGCCAGCATTGTAGAGCCACCAGGACCAAAGAGGTGGAGCAGGAGGTGGCCTGCCCACCTGGAGGCTCACTGGTGGGTGACCAGACTGTAGGGAATGAACCCCCACGGTGTCAGACAGGGAGGAGAAGGGGACCACAGCGTCCTTAGGCTGACCCACAGCACCCTCGGTGGTCCTGGCTTGGGATGCAGCAGCACCTGTGATGGACCCCGACTGGGCCAACGATGCACCCTTGGTGGACCCCGACCGGGCCAACGCTGCACCCTTGGTGGACCCCGACCGGGCCAATGCTGCACCCTCGGTGGACCCCGACTGGGCCAATGCTGCACCCGCGATGGCTCCCAATTGGAGCTATGCAGCACCTGTGGTGGACTTCAGCTGGAGCTCTACAACACCTGTGGTGGACCCCGACCGAGCCAACGCTGCACCCTCGGTGGACTCTGGCTGGAACTCTGTAGCACCTGCGGTGGCTCCTGGCTGGAGCTTTGCAGCACTCACGGTGGCTCCCAGCTGGAGCTCTGCAGCACTCACGGTGGCTCCCGGCTGGAGCTCTGCAGGATGCCGTGGTAGGCTCCAGCTGGAGCACTGTTGCACCTGCGGTGGTCCCCATCGGGGACCTCATTGTTCCTGCGGTGACCTCCCCAGTGAGGGAGGTAGGACTGTCCATGGCCTCTGGCGCTGAACCTGGATCCTTGGTGGTGTCAGGTGGAATTGGTTTCTCTCTGACGACCCTGGCAAGGAGCTCCAAAACCGGAGGGAGAGAGAAAGTGACCAAGTCGGGGTTGCTGGCAGCAGCAGAGCCCAGTGAGGTGAGCCTGGGTGCTGCATCGAGCTGCTCCTGACCCTCCTCACCATGAGTCGGGCAGTGTGACTTCAACAAAGGCATAGGAGACATTATGGAGCACACTTGCCTGAAGTCAGGCTCCACCGCTGTCCAGGACTCCCGACGATCTAGGGTGCGCAGGTTCTGTAGGTCCAGGAGGTGCTGTACGCATATCGACCTCCACCGGAACAGCTGGACTCACTTCGCTGTAGTCTGTGGACCCCCCAGGTAGTGGTGGCTCCTCTCTGGTGACCCTGGGAAGGAGCTCAGGGATGACAGGAAGAGAGTGACTAGGGTCACCGGCAGCGGCGGAGCCCAGCGATGAGAGATCCGATGCAGCTGAGGGCTGTACCTGACTCTCCTCACCAAGAGCCAGACAAGATTGCTCCAATGTACAGGGAAGAGAAACAAATGATAGCACTTGCCTGGACTCGAGCTCCACCGCCATCCAGGACTCCGTCGATCCAGACGACGACACGGGCCCAACCTCGAGGTGGTCCGGTGCAGGTTCCTCCTCCGCTGCAACAACCTCTGCAGCTGGTTTGACAAGGGTGATGGTCCTGGTGCTCCCAGGCGAAGACTCCAGCGCTGGTGACTGATCCAGTGGGGGAGCTGGGGGCTCACTCCGTGCTGGCACTGGTCTGACCTCCTCCAGGGCCACAAGCTCCTCCATTGTCTGGCGGCTAGGTTCAGGAGCCGGCAGGCACTCGAGAGAAAATGGGGGAGACACGGAGAGAATGGGAGTACATTGAACTGTTGCAGGAGGAGGGAAGAACCCGGCGGACTGCTGGGACTGGGCCTCTCTCTCAGGAGACAGACAAGGTTTATTATAATTAGCTGGAAAAGAATGACAAAACACTTACCTGTCCTCCCGGTCTCTGATGTCAATAGCTGCAGATGGGAGCCAGTCGTCTCTCTCCATGCCTAGGTTGGATTCAGGCCCCCTCGTGGAGAGTGAAGAAGTCGTCTCCATGGTGACGGAGGTAGCAGATACTGGTGGTGGACTCACAGGACTCTTATGGTGGGCCCTCTGGGAATGACGGCAATGGGAGAAAACAAGTGACGTGGGGTCCGGTTCCCCTGCAGCCTCTCCTGCGTCTGGGATCCACCTGCTGGCATAGATGATGGCATGGAGAAAACAGGAGAGACAGGTGGACAATCAAGGTCACCAGCTGACACTTCCTCAGGAGTCAGGCAAGCAGTTTCAAATGACATTAAAAGTGACTGAATAAGTACTTGCCTGAATTCCTGGGAAGTGATGACGTCAGCTGTCGTCTCCAGGTCGTGGAGGTGTGGCGACTCCATGGTTGGAGCCCGCTCCTCCTTGGGCTGAAGCTCTGGTTCCATCGGGAATTCTCCTCCAACATCCCGGTCAACTCCAGGAGGAGCCACGGTTTCGCCTCAAGGAGGAGATCAGTCTCCACCAGCAGAACCAGTCTATGTTCTTCTAGCTTCTCCGGAGATGGGATGGGCCATGGCTCGGAGCGAGGGGGCAGAGCTGTTGTCAGAGAGGCCGGAGGCTTCTTTCAGCAAGGCTTCTTCTTCCTCGCGGATGGTTCGGGCACTAGATAATCTGGAATTCTCAGCACATCACTGGGCTGCGAGTCACAAGTGCAGAGAGGCTCTGGAGTGTTCAAAAAAGAAGGCGGGGTAGCTGCGGGGGGCTCAAATGCCGACAGCTCCTCTTCCGACCCCTCACATGGCACATCGAAGATATCCTGGAGAATCTCCATTGCCTCTGGATGGTTCCAAAGACTGTTCATAACCCTCACCGCCGTGTCCCGAGCCCGTTGAGCTGATATGGAGGAACAGGGCTCCCGTGTCCACAAGAGAATCGCCTCCAGGAAACGCAGCGAGCGCAGCTCCCTCTCCATCCGATCGGCCATAGCGGCCGGGAAGCAGGTGAGTGGAAAGAGGGAAAAATAGGTCAAAAAAGAAAAACAGATATGTGGGTGCAACCCGCAAAATCCAACGTTGGCTGGTCCGTTCTGTCAAGAACCTCCCTCTGCAATTTTACACAGTGCACGGAGAGGGGTAGAAAGAAGGACTTATGTGCAGGTTACACCACAATACATTTATTAAGGCAATGACAAACAGTTCCCAAAAAGGTGAAAACGAACAAAAATACAAATATACACTTACGGTTGGTGTTTGGGGGCCGGCATCGCCCCGCGAACTCATGAGGAGAAGTGATTAACCACAATAATTTTTTCTCTCCCGGCGCCACACGAGTAGGCTGCCCTTTGCAACAGCAGCTCGATTCCGAGTCTTTTTCCCCTCCTCTCTCTTTTTGATCCGTCTTTTTTCACTCCACTTATATCACGGACACACAGATCGTCCCAAATGTCTCCTGAGCCGGAGGACGGAGCCACTGTTTATAGCAGGATACGATACAGCAGGGAAGAGCTGCTAGCATTCAACCGCCACCCGGTCCCATTGGAAAAACTCGACATACCGAGAGAACTGAGGCGAAAACGCCACGGCTGCCGGGCTGGAGTAAGGCGGAAGACAAAAAATATAAGGTACAGACCCTCCCTTCCATCTATTGTCATGGGAAATGTACGGTCGATACTGGGAAAGGTAGATGAGCTAGCGGCTATCTCCCGTTACGATAGCACTTACCGGGAGTGCTCTCTCCTTTTGTTTACTGAGATGTGGCTAACTGAACTAGCAGCAGATGCTAACATTGAGCTGGAGGGTTTTCACATGATACGGGCAGACCGAACACCAGACAGTGGCAAAGCAAGGGGCGGTGGAGTGATAATGTATGTTAACAACAACTGGTGCAGACCGGGACATATCACTGTTAAACAACGACACTGCAGCAAAGACATTGAGTTGCTAGCTGTTAGCATGAGGCCTACATATCTCCCGAGAGAACACTCACACGTGATCTGCATTGTTGTTTATGCAAATCCGACGGCGAACGCTGGGACAGCACGTGACGTCATCCATTCAGTAACCAGCAGGCTGCAGACAGAACACCCAGATGCTCTTCTCCTCATCTCAGGCCTTCACGGACTACCTCAGCTTCTGTGTGGACAAATCCGTTCCCACCAAGACCATACGGCGTCACTCAAACAACAAACCCTGGATCAACCCTGAGATAAAAACACTTCTGAGAGAGAAGAAGAGGATCTTCAGGTCGGGGAATAGGGAGATGCTGAAGTCCGTACAGAGGGAGCTGAGGAGAAAGATCAGAGTAGGCAAGGACAGCTTCAGGAAGAAGATGGAGGACAAGCTGCAACAGAGCGACATCAGCGGGGTCTGGAGAAACCTCAAAACCATCTCTGGGCTCCAGAATACCTCCCCCCAGGCCACAGGGGGCAGGGAGTGGGCCAACAACCTGAATCTGTTTTTCAATAGGTTTGACCAACCGCCCTCCCCCCTGTCTGCACAACAACCACTGCTGCCTCTAAAGAAATCAAGTCCTGCTGCCCACTCCCCACTCCACCAACACCCCCCCACTCCCAACACACAGCCCTCCATCCTGACCCTGACCAGGACCCAGGTGAGGACGGAGCTGAGGAAGATCAAGGCGAGGAAGGCGTCAGGACCGGACAGAATCAGCGCAAAGCTCCTCAAGTCCTGTGCAGACCAGCTGTGTGGGATTGTGATGTATATCTTCAACCTGAGCCTGAAACTGGGGAGGGTACCATAGCTGTGGAAAACATCTTGTGTGGTACCTGTACCAAAAACTTCCCACCCCAAAGACCTGAACAGCTACAGACCGGTGGCCTTGACGTCCCACTTGATGAAGACCCTGGAGAGACTGCTCCTTGTTCACCTCCGCCCCCTGGTGGAACCAGCGATGGATCCACTCCAGTTCGCCTACCAGCATGGCATTGGGGTGGAGGATGCGGTGATCTTCCTCCTTCACCGTTCTCTGTCCCACCTGGAGAAGCCCGGGAATATGGTGAGGATCATGTTCTTTGACTTCTCCAGTGCTTTCAACACCATCCAACCGATGATCCTGAAGGACAAGCTGCTGCGCGCAGGGGTGGACCAACACCTGTCATCATGGATCCTGGACTACCTCACGAACCGGCCTCAGTTTGTGAGAACCCGGGACTGTGTGTCCGACCCGATCATCAGTAGCACGGGGGCCCCCCAGGGAACGGTGCTGGCTCCCTTCCTGTTCACTCTTTATACTGCGGACTTCTCACACAACACAACACACTGCCATCTACAGAAGTTCTCTGATGACTCTGCGATCGTTGGCCTCATCTCCAATGGAGATGAAGCTGAGTACAGAGGGCTTATCCAGGACTTCGTGGACTGGTGCCATCGGAACTGCCTCCAGATCAACGTGAGAAAAACTAAGGAGCTGGTGGTGGACTGCCGCAGGCAAGGACAACCCCTCACAGCACCAGTAAATATACAGGGAACAGACATCGAGATGGTGACAGCCTATAAGTACCTGGGTGTTCATCTGAACAATAAACTAGACTGGTCACACAATACTGATGCACTCTACAAGAAGGGACAGTGCAGGCTGTTCCTGCTGAGGAGACTCAGGTCTTTTGGTGTACAAGGCGCGCTGCTGAAGACATTCTATGACACGGTGGTGGCATCAGCCATCACTTTTGGAGTGGTCTGCTGGGGCAGTGGCATTACTGCAGCCGATAGGAAGAGACTGAACAAACTGATCAAGAAAGCTAGCTCTGTCCTGGGGCAGCGCCTTGATCCGGTGGAGGAGATAGGAGAGAGAAGGACGGTGGCTAAACTGTCATCTCTGCTGGAGTCCGAGTTCCACCCTATGCAGGACATACTGAATGCACTGAGGAGCTCATTTAGCAGCAGACTACATCATCCCAGGTGCACAACCGAGAGGTTTCGCAGGTCCTTCCTACCAACGACTGTCAGACTGTACAACCTAAGCAGGGCTGCTCGCAGAGATAGCAAAAAGACGTAACAAACTAATAGTTTTTTGAATGCAAAAGATGCAATAGACTTACACAATGGTCCCCTCCGGCATACAACTAGGAAAATACCGGTCGCTATGGAGAGTGAGAATATGTATGGGCACATAATCACACCATGTAGGATAACTAAGTAGACGGTTGTGCTGTTTCATCCCATCTAGCAACAATGCTCTGCACTGTGTGTGTTTATATATTTACATATTTATTCCATCTAGCTACAATGCTCTGCACTGGGTGTGTTTATGTTTATATATCTATATATTTATTCCATCTAGCTACAATGCTCCGCACTGTGTGTTTATATATCTACATATTATTCCATCTAGCTACATTGCTCCGCACTGTGTGTTTACATATTCATATATTTATTCCATCCAGCTACAATGCTCTGCACTGTGTGTCTGTGTGTGTGTATACATATATATTTTATAGTAATATGTACATATGTATATTAGCTGCTCTTGCTTGCTTGTTTTTTTTTCTTGCCTTCTGATTGTTGCTCTGAGTGTTGCTATCCCTGTGCTGTTGCAATCCTGGAATTTCCCCGTTGTGGGACTAATAAAGGCTTATCTTATCTTATCTTAATAGTGTCCCAGAGCCGACATTGCTCAGTGGACCCAGGAGAACCACCGCTAAAATGGAGTGGGAAATACTTCGTGGTTCACAGTAAACACATGACTATGTACATTCAGGAGACCATTCAACGGACTAGCAAAGCTTGACTGGCAGACGCCGCTTTGCTGACTCCACAAATTGAGTACACCTGGGCGAGGTGCGGGAATGACAATCACTGGAGTAGAATCATCTGGCTTGTCAAGGGAGAGGGGGCATGGTCAGACAGGCGAATGTTAGACAACGCCCACATGAATGTAGGTCAAAGAGGCTGCCTAACAGCCACCAGCCAGAATGGTGACTACAGGCACGGAAAAGAAAAGGACAAAGACATAAAAGCAACAAGAACTCAAAAGGTGACAATACATACGTAATAACCCGATACCTGAGCCTGAGGGAAAACACCAGGTCGGTTCATGACACGAAAACCCTCTAATGTGGCTGAATTACAAGAATTCTGCAAAGATGAGTTGGCCAAAATTCCTCCACAGCGCTGTAAAAGACTCATTGCCAGTTATCGCACACTTGATTGTAATTGTTGTTGCTGAGTGGCCCAACCAGTTCTTCGGTTTAGGGGACAATTACTTTTTCACACAGGGCCATGTAGGTTTGGATTTTTTTTCCATAATAATAAACACTTTCATTTAAAAACTGCATTTTGTGTTTACTTGTGTTATCTTTGTCTGATATTTAAATTGGTTTGATGATCTGAAACATTTAAGTGTGACACACAAAAAAAAAGAGAAATCAGGAAGGGGCAAACACCTTTTCATGCCACTGTACTTATTTTATTTTATTCTATTGTATTTTATTCCAGGGCAGCGCGGTGGCGAAGTGGTTAGCACTGCGGCAGCACAGCAATTCACCCTTGGCCGGGGGATCCTGGGTTTGATCCCAGCCTCTGACCAACGGTGATCTGTGTGGAGTTTGCATGTTCTCCCCGTGTCTGCATGGGTTTACCCCGGGATTTCTCCGGTTTCCTCCCACATGCCAAAAACATGCAAGTTAGGTTAATTGGCATCAAAACTGGGGATTCTAAATTGTCCTTAGGTATGACTGTGAGAGTGAATGGTTGTCTGTCTCTCTGTGTTGGCCCTGCAATGGACTGGCGATCTGTCCAGGGTGTACCCTGCCTCTTGCCCAAAGATGCTGGGATAGGCTCCAGCTCCCCGCGACCCGAAAAGGATTAAGCGGAAGAAGATGGATGGATGTATTTTATTCCTTTAAAACCTGACTGATTTCGAGCTGTTAGCCTGTTTTGTTGTTGTTTGGTTTTTGCACAAATTGATATGTGTGGACTGCATAATCCTGTCTTATCATGAATTAAACTTTATGGAGAGTTGTAGTTGAAGGAGAATCTTGTTCATGGTTTAGTCATTCGTTCTTTAAATGAAAGAGGTAATGTACTTGAAACATCCTTGCATGAAAAAATAATGCATGAGTGCAGTTACAGTATTGGTGGGAGGTAAAGATGGAGATCACATAATACAATGTAAAAATGGTGCACTCTGCCTTTTAGATTTATGCTCAGTATAATAGAATGGGGAAAGGAAAGTTAACACATACAACTACCAGATTACTCATCCATACTGTAGCTTCCACAACTTACAGTAAAGACCTATACATACTCCGCAAGAACAGAGAAACTTGTTCTCTCTCCCAGGGCTGCAAGAACGAAATGATGTCATTTTGTTCTTGCAGCCCTGGTTTGGGAGTTCTTGCAGCTTGTTCTTGACACATCATTGTGGCAGAATTTTTTTCTGGCGTGGTGTCCAAGAACTGTTGTGTGACTGGTCAGAAATTTGAATTTCCCAGGTGTTCTGGACTTGAGTTTCTTGTGAAGTATGAAATGTCCTGGCCAGAAAGAACTTTGTTCTTGTTCTTGCCACCTCAAGAAAAAGAAAACATTTCTCTGTTCTTGCAGAGTATGTAAAGCCCTTAACTGTGTGAGTGAGGGTCATAGAAAAAAATTCCCTTTTCACAACATGTGGGTTAACTTCATGTGGTCTCTAAGTGAACTGCAGCCCCGTTCATGCCATTCTTTTCTGAGCATTCCCCACCAAAGGAGCTCAGGCTGTGGGTCACTGAAGCCTGACTTTCCAACTATTCCATTTTGCAACTTTAAATGTGAATTTGAAAGACGGATGATGTTATTTTATAAAATAGTCAATTACGGTTTGTAATGTAAATTGTAAAGATTCAGAAGTTATTTTCAGTTTACTCACACATTTGAGATTTGTATTAATGTATTAGTTTGTTGGATTTTTTTTAATTAACACTATATACCATCACATCTATTTTCAGTACTGTATGGAAGAAAGGCAAATAAAATTTTGGTAGAAATATATATAAACACAGCTTATAAGTGCATTTAAAGAACAGCAACAATTTGGGTAGTTTTATCTTTATTCCAAATGACAAATCAATATCAATGTGACTGAGATATTCTGTGCTGGTTTCAGAAAGAAGAAAGACAACCATTCAGTTGAAAAAGGGCTAAAGGACACTTCAGGATTGTTAGTCACCAATGAGGTGAGGTCATGTCTTGCAAACTGTATGTGTGAACCAGTGTGGTGAACCAGTGGAAGAACATGTTGGTCTTCAGCTCATCCTGTCTCGATGTCAGTAGCTTCTTGTGATTGGTGATGCTAAACCACAAAAGAGTACTTATAAATAATAAAAGAGATTTTTAGTTATTTTTGCTGTTTTTATTCACTGCAGTCAATATTCTAAAAATCAAACCCAGATGACTCCAAGTCAATCACAAGTCAACTGCTGTGTGTTTTTTTTTCTCTAGATCAACTCTTCACAAGTGGATGTGATTTATGCCAACAAAGCCATTCTTGAGAAAGGACAAGAAAGAAGAGAAGATGCAGTCCTCTATGCTGATGTGGATTTTGCTAAACTGCAGGCCAGATCAGAGGGTAAAGTTGGAGAAGGTGAGATCAGAGGTGTGACCTCCAAAACAGATGAGTATGCAGAGATTCATTTGCACAGAAGAGGAAGTAACAGAGAAGAGGCAAAGAATGAAGGAACACCTGCAGATGTTTCTTTTGAACAAGGGAAAGACACCACTTCACTTAAAATACAGCTCAATGAAACGGTCATTGCTTAGCTTTAGTGGAATTATTGGCAGAAACACAGGATTATACCATCTTCCATTTCAGTGTCCACTTCAGCTACAGAAGTGGAGATTTTACTTCCTGTTCAGGAGTAATTCCACATAATCGTGGCTTCAAGCTCTGGTAATGAAGCTTCTTTGAATTTTTTTCTGTCCATTGTGCTTTTGCCTAAATTAACAAAGCATCGAGCATGACAGAAAAACACCATCACATTAATTCAAATGCATACCATAAGTACTTACCTCATAGTATAGATATTAAAGCTTAAACCTTAATATCCTTTTAAATTTTTATTCAGTATTCACTACTGTAATAAATATGTTCCATCTGTGTCCACGTAGAGAAGACATAAACACCATGGCAAATTTTTTTTCCAATCAATCTTAAAATCTTGTGTTACGGGTCCCGGGGAGGTGGCCACAATAACAAAAAGAAATAAGTCTTAAAACGTGATCCTCCGTGTCTGCTCTTGGGTCTGGAAAATAAAGAAAGAGTCTTAGAAAGACAGAACACAGGACCACTCGTGTCTTTCTCCAGATAGTACTCTTATTTTCTTTAACAAATTACTTCACAAACTTGGCAATAGGCAAATATAACAAATTACTTTACAAACTTGGCAATAGGCAAATATATACAGGACAAACTCTGACTATTAATTAACACCAGGAGATTTTTACATTCACACGGGGCAAAATATACTTGTATAAAGTAAAACATTTTACGCAAGCCAACAGTCTTTCCCAAAGTTAAACTAGACTGGCGCGAAACCGCTACCGCGATGCAGCTCGTCTTTGATCTCCGGCGCTGGCTGCAGCTTAAACTTGTACAAAAACGTATCTAAACTACACACCAACATCACAGTATTACTCGTCGCGAAACACAGAAGTAACACGGAGCTTAAGGCTCTTATTTATGGCATTTTTAACCAAATACTGACCTGGAAAATAAAGAAAGAGTCTTAGAAAGACAGAGCACAGGACCACTCGTGTCTTTCTCCAGATAGCACTAAAGGGGGGCCGGAAGCGCACCCTCATTGTTTACCTGGGGGGGGACGACCGCAGTGCCAAAGGTTCCGCTACTTACTCTTAAATATTTATACAGGGCTACATATTAAATGTTAATATTACTGATCGTTCACAACCTCAAAATATATTTAAATGCTCTTAAAATAAAAATAAAATGACAGTCTCTCTGAATTATTTCGAATGTGGTGCACGATTTGGGTGTACCACACGCTCCCCAGCAACAAAAGTGGCTCCTGACACTTAGCAGTAACAAATCAAAATCTCAACACTAATAAAGTCTCTATTCAAAAGTCTCTGGAACGTCTTTCTTTTCAAGTGTCCTTAATCTTCAGGTATTATCCAAGATCTGGTCAGTTTAATAGCAAGGAATAGCATACTGACATGGCAAGTAGTTAGAGGTGAAAGGAGGAAGATAAAAAGGTTGAGGATAGAAAGAAGGGTAGCACATAAAAGGATATGGTGTTGACTGCTGAACACTGACAGTGTTCACCGACGGAAGAGTCTGGAAGGCTGGCTGGCCCAGGGACGGATAGGTGAACGCCATGTTGGGTCGTCTCTGCCTGGTGGACTGCCTCAGACGTGGTGACGACTCAGGAAGGCAGTCTGGCTCTGGACTGGGCACCGGCTCAGGATCAGCTGCAGGTCCGGGACTAGGAGCAGGAACATCTTGGTGGAGATGAAGCACTTCCCTGTCGTCGTCTGGTTGAAGTTGGTCCACGTTTTGTTCGCTTTCCCTTTGTATTTCTTGTCCTTCTTCCGTAATATTGTCTCTGTCTTGTTCAGATTGAATAGGAACTTGTGCTTGTCTTTGCTGTGTTGTTCCCTGTCTTCTTTGTGACTCACATTGAACTTGGTCGACTGGACGTTGACTTTCTTGCAGGTGTCTGGGAACACGAAACCAATAGAGGGGTTCGTCTTCTTCTGAATCACTCGTTTCAGGGCTGTTTGACTTTTCCAGTGTGTTTTGTCTGATATCGGTAGGTCTGTTGTTTCTCTTTTGTGACTTGGCAACTGGACTTTGAACGATATCGACTGGTAAGTCGTTGACTTGGAGAAGCAAGTTTCTGTGCAGGGTACGGATGGGACGACCTCCTGTCTCTGTACTTACTTTGTAGACGGGGTTGTCTCCAACCTGCTTCCTCACGATGTAGACTGTTTGTTCCCAGTAGGGCCTTAGCTTGCCAGGACCACCTCTTTCGCCCAGGTTTCGTACAAGCACTCTGTCTCCTACTTGCAGGACTACACCTTTGCATCGTTTGTCATAGTTTGTCTTTCCTTTGGAGCTTGACTGTTGACTGTTTGCACTTGCGATCCTGTACGCCTCTGTCATTTTCCCTTTCCATTTCTGAGCGTATCCATGGGCTGTTTCTGTGTCTTCTTCTGTCATGAGGCCAAAGAGAAGGTCTACTGGGAGGCGAGGATGTCTGCCATACAACAGGAAGTATGGAGAAAAGCCAGTGGCCTCATGCTTAGTGCAGTTGTAAGCATGGATGGTGTGAGGCAAGTGTTCCTTCCAGTTTAGTTTCTCTTTCTCTCCCAATGTACGTAGCATCTGCAACAAGGTCCGATTCACCCTTTCGACCGGGTTACATTGGGGGTGGTAGGGAGAAGTCCTTGAGTGGCCAACACCTGCTAGCTCTCTGAGGGACTTGAATAACTCGTTCTCAAATTCACGACCCTGATCGTGATGAAACTTGGAGGGGTAGCCGAATCTTGGAAGGAAATCATTGAAGAGGCGGTCTGCTGCTGTCTTTGCGGCTTTGTTCTTGGTGGGGTAGGCTTGTGCAAACCTGGTGAAATGGTCGACTACCACCAAGATGTACTCAAACCCGCCTTTACAGGACTCTAGATGCAGGAAATCGATGCATACTAACTCGAGTGGGAAGTTGGATGTTATACTGCCCATCGGTGCTCTCTCATGCGTTGCTGGTTTTTTCTGTTTTATGCATGGGCACTTCCTGGTGATATACTCCTCGATCTCTCGCTTCATGAAAGGCCAATAGAATCGCTCACGGGCTAAGCTCAAGACTTTCTCCACGCCGACATGGCCCATGTTGTTATGGAGATGGGTGAGAGCTACTTGTCTGTAGACAGCGAGCAGAACTAGCTGCTTACATTCTGCGGTCTTCCTATAGAGAAGGCCATTTTCAATGTGCATCCGACTCCACTCTCTCAACAGTCTTTTTGTGCTTATGTCAAGCTTGGCTTTGTCGTCTTCGGTTGGTGTCATGTCTTCTTCCTTCATCTCCATGACTTTCCCGATGACTGGATCTGCTCTTTGTTCTTGGACTAGTTTATCGTGGCTGATGGAATGCAGTGGCTCCTTGAGGGGTGGACTTGGTGAAGCAAGGTTGAGGGCTGCAATCCATGCTACATCACCTTGCTTGGCTCTTCTGCTCCCTTCCCATACTGCACCGACAGCTTCCTCTGACAGTTCTCCTGTACACTCTTGCATGAAGTCTTCAGTGTTGAGTGGACAACGGGATAGTACATCAGCGTCAATGTTTGTTTTTCCGGGGCGATATTTTATGTCAAAGTGGAAATCTGCGAGCTGTCCCACCCAACGATGTCCTACGACGTTGAGCTTGGCAGTGCTGAGGACATACGTCAAGGGGTTATTGTCCGTAAAAACTGTGAAACTTGGGGCATAGTAGAGATAGTCTCTGAACTTGTCGCAAACTGCCCATTTGAGGGCAAGAAACTCGAGTTTTCCGCTGTGCAAGTGGTAGTTTTGTTCGGCAGGTGTTAGTGTGCGTGACCCGTACCCAATCACTCTCATCTTATTGTCTTGGTTTTGATACAGGACCGCGCCAAGGCCTTTCTGGGACGCGTCCGTGTGGAGTACGAAGGGCCGGGTGAAGTCAGGATACGCTAACACAGGTGGCTGGGTCAACATGTCACTCAAGCGCTCAAGGGTCTCTTGGTGTTCCTTGTCCCATTTCACTGGAGCTCGGGAAGACTGCTGTGGGTACTTTGCTCTGCCTTTGGATGGCTTGGACGGCAGTGTGTCAGACTTTACCTGGAGCAAGTCGTACAGGGGTTTGGCAATGCGCGAGAAGTCTTGCACATACGTCCGATAATAGCTCAGGAACCCCAAAAGTTGTCTGACTTCTCCAACTATTTGTGGCCTTCTGTGTTTGAGTGCCTGCACAGCTTCGATGTCCTTGGGGTCCACCCTCACTCCATCTTCTGACACCAGGCAACCGACATACCGAACCTCTCTGCGGAACAACTCACACTTCTCAGGCTTCAGTTTCGCCCCATGGCGTCGCAAAGCTTGTAGAACTTTCCTCAGCACTTGGACATGTTCATCAAATGACTTGGAAAAACAGAGCACATCATCAAGGTAGGGTATGCAGCACTCATCACGGAGCGTGTCCAGCATTTCCTCCATGCTCCGCTGGAAGGCTGCGGGTGCATTGGACAGCCCGAAGGGTATTCTCACCCATTCGTAGAGACCCCACGGGGTGGTGAATGCAGTCAGGTACCTTGAGCCTTCTGCCATGAAACCTTGATGGTAAGCTTTACCCTGGTCCAGGATCGAGAACCAGCTGTAACCACCGAGGGAGTCGGTGAGGTCCTGGATCCGGGGAAGCGGGTGTCTGTCGGGCACTGTTTTGTTGTTTAGGAGGCGGTAATCAATACACAGACGTAAAGATCCGTCCTTCTTCCTGACACAGATAACTGGGGCTGCGTAGGGTGACTGAGACTTTAGGATCCATCCCTTCACTATCAGTTCCTGAATGTACTCTTTTACTTCCCTATACAGGGGCTGGGGGATGGAGGCGTAAGCTCTCTGAACTGGCGTGTCATCTTTGAGTCTGATTTCCATTTGCAAAGAAGGGATACAGCCAATATCAGTGCTATCGCGAGAGAATGCCTCACACTCTTCCATCAGAACCTTTTCGACTGACTTTTGCTGATCTGGGCTTAGATGACTGAGATCGACAGGTGGCAACCAAGGCTCGGCAGGAGAGTCACCTTGGGTGGTCTTACTTAGTACCTCCGCTGTAGTTGCTGATGTCAGTATGGACTGGGTTTCTGGTGGCTCTAGTGTATCAGTTTCAATGACTTTGGCGACATGTTCGATGGTGCCTAGGGCTGTTCTTTTCAGCAGGATTACTTCATGTTTGGAATGGTTGGAGATGGGGATCTTCACAAAAGGTCTTTGGGAATTGTTAATCTCCAAAATGTCCTTCCCCCACACTCAAATTTCTCAAAGCAATGTTCTCTTCAGCAGGTTCGTAAAGTATAAGAGGGTCAGAGATGTCAAAGTTCTGAGGCACCCTGCAACATATTTGTCGTTCAGCAGATCTTGGAGTGGTCTTACCACAGTGTCGGGTATGCACCTTTTGACCCATTGCCTGTCGACTATACTCACTTGTGAGCCAGAGTCAAACAGCACTGTTACAGGATAACCACCGATTAAACATTTCAGCAGACTTTTCTTACCGACAAGGGGAGCTTGACATTTGGTGGCACTCTGACAGGAGGGAATCTGACCTTTCCTTCTGTTGCGTTTGACCTGCTTTCTCAGCTGCTTGCTCTGGTGCTTGGGGCGCGGAGTTGAAGCTTCGGCAGAGGAGGAGTTTTCTGGCTGGGACTTTGACTCTGTACCGATCTCTGGCTGTCCCTTGACAGAGACCGTTTCCCGTTTCCCTGATTCTTGGGGTCGCTTCAGACATCCAACCGCTCTGTGTCCCGACTCACCGCATACAAAGCAATGACTGCACTCCTGTAAGCTTTGTTCAGTACATTTCGGACAGAGATAGGTTTTCTTTTGGTTGGCTGGAGGCTGAGAACGCTGAGGAGAGGAGTTTACAGCTTTCTGTTCCATGAAAGTTGCCACCATCTTGGTTAGAGTCTCTACTTGTGCAGCAAGTTGTTTGATTGTCTGTGAGGCTTGTTGGTCTTTGGCTGTCGTGTCCTTTGTTGCAATCACAGCGCTTTGTGCTGACTTTTGACGAGGGGCTTGCCCTAACCTTCGCTGGTACTCATTCTCGTCACTGATTATCTTTGTGACCTCACTAAGAATCTCTTCATCTGTTACATTGTTGTTTGATGTAAGAGGTCTTAGTCGTTGCCGCAGGTCTACATACTTCACTCCCAGGCCTTGATAGACTGTGTGCAGAAACACTTCCTGGATTGTCCTTGGGTCATACGAGATGTCTGCATTGGCTTGTTTTGACTGAAAGATAAGTTTCTGTTTGAGTCCAATCATGCGATACAGGAATTGCTGAGGGGACTCCTGCTCAGTTTGTCGGGCGCACATTAACTCCTGGAATATCTCTGTTGTTGCCTTTTCTCCAAGGTGGGATCGGAGAAAGCCCTGAAGTTCAGAAAGAGCCAGTTCATCTTTGAGCATGAGCATGTCCCTGAACGTGCCAGGCTTTACAATTCTCAGTACCCCCCTCACGATCTCTGCTTCAGAAAATCCTTCTTTTAATCCTTCATTGATCTGTCTCATGAGACTGTTATAACTGATTTCAGAGCTGTTGTCTCCAATTTGTCCTCCAAAAACCTTGAATTCTCTCCGAGGCAGGTGGGAAAGGTCTTTGAGAGTGACATGTCTTTCTGGACTACCTTGTTCCCTTGGCTGCGGTTATGAGTGGCTCTGACGACTGGGTGCTGCAGGTGGTTGGAGTGTCACAACTTCACACAGTCTTAGTCTTTCACCCAGTGTCTCATATGCTTTCTTCTACAGACTCTGCATTTGCGTTCACACTAGCTTGAATGCCTGGTGGAACAGCAGATGGTGATGGTGAATCTGGCAACATATTGGATGGATGAGGACTTGACTTGGTTGGTGTTGCAGCCTGATCAGCTGGATGCGTGGTGGAGCCACTCGTTTGTATCACTTCAGTTAGCAGATCATCCAACATTAGCAACTGACTCATTCCCTCATCTTCAAGTTTCAGCAGAGTTGGGGACCGTAAATAGGAATCGACATAGTCCATACAGCTCTCATTATCGTCTTCACTGAACTGTGTGTCTTTGTCTCCAGCTGCAAGGCTCTTTGTTAGCCCGAAAAGATCCTTACTTGAGAGGGCAAACAAGCGTCCTCTGATGCTCCATATCAGTTCTTTCCGTGCTGTCGACATGGTACTTTAGCTATCTGTAGTTCGAGTGTTGTATTATTTGTACAGTGACTAGGCTGTGTTCTACCTTCTTGACAGCAGTGCAGTTCCACTTTTGGTTGAAGATCCTTTCTTTCTCTTTGATCTTCCCCCTTGGACACCCACTGACTGACGTGTCTGATGTAGCAGCTTGGCAACCGTTGTCTCGTAGTTCTGGTATCACTGGATCTTCCCTCGATGACTGAAGAGGAGAGATCCCGGACGAGCCCCCACAGTTTGTTACGGGTCCCGGGGAGGTGGCCACAATAACAAAAAGAAATAAGTCTTAAAACGTGATCCTCCGTGTCTGCTCTTGGGTCTGGAAAATAAAGAAAGAGTCTTAGAAAGACAGAACACAGGACCACTCGTGTCTTTCTCCAGATAGTACTCTTATTTTCTTTAACAAATTACTTCACAAACTTGGCAATAGGCAAATATAACAAATTACTTTACAAACTTGGCAATAGGCTGTTAGAAAAATACCCGATTCTTTGATTGAAAGATCCAAGAACAAACCGGAGATTTCTTCAATTTTAAGATGAAACATTTATTTAGAAGTCACATGTACAGTAAGCAGCGCTGGGTGCAGCGTGACGCAGCTCCTCCTGGAGCATGGCCAGACTGAACCCCGACTTCCGGGTGCGTGTTACAGTTATCCTCTCGGGTTGGGTGACCCAGTACAATAGGAGGGGCTTATACGCGACCTTCTGATTGGCCAGTTTAAATGTGCTATCAAAAGAGTGTGTGAGAATGCTGTTTTTGGGTGTGTAACTAATGTGAAAAGACCTGACTTAGAAGTGAGAGAAAAGGGAGAGAGCTCTATACTTTTGTCTCATTCCTATTATCTCAGGAACATATAACATAACATAATTGTTCATAAGCATGCAAACAGAATTTGTATGGAATATGTGTAGAGCATAATGGGAGATCACCTACAGAATTATTATTCTGGCACTAACTATACCTTAACCCTTTCAATCCTCCCTTTGACATGATTTTATCATGTCAACCATGTATGGTGTGAGAGACTCTAGCAATTAACAGATGGTGAATAAGGCAGGTCCCTGCATTGTGTGTCAACCCAAGAGGCTTGCACCATTGGTTCTGCTACCCGTGCCTCCCCCCTTGCGGACACCTTAGCACGGTGCAGCGATGTCTAAGAGGTGGACTGTCACCAGGTCCTGTACCCCCCTTGAGGTCTCCTCATGATCATAGTTCTTTGTCCAGTGGAGTGGGCCATGTAGGGGTCATAGGGTCGAATAGAATCAGTCCACAAAACCTTTGTCCGCCGGTTGACCCTTGCCAGGGCTCACATCATTTAGCTGCACTCATCACACGGTTGCGACAGAGGTTTGACCTTCCTCTGTGTCTGCTTCCCGTATCTGCAGCTGTGGAGCACAGTTCCATCTTGGTGACACAGGAACGAAACAACTGTGTTCCCGCTCTCAGAGGCACACCTCATCCCATGAGGTCTACAGGACAGTCTGGTGGGTGCAGCAGAGGGTATGTAACATCAAGTCCAGCCAGTGAACAGTTCAGTGATGCTGTCCCAGGGATGCCACCCCCGTCGCTGGAAAGAGGTGGACATGCTGGTGTTGGTAAGGCTCGAGCTCCTGGCTCCACCCTGGATGCTGGAGGTGCGGTGGAGTCATACAGTCACTTGCCCTACGACCTTTTCTATGTCGCAGGCACACGTCGTGATGGTCTGGTGCTCTCCGGCATGTATCTTCCGTGTACCCTACACCTTTGATCAAGTGCCGATACAAAGGGCTCAGCTGGGGCAGGACCAATAATGGTCTGAGGGGTTGCCATCACAATGTATGGAGCCTGTAAAATTTTATCCTTATTCACCACATCTGTAGTAATCTATGTGTTGTTGTAAGTTATCTCCCAGCAGCCTTGAGTGTGTGATTGTTGGCTATATGAAATCTGCGTGTGGTGATTGTGTTGTGATGTGTGTGTTGGGTGAGGGGACCTACATGTTCAGTGGGTAGGTAGTAAACAATATTATTCAACGTTAGGAGACATCCTTATTCATGCATTGTTGTATTCAGGCATTCAGAGCTTCTAACCTTCTCCCTTATTCAGATTACCTAACCGTAATTAGCATGATGGAGATAAATAACGCAAGAACCCTATAAGTCTCACACCCCTACATCCATGTGGTGAGCTATGTATGATTTATGTATTATCATTAGCACACTGTGTTTACAAATAATCTGTGATGGCAGAATGGTCTTCCTCGTCATCATCTTTCGTCTTGGGGTCCTCAGCTCTTCCTCTCGACCCAGCAGTTGGTCTAAGACTTGCTGACGACTCCCACTGTGGAAAATTTCATTTGTTAACGCCCTTCTGGGCTTCTGAATATATGGCCTATAGTGTCGTACTCTGCTCCTTTTATTAGATCTGCATTTGATTATCCCTTTACCATAACCAATTTGGAATTTGATTCAAATTTTCCTCATCCCCTCATTTGTTAATGTTAAGATTGGTCATATAGGAGATTTCTGGGCATCTTTGTGCCGCCTTTTGTGCTGTGGTTACCCAGTTAAGAGACAATGCTTATGGTTTTATTTTGGGAGAATATTCTATGTTAAGGTCAGGTATCGGTTTTCCATGGATGGCTCTATTCTGCACTAGAGATGACAATATGTCCAACATTTTCCAATCCATGTGTTTGGGTCTAACCAGCGGGATGTGTGGAACCCCCCATTGGTTGAAATGTCTCTTATCCTCTTCAATTAGGACAATGGATGCTTCCACACATTTCTTTGTTTATCAGTCTAATTTTATGACCAATCTGGAGGATGGATTTGCATATAATGGTAGTTCATAATTTGGATCAGTTCCATTCAATTGCCTATAGTACATGGGGTGCAATGCTACCTTTACAGATGTTAATAGGTGTTCTACTGGTAGCTCGTCATTTGCAGAATTTGATCGTTACTTTTCTGACCCTGAAGAGTCCTGTATGGCATTACCCAGAGTTCTTACTTTACATGCAATAATTTAATTTTTGCTAATTTTCTGCATACGTGTAGAAGTGAGTCCACTTATCTGTTCTAGTCTTTAAGTATGCAGTCCAGTTTTCAGTGGTGGAGGTGGACGCCTCTCCTGCCAGCAGCGGCCACTGTGGGGCGTGCTCCCTCCTCCTCCTCCTCGCTGTCCTCCCCCCCTTGTCCTCTTGGCTTCCTTTTATAAGAGAAACAGACTCATGGGGAGCCTCAGGCTCCCCTTGTGTCAGCCATTCCATAAATAAGTTCAGTTTTTCTCCAAATTTTCTTTTCCCTTCTTATCTAGATTTCCAACCTTGAGTCAAGAAAGGAACTGCTTCAAAGTCTTCATTTAATTTTCCTAATTAACACAAGATGGGATAAGATTAACTCTCCACCATGCCAACAGATATTATCTGCATTACTGTAATTGAACCTTGCGCACCTTTGTCTTCCAAGAGTTCTGTTCAATAACTTTTCAATAGTCACAGCTTAACTAGTTTACAAATTTCATTTAAGACAAACAAAATAACCACCTGTACATTTTATATGCTTCAGCATTGATAAATAAGATCAGTTTGTCCAGTTGAACACAGACTGGTTGAATTTGAATAAATGAATAAAAGTTGCGACACACTTTCAGTCAACGGAAAGGTGGACGTTTGCCTAATTAGAATTTGATTTAAATTTTCCTTGAATGCCTCATTTTATATATTCCTTGGTAAATTGTGGAGTGAATGTAGTTTGCCCTGACCCGCCGAATCAGGAAAAAACACATTCCTCATTACTGTCATATTCCTGAAATATGACGTATCATATATCACATCTCACACCATTATGTGGTGAGTAACATCAAATGCATACCCTCTGTTGGGAAGGAACATAACTACGTTGTTAGATTGACTTTAAATGACTGTGTATATAGTAAGGCTATAATCTTTGCTGTGAGTGTTTGCTCATTGATGTTAATATTCACAATTACGGAAATTCACTGAAAGATTGGACACCTAATGCCTCATTGCTGCTTTAAGTACTTGGAAACATCTAAGATGGCTACCTGCATTTGTGCCTTCTTCCTGGCACTCTTAGCCAAAAATTTAATTTATTTATTGTTGGCTTTCTGTTTGTTTGGTTTTTACAGCTACAGCTTCAAATCTTACGTGGATCTTTATTTTCTTTAGTTACACATGCTCTGCTTTAATTTCTTTTTCCATTTCCATCTCAACATCAGAAATATTCTCTACACTTGCTAAATCCACCGTTCTTCCCCTACATACTTTTTCCCATCAGAAACACTCAATTCTTTACCATCCACTATCCATCTGTGTACAAGACTTCACCTTTCTCTGGACTAGCTGATGAAACATCTCACATCTATGATCTCTTTCAGTATTAAAACTTCCTTCTGTTCACTGTCCTGTCATTCATACTACTGACTACTGTCCACAGCTAATGCTCCATGCAAGATCCTGCACATAAAAGTGATCGGTTTCATTCTGAAAAGTCAGCTTTATAATAAACCAACATGGCTCAATTCAAAATTCTGTTTTGTGACAAAACTCATCTCTTGATTTATACCCTGGCCTTGGATGCCTTTTAATTACTGACCTTTTGAATTTGTTTTGGAATTAAATGATGCCTCTGGGTCTGAACACCTGCCCTTCAAGGAATGTATTACACTAAGACGTCTGCTGATTATTATGAAAACTTAAGTTTAACAGAGTCATCTGTATCTTGGTGTGGTGGAGTCTTCTGTCTTTTTTCTTCTGAACAGATAACCTCCAGACGAACTAACACTATGCCTACAAAACTATAACAATTTTAGATACAAAAATATAAAACTTTCATTAGCCCCCCCAAAACAATTCTAAGTGATATTTAAATCAGGACTTAACCATGTGACACACAGACCATGCGGGTGTGAACCGCTGGTTTGTTTGTCAAGCTACATTGGTTGTCTTGTGTGTGTCAGAGCTGCAGATCTATGTACACAGGACATTAAAGCCTTGTTTATGCTCCACCTCCGCTCTGTGTGTGCTCTATGATGATCCCTTGGATAAGGCTGGTGTGCACACAGCTATATGTATGTATATGCTTCATTCTTGAGTCTATTCGGCCGAGTGTTTGCTGTTTTTACCCCAAATTATCTTCTTGTTTCTCTAGTCTACTCTGGTTGTGTTTGTTTTAATTCATCGTCTTCTATAATGCTTTTTACTCATCTCTGGATGATCCAAAACCATAACCCTTGTTACGCTGCCATCCCCCATCTCCATACAAAGTGTAGGGAAATCTGTAATGCTCCGCACTGTGTATTTATATTTATGTGTACATATGTATATTCACTGCTCTTATTTTCATATCTTCTAAATTATTTCTCTGAGTGTTGTTATCCCTGTGCCATTGCAATCCTAGAATCTCCCCCATTGTGGGACCAATACAGGCCTACCCTATCCTAATGTGGCTTTCATGTAAGTTTACAGCTTTTCTAAAATTTAAACACTTCCCTTCTAACTTTGCAACCTTTTCTCTTAATAGTTATTTTCTCCTAACAAATTTTGGATTTTTCCTTGTAATATTCTGCGGAAAAATGACCTTTCAAGCATCAAGAATTTTTCAGATTTTGGTCTTAGTTGCTAGCCTTTGTTTTATTAGATGTTTCTTAGATGGAGCATGGGTGAGCAATATAAGCTGCAGCTTCAGCCATCACGCCTTTCAGATAACTTATGTTGAATTGTGCAGTCAGAGGAGTTATTGTTTAATTTGACCCTGTTGGATTTTTCTTCCTTGATATATTGTTCTATTCCTTTCTTTTAATCTTTTTCCAAAAAATAAAAATTCATTCATATTTATGCGCTCTTACTGTAGCTGCTCAATAGTTTGCATATAATGGTAGCATTTTAGATGAGAAAGCACACCGACCTCTCAGCTATAAGACTTCAAGCCTTAATGGAGCCTTCAAACCTTAATGGATTAGTAACTTTTCTATCTGTTCCTGTCTTGACCTCTCGTCTTGACCTCTCCTCCCTTGAAACAGAACGGCTTAATATCAAAGCCAGTTCTTTTTCAACATCCTGTAGGGAAGGATACCTATTGTGTTGCTAATTTTGGGGGACCCCTCGGGGGCCCTTGTGGGTGTTTGAGCTCAGTGGCCAAATTGCTTAACATAGGAAGTATTAGTCCCATGGGGGCCTCTGACTATTCTGACCTCCTGTGGTCATGCAGCTGATACTGATAGGTCAACTTAGATGGGGCATGGGTATGGCTTTTTTGAAGATTGGTCATGTATTGTGTCTGCTCAGTATGTGGTCTTGGCACATCTCTGACTGTACTTACATGTGCTCAGTTGTTCCTCTTTTGACCCATTGTGTTGCTTTCTTTGATTGCTGAAGTGGGACAGCAAAGTGGAGGGAGGAGGGGGTCACTGCATGAAGGAGGAGGCAGCTGCTGGGGGAGGGGTCGTCCACAGCCAACACTGTCTCAAATTTAATAGAGAGAAACAAGCTATTAAACAGCATATCTTTTGTCCTTTTCTGTTATATCGTGTTTATTGATTATTTTGCATTTGTTCTCACCGTTGCAGCATAAGTCTCTTATTCTTACGTTTTTTTCCTTCCTTCAATCGTTTCTCCATATTTTTTGTCTTGCGTCCTGCACAAAACTTTAACATTTCATCAGTTTTCAATTTTCTTCAAAAACAAATTTCCATTTCCATATTCTGCCCGCTCTCATCTCCACAACAAAAACTCCTATTTACTTCATTCATTTATTTTAGTTTATTGTATTTATTTAATTATTTTTGTATTTATAATTTAATTCATTTATATATTTACTTATCTGCACCAACCTGCAATTTTTCATTTAAATTCTCTCACCTTTATATAGTGTCCACCTAGGATTTCCTAGTTTTGTTGAGGAATAAATCTCCTTATTCTCCAGTTTTTTTGTAAACCTCCCTCTGCCTAATTTAAAGTTGAACCTTTTATCTCTCCAAGCCGAACGGGTATGCTTTGCCTCATTATGGGCAAACCTGCATTTTAGCAGGTCCCTGAGGTCTTTTGTTGTTATTCACCATGCATGGATTTTTAAAGCCTTCCTTTCAACCAGAGAGATAAAGTTCCAGATTTATTATTAAGGTTTTAAGTTTTGTTGGCAGTAATTTTGTGAAATAGTGCACTTCCTATATTTGGCCACACGATGGAGGCACTGTGCCACAGCTTGAAGGTGATTCAAAATGGCGCCCTCGCATGCGCAGTAAATGGGACACGTGCAAAATGGCCCCTGAGCCTATTGTTCACAAACCACGTGTTTTTTGTTTTTTTTTAAGAAAAATGGAGCACTGCCTCCTTAATCCCAGCTATACACACACTAGCACACTAGAATAGCTTTACAACTTTAATTTAGCGCTTCATTTTAATGCTGTTACCACATATAATTCTCCTCTCAGTAACCTGTTTTACCAATTGCACCTCCACTCGGTGGTGGGGGTTACTTCCCTTTGTTCTGACCATGCGGTCCGGAGGCCGACATTAGTTAATATTTCCAACCCCTGGTATTTCTCAAATCACATTTTTATCCCTTATAAACACAGAATTACAGACATTCGGGACCAGGCTAGCCCTTGTTCCCATATTTGAGGAGACGAAGACGGTTGAATTCCGCTTCCCTAAGTCTCTTTATTTCAGCACAGACTGTAACTGAAATTTGCTGGCTCCCTGGCTAATCCGGGTCCTTTATTTGAGGAGACGAAGACGGTTGAATTCCGCTTCCCTAAGTCTCTTTATTCTGGTACAGACTGCATCCAGAATACTTCACTTACATGGCATCAGGTTCTAATCCTGACTGTTTTCATTTGAGAAGACTGGCACGGCCGTTGCCCAAGTCTTATTAAGTCCTGGGTACAGACTGCATCCCAGAACCTCGCCGATTCATTTAAGCCTGTTTTCCACTAGCCCAGCACACCTCGGTACGACTCGATTCACTTCAGTACGGCTCGGAATGCTTCTGTCTCCATTAGCACGGTGTTGTGCTTGTGCTGTGATGGTTTGTGTTAGGAGGTTTTAGAAGCGGGGCAGCAGCAGATTCTCAGCGAGGCGGGGCCACACTCCCGTGACGTTACGCACCCGACTGAGTCCTTATTTACACGAGACAAAAAAGGATCCAAGGATTATTGCCTTGCTCGCTCTGTGGTTTTATCTCACAATTAATTTTATCTCATAATTAAGCTGCAACAACACAAGTCACTTTTGTTTTGAATTAACTGCCAAATGACCTAGAAATAATGAGCTGAAACTTGTTTTTATTCGTATTAAATAATGAGACGGTGGCACACTGCCCAACACCAAATTATTATTTTTTACATCCTAGTGCATTTTGGATGTACTGAATTAAAAAAATTCATATTTTTCACCTTCAGGTCAACGTTTGGAACAACAGTATTATTATTTTCCGTTTAGATGATGCTACACTCCTTCTAAAGTATTGTAAATCTCTGAATTTGGAATGCCGATAGAACATTCAATTTACATATACTTGTATCTACTTTGACTTGGTGCTAATTTTTTATGATATTTCAATAAAAAGAACAGAAAGCTTACAAAAAGATTTCTTTTTTGGTCTAGTTAAAAATTACATTACCTTTACAATGGTTGACCCCTGACAGGATGATCAGCATCATTTTGATCAGACTAGGCAATGGAATTTCTATGTAATTATACTGTTTTATAATTCAGTGTTATAACAGACAAACCACACTTTCCAAAACAATTCCATTTTATTATATACAAAATATTAAAAGAAAAAAAAAACTTTGCAACACAACATGAAGGTTAATCGACACTTTATACACGCCGACCACTGAGTGTCTACACCAGCTTCCCAAACTGGGTCACGACTCGGATGAATGAAGGCGTCTCTGCCAGCTGTGGGTCAGGATGGCTCGGTTGAATAATCCGTGCGGGCTGTCGCGGCGGACGCGTGGGATGATTCTACAAGGAAAATGCACACAATAAAATACAGCACGAAAGTGCAATATATACAGAAAGGACAATAGTTTTTAACAAGAATACATAAGCTTATTTCAGCGTATTGTTCACATGAATAATTAAAATAAAAGCTTTAGTCCGCAGTGTGCTGCAATAAAGCAGCGATCCATCCACAAATGAACAGCTTTTTTATTGCATAAATAAACTGAGCGTCTTACCGAATATATTTGCGAAAAAACGCACAATAAAAAAAAAAATAAAACTCACCGTTAAAGGACTCCAATGTCGAGACCTCCCGGTATATTTTTTCATTCCGGGCGGCTCCGTCTAACTCGCGCTGAATACGTTCGTCTGACAATGCAGTGAGCAGACACTGCACCTCCTTATTGGTCCATGGAACACCCTTATTACGCGAAGCCATTTTTGATAGAGAATAAATGAAAATAGCACAGCAATACACTGAAAAGAAACCGCCAACAGTGGTTGCGTGCTGAGTAAAGGCGGTCGTGAAGATTCTTTTTTTTTTTTTTCAAAAACTTTATTGAGAAGGTCGTGAAGATTTGGTAGATGAGGAGGAGGAGAGGGGCGGTTACAACCTGACCAATCAGCGCCGGTTACGACCTGACCAATCAGCGGCGACCAGTCTGTTAACGTCACAACACGGCACAGCTCAGCACTGCTGTACCCTGCCCTGGAGCGGGGCTGAGAATCGCGGCTGTTAAACCGTGTTGGGGCTTGTGGAAAAGCGTACAAAGCGTGCTGAGCCGTCCCGTGTCGCGCTAAAGCGTGCTAGTGGAAAAGGCCCTTTAATCTTTTGTTAAACAGAGGCTACTTTCACAGAGGCCTCGGCAGGTCCCCCTGCGAAGCGGTAGCTTAATTTAACTCTGATATACAGTGGACACTTTCCCTTGGGGTCTGTTTCGGCCCCAAGAACAAGCGGTGTCTTGTATCCAGCAAATTAAATGATCGCAGCTTCACTCCCAGAGTGGCATCGAGTCGAACACTTTCAATTGCTCCCCTCGGCATCAGATTGCTAAAACCTGGCTCTTTTCATTTGAGGAGACATACCAGGGTGATTATTAGTCACTCTAGTTCAGGGGTGGGCAGTGAGGGCCATTCCACTGCAGGTTTTCTGTTCCACCCAGTCTCGTCAGCAGGTGTTTGCTCTGATCAGCTTCAAGGATTGCTAATCACTGAAAACACCTGCTGAAGAGACTGGGTGGAACAGAAAACCTGCAGTAGAATGGCCCTCTATGGCACATGATTGCCCACCCCTGCTCTAGTTCCTAAGTCTCGTCATTTTGGTTCAGACTGACTCCAAAATGGTTTTATTTGATGGACTATATACCCGTAATATATATC
The DNA here is from genome assembly GCA_020510985.1 of Pholidichthys leucotaenia. NCBI lineage: Eukaryota > Metazoa > Chordata > Actinopteri > Cichliformes > Pholidichthyidae > Pholidichthys > Pholidichthys leucotaenia. The sequence continues at coordinate 93,245,084 of CM035849.1, read as the reverse complement.
CATTGACCGCGGCCTGTTCTATCTCAGACTGAACATAGAACACGTGCACTCTCTTTAACTTTTCAAACTATTGTTTAAACTTTACATGTGACTCCCAACCAAATGATAAATTTCGAGATCGGATATACCCCTTTATTAGACAACTGTAAATTTAGAATGGCCAAACTGCAGAAATTTGAGTGAAAAGGCTTTCTGCTTACCTTTTTATTCAGGCGCCACAGTGGCCTGCAAAAGGGTCCTTCCAATGTGGGTCCTTTCTATGTAGTTTTTTTCCAGGCTCGTCTCGAGATACTTCAATCCGGGTCACCGGCACCAATTTGTTAGAAAAATACCCGATTCTTTGATTGAAAGATCCAAGAACAAACCGGAGATTTCTTCAATTTTAAGATGAAACATTTATTTAGAAGTCACATGTAAAGTAAGCAGCGCTGGGTGCAGCGTGACGCAGCTCCTCCTGGAGCATGGCCAGACTGAACCCCGACTTCCTGGTGCGTGTTACAGTTATCCTCTCGGGTTGGGCGACCCAGTACAATAGGAGGGGCTTATACGCGACCTTCTGATTGGCCAGTTTAAATGTGCTATCAAAAGAGTGTGTGAGAATGCTGTTTTTGGGTGTGTAACTAATGTGAAAAGACCTGACTTAGAAGTGAGAGAAAAGGGAGAGAGCTCTATACTTTTGTCTCATTCCTATTATCTCAGGAACATATAACATAACATAATTGTTCATAAGCATGCAAACAGAATTTGTATGGAATATGTGTAGAGTATAATGGGAGATCACCTACAGAATTATTATTCTGGCACTAACTATACCTTAACCCTTTCAGGCAAATATATACAGGACAAACTCTGACTATTAATTAACACCAGGAGACTTTTAAATTCACACGGGGCAAAATATACTTGTATAAAGTAAAACATTTTACGCGAGCCAACAGTCTTTCCCAAAGTTAAACTAGACTGGCGCGAAACCGCTACCGCGATGCGGCTCGTCTTTGATCTCCGGCGCTGGCCGCAGCTTAAACTTGTACAAAAACGTATCTAAACTACACACCAACATCACAGTATTACTCGTCGCGAAACACAGAAGTAACACGGAGCTTAAGGCTCTTATTTATGGCATTTTTAACCAAATACTGACCTGGAAAATAAAGAAAGAGTCTTAGAAAGACAGAACACAGGACCACTCGTGTCTTTCTCCAGATAGCACTAAAGGGGGGCCGGAAGCGCACCCTCATTGTTTACCTGGGGGGGGGACGACCGCAGTGCCAAAGGTTCCACTACTTACTCTTAAATATTTATACAGGGCTACATATTAAATGTTAATATTACTGATCGTTCACAACCTCAAAATATATTTAAATGCTCTTAAAATAAAAATAAAATGACAGTCTCTCTGAATTATTTCTGAATGTGGTGCACGATTTGGGTGTACCACACTTGCATGACATCATATGCCACCTGAAATCCACTACCCGCTGCCTTGATACTCTCCCAACAAAGTTTTTAAAAAAACATTTTGTGGTTAGCACTGTGGCAACAGAGCAACTCATCGGGTGGCGCAGTGGCGGAGTGGTTAGCACTGTGGTAACACAGCAACTCACCCTTGGCCGGGGGATCCTGGGTTCGATCCCAGCCCCCGACCAACAGTGATCTGTGTGGAGTTTGCATGTTCTCCCCGTGTCTGCGTGGGTTTACTCCGGGATTTCTCCGGTTTCCTCCCACATGCCAAAAACATGCAAGATAGGTTAATTGGCATCAAACTGGGGATTCTAAATTGTCCTTAGGTATGACTGTGAGAGTGAATGGTTGTCTGTCTCTCTGTGTTGGCCCTGCAATGGACTGGCGATCTGTCCAGGGTGTCCCCTGCCTCTCGCCCAAAGACGCTGGGATAGACTCCAGCCCCCCCGCGACCCGAAAAGGATTAAGCGGAAGAAAATAAATGAATGAATGAATTTAATATTGTATGGCCTCAGATCTACTACAGATCATAAATATGTCTCTGCTCTCAGGTGTCTTCCCTTAGTGCTGTAAAACAACTGTTATCAAGTCTTCTAAAAAAGAGCAACCTAGACACCTCATTCATGAAAAGCTATAGGCCCATATCAAACCTCTCCTTTCTTAGTAAAATAATAGAAAAAGCTGTCTTTCAACAACTGTACAACTTCCTGACATTAAATAACTGTTTTGATGTCTTCCAATCAGGTTTTTGGCCACACCACAGCCCTGAGACAGCTCTAGTTAAGGTCCTTAAAGGGTACCTGTGGTGGTCGTGAAAAAAAAGATATTATATTGAGCCCCTGTCTCACGTTCTAGTTCAAGTTTAAGTTGAAATTCATGTTCAAAGCAATTTGATATAAATCCATTGCTGATGTGCTTGTTCAGCTATGTCAGCAAAACATGGGTGCAGCCATACTAGCGGCTACATGGCCTGCCAGGACGCTTCCTGTGACGTAATAAAGTGGGCACCGCGATCTGGATCAATATTGGCTGAGCCTGGAGTGCCCGGATGAGCTGTGGCTTTCGGGATATTCAAATTCAAATTCAAACGTTTATTTCAAACTCAGGGTTCATATTAAATGCAGAACTAAAATGAGTAGAAAATAAATAAATAAATGCTTAAATTCAGCGGGTCGTCTCGTCTGATCTGAGGTCCTAACGGCCGCAACACGGCAGATGATTCGGCTCCTCCCTCGCCGCTATACACAGCAGCAGACACTCGGCGCATTGCGTTGTGTGTGAGGACCAAAATTCAAACGTTTATTTCAAACTCAGGGTTCATATTAAATGCAGAACTAAAACGAATAGAAAATAAATAAATAAATGCTTAAATTCAGCGGGTCGTCTCGTCTGATCTGAGGTCGTAACTGCCACAACACGGCAGATGATTCGGCTCCTCCCTCGCCGTTATACAGAGCGGCAGACACTCGGCGCTCTTGTTAAAACAAAAACATACAATGCGATATGGATATCGCAACATGGCGGAATGTAAAGCCTTTGGATGTCTTAATAATAAGCGAAAAAACAAAGATAAACACTTCTTTTGTGTACCCAAACCCAGCTCACCTTGTCAGAAGATCATAGAGGAAAAGTGATCAATCTCAGAACAGGGCACAGACGAATCCTTTCAGACGAAATTGCGTTGTGTGTGAGGACCACTTCGTCACTTTAACCCTCAGAAGACCTTTCTGGCTCAAACCTGTAGCCATGTTGGACGAATTCTTCCTCAGAGTCAGAAAATTCAGCCATAATAGAACAAAAACAACGGACAACAGCACCGTAGTCGCGGTGAAACGCTGAGTATTGTCTTTTCAGTAGCAACGGTATGACGTCACTTCCGCATATGTCATGGCGGCGCCCATAGTTTTCTTTGGCTGACCATGCCCGCGGTCCTATTTCAATATATCTCAGGTGGTATATGGCTGGCAACAATTATTTACCCAAATAACAAATACCTTTTCCTAATGTTTTCAAGTTAAATGCGTCTTCACGACCACCACAGGTACGCTTTAATGACATCCGCTCCAATACAGATAATGGCAACATTTTAGTCTTGGTTTTATTGGACCTCAGTGCTGCATTCGACACGGTTGACCATAACATCTTACTAGACCGGCTGAAAAACTGGGTGGCACTTTCTGGTACAGCACTTACCTGGTTTGAGTCCTATTTAAAAGACAAGGACTATTTTGTGTCGATAGGTAACTATAAATCTGGGCTGTAACTGTCCAGACCAGAAGGTTGCGTCGCACAAAGCGTGTGCATTCTCAGGGTCACCAGCGTAACTGTCCGGACCAGAAGGTTGCGTCGCACAAAACGTGTGCTTCCTCGGGGTCACTAGTGTAGCTGTCCAGACCAGAAGGTTGCGTTGCACAAAACGTGTGCTTCCTCAGGGTCACCAGTGCGGCGGATGATAAAATAAGGCAGCGAAGTGAGAGTTTTAAATAGGTTTATTATCATACCGCCGTCACGGAGCTCACCCCGGAGGCTCTCCAGCAAAGTGTGCAGATGAGCAGTAGCAGAGAGTGAGAGAGAGATTTACAGAATAATGCAGCTTATATACCCAACTACAGACAATACATGAAAGGCATTCACTGCAGTAGGTATGGGCATTTGCATTTGAGAGACACACATAACAATAAGGAGATTGCTAGACAGGGTTCGCCTCTGCTCCAGAACTGCAGGACAAAAGAGGTTACAAGGCACATCTACATATTGTCATCAGTGTATAGACACAGTAAGGACAGGAAGCATGAACACAATGCATGAATGGCACATTAACATCACAGTAGTGAGCCGGAAAAAGCCAGAAGAAGCGGGCTGTCTGTAGACATTAATACACACATTGCTGTGCCTGTCCCAGCTGTTGCGGGGGTTACGCCACAGGGCGAACAAAAATAACCTGTGGAGTTCCTTAAGGTTTCACTTTGGGACCTTTGCTTTTCAACATCTACATGCTCCTACTAACTCAAATCATAAAAAACAACAAAATATATTCCCATAATTATGCAGATGATACACAAATCTACATAACCATCTCACCAGGAGACTATAGTCCAATTGAAACTCTGATCAAATGCATTGGTCAAATTAAAGAGTGGATGTGCCAGAATTTTCTTCAGTTAAACGAAGACAAAACCAAAATAATCGTTTTTGGAGCCAAAGAAGAAAGAAGGTCTAATGCCTCAGCAGGATCTAGAAAAACTTGTCCACGCATTTATCTTCAGTAAATTGGACTACTGTAATGCTGTCCTCACGGGGCTCCCTAAAAAGTCCATCAAACAGCTGCAGTTAGTTCAGAACTCTGCAGCTCGAATCCTCACTAAGACCAAGAAAGTAGATCATTTAAACAGCCACCGGGGGAGTTTGGTTGTACAGTGGTTAACATTGTGGCAGCACAGTAAGAAGGTCACTGGATCGATTCCAATCCCTGACCATTGTGGGTTCGGTTCCACCCCCTGACCACTGGTGACCCTTCTGTGTGGAGTTTGCATGTTCTCCTCGTGTCTGTGTGGGTTTACTCTGGGTACTCCGGTTTCCTCCCACAGGCCAAACACATGCAGGTTAGGTTAACTGGAGACTCTAAAGTGGCCCTGGGTGTGAATGTGAGTGTGTGAATTGTGAAGGGTTTGGCGCCACACTGTGGCTGCCTCATCCATCCAGGTGGATGCCCTGTAATTTCCCCATTGTGGGACTAATAAAGGATTATAAAATAACTCCAGTCCTCATATCTTTACACTGGCTTCCTGTCTGTCAAATAACAGATTTCAAAATACTGCTGTTGGTTTATAAAGCTCTGAGTGGTTTAGGGCCAAAACACATCTCAGATCTGCTAGTCTATTATGAATCACCCAGAGCCTTCTGGTCGTCAGGGTCAGGCCTACTATCTGTGCCCAGAGTTAGAACCAAACATGGTGAGGCAGCATTCAGTTTTTATGCCGCCCACATGTGGAACAAACTCCCAGAAAGCATCAGGGCTGCTGAAACCCTCAGCTGCTTTAAATCCAGGTTAAAAACTTCCCTATTTATTGTGGTCTTTCAGCAGAACAGTTGTTAATCTCCTACAGTGTACTGTACCAGAATGGTGGCCTAGTTGGTAGAGCATCCACCTCACAACCAGGAGGTTGTGGGTTCAAATCCCGGCTGGGTCATACCAAAGACCATACAAAAATGGTACTTTCCACCTTCTAGCTTGGTGCTCAGCATGATAGAACAGCAAAAGGAAAATTAACGCACAGAGCTACCAGAGGACTGACCCCCCACTGCAGCTTTCACTACTCACAGTAGCTGTGTGGCCTAGGATCAGTGAAACAGAGCTAGCCCCCCCCCCCCACACACACACACACCACATGGTGTCTCACATGCTGAGGAAGGGAACTAACTAACAATGTACTGTAACTTTTATTTCTTGCACGTTTTCTCTTATTCTGTTTTAACTTGTTTTTGTCTCTCTTTAATATACTTTTTAGTTTGCTTTTAAATTCTAATGTATTCATTTTACAATTCCTGTAATGCTTTAATGTTTTTATGTAAAGCAATTTGAATTGTCTTGTACATGAAATATGCTGTACAAATAAACTTGCCTTGCCTTAAAAGTGCCTAAAGGCTCAAAAAATGAGGTGCATGTATTCTATAGTAATTGTATTAAAAATAAACTCCTTTTCCCCCAAGTCTTGCATACTCACACTCGCAAGGCTTTTTATAAGACTTGCCTGTTATGTAATTTTTTTGAGCTGCGATGACCTGGGAAATTGTGTCATTAATAGATGCCTCAATAGCACAAATCGGTGGGATCATGGCAGTTTCTTACCTGAATAGGTATCCCAATCATCAGCATCACCCGGCAGATCAGGCTGCTAGCATTAGCTTAGCTGATGAATGGTGGTTGGTCTTTTGAGAAGTATATTATCTATTTACTTTACAAGACATCTGTGGTCCCAGAATGTCTACCAACACTTGACTATATATCTCATTAATAGGGGTTATTTTAGATTATTTTTGCTATAGTTTATTATACACTGGTTGGGACTAGCAGGAATTGGCTTCACTAAGAAGGGCTAACCATTCAGATGTTCAAGGTTGTGGTCATTACAGTAGAGGGACCAACCATATACAATTGAGCAGTTAACCACCCCCCGTCTTTCATAATACTTTACACTCAGCTCAGCTCAGGCTGTGTTTGCTACCAGTCAAGCCTCTGAATAGAAAGGGCCTAGAATCGAGAGTTGTATTTTATTCCATGCTGTTACGTTCAATAAATATGCCAGTTGGCTAAAGAGAGAAGAGAGTCGAGCTTTACTTATCCTCTACATGCCAGAAGGAAGACTGCTGTGCCAACTCAGTCTTCAACAATATGAAGCAAAATCAACAAAAACAGCCATTATGAGGAGGGTTCCTTCAGCTGTGTATAAAATGGTTCTGTAATACTTAAACCATGATGTGTTCTGACCAAAGCGTGTCACAGACATATCTTTAACACATCTGGGAACTGTGTCCACATATTCATAAAGGGTATTTCATAATCACTTTGAATAAAATACACAACACCTTATGATAATCATTACTTAATAATATGGTAGGAGTCACAAAGATATAACTTGATGAAAGTATTTACTGAAAAATTACTTTGGTCAAGAGTTATGTTTACAATAATAATGCATCAGATTTATATAGCGCTTTTCATAGACACTCAGAGATGCTTTACAATGGATACATTATTCATTCACTCCACAGACAATGGTAGTGGTAAGCTACTAATGTAGCCACAGCTGCCCTGGGGCAGACTGACGGAAACGTGTCTGCCAATCTGCGCCAATGGCATCTCCGACCACTACCAAACATTTATACACATTCATGCCCAGTGCCATGGATGCTGGAGGCAAGGTGGGTCAAGTGTCTTGCCTAGGGACACAACGGCAGGATTTCTGGGGAGTGCGGGATTTGAACTGCCAAGCTTCTGGTTATTAGACAGCCCACTCTACCTCCTGAGCCACTGCCTGTTACAGCCCGAGTGCTGGTTCCGTCCGCACTCGGATCTTGTATCATTTCCAGGCTTTGACAGCAGAGGTTTCCTTCTAGCTCCCCGGGCTCTTATTGTGACAGCGCCCGGTGGAGCTCCCTGCTGTCAGAGTCAACAGCTGTGCTGCATTCGGGGTCATTAGTGACCGGGGTTAAAAGCAGGCGCTGAATGCTCCCCGATGCAGCAGTCTCTGTTAATCCTCCTGTTAACCTTCCCGTTAAGCTACCTGTTATGATACGCTCTGTTCCTGTTATACTTCCCTGTTAAGGTACGTCCTGTGATTGTCTTACCCGCACTATTGTGTGTATCATTCTCTGTCCCTGCACCTCTTAATAAACATCACTGCAACTCACTGGTGACTGCTGGTGTCTTATGGTGGCTCGTAAGGGCCACTGTGACAGTAGACTGCTGCCAGTACGTCCGGAGAGGGGCGCCGCGCCGAGACGCCATTCACTGTGAGTTTAGCAGTATTGGACTGTTGCTCTTACCTGTCTGGGTACCGTTGCTGAAGCATGCCATCGCGGAGGTCCCGCACTCAGAGTCCGAGTGATGTCCTCGCAGACGCCCTCGAGTTCGTGGACGAAATCCTCAACACCGCTTCCCTCCTCGACTTCAGCATCGACCTGCACCGGTACCTGGACCAAGCTGAGGAGGTCCTCGACTATCTCCCCCGCTTCGCCTGTCATCCTGAGGTGAGCGTGAGGAGGTTGGACATTGCTGCACAGCGAGAAATACTCCGTGGGTTGGAGGGAAATCCCGGCAGGAAGCCGAAGAGGAGGAGACGTCACCCTTCGCTTCGGGATTCCACTCCTGCCCCCGCTCCGGCCCGGGAATTCACGCCATCCATAGGTCTTTCCCCATCCTGCACGACGTCACTCAGGATTCCCCCGGAGGGGCTGCAGCTGACTGCAATCAAGGTCCGGGACAGAGTGGCCGCTGCTCGCTCCACTGTGCACCCGTCCATAGTCATTAAGCATGTGGCGGCGGCAGTCAGACTGGTGGAAAGGAATCCAGAGCTGCGTGATTCCCCCGAGTTCGACGCCCTCCTCGCCTCTGTCTTCGCACAGGAGCGGCGGTTCCCGGGTCTCACCTTCGTTTCGCCTTCCACCAGAGACCGTCGTAACCTCCATAACCCTCTTCAGCGTGAACCCCGTCCGGATCCAGCTCCGGGTCACCGCAAGGGCTCTATCCCTCGCACAGCTGCCTCACCTGCGCCTCGTCAGAGGGGATTTCCCCACAGCCTCATCTCTCCCTGGGCCATCTCCCGCTCTCTCGTCAGCGTCCCATGCCCAGCTCATTTCGGCTGTCGCCCCCTCCTCCTCGACGCATTCCCCGGCCGCTGTGTGTACTCCGAATCCAGCCCTGGCGAGTCCCGTCCCAGAACCATCTCCAGCGGGTCCACCTCGTCCTTCCAGGAGGCCCGCTGTCACTGTCCGGCGGGGAAAAGGAGGAGCAACGTCCGCTACAGCAGGCACCACTCAACCTTCAGGAGACAGGCAAGTCCAAATTCATTCACACACACGTTATTGTGATTTGCTCTGTCAGACTCCTGGAGGTGGAGTTCGGAGTTCGCAGCTCCCCGAGCTCCTACCACCTGCTGTGGCTGTAATGATTAACTCCGCATCCTCTGTGTCTCCCTCCGCTGAGTGGTCCTTGACGCCAGGCCAACGTCGCTGAATGAGGAGGGGGCCTGCGGTTCTGGAGAGCCTAGTTCCCGTTCTGCAGCCACGTTGTGGGCAGAGGAGGAGGGTGGACTGCAGCGTGGAACCTGCGCCGACGAGGAAGCGTCCCCGGGGCTCCACGGACGAACGGTCCGGTCCAGCGGGTCAAGGGTCCCCTGCCACCACGCCGTGCAGGCCGTCGGCGTGGGCTTCGGTGCCGGAGAATCCAGGAGCTGCACATACCATCATGCCAGCTGCGGAGCCCGCTGTAGCTGAGTGGGAGCCTGAAGACGACCTCCTGCCGTCAGAGCCCGGATCGCCGAAGTCCTGGACGGCGTCAGAACTTGAGATCAGGCAAGTGCTCTGTTTTGTCTTTCTTTACTCCATCTTAGAGCATTTTTGCCTGTCTCTTGGGGAGGCAAGCCGGGTGCGGCCACCCGCTACATCCGAGCTTGTCTCGCCGGGTTCTGGCGCTGCCGGTGATCCTGATCCTGGTTCTTTTCTCTCTCCCGAGCCTTCTCCCAGGGTCGCCGGCGCGGATCTGAAGTCGCCCGCTGTGCCAGAGGTTCCGGGTTCGGGGTTGGAGGTCGGTCCTGGTGCGGCGCCTACCCAATCGGGGCCCAACGCGGACACAACCGCGACCCAATCGGGGTCCAACAAGGACGCGGCACCAGCTGTTTCCAGGTTCGGTGGGGAAGCTGCAGATCCCCTGCCGCCGGATACTGGACGGGCTCATCTACCTCATCTTCATCGTCACCATCATCATCCTCCCCGTTCTTCCTGAGGAGCTCGACCCATCTCCACCTGGGGCCGTTGGGGTTCCGAACGCTCCGCCCGGTTCTCCCTCGTCTTTCCCTTCTTCAGCGAGACCGCCGGCTACTTCTCCCCTACGGTTCTCGTGGGCAATCGATGCGGGCCGGCCGCCTGAAGGACTGCCGCGCCCATTTGGCTCTCTGGGTCGGCCTCCCGACCCATTGGACCCCCTGTTTGGCGGCCTGGTCCGGCCGCCTGAAATTTACTGTTTCCAAGCATGGGACTGGGGTACGCCGCCCGAAGTGTCCTTTTTCCCCCTGCCTGCATTGTGGCCGCTTGATGCCGGACGGCCCCCCCAAACTTTCAGCCTCCATCCCTCAGAGCCAGGACTGCACTCATCCCGGGGTTTTTCATTATGTCTGTGTCTGTAAACTTTTGGGATGTGCGGGGGAGCCTGATATGTGATTTTGTATCTCACTCCTTTTTCATAGCTGTGTTTGGTGTTTTTTTTTTCTCCCTCCTCTGCCTAATGTCAATTTATTGCTTTAAATCGATATATGTATTGCCTGTTGGGTTCTGTTCCGGTTAGCCACACATAAGGGAGTATTGGGTTTTTTTTTTTTCTTTCTCCCTCAACCCGTCTCTGTAATTGCTTTGTTGGCTTCCGGTTATCGTTTTGTTCTTTTAGACACTCTCCCTCCTACCAGCGCCCCATCCGCCCACCCTAGGGGGTGGGGTGGGGGGCTTGGGTGTTACTTGGGCCGCTCAGGTACTCGGCCTTGAGGGAGAGGTACTGTTACAGCCCGAGTGCTGGTTCCGTCCGCACTCGGATCTTGTATCATTTCCAGGCTTTGACAGCAGAGGTTTCCTTCTAGCTCCCCAGACTCTTATTGTGACAGCGCCCGGTGGAGCTGCCTGCTGTCAGAGTCAACAGCTGTGCTGCATTCGGGGTCATTAGTGACCGGGGTTAAAAGCAGGCGCTGAATGCTCCCCAATGCAGCAGTCTCTGTTAATCCTCCTGTTAACCTTCCCGTTAAGCTACCTGTTATGATACGCTGTGTTCCTGTTACACTTCCCTGTTAAGGTACGTCCAGTGATTGTCTTACCCGCACTATTGTGTGTATCATTCTCTGTTCCTGCACCTCTTAATAAACATCACTGCAACTCACTGGTGACTGCTGGCGTCTTATGGTGGCTCGTGAGGGCCACCGTGACACTGCCACCCACAAGGAAGTAGAGATTTTACTTTCAAAAATTTGTGACTTCTTTCTATAAATTTGTATTTTTTTTCTCATAAATCTTTGAGCTTTTTTCATGCAAATTAACTACATGTATTACTTTTTTCTATTTAAATTTGTTATTTTTCCAATTTGTGAAGCGTGTCTCAAGACTAATGATGATTTTTTTAGTGAAAAATATGATTAGCAGTGTTGGCAGAAACACGATACAAAGTAATGCGTTACTGTAACGGCACTACTTTTGCAGTAACGTGCTGTGTAACGAAATTAAAAATTCAGTGATGCGTTACAGTTACTGAGATTTGATCAGATGCGTTACTCGTTTCATTAATATGGATAGATATTTTTAACACAAAAAGATAATCATACAACTTGCAGTTGGTAGACACCCTCCTCATCAGCTGCCAACTGGGATGAATACACAGTTTTGGTGGCTATGGGTGGGGCTGCCATCCCCAGCGCCACCAGCTGCCTCACGCCACTGGAAGCTGTCATGCCAAAGGCAAAGGTAAGCAAATAAATATAAACTGACCCTACCGTAACTGACGTAGCTGTTACACACTCTCCTCCACGGGTCTGTTTCCTGTCCTGCCCCAGTTCAAAAAACAACCCGGTGAAGAAATGTTGTGGCGGTGGCGATTTCTCATACTGAGCCCTGATCACCTGTTGTCTGAGCTAGTGATGGGTCCATGAGGCGTCATGAGGCGTTTCGACACATTGCAAAACTGTATTGATACTGTGTTGATACTGTGTCACTGAATACTGACACCTGCTGGACCTTAAAAATCCCTACAGGCAACCTAGTTGACAGACTCAACTGACACTGATTTGATGACCTAGTATATACAATAATATACTGCTCCAAAAAATAAAGGGAACACTGTCCCTCAAACTGTCCACTAAGGAAGCAACACTGGCAATCAGTTTCACATGCTGTTGTGTGATTTTGTTGTCAGCACATTCAACTATGTAAAGAACAAAGTATTTAATAAGAATATTTCATTCAAATCTAGGATGTTTAGTGTTCCCTTTATTTTTTTGAGCAGTATATAATTTAAGTCATTGTATTTTATATTGTATTATTTCATATCTCCATTTAAATTTCAAATATCGTTGATATTTTTAGATACAGTCAATAAATAATGTGAACATGTATCATAACGTGAAAATCTAAGTGAACATGTTGTGAATGAAGATGCTTGTGGACTGGGATTTTTTTTTTTTTTTTTACAAATTTTTATTAAAAACAAAAAAGCTTTTCCAACGTTTTGAAATTGAGTCTGTTACGCTTTTTTGATACAACTTCTCCAGCTGTAGAAAACACCCACTCACACGGCACAGATGAGGCTGGAGTGCAGAGAAATTGTAAGGAAAGCTGAAAGAGGTTTGGATAGATGGTCTTTTGGTTGTCCCAGTATCTCATAGGATCCTGGGACCTGGCAATATTGCCTTCTGCCAGGTATCTCTGCACCTCCTGGATGGCATCAGCTGTGGCACTTTTGGTCTGCCTGCCCACTTCGATGTTGAGATGTTGCCAAAGGTTATCTAAAAAACAACAAATTGGCATTTTAGTACATGATTTCCAAACAACAACAAACAATGCTGAATAACATGGCTGAAGTGGGTGCAGACAGCTGTTGTGAAGACAGTCCCGTCTAAATTGAGACTATGTGCAATGCAAATTGAGTGCCGAATTTGGAGCTGTCTAGTGGATGCAATCATGTTTGGTGCTGCGTTGGTCACAAAACACTTTACTTTATTGGTTATGGCCCAGTCCTCCATCATGCCCCTTTTGACTTGGGCCAAATTGTCAGCAGTGTGACTTTGTGGAAAGTATTACACTCCCAACACAGACGTACACAACTGCAAATTCTCATTAATGAAGTGACAGGTAAGAGCCAAGTAAGCCTCCATGTTCACAGATGTCCACATGTCAGCTGTTATACTCACTGCCACAGCTTGCTGTACTTCCTTTTTCACTCGTTCCCGTTCCTCCTCGTACTTTTTTGGCCACCATTTGTTTGATGGTCTGAAAATTACACCAAGTCAAACCAAAAGCAAATCCATATATTTAAATTAAAGATTAAATAAACTGGATATATCAACTACTACTTTAGATATTTTCCACAAACCTTTCTGGTTGGCAAAACATATGAGGGCTGAAGGGCCTGAATCAGTTTCCTGAACCCTTCACTCTCCACAATGCTGAGGGGCTGGCAGTCCTTCAGGATGAAATTGAGCACAGCTTCATCCAGCATCTGCTTCCTGGAAGCTTGATGGTAAAAAATGAAGTAAAGAATAAATTAATAGGAATTAATTATCAATAAAGCAACTGTGAGTAAGTAGTAGAATGGCTGTATACCTGAGTCTATCCTGGGTGTATCTGGGACTTCATTTTCATGCCTGGCCCTATGATGCCTCAGCATTGAGGAGGCGCTTTTGTTTAAATAGGACAGCTCTGTCCAACAAATGCGACATTTAGCCTGCAGAAAATAATATTAAGAGTAAACTAAGAGTCACTTTCAAATGAATTTGAATTCAGATAGATCAAGTGGAAACTCTGAGAGGAACGGGATGAAACAACAAGGAAATTAAAACAAAGAAAATAGTATTTTAAAAATACTATTTTTAAATACCTTATTTTCCGATATCAGATCAAAATGGTCCCACACGGCAGAAACCTCTCTTTTTCCTTGAGGCTGCTCGTGCTCCATAATTTGTGATAAATTTGCACAAGGACCGTCCGCAACACATAAGAGAGTCTTTGGGCAAATGCATCCCGTTGACAGATGCGCTTCCTTATAAACGCTGGCGCGTCAGTGTTTCGACGCGCTAGCGTCACGTGACCGATACAGTACCTGTATCGGTCACGTGACTTTCTTAAAGCAATATGCACCGACACAGGGTTTCGCTCTATGAGCTTGACGCATGCGCCGACGCATCGGCGTTGCCGGACCCATCACTAGTCTGAGTGGTGAGTAGCCCCTACCAGCTACTACTTCTGTGGTTAAACATGAGTATTTTTTGAGCAAGAAGCTCTCATTTAATGTCCGCATTAAATGCATTTAAAGTTTTCTTATGCACAGTGAAAAAGTGACTGATTTGTTGCAGTAAAGAACAGCTTCTTCTAAGTGGTGAACTTTCATTTATCTGTGCTTTCTATTTTATTTTATCTCATTCATTTACATACTGTTGTGATAGGCAACTATTTCATGGAAGTATATCCTCTAAATATACATTTTTAATGGACTGGTCCAGGGGTACTGGCAATCTGTCCAGGGTGTACCCTGCCTCTCGCCCAAAGATACTGGGATAGGCTACAGCCCCACCCCCCCACCCCCGCGACCCGAAAAGGATTAAGCGGAAGAAGATGGATGGATGGTCCAGCGGTGTCAAACATATGGCTTGTGGGCCAAAAGTAGCCCACCAGGGGGCCCAAAGTTTTCTCTGTGAATTCACAACTTTATTTCTAGTAAATTTCTGACTTTCTACTGACTACAATAATTTGTGTAAATCTAAGACATTGTTTCTTTGTAAGATAAGACTTTTTCTCATCGGTTTTCTTTTTCTTCTTTTTTTTCTGATGAAAACAAGGGGCCCTTGAGCTTGCAGTGTGTGCAAGATGATTTAAGTATGCATTTAAAAGTAATGTGAAAGTTACTTTTTCAAGTAACTAGTTATTTTAATCACGCAGTAACTCAAAAGTAACTCAGTTACTTTTGAAAAGAGGTAACTAGTAACTAACTAGTTACTATTTTTAGTAACTTGCCCAGCACTGGTTATTAGTTAGAAATTTGTCTGATATTTGAGTTTCATTTCTTTTTAAGAAACAAAAGAGTTGTAATTGAGGGTAGGACTAGGAAAAATTCTTAAGTCATCCACATTGCTGATTTGATTTACTTGAAAAATTTTCTTAATGATCTTTGACAACAGTGTTTCGGCTTTCATTTCTTTTTTTAATTCTGCTATGTTCTTTGTTTACATGTTTGAAATAAATAATGAAAAATTGTCTGATATGTCAATGTGTTACTTTTTTGTTAACTTTTCCTTAAAGTGTTGTCAGGAGCCGAGCCGGCTTGGTTTCCCCCTGCTTGGTCCTGACCTCCCTGTGGGTTTAAGTGCCACTGTTTATATCTTTTACTATGTACAGTATTTCAGAGTGCTTCCGTATCCCTTGCCACTGCTCTCGGACTGGAAACTGTGAGGCAGTCACCTTTGGCTCTCTCTAGCATACTCTTGCTGAGAGTCTGCCGGTCCGACCACGCCCCCCTCTCTCTTTATTGCAAGCTGATTCCCACTCCCGCTAATGATCTTTCCCGGTCCTCGCCCAGGTGCTCCTGATTTCACCATCACCAGCAATGTGTGTACTTAAGCAGCTTTTTGCCAGTCACACATTGCTGGTTCATTGCATTGTCTGCCGTGTTGTCAGTTAATAATTATTGTCAGCACTATCACGACATGTTAGCCACTCCACAGAGCCATGGTTCTGATGCGCCCTCGAAGCGATGTCGGCTCTGGGGCGCAACCTGGTTGACACGTTTCTCCTGATGCGTTCACCGGGCGATGTCAGCCCCCGAACGCCAACAGTAAGTGTTTTCTTGTGTTTTTGTTAGTCTTCACCTGTTTGGGAACTGTTTGTCATCAGTCTTTACGTTAATAAATGTGTTGTGGTGTAACCCCTGCTCGTAGCTCCTCATCATTTTCTCCCCTCTCCGTGCGCTGTGTAAAAGTGCACGGAGAGTCATTACACAGTGTTGTGTGATAAATCTGATTTTTTCCACATCATTTTTCAACTATCCTACATGTGCTTTCTAAAGTAATTATAAAAAACACTGAGGTATTGCGTATTAAAATCCTTTTCATTAAAGGCTTAATTATGCTGGTCAAAATCAAATTTCAGTTTTACCTTTGAAATATCAGGATGCCAAAGTCACTCAAAACTACAATTAAATGTGCTTGAGTAAAACATAATGTCAATAAAGCTCTCAGGAAAGTACAATTTTGTGAAAAAGTAACTTGATTGTGTGCACTTAAGTAAATGTACCTATTTCCTACCAAGCTCTGATCTGAAAAGAATCATACTTGACATTTTATCTAACCACCTTGGGGCTGAGGTCGCCAAAGTGGTTAAAAATCTCCTTGGTGGCCGGGCCCCGGGGGTGGACGAGATTCGCCCTGAGTACCTCAAGGCCCTGGATGTTGTTGGGTTGTCATGGTTGACACGCCTCTGCAACATTGCGTGGAGGTCGGGGGCAGTGCCTTTGGCATGGCAAACCGGGGTGGTGGTTCCTCTCTTCAAAAAAGGGGACCGGAGGGGGTGCTCCAACTTTAGGGGGATCACACTCCTCAGCCTCCCTGGGAAGGTCTATGCCAAGGTACTGGAGAGGAGAGTCCGGCCCTTGGTCGAACCTCGGATTCAGGAGGAGCAATGTGGTTTTCGTCCTGGCCGTGGCACATCGGACCAGCTCTTTACCCTCTCGAGAATTCTTGAGGGTTCGTGGGAGTTTGCCCAACCAGTTTACATGTGTTTTGTGGACTTGGAGAATGCATTTGACCCCGTCCCTCGTGGATTTTTGTGGGGGGTGCTTCGGGAGTATGGGGTATCGGGCTTGTTGTTACGAGCTATTCGGTCTCTGTACGACCGTTGTGAGAGTTTGGTTCGTATTGCCAACACTTGGTCGGAGTCATTCCCAGTGAGAGTTGGACTCCGCCAGGGCTGCCCTTTGTCACCGATCCTGTTCATAATTTTTATGGACAGGATTTCTAGGCGCAGCCAGGGAATGGAGGGTGTCATGCTTGGTGACCACAGGATCTCATCTCTGTTGTTTGCAGATGATGTTGTCCTGTTGGCTTCATCCAGCAATGACCTACAGCTCTTGCTGGGACGGTTTGCCGCTGAGTGTGAAGGGGCTGGGATGAGAATCAGCACCTCCAAGTCCGAGTCCATGGTCCTCAGCCGGAAAAAGGTGGATTGTCCTCTCCGGGTTGGGGACAGGCTCCTGCCCCAAGTAGAGGAGTTTAAGTATCTTGGGGTCTTATTCACGAGTGAGGGGAAAATGGAGCAAGAGATCGACAGACGGATTGGAGCAGCATCTGCAGTGATGTGGACGTTGTACCGGTCTGTTGTGGTGAAGAGGGAGCTTAGTTCTAAGGCAAAGCTGTCGATTTACCAGTCAATCTACGTTCCTACTCTCACCTATGGTCACAAGCTTTGGGTAATGACCGAAAGAATGAGATCGCGGATACAAGCGGCTGAAATGAGCTTTCTCCGTAGGATTGCTGGACTCACCCTCAGAGATAGGGTGAGGAGCTCAGTCATCCGGGAGAGGCTCAGAGTAGAACCGCTGCTCCTCCACATTGAAAGGAGTCAGTTGAGGTGGTATGGGCATCTGATTAGGATGCCTCCTGGACGCCTCCCACTTGAGGTGTTTCGGGCACGTCCCACTGGGAGGAGACCCCGGGGCAGACCCAGGACTTGGTGGAGAGACTATGTCTCCCAGCTGGTCTGGGAACGCCTTGGTATCCCCTCTGAAGAGCTGGAGCAGGTGGCTGGGGAGAGGGAAGTCTGGGCTTCTCTGCTTGAACTGCTGCCTCCGTGACCCGGACCTCCGGAAAAGCGGTAGAAGATGGATGGATGGATGGATTTTATCTATTCATTTTGGCAGTTGACACTGTCCAGAGATACAAGCTGTATTAAATTTTCCCTAAGAAGTAAAAGAACAGGACAGAGGGGTGGTGAAACACTTGTTTACAAAAACATGTACTGAGCACATAGAAGATATTTAAAGCACAAAAAGGTGGGATATTGGGGAAGTTTTATTTTCAGAGCTACTGGAGTTTCTGTCGGTTCTGGTGTCTTGCTTTGCATTAGTGTTCACTGGAGCATAGCTGACATCCACATCCTCTCTGCTTGTGCCTGAGTCATAATCAGATATAGAAATTAGGTTGCCTGTGCTTTACTGGCGTTGTCAGGCTCCACATCCTTTTCCTGGTTCTTCTAGCAAAAAGAAATAAAAGCCGTCATATAATTCCTGGAAGAATTTATATTTCATGCGCAGTGAAACCCAAAGTGCCCAGACCTTAAACCATTATTTTTGAGTTGAAGCTGAACATTAGATATAACCATGAACAACCATGTTGACAAAACCTTGGGAGAAGTGTTTTTCATATGAATTAGATAGGAAAGACCCCTCTGTGGATCACCACCTTATCGTGGTGGGGGGTGCCCCAATGATCCCAGGAGCTACAGTATGTAGCTGGGGGCAACTTGCCCCAGGTAGGGTCTCCCAGTTGGTCCTGAGTGAAGGGCCAGATTACATTCACACTGCAGATTTTAATGCTCAATACTGATTTTTTTTTTTTTGCACAAATGTGACGCATATCTGATTTTTTAATGACAGTCTAAACGCACAGATCCGATTTTTTTCACACCAGACCCAGGCCACTTTCATGTGGTCCTAATTCGGAGACATATCTGATATTTACCAAAGTGACCTCAGTCTGAACGGTCATGTCGCATTTCATCTGACTTTTTCCTCATTGAAGTGAGACAGACATGACTATTCTACTTCGGCAAAGTTGGCAAGATATTCACAAATTCGGACTTTGCGGATCAATAACTCTTGAACAAAACATTGTTAAAACACAAACCATACCAATCTAATACATTGGTAAAGTGGACAACGAGTTACAACCTCATTTTCATAAAAAAAGAGACGTCCTCTCTACTCTAGCAGTTGCACTGACAAGCAGCCATGCGCAGGGACTGTCTGTAAATTGCAACTCCGAGGGGAAAAAAAAAACAACAAAAAAACAACAACTTAAAATTGAATACTGTCATGATTTTAAGGTGTAACGTCACCAGAATCAGTTCATATGAAGCAGATGATAAAATAAAGGCAGCGTGGTGTAGGTTTTAAATAGGTTTATTAAATCATACCGCCGTCACGAAGCCCGCCCCGGCGCCGTGCATGCACGCCGGGAGCGTGCCCGGAGGCTCCCCAGCAAAGGGACACAGAGTGTGTGTGTCCAGAAGCAGCAGTTGAAGAGAGAATGAGAGAATGAGTTACAGAGTCGTGCAGCATATCAGAATCAGAATCAGAATCAGAATCAGAATCAGCTTTATTGGCTAAGTATGCACAACACATACAAGGAATTTGACTTTGGCTAAAAACTTGCTCTCGTTGTTCAGGTGGAGGATTTAAATAAGATTTAAATAAGGATTCAATGACAACCAGAGTATGTACAGTAAATTACAGTCTGTCCACGTTTCTATAAAAGGATGCAAATATATACAGGAATATATGCAGTTATTTACTCGGACTAACCACACTTTGCAGAAATATATGAAAAAATATACAATCACACAGTATTTCAATGTGGACTCAGATTCAGTGATATAATGTGAATGAAGTAAAAAGCAGTGTGAGAGTTATGTGCAATGTAATAATGGATGAAAAGTCATGAGTACAGCAAACAGGTAGGACTAGGTGAATGTTAGGAGTTCATCAGAGTGATGGCTTGAGGAAAGAAACTGTTCCTGTGACGGGTGGTTTTGACCTTCAGTGATCTGTAACGACGACCAGAAGATAGAAGTTCAAACAGTTTGTGGCCGGGGTGTGATGGGTATATACCCAGTTACAACAATACATGAAAGAGCATTTCACAGCAGTTGGTATGGGCATTTGCATTTCAGAGACACAGCAAGGACAGGATGCATGAACTCAATGCATGAATGGCACATTAACATCACAAAGCATGAATGGCACATTACATCGCAGCAGTGCAGCGGAAAAAACCAGGAGTAGCGAGCTGTCTGTCCTTAGTCTGTTGTGGGGGTTTTCCCAAACCCGCCACACATACGTCAATTGTGTCATTTTGGTCAGACGAAAATGCTTAGTTTGCATAAACGTTATTTTTTCATAGTTTAGGGAAATATTTATTTTAAAAAATATCCAATAACGTGAAAATTACAAAGTATGGCTTCACCAAAATCACCTCACATGTAATCCATCTTCTTGTAGTCAGACTACAACACATATTTTAAAAGGATTAAAGAAATTTTTTCATCGCTTTTGGGAATATTTATTAGGATTAAAGGTCTGATGACACATTTTTGACTTCATCTAATTTTTCAACACATAACACAATATGACGAAATAGGTTGGTCTGTGCAGTTCTAAGTCAAACAGGCTTTTTTTTCCACGCAACTATCAGAACTTTTCATGAGCACCACGTCACCAATTGCATCCGTGGCTGGAAACCCCCCCGGTCATGTTGTAACATCATCAACAGAACACAGCGCTTGGCTGCCCATTGTACACACAGGATGGAAGCGGTAGAAAACGTCGACGATGGTTCCAGCACATGTAGTCTGGAATTGGTTTGTGTTGTCCAATCTTCAGATGATTATAGTTCTGAAGAATGGGATGATAATGAAGAATCTGGGGGCATCAGAACGTATAGGTTTGAGCCATGCCAAGCGGGCATCGTGCCTAGCGAGTCAGACTCCAAGAATGACAGTGGAGAGGCAAACATGGCCAGCGCAGAAGAAGCGACAAACACACGGCAGGGGAACACTGAGTGGTATGCTTTTGCTACAGATATTGCAACAGATTATTTGTTCATAAATATAATTTATTTAAACCCGATTTTCAATAAAATCATAGCAATGTATTCTCTGTGGCTCAGGCATCAGGTTTATTATGCATTATCTTTATGTACTTATGTATTATGTATTATCTGGTGAATCCTGCATGTAAATCCATTCATCATGACCCTCCGTGCGCTCTTACCAGGCCACGGAGAGGGAGGATGAAATAATGACGATTTACGTGCAGGGTTCACCACAGCACATTTAATACAGAAAGACAGACAATTCCGAAAAAGGTGAAGATATACAAAAAACACAAACACACTTACTAATGGCATTCGGGGGCCGACATCGCCCAGAGAACCAATGAGAGGAGACGTGCTAGCCACAGGTGCGCCCCAGAGCCGACATCGCTTCAAGGACGCATGAGAACCACGGCAAACATGGAGTGACTAACATGTCGTGAAAGTGCTGAAAATACTGGCAGACTAACAGCACAAATGACAATACTATGGACCAGCAGTGCGTGACTGGCAAACTGCTGCTAAGTACATGCACTCCTAGTGATGGTGTGATGAGAAGCACCTGGACGAGAACCGGGAAAGATGATCAGTGGGATTTTTAATCAGCTGGTGATAATGAGAGAGGGGACATGGCAGGACCGGCGAGCGTCAGCATGCAATCACAGAAAGTAGATCAAAGCTGTGCGTAAATCCATTCATCCTTCCCCTCCTTGTGCGCTCCTCCTGCGTAAAAGCGCACGAGGAGGCTTATGACAGTTGGAGCTGAAGCGTGGTCTTTTACGGCCTGCTGTTTATCTAAGCCTGCAACACAATGCAAAGGCATAGCCGTAAAATTAAAACAAGAAACCAGAGAAACTGTGAGCTACAAAGCTGCTGTCATTCCAGTCAACAACACTGGCATCCGTTCTGTCGCTTACGTCATGGGGGTGCCGCCCTTCATTCGGTGGGCGGCACCACAGTCCAGTCAGCGGCTGCAGTTTTTTGATGATAACTAGTTTATGCGGGTGTAGTTGTAAATATTATATTTATCATCGACAATGACTTTTGGGTTTACACAACATGCTAAAAAAAGGCAAAATCGTGTCATCAGACCTTTAAATTTCAGCATCATCAAGGTTAGTGCCACTACAGTAAATACTGACCAGCCACTAGGGGTCTCCTGTTAGCAACACTTGTTGATTGGACCCCAAAAAATATCATAGGTCAGGGAAATATTTATTAGAATGTTAAAAACTTCCAAACAACTAAGTGCAGCTTCATCAAAATCACCTCAAACAGCATCCATCATCTGATCGTCATACTGCATCACTTAGTTTGGGTAAAAACATTTTTTCATATTTTTTGGAAATATTTATTTGAAATAAAATTCAATAGCTTCTCAGGTATAAAGTGCAGCTTCACCAAAATCATCTCACACATCATCCGTTATCTGATGATCATACATCTCTTAGTTTGGGTAAAAACATTTTTTTTCATATTTTTTTGGAAATATTGATTTGAAATAAAATTCAATGGCTTCTCAGGTATAAAGTGCAGCTTCACCAAAATCTTCTCACACATCATCCATCATCTGATGATCATACATCTCTTAGTATGGGTAAAAACATTTTTTTTTCATATTTTTTGGAAATATTGATTTGAAATAAATCTCAACAGCTTCTCAGATATTAATAGCAGCTTCATCAAAATCACCTCACATATCATCCATCATCTGATGATCATACTGCATCCCTGAAATTTGGTAAAAACATTTTTTTCATAATTTTTGGAAATATTTATTTTGAAATAACATTCAATAGCTTCTCAGATATTAAGTGCAACTTGACCAAAATCACCTCACACATCATTCATCATCTGATGATCATACTACATCACTTCATTTGGGGAAAAACATTTTTTCGTATTTTTTGGAATTATTTATTTAAAATAAAATTTAATCCACCTTATTTCTAGCCGCCATAATGCCTTGCGTGAGTTATGGGCGCAACTTCCATCACTAGTTTACAACGTGTGGTTGTCACTGAAACTGGACACTTTTCCTTGTTTACAAACAATGGCTTTGGCATCAAAAATGCGGGAACGCGGCCTTTTGCACCTCAAAAACAGTAATATAATCATATCACTTCCCACAAGTATGGAGGGATGGGAAGACGACCTTAAAAATTGGCCTCGCAGACAGTTGCTCCAATTGTTAGCACCACTGCTAAGACGCTAACACTGTAAGCAAATAAAAGCTCTGAGATATATCAGTGTCTCCACCGCAATAAAGTTGGCTGCATTTTGTTAAAAGATGTTGGACATAATCAAATTTACCTCAGAACAGATGTAGAATCTAGTCAGAGCCACAATGAACTACAACACTGTGCTTGGCTGTTTTAATGTCGGGGTAATACAGACACATTCCCCGTGTCTGCGTGGGTTTACTCCGGGATTTCTCCGGTTTC
This sequence comes from Pholidichthys leucotaenia, assembly GCA_020510985.1. NCBI lineage: Eukaryota > Metazoa > Chordata > Actinopteri > Cichliformes > Pholidichthyidae > Pholidichthys > Pholidichthys leucotaenia. The sequence continues at coordinate 93,221,854 of CM035849.1, read as the reverse complement.
CTCCCACATGCCAAAAACATGCAAGATAGGTTAATTGGCATCAAACTGGGGATTCTAAATTGTCCTGTGAGAGTGACTGTGAGAGTGAATGGTTGTCTGTCTCTCTGTGTTGGCCCTGTGATGGACTAGCGATCTGTCCAGGGTGTACCTTGCCTCTTGACCAAAGATGCTGGGATAGGCTCCAGCACCCCCTCGACCCAAAACGGATTAAGTGGAAGAAGTTGGATGGATGGCTGGATGGGTAAATACAGACAGCTGCAGCTGTTCATTTTACCCCAAAATTAAAATGCTCATGCTGCTGTCATGCTGTGAATACTTGTTATTTACCTTCAGAATCAGAATCAGCTTTATTGCCAAGTATATTTACAAGTAAACACACAAGGAATTTGACTTGACATTGGGCGCGCACGTTAGGCGCATCCAATGACACGGCAGCCATAAAGGCGCCTGTCTAACCTTAACGCGTACAGACCTTTTCTGACAATTGTTCAAAATTTTATTGATGTTTATTTTGTGATAATTTAAAAATTAATGCATTCTGAAGGTGCTAAGATCAAGTCCTGTTACGCCGCGCTGCTCATCAGCGGCGCCACCTGCACGCACACCTGCACATCATCAGCGGCGAGGGATATAAGCCGCCTCGCCCTGAGCTTCGGCCTGAAGCCGTCAGACTTCCCCATGCATCGCTGTGAGTTCCTTCACCCTCAGCGGATCACTCTGGTAAGAAGACCTTACCTCCTTTTCCTTCCTAGTCTGCTCCCCTGTGCACAGGTGGATTCCCCGGCAGCGGACAACGCCTCTCCATCGCCTGTTCCTCGCTGCTGCACCGGGCTCTCCAGGTGGCTGTCTACCGGACCTCATCCCTTGTTGTGCCAGTCATCTGTCCTCTCCAAGTAAGCTCCTCTCTCGCTCTTATATCTCCTGTGTTGGTGTGTGCCCGTTACCCTTCTCCTTGTGCTTTTCCCATAGGGTTGTCCGGCTGTACGGTCTCCTGCCTCTGTGCCCGAAGCAGACGCCGCCACCAACACATTTACATCCCGCAGACACACATTCATACACTCCTGTTGTTAATAAACTATTTGAACTACTCTGAGCCTGTGTGTGTGCGTCTCCTGAGCCGTGCGTTATGTCAAGTCCATATCGTTCCAAGGCAGTGCAACAAATGCAACCCCCCCCCCAAACTGTTTGATAGCTTTCTTTAATCATTAAGCCTTAGGAAGCAAACTGTTACTATTTTTTATTTATCATTTTACTTCATGCAGCCTTGCATCTGGTGACATATATGACGCATAAACGTCAGATGTGTGACATTCATACAAGTGAAAACATATCTGGTGCTCTTGCGTCTGTACCACCAATCACACCAACAGTCCTTTTTAGTTTTCAGTGCATGATCTACGCATTGCCGGTGAGAAGCCTCCATTTATACAGTCTATGGCACAACCGCGAACACCAGCAACAAGTACCAGAACAACGCCAAAGCATTCAAAAAATACAAAAACTACAAGTGCTGAATTTAGCTGCCACTTGAGTGCAAAACATGTATGTGGACTATATATTAAAATGAATTTGAAAAACTTTAAAAATTATATTTTAAATGCCCCACTACTCCACTCTTGCTGACTGATTTAACACTACTTCAGCCAAAACCGGAAGTTGCACCCATAATCATTTCTGCAGCAGCGCCCTCAGGAATAAGGTGGACAGCTTCTCAGGTATTAAGTGCAGCTTCACCAAAATCACCTCACACACCATTAATCCAAGTTTTTAGTACTCTGGTACCAAAATATGGACTGTTTAACAATTCCAAACCATCTTTCCATGTGACAGTTTGTGTCCCTTGTTTTATATGGGCCAAAAGTGTCATCTTCTTTGTCAGAAGCATACCTTTGCAAGTTCCCCAACAGCAGTCCACTCCAAAGGGGGGAAATGCCAAGGTCATTCTCAAAAAGGATGTCAATAATCCCTTGGCAGAAGTATGGATTTTTGTTAGTACATGGGGTCCCAACATTCTCTGTTGCAAGCTCCCCCTGAAGTTCCTTCAAGATCTTCTTGCTCTCATGTGTGAAAGGAGATCTGCCAACAATTGTATGGGCATTTCTTCTGTCTTCATTATCCTCCTCATGAGCTAAGGGACTCTTCTAGTTTTTCAGTCTCGTCCATGTCATTGAGCTTGCGTTCTTTTATCAAATCCTCCATGGCCTTCAGATTCTTAAAGGGTACCTGTGGTGGTCGTGAAAAAAAAGATATTATATTGAGCCCCTGTCTCACTTTCTAGTTCAAGTTTAAGTTGAAATTCATGTTCAAAGCAATTTGATATAAATCCATTGCTGATGTGCTTGTTCATCTATGTCAGCAAAACATGGGTGCAGCCATACTAGCGGCTACATGGCCTTCCAGGACGCTTCCTGTGACGTAATAAAGTGGGCACCGCGATCTGGATCAATATTGGCTGAGCCTGGAGTGCCCGGATGAGCAGTGGCTTTCGGTATATTCAAATTCAAACGTTTATTTCAAACTCAGGGTTCATATTAAATGCAGAACTAAAACGAGTAGAAAATAAATAAATAAATGCTTAAATTCAGTGGGTCGTCTCGTCTGATCTGAGCTTATAACGGCCGCAACACGGCAGATGATTCGGCTCCTCCCTCGCCGCTATACAGAGGAGCAGACACTCGGCGCTTTTGTTAAAACAAAAACATACAATGCGATATGGATATCGCAACATGGCGGAATGTAAAGCCTTTGGATGTCTTAATAATAAGCGAAAAAACAAAGATAAACACTTCTTTTGTGTACCCAAACCCAGCTCACCTTGTCAGAAGATCATAGCGGAAGAGTGATTGCGCAATCTCGGAACAGGGCACAGATGAATCCTGTCAGACGAAATTGCGTTGTGTGTGAGGACCACTTCGTCATTTTAACCCTCAGAAGACCTTTCTGGCTCAAACCTGTAGCCATGTTGGACGAATTCTTCCTCAGAGTCCGACAATTCAGCCATAATAGAACAAAAACACTCACAACAGCACCCTAGTCTCTCATACAGACGGGAGTATCGTCTTTTCAGTAGCAACGGTATGACGTCACTTCCGCATATGTCATGGTGGCGCCCATAGTTTTCATTGGCTGGCCATGCCCGCGGTCCTATTTCAATATATCTCAGGTGGTATATGGCTGGCAACAATTATTTACCCAAATAACAAATACCTTTTCCTAATGTTTTCAAGTTAAATGCGTCTTCACGACCACCACAGGTACGCTTTAAGGACAGTACTGGTGTTGTGCTTGCAGAGATTAATACAGTACAAAGTGATGAGAATATTTTGAGTACCATGTCCATGGAGGTAACATTTTGAAACCTAGCAAATGCAAATGTTGCAAAGTCCTTCAGACCTTTGTCTATTTTTTTCCCAATTGACTGAGTAACAGCAGTAAGGCAGAGATCTTCGCGGTCTGATCCCCGACTTTCAAAACTGGCTTTTGGGACGTGGAACGTCACCTCTCTGGTGGGGAAGGAGCTGGAGCTGGTGCACGAGGTTGAGAGATACTGGCTAGATATAGTTGGGCTCACCTCAGAGCACAGCTCCGGTTCTGGAACCAGTTTCCTGAAGAGGGGCTGGAGATTGGCCTACTCTGGAGTTGCCCCAGGTGAGAGATGATGAGCAGGGGTGGGTATTCTTTTATCTCCCTGCCTTTCTGCATCAACATTGGAGTTCTCCCCGGTGGACGAAAGGGTCGTTTACCTGCACCTTCGGGTTGGGAAATGGCTCCTAACCATCATTTGCGCCGATGCACCAGGTGATGATTCAGAGTACTCACCCTTTTTGAAGTCTCTGACTGAGGTGCTGGAGTGTGCTCCTCCTGGAGACTCCATTGTCCTACTAGGGAACTTAAATGCATATGTGGGCAATGACAGTGAAACCTGAAGGGGTGTGATTGGGAATAATGGTCTGCCTGATCTGAACCCGAGCTGTGTTCAGTTATTGGACTTCTGTGCCAACCACAGTTTGTCCATAGCAAACACGATGTTCAAGCATAAAGGTGTCCATATGTGCACCTGGCACCAGGATGCCCTAGGTTGCAGGTCGATGATCGATTTTGTTATTGTGTCATCAGACCTGCAACCACATCTCTTGGACACTCAGGTAAAGAGAGGTGCAGAGCTGTCAACTGATCACCACCTGGTGGTCAGTTGGAGCCGATGGCAGGGGCAGATGCCACTCAGACCCGGTAGACCTAAACATATAGTAAGGGTGTGCTGGGAACGTCTGGCTGAGGCCCCTGTTTGGGAGGTCTTCAACTCCCACTGCCAGAAGAATTTCAATCACATTCCAAGGGAGTCTGGAGACATGGATTCTGAATGGGCCATGTTCTCCACCTCCATTATTGAAGCAGCTGCCCAAAGCTGTGGCTGCATCTCGGGATGGCAACCCCCGAACCAAGTGGTGGACACCAATGGTGAGGGGGGCCATCAAACTGAAGAAGGTGTCCTATCAAGACTGGTTGGCTTGTGGTACTCCTGAAGCAGGTGAGGTGTACCGGCAGACCAAGTGGAGTGCAGCTCGAGTGGTTGCTGAAGCAACAACTCGGGTGTGGGACGAGTTTTGGGGCATGGGGGTTAGCAATTCGGGGCCTACTTGTCCCTGCCGCCCTGCCATTGTGTCACTGGGTGGGGCACTTTGTCTCATTGCCCCTGGTGTCTTTGGTGCCGGGTTTGTGTGGATGGTCAGGGGGGCCGTTGGTGTGGGTTGGTGACCGTGTTTCTGTAGAGCTGCTCCGGGGTGGCTGTGGCTGTGGGGCAGCCTGCTGCTGTTGGTGTGTGTCTGGGGTGGGTGGTTGGTGGGCGCTCAGGGGTGCTGCTTGGCGTGTAGGGTGCTGTATGAGTCCGGCCCATTGTTCACTATTGTGACTATTGTTGTTGTGCATGTTCGTGTGTGTAAGATAAGTGGGAATGGGTGTGGCTGCTCCATCATGTTTGTGGTGCTGGGAATGCCGGAGCGCGACGCTGGTGGGTCCTGGGGTACTCAGTCTGGTGGCCCTCGCCCTAGGTTGGGATTTAGGGGCAGTGGGTGGCCTCCTGAATAAATTTGTGAGCTGGCTTCTGAGGGGGGATGGGCTTGCTTTTGGACCCCCTCCCTCCCCGTCTTATTTCCTGCCCCCCCCCCCCGATTCTGGGTGATTGGATACACTTGGATACACTTGGGGATACACTTATTGGATACACTTAGGGTTTTGGGGCAGGGGTGTGACACACTGTGTTGGTGAAGGGGATACCTCTGCTGTGCAGTGGGGCTGCCCTCACCTCAATTTTAATTGCATTTTAGACACTGAGGGGCCCCACTGCCTATCACAGCGGATAGTGGTGCACCAGCCACCATCCCCCGAATTTTAACTGCACAATGATAGTTCACACACCTACACACAATCACATCATACGACTGACACACACCTATCATGATTTGTGATAAGAAGGGGATCTGTTGCCCTCCTTCTGCTGGAGGCCTGTGGGCCCAGCGGGGGGCCTGGGACCAGTCATGTTGTCAAAACCCCTGGGTGCTGCCGAATAAATAGATGTGAGGAAGGGAGTGAGAGAGGGATTGAACAAGATAGTAAGCCAGAGTGAGGGAGTGATGAGTGGAGATAGTGAGGGTGGGTGGGATTTGTGTGGCACTTTTTGTGTTGGGTGGCATCTTGGAGGGCCTGCAGATCAGTCGCTCAGGTGGGCGCTGGGGGTGGGGGTCTGCTTCTGTGGCCGTGGCTGCCCTGGGGTGGATCGGCGGGGGGGGGGGGTGGCTGCTGGCCTGCGTCGGCGGTCTCCCCAGCTGCTGCCGGATGCTGGTTCATGTTCAAGCTTGCTGTATCTGCATCGCAGTTGCCGTAGGAAATAAGGGTGAATGAGGGTGGGTAAGTGTGAGGGGGAGAGCACAAATGGATGTGAGTAGGTCGGAGTGTGAGTGAGAGTGCATGTATGGGTGAACGTGAGTGAGTGTGGGTGACCCTGAGGGCGAGTGGGAGAGAGATTGAGCAGGTACAGGAGTGAGAGAGAATGGGTGGAACCGGGAGTGTGAGTGTGAGACTATGTGGGGGAGTGAGAATGAGTGAGTGCATGTGGATGTGTATGAGAGCATGAGGGTGTGAAGGTGTGAGAATGGGTGTTTCTGCTAGTCGGGAGGTGATGGATTGAGGGGGTAGTGCCTCTCGGCTATGTGGGCTCCCCTGGGCGGGTGGGGGGGCTTCTTTGGTTGTGGGGGTCCCTGGGGTGTGTGGTGGTGGTGCTGGTGGGGCATGTGGAGGGGCTTTGGGGCCCAGGGGCTAGCCCCGCTGGGGGGGGGGGCACTTGTGAGCCTGGGGGCGTGGGCCAGCCTGGCCTCCCTCAGTCATCTCTCCGGGGGTGGATGCCTGGCTTTCCTGGGGCTTGCTGACCTCAGACATTTGTGCCCTGTGGGGGTCGGGCTGCACGGTGGCGCAGTGGTTAGCACTGCGGCAGCACAGTTTACCCTTGGCTGGGGGATTGTGGGGATCGTGGGATCGTGGGTTTGATCCCAGCCCCCGGCCAACAGTGATCTGTGTGGAGTTTGCATGTTCTCCCCGTGTTGCGTGGGTTTACTCCGGGATTTCTCCGGTTTCCTCCCACATGCCAAAAACATGCATGTTAGGTTAATTGGCTGTTCTAAATTGTCCCTAGATATCGGTTTCCTATAGGCCCTTAGAATAGAGGGTTAGTATTAATGAAAGCGCTTTGAGTGGTCTTTGTGACTAGAAAAGCGCTATATAAGTGCAGGTTAGTTAGTTAGTTAGTTAGTTGGCAGCGCTGCCTTGCTTGCTCGGGGTTTCTTATGTTTTGCATGTTTCCTGACAAACTACTCACATGTACACACTTATTTTGCGCCCACTCTCATGTACATGTACATGGACCCACACGCACAAATGTCTCCCCTTTAACAGGTGTGGACACCAGACTAGTGTTTAGACCTCTTCGGTGGAAGAAGCGGTCTGTCTTCTGTTCATTTTAGTTGTAAGTTTGTTTGTGTTTTATCTGTTCCTCTTTTCCTTCCCCCTCCACACACTTCCTTTCCCCATTCCCCATCCTGCCGGGTCCTTCATGGGTAAAATAATTTAAATAAAGTATTAAAAGTTATTACAGGAGGAGTTTGCAACAATATACATTACATACAGTATCTCACAAAAGTGAGTACATCCCCTCACATTTTTGTAAATATTTTATTATATCTTTTCATAGGACAATACTGAAGATATGACACTTTGATACACTTTGTAGTCAGTGTACAGCTTGCACAGTACATCCGGAAAGTATTCACAGCGCGTCACTTTTTCCACATTTTGTTAAGTTACAGACTTATTCCAAAATGGAATAAATTATTTTTTTTTCTCTCAAAATTCTACACACAATACCCCATAATGACAATGTGAAAAAAGTTTTTTTTTTTTTTTGAGATTTTTGCAAATTTCTTAAAACCGAAAAACTAAGAAGTCACATGTACATAAGTATTCACAGCCTTTGCTCAATACTTTGTTGATGCACCTTTGGCAGCAATTACAGCCTCAAGTCTTTTTGAATATGATGCCACAAGCTTGGGAGACCTATCTTTGGGCAGTTTGGCCCATTCCTCTTTGCAGCACCTCTCAAGCTCCATCAGGTTGGATAGGAAGCATCGATGCACAGCCATTTTCAGATCTCTCCAGAGATGTTCAATTGGATTCAAGTCTGGGCTCTGGCCAGGCCACTCAAGGACATTCACAGAGTTGTCCTGAAGCCACTCCTTTAATATCTTGGCTTTGTGCTTAGGGTCGTTGTCCTGCTGAAAGACAAACCGTCACCCCAGTCTGAGGTCAAGAGCGCTCCGGAGCAGGTTTTCATCCAGGATGTCGATGTACATGGCTGCATTCATCTTCCCCTCTATCCTGACTAGTGTCTCAGTTCCTGCTGCTGAAAAACATCCCCACAGCATGATGCTGCCACTACCATGCTTCACTGTAGGGATGGCATTGGCCTGGTGATGAGCGGTGCCTGGTTTCCTCCAAACATGATGCCTGGCATTCATGCCAGAGTTCAATCTTTGTCTCATCAGACCAGAGAATTTTGTTTCTCATGTTCTGAGAGTCCTTCAGGTGCCATTTGGCAAACTCCGGGGGGCTGTCATGTTCCTTTTACTAAAGAGTGGCTTCCGTCTTGCCACTCTAACATACAGGCCTGATTGGTGGATTGCTACAGAGATGGTTGTCCTTCTGGAAAACTCTCCTCTCTCCACAGAGGAATGCTGGAGCTCTGGCAGGGCGACCATCAGGTTCTTGGTCACCTCCCTGACTAAGGCCCTTCTCCCCTGATCGCTCAGTTTAGACGGCCGGCCAGCTCTAGGAAGAGTCCTAGTGGTGCCGAACTTCATCCATTTACGGATGATGGAGGCCACAGTGCTCATTGGGACCTTCAAAGAAGCAGAAATTTTTTCTGTACCCTTCCCCAGATTTGTGCCTCTAGACAATCCTGTCTTGGAGGTCTATAGACAATTCGTTTGAATTCATGCTGGGTTTGTGCTCTGACATACACTGTCAACTGTGGAACCTTATACAGACAGGAGCGTGCCTTTCCAAATCATGCCCAATCACTTGAATTTACCACAGGTGGACTCCAATTAAGCTGTTGAAACATCTCAAGGATGATCAGTGGAAACAGGATAGACCTGAGCTCAATTTTGAGCTTCAATGCAAAGGCTGTGAATACTTATGTGCATGTGATTTCTTATTTTTTTGTTTTTAATAAATTTGCAAAACTCTCAAAAAAAACTTTTTTCATGTTGTCATTATGGGATGTTGTGTGTAAAATTTTGAGGAAAAAAATTAATTTAATCCATTCTGGAATAAGGTTATAACATAAAATGTGGAAATACTTTCCGGATGCACTGTATAACAGTGTAAATTTGCTGTCCCCTCAAGATAACTCAATACACAGCCATTAATGTCTAAACTGCTGGCAACAAAAGTGAGTACACCCCTAGTGAAAATGTCCAAATTGTGTCCCAAGTGTCAATATTTTGTGTGGCCACCATTATTTTCCAGCACTGCCTTAACTCCCTTGGGCATGGAGTTCATTAGAGCTTCACAGGTTGCCACTGGAATACTCTTGCACTCCTCCACGACGACATCATGGTGTTAGAGACCTTACACTCCTCCACCTTCTATCTGAGGATGCCCCACATATGCTAAATAGGGTTTAAGTCTGGAGACATGCTTGGCCAGTCCATCACCTTTACCCTCAGTTTCTTTAGCAAGGCAATGGTCATCTTGAAGATGTGTTTGGGGTCGTTATCATGTTGGAATACTGCCCTGCAGCCCAGTTTCCGAATGGAAGGGATCATGCTCTGCTTCAGTATGTCACAGTACATGTTAGCATTCATGGTTCCCTCAATGAACTATAGCTCCCCAGTGACGGCAGCACTCATGCAGCCCCAAACCATGACACTCCCACTACCATGTTTGACTATAGGCAAGACACACTTGTTTTTGTACTCCTCACATGGTTGCCGCCACACATGCTTGACACCATCTGAACCAAATAAGTTCATGTTGGTCTCATCAGACCATAGGACATGGTTCCAGTAATTCATGTCCTTAGTCTGCTTGTCTTCAGCAAACTGTTTGCAGGCTTTTTTGTGCATCATTTTCAAAAGGGGCTTCCTTCTGGGACGATAGCCATGCAGACCAATTTGATGCAGTGTGCAGCGTATGGTCTGAGCAGTGACAGGCTGACCCCCCACTCCTTCAACCTATGCAGCAATGCTGGAAGCACTCACATGTCCATTTTCAAAAGACAACCTCTGGATATGATGCTGAGCATGTGCACTCTGTTTTGTTGTTATTGGGACGTATTACTGTGTGACACGGGTGGTGGCTCCACCTTTTCGGTTCCGCTGCCACCAGGGGTAAAAGAGGGGTGGTCTCTTTGGCCTCCTCCCAGCCTGACGAAAGTGCCTGTATTGTGAGAGTGAGTCTGCAATAAAGTCGAGTTCAAGTCAACGTTCAGTCTCGTCATTGGTTCTCATTTTACCGACATAACATTTGGCATTGAACCTTGGTAGACTGGAGAAGTTGCGGGCATAAACACTGTTGGTTCATAACTTGGGAATGGAAGGACAACATATTCTTAGTACCGTGGGTGACAGTGATAACTTTGAAGAAGTGGTTGAGCTAATGGCGTGACATTTTCGCACCCTGGAAAATGTCTTTGTCAGGAGGATTCAGTTTCGACAGTGCCACCAGCGGACTGGCGAGTCAGTGCAACAGTATGTGGCAGACCTATGTCAGCTGGCCGGGGACTGTCAGTTTGGAGCATTAGAGGAAGTGATGGTCCGCGACCAGATGGCGGAACATACCCTTTGCTCGGCGACAAGGTCGAAACTCCTCATACACTCAGGCGAGCTGACATTAGCTATGTCTAACGAGTTAGCTCAAGAGTGTAAGATGGCAGACAATCTTTCACAAGAGCTCGGTGAGAGAGTGGCACTCTGCCATTTTGAACAATAGTCAACGGCGCAGGCAGTGGACCCGGACAGGGACGATGGTGTGGAAGATGATGAGGAGCACATTAATGCTGTGAAGATATGGTCTGCCCCAGGATCGCCCAGGTGTTTGGGTTGTGGGTCTACCAAGCACCGTTATAAGCCAAGAGAGTGTCCAGCAAGAGGAAAATGCTGTGGCAAGTGCGGACTTCTGCATCATTTTGCCAGGGCATGCAATAGATTCAGGTGAGGGGACCCAAGATGCAACATGAACCCCCCCGCTCTAACTCCCGTGGTCATCCACACCGCATCCCCAAGCACCGATGGTCATACCTATTGTATGGTGGAATTTGACGGGGTGACAGTGCTGCTACTGATTGACACGGGTGCAGTGAGGTCCGTTTTGAATTGGTCTAGCGTGAGGAGTTTCTGCCCACATTATCATATGAGAGGTCATTCAGCACTGCTGTGTGGGTATGGTGGAAGAAGACTGGCCACAGTGGGATCACTGGAACTGAAGGCTCGGTACAAGTCGGCGGAGGTGTCCAACCTGAAGTTCATCGTGACTGCCTGTGGTGAGATGATTATGGGGTGTGATCTCTTTTATGGATTGGGCTTCACCATCACCAGCAGTGTTTGAGAAGAGCTGTTGGGCTGTGGTTTGTGGGACCGGTTGGTTCCACGAGTGGTGGACAAAGCTTTGTGGAATGAATCTTTGCCTAGTATTCTGGACGATGAGCAGGACCAACCCCACCTAGAGCCATTGTGGGAGGATCCCGGTGCGAGTGCCCAAGTAACCCTAGCTGAGGGAACTGGGTGGTGCGGTGGGATGCCCGTGACAGCGGGTGGAGCCGAGTGGATGACCCATCCTACTCCCGGAGTTTGGCTTGGAGGTATCAGAGAGCAGGGGGTCACAACAGCTTCGCCAGCGGCAAAAATGAAACAGAGCGGGGCAGGACCAGCTGGCACGGTAAAACAATGTGCCATACAGAGACACTGGAAGCTGAGTGGGGCTCCTCTGTGGGTTGTGGATGTGGTCTGACCCAGAGAGGAGGCCCGGTCAAGAGGTGTTCGGGGCAAACACCAAAGACATGATGACTAGGGACGGCTGCAGGTGGTGGCTGTTAGGGAGGATAGCTACCTCCAGCTATCTGATGGCTCATGGAGGCATCCGAATGAGCTGCGGCGTGCCAAAGAGGAGAAGGAGGTGTTTAGGCTTCGACATGGCTCATCCCCAGGAGCGAAGAAAAGCAGGTGCACCGGAGGGGAACCATCTGATGGTTTTCTGGGGGGTGGTTCCTTTACTGGGGCAGACTGATGGTTGGGCAATGTATCTAATGCATGGTGCTGAAATGGGGATAATAGGATTGTATATTTGTTCTGTCAATGGGATTGTTTTGTGTTTTATGCTATTTATTTTAGGAACACTGCAGTTTTCTGTTTATTGGACTGTGTTTTAGTAGAGACTGCAGAATAATCCATCTAGCTGTGTGGGGGTGGAGCGGTAGTCCACCTGTTCCCCCCAGCTTTAGTTGTGTTATGTGCATGTCATTGGCCTCTAAATATTTTTGTTTAGTGTTTAGCACGTGATTCAGGTTACAAATTAGGGAGGGTCTTGATTGTATGTGTGAGTTTTGGAGCATTTTTTGAAGGGGGGGGGGGAGTGTTGTGTTATTATTGGGATGTATTATTGTGTGACACGGGTGGTGGCTGCACCTTTCTGGTTCTGCCACCCGGGGTATAAAAGGGGTGGTCTCTTTGGCCTCCTCTCAGCCTGAAGGAAGCAGCTCTATTGTGAGAGTGAGTCTGCAATAAAGTTGTGTTCAGTTCATCGTTCAGTCTCGTCATTGGTTCTCGTTTTACCGGCATAACACACTCATCTTCTTTGGTCAGCCATGGCGAGGCCTGTTCTGAGTCTAACCTGTCCTGTTAAACCGCTGTATGGTCTATCACAGTGCAGCAGCTCAGTTTCAGGGTGTTGGCAGTCTTCTTATAGCCTAGGCCATCTCTATGTAGAGCAACAATTCTTTTTTTCAGATCCTCAGAGAGTTCTTTGCCATGAGATGCCATGTTGAACTTCCAGTGACCAGTATGAGAGAGTGTGAGAGCGATAACACCAAATTTAACACACCTGCTCCCCATTCACACCTGAGACCTTGTACCACTATCGAGTCACATGACACTGGGGAGGAAAAATGGCTAATTGGGCACAATTTGGATATTTTCACTTAGGGGTGTACTCACTTTTGTTGCCAGTGGTTTAGACATTAATGGCTGTGTGTTGAGTTATTTTGAGGGGACAGCAAATTTATACTGCCATACAAGCTGTACACTGACTACTTTACATTGTATCAAAGTGTTCTATCTTCAGTGTTGTCCCATGAAAAGATATAATAAAATATTTACAAAAATGTGAGGGGGTGTACTCACTTTTGAGAGATACTGTATCTTGGGGTCTCATTCACGAGTGAGGGGAGAATGGAGCAAGAGACTGACAGACAGATCGGAGCGGCCTGTGCAGCGACGTAGATGTTGTACTGGTCTGTTGTGAAGGGGGAGCTGAGCTCTAAGGCAAAGCTGTCAATTTATTGGTCAATCTACATTCCTACCCTCACGTATGATCATGAGCTTTGGGTAATTGTAATGTGTGTAGGTCAAGGGGTAATTAAAACCATAAACTGCAAGGTTCTTTAAAAACCACGTTAAGAGTCACAGGTAGCAATCAAAGGGGAAACTGTAAAATGAGGATGTTCAAATGAATTTTATTACTATAAAATTACGTACAAATAAATGCCCACAAAAAAAATAAATAAATAAAAAGCCTAAACTAAAACCTAAGCTAAAAAACTAAAGGCTAGAAGTGGACTAAAAACAAATTAAAGTCCATAAAAGCTGAGGAGGAATATCCACTCTTCCTGGCCAGGCTTTGTTTGCTACCATGACACCAACACCCTCAGGGAGCCTGTATGGGGGAAGACACTTACCAGCAGTATATCCAGATTTCTATCATCATCATCATGGGTGCTCCTATGCTATCTGGGAACCAGATACTTGCAGTGAAGGCAGAGCTCCTCATTCTGCCTCTTGCTGTCCTTCACCTGCAGCACCCCAACTGCTCCACACGGAAGTGTCCTTCCCCAAATGCCGGCATCATGGTGGTCCTGTCCATTACTGCTCCTCCTCCTCAGTCATGCCCTCCTGCAGCCATCTTCCTGGGACCAGTAGCCTCCTCTTGCCCTGGCAGGGCTCTCCTCCAGGCAAAGCTGTCTCCTAAGCAGGCGCTCATCCAGCCGGGCTCTTCTCAGGCAAGGCTCCTTCCTCCTGGCAAAAGCTCTCCTCTGGACTGCCAGAGCACCTCTTATATCATGTGCAGCCACAGGTGCTGCACATCCCCAATCAACCAGGTGCTGCTGATCAGTAATTGGGGAAGCACAGGGTGGAAGCAGACAAACACCTCCAATTTAAAAACACATTGATCAACATATAAAAACTACAAAACATGCAAACTAAAACATGCAACATGAACTTAAAATTATATAAAATCCAAAAAAACACATTAAAATAGTTCCACTTCATGACATCCCCCCTCACTTTAATGTTGGCAGTCCCTGCCACATATTCAGTTCATGCCCTCCTGCCTCAGTCCATTAAATGTGCCACAATAAGTGCTTTAGTATGATCATCAGATGATAGATATGTGAGGTGTTTTTTTTTTTTTTGGACTTATTTTGTACCCTTAGGTAGATTTGTTCTGCAGTCCGGTGACAAGCCACCAGCTGCCGATCGCTGCGTGCGCAAGCGCCCCTTAACTCCCTAACCTGCATGTTTTGGCATGCGGGAGGAAACTGGAGAAATCCCGGAGTAAACCCATGCAAACACGGGGAGAACATGCAAACTCCACACAGATCACTGTTGGCCGGGGGCTGGGATCGAACCCACGATCTCATGATCCCTGCGATCCCCCGGCCGAGAGTAAACTGTGTTGCCGCGGTGCTAACCACTGCGCCACAGTGCAGCAGTTTTGATGAAGCTGCACTTATTAATATCTGTGAATCTATTGAATTTTATTTCAAATAAATATTTCCAAAAATTATGAAAAAATGTTTTTACCCAATTTCAGGGATGTAGTATGATCATCAGATGATAGCTGATGCGTGAGGTGATTTTGGTGAAGCTGCACTTTATACTTGAAAAGCTATTGAATTTTATTTCAAATAAATATTTCCAAAAAATATGAAAATATGTTTTTTTACCCAAACTAAGTGATGCAGTATGATCATCAGATGATGGATGCTGTGTGAGGTGATTTTGATGAAGCTGCACTTAGTTGTTTGGAAGTTTTTAACATTCTAATAAATATTTCCCCTACCTATGACATTTTTTGGGGTCCAAGTAACAAGTTTTGTAACATGAGATCCCTAGTGGCTGGTCAGTATTTACTGTAGTGGCACTAACCTTGATGATGCTGAAATTTAATCCTAATAAATATTCCCAAAAGCTATGAAAAAATTTCTTTAATGCAAACTATGTGTTGTAGTCTGACTACAAGAAGATGGATTACATGTGAGGAGATTTTGGTGAAGCCACACTTTGTAATTTTCAAGTTATTGGATATTTTTTAAAATAAATATTTCCCCAAACTATGAAAAATAAAATTTATGTAAAATAAGCATTTTAGTCTGACCAAAACGACACAATTGACTTATGAAGTGATTCTGGTGATGTTACACCTTATGATCATGACCGTATTGAATTTTAAGTTGTTTTTTTCTTGGAGTTGCAATTTGCAGACGGTCCCTGCGCATTCGATTCCCCGATGGCTGCTCATAGACGCCAATGTAACCGCTAGAGCACAGAGGACGGCTCATTTTAATGACAATGAGGTTGTAGCTCGTTGTCCACTTTACCAATGTATTAGATTGGTATGGTTTGTGTTTTAGCAATGTTTTGTGCAAGAGTTATTGATCCGCAAAGTCCGAATCTGTGAATATCTTGCCAACTTTACCGAAGTACAATACTGTGGTGGAGGATGCAGCAAGGATGGCAGACACAGCTGATTTGTGCTCTTTTTAATCAACCTTCTTCCCTTTATCACTGGATCATAATATTGTCGGCTCTGACTGCACAACAACTTTAAAATTTTATTTTATTTTTTTTTTGGGGGGGGGGGGGAGTTAGCGGCTGAAACCATCAGACATTACAAGTGCACAGTAACGGCACATTTATGGCTGTTTATACTGGATGCTCCAAATTCCTTTTTTCCTATAAACAGCACACCGTGAGTCCTGGTCGCTGTAATATCTAAAATCTAACGTTACTACCGACATGACTGTGGAGCGGAATGGCCAGATGCGGGGACACACAGGAGAGGGGAGTCTGATGGCTTCTCCTTCCTGTGCAGGACTGGTACGTCGCCGGTACGAGCCGCTCTGTTTATTAGGGCCTGAGCCACTGACGTCATTGGGTGAGAGCCCTATTATAATCGCTAGGATTATTTATTATTAACCTTATTTATACAGGTAATCCCATTGAGACACGGGGTCTCATTTTCAAGAGAGCTGTTTAATCAATCAGTTCTGTTAAAGCAGAGCTGATCACAGTGGCCATCTGGCATGTAGAGGAATGAAGCTGATCTCATACTTATTTTGTGCATAATCATTTCTGAATGTTTTTAACATTTAATTTTGCTGCGCTGCATCAAGGTGAAGTTCTGTCTCCCCTCAGTTGTTCGGGCCTCATATTTACTTCTGTAAACACAGCGCTGTGTCTGATGTTGCACTTTCTGTGCATGCGGGTCACTTCATTTTTAAATTTATTTTGGATACTTTATTAATCCCAGAGGGAAATTCAGGGCATCCACATGGATGGATGAGACAGCCACGGTGCGGCACCTATCCCTTCACCATTCACACTTAGGGCCACTTTAGAGTCTCCATTTAACCTAACCTGCATGTTTTTTGGCCTGTGGGAGGAAACCGGAGTACCCGGGGAAAACCTATGCAGACATTGGGAGAACATGCAAACTCCACAGAGAAGGGTCACTGATGATCAGGGGGTGGGATTGAACCCACAACCTTCTTACTGTGCTGCCTCATGACATATTGTCGGACCCAGGGAACACACACACACAGGCTCAAGTTCAATACAATTATCTTTATTGATTCACCAGCAGGTGTGTGGGTGCGTGTATGTGGTATGTGAGTGTATTGTGGGTGAATGAGCTGCAACCGGGGCGAGACAGAGTGCTGTTCAGCCTGGCAAACATAGGAACAGAGCCAAACACAGATGTTAGATTCTGCCGTGTAACAGTGAATGGATAAACTGTCAGGGCTTACTTGCAGGTGTTCTTGTGCTGACGCCGGCTTGGGCTTTGGTCCTCCTTCCAGGGAGACAGCGTCTGCAGAGCGCACCCGGTGAAGAGCTGTGATGTGCGGCGTGGTGAAGAGAGCGATTCCGCCGCAGCAGGGGAGCAAACCGCCACCAAAGGGATCCACCTGTGCACAGGGGAGAGCCTGGGAGAAAGGTAAGTGGAATGATGAGCTTACGTACAACGGAGAATCCTTTGGATGATGCGCAGAGCTGAGAGGAATCAGACGTGCGCGGGACGAGGATCGTAGCAAAGCAGACGGCTCCGTGCCGAAACTCCAGGCAGAGCGGGCTATATAGCCCGGGGCTGATTACTCACAGGTGTGTGCGCAGCTGAGCCAGATGACGGCCCAGAGTGAGCCTTGACACCACAGTGCTAACCACTGCGTCACCGAGCCGCCCAAGCTGTAGACCATTCACACTGGAGTCTGATTGGGGTCGCATTTAAATTATAATGTGAGCACCCACACAAAAAATCAGATGTCTGCAAAAAATTGGAATTGAGCATTAAGACCTGTAGTGTGAACGTAGCCTAAGAGTGGTCCAGAAGATCCCGATGAAAAGGTAACAGCAAGGATCCAGTGTATCCAAAGGAGCCACATGGATCTGCCCTTCAGTGGGCTCACCACCTGCAGGAGGGATCATGGGGATCATGGTGTTTTGTGAACCGGGTGGCAGTCTGGGCTTAACTTGGACTCATAGATCAGTGGTAGAAGATGGATTGATGAATGTTGAGGTAGGAAAGAATATATCATCACTATGACACAAAAACAGTTTTTTTTTTTTAGATTATTTATTTAGATATTTAAAGATTTTGGGAGCCTGACTGACTGGGTTGACTAACACACTTTCAGCCACGCCACATTTGGAGTCATGTAATGCAGAAGATAACATGCTCTTTATTTACACTGACATTTTGCAGCATGCATTTCTTTACAATATGTACTTTGGTAATGTGTTACACTGTCTTTTTTTTTCCAAGTTTAGTGCATCTGACCTCTGCAACACACCGTTTACAGCTGCAATGGTCAGCAGCACAAGGGATGCATACTTTGCATAGTAAAAGCACACCAGTCTTTATCAGTGCTGCTAGTTCTGCCCAACTATTTACAGTTCCAGCACCCCATGTAAATATTATGTTAGCTCTGGAGGTATGAGTGTCCTCTAGTTTACTATTATTATTATGTTTCAACTAACACAGGTTGGCAGCGCGATGGAGGAGTGGTTAGCACTGCGGCAGCACAGCAACTATCCAGAGGTGCTGGGATTGGCTCCAGCCCCCCCCCCCCCCTCCCCACCGCGACCTGAAAAGGATTAAACGGAAGATGGATAGATGGAACTAACTCAGGTAAGATGAATGCTGAACTCTAATCAAACACTGAGAGCCTCAGGCCTTAAGAACTTTTCTAAGAAGCTGCGCTGTGCCAAGGAGAACTGCCTTCTATAGAACCTTGATCTTGGTGGTCACTTCGATTGTGTTGAGATGTTTAGTTAGGTTTTTCCCTAACTATATCTAGACTGCCAACCACCACTGGAACCACTGTTATCTGTTAATGTTCCATAACTGTGCTACTTCCCTTCATAAGTCTTGATACTTTTTAATTTTCTCCCTTACCTTCTCAGCAACTCTAGTGTCTCGAGGCATCTCAGTAATAAAGCATTGGCATTTCTTCCTGTGTATTACCCATACATTGTTAAAGTGTGTGGCATATGACCCAAAAGCAGACACAGGAGGAAACGATTTTGAAGTGAACAATAATATTTATTACAATAATTGTACAAGGTAATGTGCAACGTTGATGAACCAGAGGATCTGGCAACCCTAAGACGAGAGAGCAGAGGGACAGGTAAGTATGACTGATAAGCAGTATGATGAGGTTTTAAAGTTTATTTCTTTGTGCTTACATTTCTGTGGGGGAGAGCGGCTGCGATCAGGTGAAGAACCTCCACACTGGGGAAGCAGGTTGCGAGGGAGAGAGGTGCTGCTGGGGTGTTTCCAGGGGATTGTTTTGGATTGGCTGGCCAGGACTGAGCACTGGGGAGTGAGAGTGAAGAGCGATGAAGATAACAGTGGTAAGTTGACTTAGTTTGGGGAAGAGGGTGTGCACGATCCGAGGATATTCAAATCCAGTCCGCAAGGCTATTTCCAGAATCCAGAGGCAGGCAGGGGTCAGGGCACAGTAGGCAGATAAATCCAATAAAGCAGGCAGTCTCAGGGTCTAGGACAAGCATAAGATCAAAAACACGGCAAGGAAGAATTATCACATGAAGCTGAGCTCAGGGCATTTTACAGGCTGTGTGTAGGTTAACTTCACCAGGCAGAGTGAAGAGAGAGTGTCCTATTTAAAGGGCCTCTCTGATTGGCAGCAGGTGAGGAACAAGGCTGCAGGGCATGAGTTTAATAAGAAGGACAAAGGAAGGCAGAATACACACAGAACAATTACAGTACTCCCCCCTCAACGAATGCCTCCTGACATCACTCTGGGCTTGTCTGGGTGCTGCTGATGGAAGGTGGTGATTAGGGAGTCATCCATAATGAAGGACCTGGGGATCCATGAACTTTCCTCAAGGCTGTAGCCCCTCCAATCCACCAGGTACTGTATGCCATGACCTCGGCGGCACGCATCAATGATGCGGTTAACCGCATAGAAAAAGCCTTCCAAACCATCTTCGGGGGAATTGGAGGTTTGGACAGTGGACAAAGGGAGCTGGCAAACACCGGTTTGACCTGTGAGACATGGAACACTGAGTTTATGTGAAGGGAGGTAGGAAGACTGAGCCAAACTGAGATGGGATTCACAATTGCTGTGATGGAGAAGGGACCAACAAAGCGAGGGGTCAATTTCTTGCTGTTCTGCTTCAGAGGAAGGTTTTTGGTGGATAACCAGACCCTGTCGCCAACTGAATAGGCAGGGGCGGGGGACCTTCTCCTGTTTGCCCATTTGATGTTCTCTTCCCTCGACCTGAGCAGTACTCCCCTAGTGACCCTCCAGAGGTGACAGCATCTGGCCATGCAGTCTGTGATGCTGGGGACAGCAATCTCTTCCTCCAAGATGGGCAGGAGGGGAGGATTGTACCCCAAGAATACCTCGAAGGGGGACACACCAATGGCTGCAGATGTGGCAGTGTTGTGGGCGTACTCCGCCTAGGGCAGGAGGGAACACCATGAAAAAGGTTCCAATGTCATGACACACCGCAGTGAACGCCTCCGACTCCTGGTTGGCCCTCTTACACTGCCTGTTGGACTGAGGGTGGTATCCCGATGACAAACTGACTGAGGCCCCGATGGATTTACAAAATGAGCGTCAGACCTGTGATACAAACTGGGGACCACAGTCTGAAACAATGCCACACGACAAGCCAGGTAGTCTGATGACATGGGTCGTGAGGAAATTGGTCGTCTCCAAGGCAGGTGGAAGCTTGCAAAGGGGGATAAAGTGGGTTACCTTCGAGAACCTGTCCACCACTGGAAGGATGACGGTATGACCCTGAGATGATGGAAGACCGGTGACGAAATTCAATGCAATGTGGGAGCAGGGGTGGCAGGGGGTGGGGATAGGGATGGGATGGAGCAGCCTGGCAGGAGGGGAGGGGGGGTGAGGGACTTGCCAGCTAAGCACTGGGGACAAGCCTTAATGTATTCCCGCACGTCCCGATCCATGGTGGGCCACCAAAAGGTGCGGCGAAGGGCAGTGAGGGTCCTGGCTACCCCCATGTGACAGGAAAACTTAGATGCGTGCATCCAAATCAAAACCAATTCGAATCAAATCGACCTTTATTGTCATGTTGCTGTACATACAACTGTAGTGCAGGCAAGATGAAATTATGTTTCTCTAGGCATCCATATAAGTAAAAAGAACATAATTTAAGACACACTCACAGGCAATGGACGTTTTAAAGGACTGTTTTGAAACCACTGCCTGGGAACAGCTCTGCGATCCACATGGTGAGGACATCAGTGGCCTCACTCACACCATCACAGACTACATCAACTTCTGTGTGGACAACACCGTACCCACCAAGACCATACGGTGTTGCTTGAACAACAAACCCTGGATCAACCCTGAGATTAAAACACTTCTGAGAGAGAAGAAGAGGATCTTCAGGTTGGGGAACAGGGAGATGCTGAAGTCTGTACAGAGGGAGCTGAGGAGGAAGATCAGAGAAGGTAAGGACAGCTTCAGGAAGAAGATGGAGGACAAGCTGCAACAGAGCGACATCGGCAGGGTCTGGAAAAAACCTTAAAACCATCTCTGGGCCTCAGAATACCTCCTACCAGGCCACGGGAGGCAGGGAGTGGGCGAACAATCTGAACCTGTTTTTTTAATAGGTTTGACCAACCGCCCTCCCCACTGACTGCACACCAACCACTGCTGCCTCTAAAGTCATCGAGACCTGCTGTCCACACCCCACTCCACCAACACCCCCCCCCCACTCCCAGCACACAGACCACCAACCTGACCCTCACTAAGACCCAGGTGAGGACGGAGCTTAGGAAGATCAAGGCGAGGAAGGCCTCAGGACCGGACGGCATCAGTGCGAAGCTCCTCAAGTCCTGCGCAGACCAGCTGTGTGAGACTGTGGAGCACATCTTCAACCTGAGCCCGAAGCTGGGGAGGGTACCACAGTTGGGGAAAATATCTCGTGTGGTACCTGTAGCAAAGACTTCGCACCCCAAAGACCTAAACAGCTACAGACCAGTGGCCCTGACGTCTCACATGATGAAGACCCTGGAGAGACTGCTCCTTGCTCATCTTCGCCCCCTGGTGGGACCAGCGATGGATCCACTCCAGTTCGCCTACCAGCATGGCATTGGGGTGGAGGATGCAGTGATCTTCTTCCTTCACCGTTCCCTGTCCCACCTGGAGAAGCCCGGGAACGCGGTGAGGATCATGTTCTTTGACTTCTCCAGTGCTTTCAACATCATCCAACCGATGATCCTGAAGGACAAGCTGCTGTGCGCAGTGGTGGACCAGCACCTGTCATCTTGGATCCTGGATTACCTCACTAACCGGCCACAGTTTGTGAGAACCCGGGATTGTGTGTCTGACACAATCATCGGTAGCACGGGGGCACCCCAGGGAACGGTTTTGGCTCTCACACAACACAACACACTGCCATCTACAGAAGTTCTCTGATGACTCTGCAATCGTCGACCTCATCTCCAACGGAGATGAAGCTGAGCATAGAGGACTTGTCCAGGACTTCGTGGACTGGTGCCATCGGAACTGCCTCCAGATTAATGCGAGGAAAACTAAGGAGCTGGTGGTGGCTGCCGCAGGCAAGGACAACCCCTCATGGCACCAGTAAACATCCATGGAACAGACATTGAGATGGTGACATCCTACAAGTACCTGGGTGTTCATCTGAACAATAAACTAGACTGGTCACACAATACCGATGCACTCTACAAGAAGGGACAGCGCAGGCTGTTCCTACTGAGGAGGCTCAGGTCTTTTGGTGTACAAGGGGTGCTCTTGAAGACATTCTACGACATGGTGGTGGCATCAGCCATCACTTTTGGAGTGGTCTGTGGGGCAACGGCATTACAGCAGCCGATAGGAAGAGACTGAACAAACTGATCAAGAAAGCTAGCTCTGTCCTGGGAGTGCCTTGACCCAGTGGAGGAGATAGGAGAGAGAAGGACGGTGGCTAAACTGTCATGTCTGATGGAGTCTGAGTCCCACCCCATGCAGGACATACTGAACGCACTGAGGAGCTCATTTAGCAGTAGACTACATCATCCTAGGTGCACGACCGAGAGGTTTCGCAGGTCCTTCCTACCTACGGCTGTCAGACTGTATAACCTAAGCAGGGCTGCTCGCAGAGATAGCAAAAAAACGTGACGACCTAATAGTATTGAATGCAAAAGACACAACAGACTTACACAAATGGTCCCCTCCAGTATACAGCTAGGACAATATCAGTCGCTATGGAGGGTGACAATATGTATGGGTACATATTCATACTATGTAGGATAACTAAGTAGACGGTTATGCTGTTTATTCCATCTAGCTATAATGCTCCGCACTGTGTATATATATATTTATATATTTATGTGTACATATGTATACTGCTCAAAAAAATAAAGGGAACACTTTGAAAACAAATCAGATTTTAATGGGAAAAAATAAGCTGGATATCGAAATTGTGGCAGGCTAGTCCAGTTTACTCAGATTAAAAGGTGTTCCTTTAATCTGAGTAAACTGGACTAGCCTGCCATCTCCAGCGGGCTTTGTAACCGGTCCTGCCTGAGACTCGGCACGGAGCCGTCTGTCATTCTGCCTGCAGAATACGCCTCTCGTCTACAGCCAATTCCCTGGCCTCTTCATCTGAGATCATTATCTCCTCCTCGCCTCAAGTAAACTCACCTTGTCAGTCATCTTTCCCTGTGCACAGGTGGATTCCTCCGGCGGCGGAATCAACTCCTCCTGGCGGCGGTTCAAGCCTCCATCTCTGCTACAGGGCCACCTGCCCTATTCTCAGCACAGACCCAGAACGCTGTCTCCCTGGCCGCAGCCCTTAGGCAAACCTTAGCATCCCACGTCCATCTGCAAAGGTTGCCAGGCTGAACGGTGTTCTGCTCTCCCCCGGGCATGATTCCTGCACAACCCTTCATCACCACAGACACAACACACACAGTGCATACACACACTCATACACTCACTGTGAACAACAAAAGGATAATTGTATTCACTCAGTCTGTCAGGGGTCAGCAGCGTTGGGGGCAAATTGTCTAGAGAGGGCATCAGGTTTGGTGTTCTTTGATCTGGGTCTATAGGTTAGAGAAAAGTCAAACCGGTCAAAGAACAGTGTCCATCTGGGTTGGCGAGAGTTGAGCCGTTTAGCTGCTTTAATGTATTCTGAATTCTTGTGGTCGGGCCAGACCAAAAACTGGTGAACCAAACCCTCCAGCCACTGTTGCTACTCCTGCCGAACCAGCTTTACAGCCAGGAGTTCTCAGTCACCAGTGGCGTAGTTCATCTTGGCAGGGCTCACACGCCAAGAAAAATATGCACATGGGTGGACCTTGTGGTCGGTTACCGAGCATTGAGAGAGAACTGCCCTCAAGCTGATGTCCAAGGCATCCACCTCAATGATGAATTGCTGTTGGGGGTTGGGATGGGTCAGGGTGGGTACCTCAGTACAACATGTTTTCGGGAGGGAGAAGGCAGTCTCGGCTTCATTAGACCAAATGAAGGGAACTTCAGTGAAGTTAACTGAGTGAGAGGGGAGACAATGGTGCTATAGTTCCAGATAAACCTGCGATAGAAATTGGAATAGCCTAGAAACTGCTGAAGCTGCTTTCGGGAGGAGGGTGTGGGCCAATCAATAACTGCTTGGATTTTTTTGGGGGTCGGGTTTGATCTGACCTTCCAAAATTACAAACACCAGAAACGTAGTGGAGGTAGTGTGGAATTAGCATTTTTCGGCTTTTACAAAAAGTTGGTTTTCGAGCAGGCGTTGAAGCACCCTCCGCACGTGAACCTTGTGCTCGGCCAGGGTGTGCGAGAAGATCAGGATATCATCCAGAAAAACAAAAACAAAAGAGTCCAAAAAGTCCCGCAGACCATCATTGATAAGGCGCTGGAAAACTGCTTAGGCGTTGGTGAGGCCGAAGAGCATAAGATAAGATAAAATAAGCCTTTATTAGTCCCACAATGAGAAATTCCAGGATTACAGCATCAAAGGGATAGCAGCACTCAGAGCAATAGTTAATAAAATAATAAGAGCTGGTTAGCCAAAGCAGGAGATGAATATACATATGTACACAGATATATACACAGTGCAGGAGCATTGCAGCTAGATGGATTTTTTTTATTTGATTTTGTATACTATATTGATCCCCAGAGGGAAAATTGAAGGCATCCACCTAGATGGATGAAGCAGCCACGGTACGGCACTATCCCTTTACCATTCACACACACATTCACACCTAGAGCCTCCAATTAACCTAACCTGCATGTTTTTGGTGTGTGGGAGGAAACCGGAGAACTCCTGGAGTAAACCCACGCAGACACAGGGAGAACATGCAAACTTCACACAGATCACTGCTGGTCAGGGGCTGGGATCGAACCAGCGATCCCATGGCCAAGGGTGAGTTGCTGTGCTGCCGCAGTGCTAACCACTGCACACACACATTCACACCTAGGGCCACTTTAGAGTCTCCAATTAACCTAACCTGCATGTTTTTGGCATGTGGGAGGAAACCGGAGAACTCCCGGAGTAAACCCACGCAGACACAGGGAGAACATGCAAACTCCACACAGATCACTGTTGGTCAGGGGCTGGGATCGAACCAGCGATCCCATGGCCAAGGGTGAGTTGCTGTGCTGCCGCAGTGCTAACCACTGCGCCACCACGAATAAACAGCATTTCGGTTTGTTAAATTACCCTGCAGAATATGAATGTGTACGCTGACAGTATATTTCTCATTTGAATCACAGTGTTGACTTTTTGCATTTTTTATTGATAAGGTCACTGCCGTTAGGGCTCTCATCCCAGCTCCTGCTTCTGACCCCTCTGTCTCTATCCCTTGCTCTGCTGTCTTCAATCAGTTTGAGCCTGTGAGCCTTCTGAAATTACAGGATGTGGTTGGTCATATTAAACCCTCAGGTTTCCCTTGTGATGCTCTCCCGCCTCATTTTTTTTAAAGAGGTTTTATCTAGCATAGGTCAGTCGGTTTTAACCATTTTAAACAACAGTTTGTCTTCTGGTGTGGTTCCTGCAAATTTTACACATGCAGTAGTGAAACCTTTGCTAAAGAAACCTGGTCTTGATCAAACTGTACTGGCTAATTTTAGGCCTATTTCAAAGCTACCTTTTCTCTCAACAGTATTGGAGAAAATTGTTTATCTTCAGCTAAAGGCTTTTTTGGATGAGAATGGTGTCCTGGAAATGTTTCAGTCTGGATTTAAAGCCCTCCATAGCACAGAGTTGGCTTTGCTAAGGATCTTTAATGACATCCTCCTGGCACTGAATTCTGGTGATTTTGTGATTCTTGTCCTGCTTGAATCTTGTCAAGCAGGACAAGAATCCTGGAATCTTGTC
Source organism: Pholidichthys leucotaenia (assembly GCA_020510985.1). NCBI lineage: Eukaryota > Metazoa > Chordata > Actinopteri > Cichliformes > Pholidichthyidae > Pholidichthys > Pholidichthys leucotaenia. The sequence goes on along the minus strand of CM035849.1, from coordinate 93,195,923 downwards.
CAAGAATCCTGGAATCTTGTCCAAGAATCCTGGAATCTTGTCCTGTCATGGTCCACACAGTGGATCATGAAATTTTAATATCCTGTCTATTGCATCTAGTGGGGATTTCTGGTACTATATTGGAATAGTTCAGGTCCTATTTGGCAGATAGAACAATGTCTCTAAGTCTGGCTGGTTTTGAATCTTCCTCGGCTTCCCTGTCATGTGGAATCCCACAAGGCTCAATTTTAGGGCCCTTGCTTTTCTCCCTGTACTTACTTCCACTGAGTTCAATCCTTAGAAAGCATGGTACAGTGGGGCAAAAAAGTATTTAGTCAGCCACCAATTGTGCAAGTTCTCCCACTTAAAAGATGAGAGAGGTCTCCAATTTTCATCATAGGTATACCTCAACTATGAGAGACAAAATGAGAAAAAAAAATCCAGAAAATCACATTGAAGGATTTTTAATGAATTAATTGGTAAATTCCTCGGAAAAATAAGTATTTGGTCAATAACAAAAGTTCATCTCAATACGTTGTTATATACCCTTTGTTGGCAATGACAGAGGTCAAACGTTTTCTGTAAGTTTTCACAAGGTTTTCACACACTGTTGCTGGTATTTTGGCCCATTCCTCTGTGCAACTCCGTTCAACTCCCTCCAAAGATTTTCTATGGGGTTGAGATCTGGAGACTGGCTAGGCCACTCCAGGACCTTGAAATGCTTCTTACGAAGCCACTCCTTCGTTGCCCGGGCGGTGTGTTTGGGTGTGTTTGTGTTTGTGTTTGCAATGTTGCGTTTTTGTGCTTGCAATGTTGCATTTTTGTCTGTGTTTAGTCGCTCTTCTTCTGCTGGATCTTAATCTAATCAGAAATTATGGATCTGGAAAGCGGCTTAAATGTGATTGTCACCACTTTAAAAGAAGATCGGGTCAGGGGGGACCCAAGGGGAAGACTCATGGACATTGGGAACTCATGTGTCGTATGATTCAACTGGAGATGCAGAAGACATCTATTGGCTATGATCACAGGACTTCTACTTTGGCTTTTGGAGTTTCCTGATGTTTCAGAAATTGAGGAAGGTGGAGAGCTGTTCAAATGCGGACCCAGGCAAGCTCCTTCACCAAATTCGACCAGTTGGGGAGTGCACGACGCGGCATGGTGAACTGAATTAATTGATTCAGATGGTGGGAATACATCTCGAGTCGCTAGTGCTCTCCAGGGAATGTTTTTTAAGCCTGTACATGGAAATTATGAAGCACAGGATCGCATGAGAGAGGAAAATTCTATTCTCTGAGTGCACTGTGCAGATTTGACCTTGTTTTTTTTGGTGCCCTGTTTACATTCCTCCTCGATGAAGATAAGGTGGTAGAGGCGGCTCTGCTAACCCAAACAATCGACAAACAATTGCTGGTGTTTCAGTAGACTGACCTCTTCAAGGACAGTGTTACCATGTGTCTTCAAACTCTGCCATCTGCAAGCACGAGAGAGATAGACTCTGGACTTGCTTATAGATCACATGATTATAACATCCATCCACTGCCAGGAGGCGCCCTCTCATGTTCACTAGCAACTGACACACCCACACTACACACTGCATACAACATCACATGACTGATACATACACTGACACATATACACACACACTCTCTCTCTCAACTTTTGTTTTTGTGTGATCTATTGTCTGCTAATTGTGCATTGGAGAGTTTTTTTTTCTATGTAATCACAATTTTGGTCATAAAATGAGCTTTATTTTGATTAACAATGCTTTTTTCTCTCTGCCCATTGTGTCACTTCCCTTTCCCCTCATTCCCTTCTTTACCCTCTACTGCTGACAGGCGCCTCCATGGCTGCCGCGTCATTGAGATGCGCTTAATCAGCGCACCCAATGTCAAGTCAAATTCCTCGTATGTTTATGTTTTTTTATGTAAACATGCTTGGCAATAAAGCTTTCTGATTCTGATCATTGTCATGCTGAAAGACCTAGCCACATTCCATCTTCAATGCCCTTGCTGATGGAAGGAGGTTTTCACTCAAAATCTCACGATACATAGCCCCATTCATTCTTTCCTTTACACGGATCAGTCGTCCTGGTCCCTTTGCAGAAAAACAGCCCCAAAGCATGATGTTTCCACCCCCATGCTTCACAGTAGGTATGGTGTTCTTTCTCCTCCAAACACGACAAGTTGAGTTTTTATAATAAAGTTCTATTTTGGTTTCATCTGACCATATGACATTCTCCCAATCCTCTTCTGGATCATCCAAATGCTCTCTAGCAAACTTCAGATGGGCCTGGACATGTACTGGCTTAAGCAGGGGGACACGTCTGGCACTGCACTATTTGAGTCCCTGGCGGCGTAGTGTGTTACTAATGGTAGCCTTTATTACTTTGGTCCCAGCTCTCTGCAGGTCATTCACTAGGTCCCCCCGTGTAGTTCTGGGATTTTTGCTCACTGTTCTGGTGATCATTTTGACCCCACGGGGTGAGATCTTGCGTGGAGCCCCAGATCGAGGGAGATTATCAGTGGTCTTGTATGTCTTCCATTTTCTAATAATTGCTCCCACAGTTGATTTCTTCACACCAAGCTGCTTACCTATTGTAGATTCAGTCTTCCCAGCCTGGTGCAGGTCTACAATTTTGTTTCTGGTGTCCTTTGACAGCTCTTTGGTCTTGGCCATAGTGGAGTTTGGAGTCTGACTGTTTGAGGTTGTGGACAGGTGTCTTTTATACTGATAAGAGTTCAAACAGGTGCCATTAATACAGGTAACGAGTGGAGGACAGAGGAGCCTCTTAAAGAAGAAGTTACAGTTCTGTGAGAGCCAGAAATCTTGCTTGTTTGTAGGTGACCAAATACTTATTTTACCGAGGAATTTACCAATTAATTCATTAAAAATCCTTCAATGTGATTTTCTGGATTTTTTTTCTCATTTTGTCTCTCATAGTTGAGGTATAACTATGATGAAAATTGGAGATCTCTATCATCTTTTAAGTGGGAGAACTTGCAAATTGGTGGCTGACTAAATACTTTTTTTTCCCCACTGTATCTCCTGCCACTGTTACTCTGATGCCAGTCAGATTTATGTACCATTAAAGGAGAAGGAGGTTAAACCACTTCTTGCATGTCTTGATGACATTAAAGCTTGGATGCTTTTTAAATTTTAATGAAAAGAAGACTGAAGTGATGGTTTTTGGACCCAGTGCCTCCTGTGAGTCCCCCCTGTTGACTTGGGCCCCTTGTCACAGTTTGTTAAGACAACTGTTACTAATTTGGGTTTTAAGATGACACTTATTGACACTTATTGACACTACACTTATTGACAACCTGTTTGTCAATGTTTTCGATAAGAAAATAGAAAGTGGATTATTGATAAATGATATAAGTGACCACTTGCCAACCTTTGCACTTATCCATGGCCACACGGGGCCCAACGCAGAAAAAACTTCAAAATCGTTCAGACACAAATCACTAAATGCAATCAGTTCTCTTAAAGAGGACTTGCTGAAGCAAGACTGGACAGAAGTCTATGTATCAGATGTAAATGAAGCCTATGACACATTTATAAACATTGTAACCACTCTTTATGAAAAAAACTGCCCATTAGTAATAAAAAAGCTTAAACACAAATTTGCTAATAAGCCATGGTTAACCAAAGGACTACAAAAGGCGTGTAAAAAGAAAAATTCATTATATAAAGCTTTCCTAAAGAAAAGAACAAAAGAAGCAGAGCAGCGGTATAAAACATACAAAAATAAGTTAACATATATAATAAGATGTAGTAAAAGAGACTATTACAGTAAAGAACTGGAGAAAAACAGAGACAATATTAAAAATACATGGACAATACTCAACAGTATCCTTGGAAATAAAAGCAGAAATACAAGCTACCCAACTAATATTCCCTAAAAATAACAAAACGACTCAGAGTGTGAATATCGCTTCACCTGCAGATGAATTTAATAATTTTTTTGTTAACATTGGACCTAAACTGGCCCGAGAAATACCCACTATGGTGCCAACAGGTGATACAATATGCAATAACACTGCTGTAAAAGACTCCATCTTCATAAAGAACGCAGACAAAAGAGAGGTCATTGAAATTGTCAAATCGTTCAAAAGTAAAACATCTACTGACTGTGATGGTATCGACATGCTACTAGTCAAAACTGTTATCGAATGCATAGTAAAACCACTAACGTATATCTGCAACCTGTCTCTCCAATCAGGTATATTTCCCAATGCAATGAAAATAGCTAAAGTAATTCCGATATACAAGACGGGCGACAGAGGGGAACTCTCAAACTATAGACCAATTTCACTATTACCACAATTTTCCAAGATACTTGAAAAAATATTCTATGAGAGAATTGACAACTTCATACTGAAGAATGATTTATTATGTGAGCAGCAATATGGGTTCAGACACAAGAGGACAACTGCATATGCCCTAATGGAATTTACAGAAAAAATATCAACAGCCATTGAAAATAAAGAGTATTCAGTTGGAGTATTCCTAGATCTTAAAAAAGCATTTGATACAGTAGATCATAATTTATTATTAAAGAAACTACAAAATTCTGGTATTAGAGGTGTAGCACTGTCCTGGTTAAGTAGTTACTTAAAGAATAGATATCAGTATGTATGTGTTAGCAACAAAAACTCAGAGTTGCTGAAGGTCACCTGTGGAGTCCCACAGGGTTCAGTTTTGGGACCATTATTATTCAATATGTATATAAACGATATATGTAAAGTCTCAGAAAAAATGGACTTAATATTGTTTGCCGATGACACTAATCTGCTATGCAGTGGAAACAATTTGGAACAACTTCTGGATACACTCGGGAAGGAATTAGGAAAGCTTAATCTGTGGTTTGATTCAAACAAATTAACGCTCAATTTAAGTAAGACAAAATTTATAGTCTTTAACAACCATCACAACAATCCAGTACCCAAACTCAGTGTAAATGGTGTAGAGATTGAAAGGGTATCTGAAACCAAATTCCTTGGAGTAATAATTGATAACAAACTGTGTTGGAAGTCACATATTAATTATATTAAAGGTAAAGTCTCCAAATCAATTGCAATATTACACAGAGTGAAATATTTGCTGAATCAACCCACACTATACACCTTGTATCATTCATTAATACTCCCATACATGACATATTGTAATGAAGTATGGGGAAATACATATAAAACAAACATATATCCACTCTTTATGCTTCAAAAGAGAGCTATTAGAATAATAAACAAAGCAGCTTACAGGGAACCAACAAACCCACTTTTTCTTAAACAAAAAACTCTCAAGTTGAAAGATCTGGTTGACTTTAAAACCGCAATAATAATGTTCAAAGTGAAGAATTTATCACTGCCTGCAAATATCCAAAAGTTGTTCCAAACAAGGGAGAAACGATATCACTTCAGAGGAACATGTATATTTCAAAAGCCTAAAGTGAGAACAACCACCAAGCAACACTGTATTTCAGTGCAAGGAGTCAGATTATGGAACGATTATGGACCTGAATTAAAATCATGTACAACGCTTGGACAATTTAAACAAAAACTAAAGGAAGAAATACTCCAAACATATTTACAAGACGACATGTAAACTCACATAAGGATTGACATATCCAGCCTGTGTTGTGTTGTAGCTTAGTTTTTTTTTTTTTTTCTCTCTGTGACATTCTGTCTTAGATTTGTCTCGAATAGTAACTGCTTAACTTAGCTTAGCTTTTTTTTTTTTTTTTTCCTCTCAGTCACACTTTGTCTTAGCTTTGTTCTAAATTGTAATCACTCTTGTCTTGTTTACTCTTTTTTCTTTGAATTCTTGGATGGAATATGGGTGGGCAATATAAGCTGCGGCTTCAGCCATCACCCATTTCGGATAACTCATGTGGAATTGTTTAGTAGAAGGAGTCTTTGTCTAATTTGACCTTGTTGTTATATTATACAGTTTCTTTAACCTGTACTGTATTATCTGAAATAAATTCATTCATTCATTCATTCAAGATGGACAGTGATTTTAGATTAAACTGTCAAATTGGTACAATAGTCAAGTCCAGCTTTTTTCATTTGAGGCAGCTGGCAAAGGTTAAACCCATTCTTTTAAGGCACCACTTTGAAACAGTAATCCATGCCTTCATTACATCTCAGCTGGATTACTGTAACACACTTTATTTTGGAGTTAGCCAGTCTTTGCTCTCATGTGTTCCAGTTGGTTAAAAATGCTGCACATCTTTTAATTGGAACACGTAAGAGGGACCACATTACCCCCATTTTAGCTTCCCTCCACTGCCTGCCTGTACACTTTAAGGTTCATTTTAAAATTCTTTTATTTGTTTTTAAATTATTAAATGGCCTTGCCCCACCTTACCTCTCAGAGCTCCTTCACCCTTACACCCCTGCTCGGTCTCTCAGGTCAGCTCATCAGCTACTGCTGGAGATGCCAAAATCAAAGAGGAAGCTCAGACGGGACAGAGCTTTTTTGGTTGCTGCCCCTAAACTGTGCAACAATCTGCCTTTGTCTATCAGACCGGCCCTTCACTGTTCAGTTATAAAACTAATCTTAAACCAATTTTTATTCTTTGGCTTTTGACCCAGTTTGAGACATTGATTTTACTTGGTTTTGTTGCTTTTATTCTATGATTACTATTTATTTGTGCTGCATTGTATTTTTAGTTGTATTTTATGGTTTTTATGTCTTATGTTTTTATGTACAGCACTTTGTGCCAGCTGTGGATTTTAAAGTGCTTTATAAATAAAGATTCAAGATTTAAGATTCAAAGATTTTATTTGTCAATACTACTATATGTACAGGACATACAGGAGAACTGAAATGACGTTTCTCTCTCTCTTCAGCGGTGTGCACAATATAAAAAAAAAGAAAAAGGAATAAGGCTGGAAAAGCAACAACAGCAGTCTATGTACAATGATGCTACCCGTAGTGCAAATGGTGACAAAAGATAGACCCAGACCTCCCATAGTGCAAACAAAGATCAATGATAAACAATGAAACCCAGGAATCCTACATACAGAAAAGTAGAACAGTAATACTCGTAGCTGCAAGTTCAGTGCAGTAGTGTACGTGCAGACAGTGACAGATACATTAGGACTGTACATGATCAGTATTGCAATGACAGATAGCAGCAGATATGGCATTTGTGCAAATAGCTGCAGTAAAGTGCAGAGAAATACAACAGCAAATGTATTACTGTTGGTGTGCCAGTCTTTCTGTGGCAACAGCTGAGGTAGTTATTGCGCGGGTGGGTGTGTCACGGTCCGGAAGGGGGGAGGGGTGGACAGAGTTCAGAGTCCTGATGGCATGATGAACAAAGCTATTCAGCAGTCTTGTTGAGAGGGTCTTGAGGCTCTGGTACCTTTTCCCTGAGGGCAGGGGCTGAAGAGGGAGTGTAAGGGGTGGGAGGTGTTGCCTGCAATGTCGATGGCTCTGTGGGTGAGGTAGGTGAAGTAGATGTCTGACAGGGAGGGCAGAGGGACACCGATGATCTTGCTGACTGCTTTCACTTTGCGTTGTAGTGTCTTCGGGCAGGAGGCGGTGCAGCTTCCATACCACACTGTGATGCAGCTGGTGAGGATGGTCTCAGTGGTGCCCTGGTAGAATGAGCACAAGATGGGGGGTGGGACTCATGCTCTCCTCAGTTTGCGGAGGAAATGGAGGTGAGTTTGAGCCATCCTGTTGAACCAAGAGAGGTCCTCAGAGATGTGCACCCCCAGAAACTTGGTGCTGCTCACCCTCTCCACAGCTGCACCACCGATGATCAGAAGGGGATGCTGTGTGTGTGTCCCCTCCTGAAGTCGACCACAATCTCCTTGGTTTTTCCCACGTTCAGGAAGAGGTTATTGTCTTTACACCACTGGACCAGTTGGCTCAACTCATTTCTGTAGTTGGCCTCCTTGTTGTTGGTGATGAGGCCCACCACTGTCATGTCATCCGCAAACTTGATGATGTGGTTGGTGTTGTAGGCTGGTACACAGTCATGGGTCAGCAGGGTGAAGAGCAGCGGCCTGAGCACACACCCTTGTTGGGCCCCTGTGCTCAGTGTGATGGTCTGGGAGGTGTTGCTGCCAACATGCACATTCTGTGACCTCCCTGTGAGAAAGTCCAGCACCCAGTTACAGAGTGAGGTTTTGAGTCCCAGGTGTCTGAGTTTTTGTATTAGGTTCTGGGGGATGATTGTGTTGAATGCTGAACTGAAGTCCAAGAACAGCATTCACACGTAGGAGTTTTTTGAGTCCAGGTGGGTGAGGGGTGGATGGAGAGCAGCAGCAATGACATCTTCTGTGGATCTATTCGACCTGTATGCAAACTGAGATGGGTCGTGGGAGGGAGGGAGGGAGGATGGATGGACTTGATGTTCTGCATGACCAGCCACTCGAAGCACTTCATTATAATGGGGATCAGTGCTACAGGCTGAAAATCATTATAGCTGGATGGGACGGGCTTCTTTGGGACTGCTATTATGGTGGCAGCTTTGAAACATATGGGGACAACAGCTTGAGTCAGGGAGATGTTGACGATATTGGCCAGGACATTCTTGGGCAGCTCTGCACAGTCCTTCAGGACGCGACCTGGTATGTTGTCTGGTCCAGCTGCTTTGCGTGGGTTGATCCTGCAGAGTCCTCTTCACGCTAGCCGGATCCAGACTTATGGCCTGCTCATCTGGAGGAGGAGTGGTCTTCTATGCTGATGTGCTGTTTTATGTTTCAAAGCGGCTGAAGAAGTCATTTAGGTTGTTGAGCAGAGTGATGTCACTCACACAGATCTGAGGTGGAGGTTTGTAGTTGGTGAGGGTCTGTATGCCACGCCAGAGAGAACGTGTATCTCTGGTGTTGCTGAAGTGGCCGGATATTTTCTTGCTGTACTATTGTTTTGCCTCCTTGATGCCACAAGACAGGTTGGCCCTAGCTGTTGTTAGTCTTGCAGTGTTGCCGGCCCTGAAGGTTGCACCCCAAGCCCTCAGGAGCCTGTGGACCTCTGCTGTCATCCTTGGCTTTTGGTTGGCATGAACAGTGATGGTTTTGCAGTGAGTGACATCATCAATATATTTAGCTATGATTGCTACTACAACCTCAGTGTACTCCTCTAGGTTTGTATGTCCATTGTGAGTGGCTGTGTGCTTGAAAGTGCTCCTGTCTGTCATGCTGAAGCAGTCTTTCAGAGCATCAGAGGCCCCCTCTGGCCACACAGGTACCTGCTTTTTTGTTGGTCTGGTTGTTTTCACTCTGGGTTTGTATGCCGGCCTTAACAGGATGGTGACGTGATCAGAGACACCCAGGTGGGGAAGGGGGGAGGCTCTGTATGCTTTCTTGTGAATTGTTTTCACCAGGTCCAGCAAATTGTCTCCTCTTGTTGGAAAGTCTACATATTGGTGTAGATTTGGTACGAGGGCCTTTAAATCTACATGGTTGAAGTCTCCTGCTGTGATGAGGAATCCATCTGGATGCACTGTTTGTGTCTCACTGATGGCTTGAAAGAGTTCTTTTAGTGCTTTGCTCCTCTTGCCAATGGTAGTGGGCGGGGCATACACAGCGACTAGTAGGACAGATGAAAATTCTCTCAGAATGTAAAAGGGTAGGCACTTGATAATCATAAACTCCACCAATGGAGAACAGTGTTTATGTACAACAGTTGCATCACAGCACCAAGCCTCACTGATATAAACACAGACGCCTCCCCCGCGGGTTTTCCCTCCTTCCGTGAACACTCTGTCACCACGATAGGAGGTTAGCCCTGCTAACTGAATGGCAGAGTCCGGTATATTGTCATTTAACCATGTTTCTGTGACGATAAAAACACAACAGTTTCACAAATCATGTTGCATAGTTCTCAGGAGCTGTATGTGGTCTATTTTGTTGTCTAGTGAGCGTACATTGACCAGAATGAGCAAAGGAATTGACAGTCTGTGTGGGCTAGCAGTTAGCTTTGTTCAGATACCTCCATGTTTACCTCTCTTTTGTCGCCGCCCACACCATCTATGGCATCTCCATTTGGGATGAGACACAGCAGTTGAGTCCGGGGGTGTGGAGGTCTGGTGGAGGAGACCTAGGCCACGGAGTTCCTCTGTAATGCTCTGGTCCAGGACGTAATGTTTGGTCATATTCCTTATCTCCAGAAGGTTGTGGCAATTGTACCTTGTGCACAGCATCATACACAAACATTAAAAACTAGAATATACACTTAGGCATAATTTAAACAGCACTAAGTGGCACAAACATGAAGAGAGAAGCGAGGCCGCTGTGTGTTCACGTGCCACCCAGCGTCCAAGGTGGCATGTGGTGGATTGGATTCGATTAACAGTAATATTGCTGAGTTCACAATAATAATGCATGGGCGGAGGGTGCCATCCTTTTTCCCCACAAAAAAAACCCCTGTTCCCACTGCCGATGATGAGGGGCGAATGATACCAGCGCTAAGGGACTCTTTAATATATTTATCCATGGCTTCTCTCTCAGGGGCTGACAAGCTATACAACTGGCTGGAGGGCAATCATGCCCCCTGTTGGAGCTCAATAGCACAGTCATAGGCTCGATGAGGAGGGAGGGACAGCGCTTTGGTCCTACTGAAGACAGGTGCCAGGTCATGGTAGATAGAGGGTATGTTGGATAAATCAGGGGATTCAGCAATGGGAGGTGGAATGGGGACATGTGGTGAACAGGCGGATGACTGGAGACAGGCAGACGTGCCAAAGGGACTCCTGGGACTAATAGCCCCCTTATACCAGTTGAGTTGTGGAGTCTTAGTCAGGGGTAACTTAATTTGTAATTGTAATTTACATTGTAATCCTAAATTGTAATTTCCCAGTTTGGAATCAATAAAGTACATCCATCCATCCATCTATCTATCTATCTGTGAGGTGGGGACAGGGAGGACAAAAAAATTATATGTGTTCTCAATGATGCCCAGAGGACAACATGGCTATGGGCACAGTTTGCTTAGAAATGTGACTCATCTGTTGGCTAGACAGGGAAACTGCGCCTATGGGCTGAGGTAGGTCATTACAGGGAGTTTTTAATCACGTTGCCAGACTCTCTGAAATGAAGTTTTGTTCAGCCCCAGAATCGATCAGAGTAGAGCTGCCATGTTTGGTGTGATTGAGCAACAGTCGTATGGGGAAAGTGAAGCATATACGTGGGGGTCTGGATGCATTGCCCGCTAGTCCCCCAACTACGACTATCAAACGGTGCCTACCCTTCGCAGGACATTGTGCAGCCGAGTGACCCACTTGCCCACAACAGAAACTCAACCCCACCTTGCAACGTCGCTGCCGTTCGGCTTGGGGGAGCTTGAGCCGGCATGTGGCAATAGGTTCCGGTGCATCGGGTGGCGGGAGGGAAGGAAGCTGTAGGCAGAGTGGAGAAGAGCAAGCTAGGGGCCGAGGGCTGGACCGCCGTTCCCTCGAGCATTCTCGTAGCCTATTGTCTAGCTTAATGACGAGGGAGGTGAGCATGTCGAGAGACTTGGGTTCCTCCCGAAGGCGGGCAAGCGCATCAGGGAGAGTGGAGTTAAAGCTGTGGTTGAATGCTGAGAATAGTACGATGTCATCCCAGCCCATGGAGGCAGCGAGAACCCAGAAATCGATGGAGTGCTCGGCTGCTGATCTAGCCCCCTGGCGAATCATCATGAGCTGGGAGGACACTTGATCTTGATCATCTTGATCCAAGATGGCGCCCACAGTGGCCGCCATGGTGTTTCGCTGCGCTTTAATTTGTATGTTTCTGTTCGTCAATTGTGTGTCTGCCTGCTCTTACACCCGTGAAGAGCTACTAAATATCAGGACTTTCACTCCCACGGACCTACTCCCAGTTTTTTTGGCTCCTGCCGCCGATCTGGTTCACTTTTTAGCCCAAAAAGTGAGACGGTGGAAGAAAGGAAGGCGAGCGGGCGCTCTCGTGCGGCTTCGCAGGAGAGGCACGCGCACGGCTTTGCCTGGCATATTTCTGTCCAATGCCAATTCTCTCTTTAACAAGGTAGATGAACTGAGACTGCTGATGCGATTTAAGGACCTCTCCACCTCGTCTGTCCTCTGTTTTACTGAGACCTGGCTTATGGAATCGACTCCGGACAGCGCGCTCCTCCTCGAGGGATTTCAGCTGTTCCGTGCTGATCGAGACACAGAGCTCTCCAGTAAGTCCTCAGGAGGAGGAGTCTGCTTCTACATTAACAGCAGCTGGTGCTCTGATGTAACGGTGATTTCCCAATACTGTTCTCCCGCTCTGGAATATTTATTCATTAACTGCAAGCCTTTTTATTCCCCGCGTGAGTTCGCTTCATTCATCCTGGCCACTGTTTACGTCCCGCCCGACGCGGACGCGCGCGAGGCACAGCGCGCGCTCGCAGATCACATTCAACATACGGAGCGGACTTTCCCGGACTCTCTGGTTATTGTGGTTGGCGACTTTAACCAGAGCAACCTGACCTACAATCTCCCCCGATACAGTTTATTAAATGCCCCACCAGAGGAAGGAACACGCTGGATCACTGTTACACTACAGTGAAGGACGCGTATCGCGCTGTTCCCCGCGCTGCGCTCGGACTATCTGATCACGTGATGGTCCACCTGATTCCCACATACAGACAGAGACTGAAGCTCACTAAACCTGTTGTGAGCACTACGAGAAAATTAACCAGTGAAGCTGGGGAGAAGCTGAGCACGTGCATGGAAATAACTGACTGGGGCATGTTTAAAGGAGCCACGCATGATCTGGATGAATACACGGACACTGTGAACTCATATATCCACTTTTGTGAGGAGAGCATTCTTCCATCGCGCACCAGTGTGAGTTACTCAAATGACAAGCCCTGGTTCACTGCTAAGCTCAGACAGATCAGGAAGGAGAAGGAAGCAACGTTGAAAAGTGGAGACAAGGACTGCTACAGGGAGGTCAAATATCGGTTTAGCAAAGAGCTGAGGAGAGGTAAATCTGTGTATTCTGAGAGACTCCAGCAGCAGTTCACTGCTAACGACTCTGCTTCTGTGTGGAGAGGACTGAGGCAAATCACCAACTATCGGCCTCAGGCTTCTAAAGGTCAGGATGATAAAGCCCTTTGTCAAAGACTGTCCCAACATTATGCCCGTTTTGACACCTCGTCAGCTGTGTCCATCTCCCCCCTCCCCCCAGCGCCACTGCCTCCACGGTCCCCACTTCATCAAAGGCGCCCCCCCCTCCTCCCCCCTGCCCTTGTCCTCAGTGAGCAGGACGTGCACAGACAGTTCTCCTGACTGAACCCGCGCAAGGTCCCCGGTCCGGACGCCGTGTCTCCCTCCACCCTGAGACACTGTGCAAAAGAGCTGACTCCTGTCTTCACAGATATTTTTAACACCTCCCTGAAGTTATGCCACGTGCCGACCTGCCTCAAAACCTCCACCATCATCCCTGTCCCCAAGAAGCCACGGATCACTGGACTTAGCGATTACAGACCTGTAGCGCTCACCTCTGTAGTCATGAAGTCCTTTGAGCGCCTGGTCCTGCCCCACCTCAAGTCCATCACCACTCCCCTCCTGGACCCGCTGCAGTTTGCCTACCGAGCCAACAGGTCTGTGGACGACGCAGTCAACCTGGCCCTCCACTCCATCCTGCAGCGCCTGGACTCCCCGGGAACCTACGCCAGGATCCTGTTTGTGGACTTCAGCTCTGCTTTCAACACCATCCGCCCCGTTCGGCTCCGGCACAAGCTGTCCCTGCTCAACGTGCCTGACTCCCTCTGCAGGTGGATCACCGACTTCCTGACGGACCGGAGGCAGCATGTGCGGCTGGGAAAGACTGTCTCAGACTCTGTTAGCATCAGCACTGGATCACCCCAGGGCTGTGTACTTTCCCCCCTACTCTTCTCCCTTTATACCAACTCCTGCACCTCCAGCCACCAATCTGTCAAGCTGATCAAGTTTGCGGACGTCACCACCCTCATCGGGCTCATCTCCAACGGCGACAAGTCCGTCTACAGGAGAGAGGTGGCCCAGCTGGCGTCCTGGTGCAGCCACAACAAGCTGCAGCTGAATGCTCTGAAGACAGTGGAGATGATTGTGGACTTCAGGAAAGTCACAACCCCTCTGCCCCCCCCTCACCCTCACAGGCTCTCCCATCACCACTGCAGATTCCTCCCGCTTCCTGGGCACCACCATCACCCGGGACCTCAAGTGGGAGTCGACCATCAGCTCCCTCATCAAAAAGGTCCAGCAGAGGATGTTCTTCCTGCGGCAGCTGAGGAAGCTCAAGCTACTCACCAAGATGTTGGTGCAGTTCTACACAGCCATCATCGAGTCCATCCTCACAACCTCCATAACCGTGTGGTACGCAGGAGCCACTGCCAGAGACAGACTAAGGCTGCAGCGCATCGTGCGCGCTGCTGAGAAGGTGATCGGCTGCAAGCTCCCATCCCTCCAGGACTTGTACATCTCCAGGACCCGGAGGCGTGCAGGCCGGATCATAGCCGATCCTTCACACCCTGGTCACGTACTGTTTGCCCCCCTCCCCTCAGGTAGAAGACTTCTGTCCATTCAGACTAAAACCTCCCGTCACGTGAACAGCTTCTTCCCCTCTGCCATCAGACTGCTGAACACTAAGTGACTTATTGACTATGCACTATGTACAGCAGCTCAACCAGACTCATGTCAATCATCACTGTTTTCTTTTTGCATTACCGACTGCACTATGTGGTACTCCACAATATCTGCTGCTCGCTAATATATTTAAAAACTGCTTTGACTAGTATTACTCATTCATATTCTACATTTTATTGCATGTATAGTTTTTTATTCTATCTTTTATTTTTACCATGTTTAATGTTGCAGCATTGCACCGAGACAAATTCCTAGTTTGTGTACTACATGAACAATGGCAATAAATCTGATTCTGATTCTGACACTGTTCCCTCCCACTCGGAATGACCAAATACACGGGCAAACTCTTCCATAAAATGGTTGTAGGTGTATGTGTTAATAATTTGGCTCCCGGATAATGGCTTGGGCCAGTGAAAGAGTGTGCTCCTTGAGCAATCCCATGAGATAAGCAATCTGATTGTGGTTGGAGGGAAAATCATCCGGGACGTGTTCAAACACAAGCTGGCATTGCAAGAGGAACCTGCTGGCGCCCCCAACTGACCATTATAGTGGGGAGGTGTAGCGACTAGAAGGGAGCGGCCTGACCGAGCAGAAGAGCTAGCTGTAACAGCAGGAGTGATGGTGGAAAGAGCTGTGGTGAGGCCCTGCACTGTGGTCTCAAGCTGGACCAAGCGTTTGGTAAGTTTTGTTACTCTGATCCAAAATGACCTTATTCTGGTAATCAGCCTGATCTAACCATTGCACAAGAGAGCCGAACTGCTCCTTTAACATGTCCATCCTATGTCCAATGGGTCAGTTTTGCTGGTAACGGACTGTTAAAGTGTGTGCCATATGACCCAAAAGCAGACACAGGAGGAAACGATTTTGAAGTTAACAACAATATTTATTACAATAATTGTGCAAGGTAATGTGCAACGTTGATGAACCCAAGGATCTGGCAACCCTAAGAGGAAAGAGCAGAGGGGCAGGTAAGTATAACTGATAAGCAGCATGATGAGGTTTTAAAGATAATTTCTTTGTGCTTACACTTCTGCAGGGGAGAGTGGCTGGGAACAGGTGAAGGACCTCCACACTGGGGAAGCAGGTTGTGAGGGTGAGAGGTGCTGGGGTGCTGCTGGGATGTTTCCAGGGGATCGTTGTGGATAGGCTGGCCAGGCCTTACTGTGGGGGGGTGAGAGTGAAGAGCAGTGAAGATAACGGTGGGAGGTCGACTTACTTTGGGGAAGACGGTGTGCACAATCCGAGAATATCCAAATCCAATCTGCAAGGCTAATTCCAGAGTCCAGAGGCAGGCAGGGGTCAGGGCACAGTAGATTAGATGTAGGCAGGCAGGCAGGCGGATAAATCCAATAAAGCAGGCAGTCTCAGGGTCTAGGACAAGCAAAACATCAAAAACATGGCAAGGCAGAATAATCACATGAAGCTGAGCTCAGGGCACGGTACAGACTGTGTGTAGGTTAATGTCACCAGGCAGAGTGAAGGGAAAGTGCCCTATTTAAAGGGCCTCTCTGACTGGCAACAGGTGAGGAACAAGGCTGCAGGGCATGAGCCTAATCAGAGGAAGAGAGGAAGGCAGAGTACACACAGAACCATTACATAGATCTGGTCTTCTCACTTTTTTTTTTTTATTACTTATTTTGTACCCGTGGGTAGATTTGTTTTGCAGTCTGGTGACAAGCCACCAGCTGCCGGTCGCTGCGTGCGCAAGCGCCCCGTATCCCTGACCTGCATGTTTTTGGTATGTGGGAGGAAACCGGAGAAATCTCGGAGTAAACCCACGCAACACGGGGAGAACATGCAAACTCCACACAGATCACTGTTGGTCGGGGGCAGGGATCGAACCCACGATCTCACGATCTCCGCGGTCCCCTGGCCGAGGGTAAACTGTGCTGCCACAGTGCTAACCACTGCGCCACCATGCAGCCACTTACGTATATATGGGAAAGTGTCTTTTTCTTTGCTGTTGTGTCTTTCTCTTTCCTCAGGTTGTCTATTCCTCGAATGCCTGGGTGTTAGACATGTTTATCTTTGGCACCTTTCATGGCATGATAGATGTCATTCCCTCGCGCCACTGGAAAAATGTCACAGCTGAACATCACTCCTTACTGTGAGCTGTAATATCATTGTGTCGAATAAACATTAATTTTTGCCAGTGCCACTAAATAATTTTAAATGCTTTATCTGCTGATATTGATTTCATGTAATATACATCTTCTTCAACCCATGGTAGGAATGACTGTAGGGGTACCAGGCTGGGAGCTGCAGATAGCGCTCTACTTGCTTTTATCGTGGGTTGTTTCTAGTAGAGTGGGGATGTCCATTGCAGTCTATTCCTTGATGTTTGCTATCGAGATTTTCTCTGCTCTCCATGCTTTATTCCACCCTCCACTGTGCCATGGAGAATTGTCTTGGAGAAGCTATCACGCCGTGTTAGATATCCAAACCCCCGTAGTTGTCTCTGCCTCACTGTTGTTAGCAGGGGTTCCTGTTTGCCAGCATGTGTTGTTATTTGCTGCCAGACAAATTCCTTGGTCTTTCGGTCTCTGTAAGAGATGTTCATGATTCTCCTGAAACATTTCATCTCAAAAGCCTGAATGCGGCGCTTCGTTTCTGCTACCAGTGTCCATGCTTTGCAGCCATACAAGGCAATGAAAGCTACAAGGGCCTTGCACAGCCCTTTGTATGGAGCTTGATGTTGTGGCTTTTCCACAAGCTTGCCAACTTTGTGATAGAGGACAATGCGATGGCCAGCCTAGTCTTGATTTCTTGTGTGCTTGTGCCCTCTTTGTTGATGACAACACCCAGGTACTTGAACGTCTCTACCTTCTTCAATGTCTGGCCACGCAATGTGATATTGGTGGGAGTGGTGGGTGTGTTGTTTTTCACCAGGATCTTGCTATTTTCTGTGCTTATTTCCATTCTGTATGCTCTGGCATTTGTCTCCAGTCTGGTGGTGAGTTCCTGGAGTTCACATTTGTTGCAGCCCATGAGGTTGATGTCGTCCTGCAAATCTGAGACTGTTTACTGGCTTGCCTCCTATTGTCACTGAGGTCTCAAAATGAAGGAGGGCTTGCTACATGATGTTTTCCAGGAAGAGACTGAATAGCACAGAGGAGAGGAGGCACCCTTGGCGTACTCCTACTGATGTCTAGAAAAAGTCACCATTCTGGCCACCCTTGAGAACTTCACTACTTGAGTTTTGGTACAGCGCTTGGATGAGTTGTACAAGGTCTTCATCGACATTTTTTTTTCCACAATATTTTTTATTGAACCTTTTTTTTTTTACAAACACGACAAAAACAATCAAACACTAACACTAAAGTAATTTTGTGGAAGATGTGAAAATGACGAGGCAGCGTTCTTTCTCAGAGTCAGCTTTATTCACGTCTCCATCATTTCAAAGCAAAAAAAAGAGAATGAAACAGTAAACTCTCGTCCTTAAATATCAGGGACTTCACACCTCATAGATCACATGTCCCACAGACCACCTTGCATAATAAAGACAGTCACAATGCATTTCACCACCTTGCATAATAAAGACAGTCACAATGCATTTCCCTCCATGATATCACTTCCACTGTCTCCCATGCATCCTTTAATCGACCCCCCATAGTCTCCAGCCTTGCATAACAAGGCTAAGCTTCCTGCCTTTGTTCTGACCTAAAATGCAAGTCACAGAACCGGTCCAACAGGTCCATTGAGTGTTCACCACACAAGCCCCCCCAACATTTTAGAAAAACAGAACAACAAGAAAATAACCACATGCATGCCGTGATAGCATCAATACACATCAGTCCACATGCTGGATAGGCTTCAGCCTCCTGCCGAATCTGCTGTAGCTGGGGTTCACCGTCTCTGTGGCGCTGTCCCGCTGGGGGTTTGCCGTCTGGGGGCGGAAACCCTTTGTCAGTCTCTGCGGGTGTTCTGGGGAAACATTACTTTGGGAAACATTACTGTGTGAAACCCTCCGTGGTGGTCTACCTCGCCGCGGGGCCTTTGCCAACAGCACTTCCTCCTCTGCCACCACAAAAGCGGGTTTAAGTCTGTCTATGCCAATTTTCTCTTTCCTACCCCCCAAATCTAGCAAAAACTGCTTGTCCCCTGTTTCTAGCACTCTGAATGATCTGTCATAAGGCGGTCGCAGCGGGGTTCGATGCGCATTGTGTCTAACAAAAACAAACTCTGCGTTCTTCAAAGTTTTAGGCACAAAAACTCGCGGAAAACTGTGGTACGCGGGGCCGGGCAGCGTGCTTGATTCTATGTTACTCCGCAACAGCTGAGACGGGGAGGCGTTTGGCGCAGGGTTATCTGGGAGAAACTCCCCAGGCAGCTGGAGTGGCTGCGCAAACACGAGCTCCGCTGGGGAGGCTTCTAGATCCTCTTTAGGTGCAGAACGCAACCCCAATAACACCCATGGTAACTTGTCAACCCAATTTGTATCCATCAGTGACGCTCTGAGAGCCGCTTTCAATGACCTATGAAAACGTTTGCATAACCCGTTAGCCTGCGGATTGTACGTGGTTGTGCGGTGAATTGTGACACCTAGGCTGCGGGCCATTGTCGACTAAAGCTCGGAAACAAATTGAGGGCCTCTGTCGGACGTAATGTCCGACGGAATGCCGAAGCGCGCCACCCAAGCTGTTAAAAACGCGCGCGCCACTTCCTCGGCCGTGGTTGATGCCAGCGGGACCACTTCAGGCCAGCGCGTGGTGCGGTCCACCATTGTCAGAAGATGTGTGCACCCCTGTGACAGCAGGAGGGGTCCAACGAGGTCCACATGAATGTGATCGAACCTCTTGGCCGGAATGTGAAACGGTTCCAAAGGAGCTCTCGTGTGCCTGTGTACTTTGGCTTGTTGACACGCCGTGCAGGCTGCTGCCCACTCTTTGACCTGTTTGCGGCGGCTCGGCCAAACAAATTTCTCTCCCACCATTTTGACCGACGCGCGCACTCCAGGGTGTGCCAAAGAATGAACCGAGTCAAAAACGCGGCGGCGCCACGCGGCCGGTACTACTGGACGTGGCCGTCCAGTGGAGACATCACAGATTAGGGGGGGCATACCGTCTTGCAGCACCCTGCTCTCCAGCTTTAACCCTGTTGGTCCAGACTGGAGCGCGCGCACGTCCGCGTCATTAACCTGCTCTGCGGCCATGGCTGCATAATCTAACCCTACGCTGACTGGGGCCGCCACAGCGCGCGAGAGGCAATGTGCCACTACATTGAGTTTGCCCACCACATGCTGAATATCAGTGGTAAACTCTGATATCGTGGCCAGCTGTCTCTGCTGCCGGCCTGACCACGGTTCCGAGACCTTGGCCATCGCGAATGTTAGCGGTTTGTGATCAACGAACGCGGTGAAAGCGCGTCCTTCCAGCCAGAACTGAAAGTGGCGGATGGCCAAATGGAGAGCGAGCAGCTCCCTGTCGAACGCGCTGTATTTACGTTCGCTATCACGCAAGGTCCTGCTGAAAAAGGCGAGAGGCTGCCAAACCCCGGCTACGTGTTGCTCCACGACCGCCCCTATGGCCACATCTGACGCGTCAGTGGTGAGCGCTATGCGGGCCGTTGGGTCTGGGTGTGCCAACAACGCAGCCTTTGCCTAGGCTGCTTTCACCTCCGAGAACGCTTGGTCCCACTCCGGGGACCACTTGATCTTATCTGCGGGTTTCTTTTTTTTGAGCGCGGCATACAGCGGCTGCATGAGCTGCGCCGCGCGTGGGAGAAAACAGTTATAAAAATTCACCATTCCCAAAAACTCCTGCAACGCCCTGACTGTCTGCGGCCGGGGAAAATCTGCCACAGCGCGCATTTTGTCAGGCAGCGGGACTGCTCCTTCGGGGGAGACGCGGTGTCCTAAAAAATCGATCTGCGCCACCCTGAACTGACACTTCGCTGGGTTGATTATTAACCCGTGATCTCCCAACCTTCGGAAAACTGTGGCCAGGTGTTTTTCGTGTTTGTCTTCGGATGCGCTGGCTACTAAAATATCGTCCAGGTAGACGAACACGAAAGGGAGATCATGAAGCACCGCGTCCATCATGCGTTGGAACGTCTGAGCAGCCCCTTTAAGTCCGAATGGCATGCGGAAAACTCGAATAAACCAAACGGAGTTATTACTGCTGTTTTGGGTATGTCCTCAGCGCGCACTAGGACTTGGTGGTAACCGCGGACCAAGTCTATTTTAGAAAAAATGCGCGCCCCTGCCAAATGAACCGAGAAATCTTGGATATGTGGGATTGGGTAGCGGTCATGCGCTGTAGTGTTGTTTAACCTGTGAAAATCCCCGCAAGGGCGCCATGATCCGTCAGCTTTCGGGACCATATGTAGGGGGGAAGCCCACGGACTGTTTGAACGTCGGATAATGCCCAATCTCTCCAGGTTGGAGAACTCCTCTCGCGCTATGGCTAGTTTAACTGCGTCCAAGCGCCGAGCTTTTGCAAAAATGGGCAGTCCGGTAGTGGTAATAAAATGCTCCACCCCATGCTTAGCGACTGTTGCCGAAAATGTGGGGACCGTGAGTGCTGGGAACTGAGTGAGCAGTGTGTGGAACTTACCGCCTGCTGTTGTGACGTTGGCTTGTGCTGTAGGCGGGGCCACTCGCGCTGCACAGGGGACAGAATCAAAAGAAAGTGCATTAACCAGGCGCCTGTTAGCGAGATCAACCAACAACCCATGTGAGCACAAAAAATCAGCCCCCAGCATATTGAAATTTACTGTTGCTACAACAAAAGTCCACTCATATGCACGGCCATGTAGAGACAGAAGCAGAGTTTTCTCACCAAAGGTCTTAATCTCCGAGCCGTTCGCCGCTGTCACCAGGGGACCTCCGGAACCCGCCAGTCTGTCCGCGTAGGAAGGAGTGATGAAACTCAACTGGGCGCTTGTGTCGACGAGGAACTGCCTCCCGGAGCGTGCGTCCGACAAGTAGAGCAGCTTGTTCTCTTCCCCGAGGGCCGCGACTGCTACCGACCCCCGGTCTTGGCATTTCCCGAATGCCCGAACTGGCACGGCGGTACACACTTGCGTGCCTTCTCTGCGAAGAGGCGATGGTAGAAACAAAAGACGTCTGGTCCACGCTCCCTGGCCCTTGCCGCCGCTGCCGTCGGTGAGTCTGGCACCACTGTCTCTGGCCTCCTGTCGTCTGCGGTCGTCGCGCCACGTTCCACTGCAGCGGCCGTGGCTGTGCGCCGCTTGGTGGCGTTGACAATCCGCTGCGCCTCTCGGCCCAGCGCGTGGTAGTCCTGTAGGGCCAACAGTGGCGAACTGGCCAGAATCGCTCCCGCTGCTGACGGTACAGTCCTGAGGAAGAGGTGGGTGAAAATGAAGTGATCATCGTCAGAGTCTTTCAACCTCAACAACCTCTCCATCAGGCTCGCGGGCATGTCGTTTTCCCCCTCCGTCAGTGCCAGGAGCCTCTTTGCTCGCTCCTCTGCCGAGGGGGTGAATTGCTGGATGAGTGCAGCCTTCAACGCGCCGTATTTGTCGCTCTCCAGCGGCTGGCCGATCAGGCTCTCCACATGCTGGGCCGTGTTGTTGTCCAGCTTTGCGACTACGTGGTAGAATTTCGTGACATCTACCGATATCCTCCGGAGGTTGAACTGCGCCTCAACTGCGTTGAACCAGGAGCACGGATTGTTCTGCCAGAAGTCCGGTAGCTGGACTGTAGCGGCGTTCGCTTGGCTGGGGGCTCCTGACGCGGCTGGCCCGGGGGAATTTCTTTCTTCCATGATACGTCTCGGGGTCACCAGTGTGGAAGATGTGAAAATGACGAGGCAGCGTTCTTTCTCAGAGTCAGCTTTATTCACATCTCCATCATTTCAAAGCAAAAAAAGAGAATGAAACAGTAAACTCTCGTCCTTAAATATCAGGGACTTCACACCTCATATCACATGTCCCACAGACCACCTTGCATAATAAAGACAGTCACAATGCATTTCACCACCTTGCATTATAAAGACAGTCACAATGCATTTCCCTCCATGATATCACTTCCACTGTCTCCCACGCATCCTTTAATCGACCCCCCACAGTCTCCAGCCTTGCACAACAAGGCTAAGCTTCCTGCCTTTGTTCTGACCTAAAATGTGAGTCACAGAACCGGTCCAACAGGTCCATTGAGTGTTCACCACAATTTAAAAACAAAAAAAACCCCCAAAATACTAACTACAAGAAAAGAAAAAAAAATCTACTAAAAACACCATCAACCACTAACAAAGGCAAGTCATCAACAATGCTCCTCTGTTTAGTATAGGCAATCCATTACATGAGTATAAATATTATACATTCACCAATTTGGAATTTACAAGGTCCACACACATCATTCACCTTCTTCTTCAGAAGTTATGTTTAATTTCTTTACATAATCAATGAAAGGTCTCCATATATTCTTAAACACATTTTCCTTTGATTTCAGTATGTATGTTATTCTTTCTAGTGGAAGGTTTGTTAACATCTGTCTTAACCACTGAGTCACATCTGGTCTATGAGTCTTTTTCCACAGTAGTGCAATACATTTTTTGGCATTAAGCAAACTGAGGTCTATGAATGCTCTTTCACTCTTATTAAAGTTATGCTTTTCTGGATACAGACCCAACAAAAACAGTTTAGGGTTCAATGTGAATTGTTTTGAAATTATTTTCTCAATTGTTACCCTCACCTCTTCCCAAAACATTCTGATTTTTCTACATTCCCATAAACAATGAAATAGGGTTCCTTTACTTTCCATACATTTTGTGCATGTATCTGGTATGTTTTTGTTATATCTATTTAACTCCACCAGTGTAACATACATCCACATTAACCATTTAAAATGTATCAATTTAAGATGTACATTTATTGATTTGGTTTGAGCTTCTGTACAAGCCAATTCCCATTGTTCCTCTGAAATTTCAGTTTGCAGGTCTTTTTCCAATAATTCGGTCTTTTCTGTGAGTTTTCACTTGAGGATAGTATCAATGAGTTATAAAATTCTGAAATAATACCCTTTCTCTTACTATCTTTCGTCAAAATTTTTTCCAAGGATGAATAAGTAAGTCAGGTGAGAGCATTATTTTGATTTGTTCGAATAAAATTCCTAAGCTGAAGATATTTAAAAAAATGTATTCTATTAAGATTAAATTCGATCCTCAGTTCTTCAAAAGACATTATGTTATCTGAACGTGACAAATATAAGTCTTGAATCTTTTGAATCCCTTTTAAATTCCATACTTTAAATACAGCATCCGCTCTCCCTGGTGTAAAATATTGATTACCCCATATTGGGCTAAATTGTGACAATAAGTGTGGTTCTTTTAAATATTTTTTGGTTTCACACCATATTTTGATCATATGCTTTACAATTGGATTTTTAACTTGTTTCTGTAATTTTTTAGCCAAGTCTGAGTATATGAATAAGGGAAGAGGTAAAGGTAAATTGTATGATTCCATTTCAGTCCAGTGAGGGAGATCATTTGATGAAGAATAATATGTCATAGACCTCAGTTGTGCTGACCAGTAATACAACATAAAGTTTGGACATTTCAGACCTCCACGATCAAATGGTAAATTTAGTAAGGACAGACGTAATCTAGCCTTCCTATTGTTCCATATAAATTCTTTTTAATTCTTGAGAATAGAGCTGAAGGTGGTGGTAAAGGAATGTACTGAAATAAATAAAGTATTTTGGGTAAGATATTACTTTTAAGTATATTAATTCTCCCGATCATTGACATTGGTAGTGACATCCATCTCTGAAGTAACTCACTAATATCTGTCATTAAGGCTTCATAGTTGGCACTGGCGACTGATTCTAGCTTAGGCACAATTTGAATTCCTAAATATTTAAACTGATTTACAACATTGAATTGATTTACCTCAGGAGCTGGGTGATTTCTCTGGGTCTCATTTAACATTAATATTGAAGATTTAGTTTTATTTATTTTATATCCTGATATTTCCCCAAAGTTCTTTATTAAATTTAACAAGGTCGGAATTGATTTTTAAAAATTCGACATAAACAAAATTATGTCATCGGCATACAGGGAGATTTTATGTTCTGTTGGTCCTACTTTAATTCCATATATTTGTGGATGTAAACGTACTGCCATCGCTAAAGGTTCAATTGCCATAGTAAACAGTAAAGGTGAAAGTGGACAGCCTTGTCGACATCCTCTATTGATTTTTATTGATTTTGAGATGTTGCTGTTTGTTAGGATTTCTGCTGTAGCATTATTGTATATTACTGAACCCATTTCATGAAATTATTTCCAAGTCCAAACCTTTGTAGGACTTCAAAAAGAAAGGGTCATTCGACCCTATCAAAGGCCTTTTCGGTGTCCAATGATAGGAGAGCTGTATCCGGTGCTTCTTTATTAGAATAAATAATATTAAATAGTCTTCTTACATTATGGAAGCCTTGTCTTCCCATTATAAAGCCATTCTGATCTCGGTTTATAATATTTGGCAATATTTCTTGTTGTCGTCTTGCTAAAATTTTACAGATTATCTTAAGGTCAGCATTTAATAGGCTTATTGGTCTCATGTTTTCACATTTATTAGAGGGTTTACCTGGTTTTGGCAACAGTATAATTAAGGCATTATTCATGTATGGTGGTAAATTACTATTTTCAAATGCTTCTAAAACCATTTCCAAAAGTGGTTTTATTAATTTATTCTTAAATTTTTTATAGAGGTCAACTGGAAGACCATCTGGTCCTGCACTTTTTCCTAATTTCATATTATCAATGGCTAGTCCAACTTCTTCTTGACTAATTTTAGACTCCAGTATCTCCCTGTTTTCATTTGGAATACACGGTATAGATAATCCGTCCAAAAACCCATTTAGTTTTGTTAAGTCAGTTTCATTTTTTGTATCATATAGTTTTTCATAATAATCTCTAAAGGCACTATTAATTTCTAAAGGATCTACAACTGCCTGTCCGTTACTTATAATACTGGTAATTGGTGTTTAAATTCTAATTGTTTAATCTGCCATGCCAATAATTTCCCTGATTTTTCACCTTGTTCATAAAAAGTTTGCTTCAATCTTAGAAGACTCGAGGCAGCTCTATTCGCTGATTTTTTTGTCATATTCAGCTCTCAGAATCAGTAATTTGTTCTCTAACTTTGGGTTACTTCCTGCATACACTTTTTCTTGAAGAATTTTTATTTTACGTTCCAATTGGACTCTCTCCTCTCGAGTCTTCTTAGATTTTGAACCTGTACAACTAATAATGTGCCCCCTAATAAAAGCTTTGAAAGCCTCCCACTTTGATGTTTGTGTAGTATTGATATCAAAGAACTCATCTATCTGTTTTTCTATGTACTTAACAAATTCCTCATCCTGAAGCCATTTATGCTGAAATTGCCACCTACCTGGATCCTTTGTCAATTTCTTATCTACATATATTAGACAGCAGGGTGCATGATCAGATATCACGATGTTATCATAGAAACAGTTTTGAATCTTGGACCTTAATTCTGTGGAGATCAAAAAATAGTCAAACGTGAGAATGTCTTGTAGGTATTAGAATAACAAGAATAGGCTTTGACTTGTGGTTTCATTTCTCTCCATATATCTAGCAATCTCAATTCTTTCATAAAATGATTAATGGTCATCCTGCATCCATTGTGCGTACAGTCCAGTCCTGTTGATCTATCTATACTGGGATTCAATGTACAATTAAAATCCCCTGCTATTATATGTTGCCCTGTAAGTGATGATAAAGTAAGAAATAAATTAGCGAAGAAGTTTTGATCATCTATATTGGGACCGTATAAGTTCACCAGATTTATATTTTCTAATAACAAAGATCCTTGGATGATTAGATATCTTCCTAATTTGTCTCCAATTACATTTTTCACTTGAAATGGGACTGTTTTATGTATGAGAGTCATAACTCCCCTGGCTCGGGATGAAAATGATGAGGTGAACACATTTCCCTGCCATCTTGTCCTAATTCTTTTTACATCCTCCTCTATTAAATGAGTTTCTTGTAAAAACACAATTTTTGAACCTATGTCTTTTATTTTATTCATAACTTGTTTAAGTTTTTTTTTAGATTTTGTAGACCTCTGCAATTCCATGAAGTTAAATTATGATTAACGCATTGGTCTATGATCAATAAGGAGTTTGAGGTTACCTTGCAATATAAACATGCTCATACAGAGAAGCAAAAACATGGATGGTTGAACATTCATCCTACAAACTACACAAAAACAAATTCCCTTTCCCCCACATTCGTGGTAATCCCCCAAAAATCAAAAAAAAAATTCTGTCTCCCGTTATAGCTAGTGACTGTTCCACACCTGCGAGGATCAGTCAAACCACTCTCTCTTTCGCCTCTCAATCACCGTGACTCTACTACTTTTTAATGACATGACATTAACTCTCTTCTGTAGTTTTTCCAACATAACTCCAAAATTTTATAGCAACTTTGTACATCATAGCTTTTTATATATATATATATACTGTATATATATATATATATATATATATATATATATAATACAATCTATATTCTGTAGACATGCTATATGTTTCAGATCAATCAGATGCCTGTGCAAATGCATAAATATTCTACCTTTATATCTTGTTCATGCTTCATGCTTAGCTCCCACCAGTTTCTTCTTGGATCTGCTTGATAAGCTCCTGCGCCTCCTGAGGGGTCTTGAAGATATGGGTTCTCCCTTTATATGTGACCAGCAGTCTTGCTGGATGAATCACTCCGTGACGAATCCCGAGGTTGCGCAGCTCTTTACGGGCGGGGTCAAACTGTTTCCTTAATTGTTGAATTCCTGTGGCCAAATCTGGGTAGAACCGCACCTGTTGATCCTGGTATTTAATTTCTCCTTTAGCTCGCGCTGCGTTGGTGACCGTCATCTTGTCTCTGTAGCTGAGGAACTTCATAATCAGCGTCCTCGGTGGTGTCTTATTATCTCTCGGTGGGCCGATTCCGTGAGCGCTCTCTAAGACGACCGATGACTGCAGATCCGCGTTATTCAGCGCTTCTGGAATCCACTTTTCCAAAAAGGAACATGTATCCTGTCCCTCCGCTCCCTCCGGGAGGCCCACCAGCCTCAAATTATTCCGTCGCGACCAGGATTCTAAGTCCAGGACATTATCTTCCAGACGTTTATTTTTTAATTCCAATGTTTGCACCTTTAATTGTAGGCTGGTGACGTCATCTTCAGCGCTTGAAATTCGGAGCTCCGCCTGCGATACTCGCTCCATACAGTTGCTTATTTCTTTTCTCATTCCTTCTGTCGCTGCTATAATCCCATCAAATTTAGACGAAAAGTCTGCTCTCATGGAGCTGATGGCAGCAAGTACCGCACTCGCGCCCTCCTCAGCAGTCACCGCTCTGCCGCTAGCTCCCTCCTCCGCCATAGTCTCTGGAGATTTTCTTGCTTCGTCACGAGCATGGAAATCTGTTAACTTGGATTGTTTTGACGGATCACTTTTTCCTCCGCCTAATTTCCAAGCCTTGGTCTTTACCATATCCGCGCCTAAACGCTGGGATAGGTTTTTGTTCCAATTGAGAGAGTTTTAGCCTACTTTTTATTTTTAGGAGCAGAGCAGTGTGAAACACGTCTTCCTATGTGGCCGCCATAACCGTAAGTCCTTCATCGACATTTTACTGTCATAGGACATACCACAGGCCATTGTTCCACAGGCGATCAAATGCCTTTTTAAAGTCTATAAAATTGTGGTACAGCTGCTGTTGGTGTTGTAGGTACTTCTCAATGAGCAGCCTGATGTTGAATACCTGCTCAACACTGCTTCTACCACGTCTGAATCCTGCCTCTTCTTCTATGAGGATTTCCTCTGCTGTTGGTTTCAATCTGTTGAGTATGACACGCAGCATGACTTTGCTATTATGGCTTACTAGACTGATTGTGTGGTAGTTTGGGTAATTCTTTACATTTCCTTTCTTGGGGAGTGGAATGATGATGGATTTGGTCCACTCTTCTGGCCGCTGTTTGCTTGCCCAAATGTGCTGGCAGATGATTGTGAGTACCTTGATCATTTCTGGTCCTCCATGTCTGATCAGTTCAGCTGGGATGCTATCACAGCCTGGGGACTTCCCTCCTTTGAGGCAGAGCACTGCTTCCACTACCTCCTCCCGCATCACTTGGTTACTCTCAGCGACTGTTGCTCTGTCACTGAAGTCTCTCCGAAGGACAGTGGGGTTCACGTTTAGCTCGTGATTATATAGTTCTTGGCAGTATTCTGTCCACCTTCTAAGGACTAGGGACGAGCCGATCCAATCTGCCATATCGGTATTGGGTTTGATTCAGGCAAAATGGCTAGACTGGTACTGGTAAGGAATAAAAGTAATTTACCAATCCAATACATTAATGGTATTAAAATAAAATGAAGGTGCGATTATGTTCTCAGCCATGCTGTGCACGGCTTCTGTAACCAGAAGTGACGAGTGTTGCTACTCGCCTCGGTGTGTTGCTATGTGGTACCAGAATTTACATTTTTAACTTGATAAAACACTTGCAAAAGTATCACAGTAAAGGAGTATGCTGAATTCTGCCAAGAACAGAGCAGAAGGACATGCTTTTCCACCTCGGAGGCTGGACATTAAAAGTGAAACCTAAACAAAAGAATGAAATTGAAAGTAAAAACCAGACTGGAGCGTGGAAATAAAGACATAACATGGCCTTATCTTTCAACAGAGAGTTACAGCTCATGAAAGGTAGGTGACAGAAACATAAATAGCAAATCATAACGGTGAACTGGAAGCAGGACTAGAACAACAAGGTTACATGAAATGGGACAGGAATGACTTCAAAATAAGAGCAAATCTAACTAAGAATGAACAGAGAATAATATCAAAAATACTACTAAATAAACTGAGGACCAGGAGAATACTTATAATAATAATAATAATAATAATAATAATAATAAATATCAAAAATACAACTTAAAGGGTTAGTTCCTTTATTTTCAGATCTACAGCATTTTTTTACCTCATGCATAAAGTGGCACTTTGAGTTTTATCTGAATGTTTATTTAACTACTCAGCTTTAAAGTTTTGCATAAACTTGCACTTAAATCTTCAGAATGCATGTTTACATAGTGATGACCAGTGAAATGCTGTCATTGTTACAAAGTTTAAAATAGAAAAAGCAGCAGTGTTTCTGAACTGAGTCAAATTTGTAATATTCTTTGACTTTAAGATTTGTGGTTTTATATGTGTGCAAAATGCAACCAGTCATTACCAATGTATGTTCTGTACTTTTGTTGTTTTAAATAAGAGAGACAGTATCAGGATTTGATCGGCATCGGCTGATACTCAGTCACAGTATTGGTATTATACTTGAAAAAGTGGTATCGGCTCATCCCTACTTAGGACAGCTCCTTTTTGTGTTAGCAGCGATCCATACTTGTCCTAAATCACTTTGGACTTTGACTCCGGGGTCTTGGTCAGTTTCTTGATGATCTGAAATGCTTCCTTGTTATTCCCTTTTGCCAAATCCTTTGAATGAAGAATGAAGCTAGGGTCACCAAACTTGGTAAATAGGCTGACCTTGGGACTAGCACCTATAGCTATATTTTGGGGGTCAAAAAGTGAAACATGCAAGTTAACTGGAGATGGCTCTTGGAGTTAATGTGTGTGTGAATGGTGAAGGGACATGTAACCCTCACTAACACCTACCCAGTTTAGGTGTAGTACCCTTTTTGGTAGTATTGTGTTATGGCAGTGTAGTTACCTTAACTTTTCTACCTGGGCAGAGGGATAATTGGGCCAGGTCAGACCGACTCTGGGTTCGTAGGAGCCTGGGAGGTGCAACAACAGATCACACACACGGTGTATGGAAACTTGCAACTATGTATATTTCAAAATATGTACATATAAACAAATGCATAGCACTGTACAATAGAAAAAATAAAAACAAAATACTCCAAATATATATTTACAAAATTTACAGTCCTCTTGTGTCCTTTCCAGGTGACTAGTGGAGTCACCTTTAGCAGTTCATAGGGTTCGGGCTTCGGCTCGCCATCCAGATCTGGAAAATCCACTTCTGGTCCAACCAGTCCAAACCAAAAAATCCCTGACCAAGCTAGGTGACACGTGTGTCAATGGGATTCCCGCGCTCAATGGCGTCGACGGCCTTTGTATCCCAATCAATCTCGAATTTTCTCCAAGGCAAAGACTGTTATCAGCACCCTAGCTCACCGTCTCTGTGAGTGATCGTCTCTCTCGGTCGGTGCCTTCCGCTGTGTC
The DNA here is from genome assembly GCA_020510985.1 of Pholidichthys leucotaenia. Lineage (NCBI taxonomy): Eukaryota > Metazoa > Chordata > Actinopteri > Cichliformes > Pholidichthyidae > Pholidichthys > Pholidichthys leucotaenia. The sequence continues at coordinate 93,165,149 of CM035849.1, read as the reverse complement.
TGACAGCGTTCTGCGGATTACGCACAGACCGAGGGAGAGAGTGCGTGACCCCGTTGGCTGGCGGAACCCCATTGGCTGTTGCTGCCACGCTAACAACGCAGCCATTGGTTGCTAAAAGTGCCAAATAAAACGTCTGGAACGTTATCAAAACTTTCCAAAGAATGTTCCTAACTATTTATAAACATATTTTATGAACTTCTATTGTATTCATATACTCATCTTCAAAATATCCACTTCCATTGTGAAATGAGTGTATGTTTTTTTTAAAAAACTTTATCGATATTTACAATTTTATTTGTGTTTTTAACACTGGGTTACAGACGGGTACCACACCATGGCTGCCTCATCCAGCTTATTGGATGCCCTTGAATTTTCCCCTTTTTAATAAAGAAATAATAATAATTTTAAAAACAACAACAACAACAACAACAACAGGTAACAGGGTCATAAAAGGTCGAAAGTCATTCTGGCCCATAGTGACTTCAATTTAAAAAAAAAAAAAAAAGTAAGTATGTGTAGTGGGGAACTAGGGCTGCAGAAGTTGTGGGTCTGCATCTCTTTTGAGTACAATTCTAGTTTATTTTACAATAATCTTTTTTTTTGTCTTTGACCTCATTCAGTGTAATTATTACCATATATGTTCATTTAAGGTTTTTTTCAATATGCCTTGTTAAACTGGTGTTATTTCTAATGACCTGTATGCCACAGTCTTTGTAAAATCTCAATTTAGTGTTTTTTTTTAAATTACTTCCTCTCTTTCTGAGGTTCCTGTTTTCACAGTCTCAACTGACCTGCTTCATACGATCACCTGAAACTTTCCTCACAGCATTGTCTGTGCATCTTTATACTTTACTTTGATACAGAATAAAAAACTAAAACCAATCATCTGTCTATGAATATTTCTTGCTTCCATTACCAGGTAGGACTCTTTAATGATTTCTAATGCAAAACTCATTTTGGTATTGCATTGGTTTTTAAAAGTGTTGAAATATTTCCTGCTGTTGTTCACATGGAGATTTATTTCTTCTTTGCATGTTTGCTTGCATTTTTATCTGGACTGTAAGCATTTTAAATGCAGTGTTGATAATGAATAGCATTTGCAAAACAGAATTTACACAGTATTTTTTTTAGTTAATATTAATTTCAATGTCATTGTATTGGTTTGTCAAATATTTGTGACAAGTGTGAGATCAGTCCATTTGGTTTGTTTGATTCATCTGACTGTTAAACAGTGTTGCTAAGAATCATTTCCACTGCAGGCACTAAGGCTTCTTTAGTTCCTCTTATGAAAATGTCTGATTTGCTTAGCATAATAATTCTGTGGGAGGGTTAAAACAAATGACATATACTCAGATCTGTGCGGTGATGAAAGTCTCACCAGAGCAGCCAGAAGTGCAAATCACACATTCAGCCTGACATAATTTAATGGATTACAGCCACTGACCTTTAAGGTAAGACTTCACTCTAGTGAGCAGATAAATTTATTATGTGTATCAAAAAATACCAGTATGTGTTCTGTAATTATTTTTGTGTCACGAGCTTTTTTTTTTTTTTTTTGCTTTACAGTAAATAAGCAAGTAGTGTTTATTATTCTTTAGTTCCTCTTCCTCACCGTGCTGATTGTAAAACTCCACAAATGTGCTTTTGCATAAATGATCCATCAAAAAGTGACTACTGTATTTGTAAAATTCATTTGTAATATAATTACTTATTAACAACTATTACTTCTCTAAATATATGGAATAAGGCAACATCAGAATCAGAATCAGAATCAGAATCAGAATCAGGTTTATTGCCATTGTTCATGTAGTACACAAACTAGGAATTTGTCTCGGTACAATGCTGCAACATTAAACATGATAAGATAAGAGAAATAAACTATACATGTAATAAAGTGTAGGATAAGATTAAGTGATACTGGTCAACAGTTAAAATATATATTAGCCAGCAGCAGATACTGTGGAGAACTATATAGTGCAGTCGGTAATGCAGGAAGAAAACAGTGATGATTGACATGAGTCTGGTTGAGCTGCTGTACATAGTGCACGAGAGTCAATAAGTCACTTAGTGTTCAGCAGTCTAATGGCAGAGGGGAAGAAGCTGTTCATGTGACGGGAGGTTTTAGTCTGGATGGACCGAAGTCTTCTACCAGAGGGGAGGGGGGCAAACAGTACGTGACCAGGGTGTGAGGGATCGGCTATGATCCGGCCAGCACGCCTCCGGGTCCTGGAGATGTACAGATCCTGGAGAGATGGGAGCTTGCAGCCGATCACCTTCTCAGCAGTGCGCACGACGCGCTGCAGCCTTAGTCTGTCCCTGGCAGTGGCTCCTGCGTACCACACGGTTATGGAGGTGGTGAGGATGGACTCGATGATGGCTGTGTAGAACTGCACTAACATCTTGGTGGGTAGCTTGAGCTTCCTCAGCTGCCGCAGGAAGAACATCCTCTGCTGGGCTTTTTTGATGAGTGAGCTGATGGTCAGCTCCCATTTGAGGTCCCTGGTGATGGTAGTGCCTAGGAAGCGGAAGGAATCAGCAGTGGTGATGGGAGAGCCTGAGAGGGTGAGGGGGGGCAGAGGAGTAGTGACTTTCCTGAAGTCTACAATCATCTCCACTGTCTTCAGAGCGTTCAGCTGCAGGTTGTTATTGCTGCACCAGGACGCCAGCTGGGCCACCTCTCTCCTGTAGGCGGACTCGTCGCCGTTGGAGATGAGCCCGATGAGGGTGGTGTCGTCCGCAAACTTGATCAACTTGACAGACTGGTGGCTGGAGGTGCAGGAGTTGGTGTAAAGGGAGAAGAGTAGGGGGGAAAGTACACAGCCCTGGGGTGATCCGGTGCTGATGCTAGTATAGTCTGAGACAGTCTTTCCCAGCCGCACATGCTGCCTCCGGTCATCATCCGGTCAACATACAATATTATTACATAATATGTTAGTACAGGTACAGTCTGTACAATTTTGAGGTGATTGAATCCTGAAGTTTAATGCACCATAAAAGCTTAACTTTGTTTTTATTGTTATACAATCACTCTGAAGTAAAAGTTTTAGCATTTTCTGAACTATAGAGGTTTTTTAATACATAGAAAGAGGGTCCTTCTCCATGCAGGCAGCCGTCTTGGACCACCATGATGTCTTTCCAAAGAGTAATTTGGAAGATGATAAAATGTGACTGTTTACATTTTGAAATCTGCCAGCTGAATATTACTCACTGCACCTTTAACTAAGTACAGTGGTGTGAAAAAGTGTTTGCCCCCTTCCTGATTTCTCATTTTTTTGTATGTTTGTCACACTTAAATGTTTCTATCTCCTCCATCTGCAAACTCCCAGGCTGCGGGCGTTGCAATTCATCATGCAACCGCGTACAACCCACAGGCCAATGGGTTATGCGAGCGTTTTCATAGATCACTGAAAGCAACACTCAGGGCTTCACTGACGGATGCAAATTGGGTAGACAGGTTGCCGTGGGTTTTATATTGGGGTTGCGCTCCGCGGCAAAAGAGGATTTGGAAGCTTCCCCGGCAGAGAGCTTGTTTTTGCGCAGCCCCTATGGCTGCCCGGGGAATTTCTGCCAAATAATCCCACGCCGGACAGCTGCCCGTCTCAGCTTTTGCAGCGTAGCGCAAACACAGGCACGCTGCCGGGCCCGGCCCACCACTGTTTTCCACGTGCTTTTGTGCCTAAAACTTTGAAGAACGCGGAGTTCGTGTTCATCAGACACGACGACCAGCGCCCTCCATTGCGCCTGCACACATTTTGAAAATGGCCGTATCTGACAATGTTAAAGAATCCTTTAAAAAATTCCTGTATCCAGAGGGTGATCCGGATCATCCCCAAAATGTAATCAGTTCTTCCTTGTACCATTTCCAACAATGCCTGAAAGTTTCATGGAAATCCGTCCAAAACTTTTTGAGTTATCTTGCTAACCAACAGACAGACAAACAGACAAACAGACAGACAGACAAACGCTGGCAAAAACATAACCTCCTGCGGCCTGCGATCTGGTGGAGGTAAATATTAGACAAAGATAACACAAGTAAACACAAAATGCAGTTTTTAAATGAAGGTGTTTATTATTAAGGGTAAAAAAATCCAAACCTACATGGCCCTGTGTGAAAAAGTGTTCCCCCCCAGTTAAAACATAAATTAACTGTGGTTTATCACATCTTTTGAAAGCTGAGTTCAATTTCTCTAGCCGCACTTAGGCCTGATTACTGCTACACCTGTTCTCAATCAAAAAAAAAATCACTTTAATAGGACCTGCCTGACAAAGTGAAGTAGACCAAAAGAGCCTCAAAAGCTCAACATCATGCTGTGATCCAAAGAAATTCAAGAACAAATGAGAAACAAAGTAATTGAGATCTATCAGTCTGGAAAAGGTTATAAAGCCATTTCTAAAGCTTTGGGACTCCAGCGAACCACAGTGAGAGCCATTATCCACAAATGGCGAAAACAAGGAACAGTGGTGAGCCTTCCCAGGAGTGGCCAGCCAACCAAAATTACCCCAAGAGCGCAGTGACGACTCATCCAAGAGGTCACAAAAGACCCCACAACAACATCCAAAGAGCTGCAGGCCTCACTTGCCTCAGTTAAGGTCAGTGTTCATGACTCCACCATAAGGAAGAGACTGGGCAAAAATGGCCTGCATGGCAGAGTTCCAAGATGAAAACCACCGCTGAGCAAAAAGAATATAAAGGCTCATCTCAGTTTTGCCAGAAAACATCTTGATTCAAGATTCAAGATTTCTTTATTGTCATTTAGTGTGTGCATGCACATAAAAAAAAAACGAAATTATGATTCCCCCAGCATAACACAGTACCACAATATACATAGAAAATAAATTTAAAAACAACAGCATAAAAAATAAAATACAACAATAACATATCAGTTAAACACTATGGTCAGACCAACCTAACAGAATACATATACAAGTTTAGTATAGGTGAGGGGTAGGAAAAGCAGTTGGCAGGGGACTAGGGCACAGTCCATTTATAATCCTGACTGCATGTGGAAAAAAACTGTGCAACATTCTGGCTGTCCTGGCCTGAAGACACCTGTACCTCTTCCCTGAGGGCAGAAGAGAAAACCAACTGTGAGAAGGATGGTAGCAGTCTTTAATGATGTTAACAGCCCTGTTTGCACAGCGTTTATTGTAAATTTCCTCCAAGGACAGGAGGGGAACACCAATGATCTTATTGTCTGTTTTTACAACCCTATTCAGCTGGTGCTTCTCTAAAGCTGTGCAATTCCCAAAGTCATATGAAAGGACAGATTCCAGGGTGCCTCTCTAAAAAGTGGTGAGGAGCTGAGTGGGAAGACCTGCCTTTTTTAGCTGCCGGAGAGGGTAGAGTCGCTGATGAGCCTTTTTAATAACGGCTGTGGTGTTGTTGTTAAAGGTCATGTCATCTGCCAGGTAAATCCAAAGAAACTTAACATTGTTCACCCTCTCCACAAAAGTGTCCCCAATAGACAGCGGTATGTGATGGTACCTACTCGCCTTCCTGCAGTCGATCCCCAAGACTTTTGGGAAAATACTCTGTGGACTGATGAGACAAAAGTTGAACTTTTTGGAAGGTGTGTGTCCCATTACATCCGGCATAAAAGTAACACAGCATTTCAAAAAAGGAACATCTGTTATGATTTCCCCGTGCGCTTTTACGCAGCGCATGGAGGACATAATTAAAACCCACTCGCAGGAGTGTGTTGTGCGTTTTTATTAACAGTGAATGTATAAACAGTTCAGAATAGCAGATGGGTTTGAACAGGATAAACTAGGAAGTCCTCCAGGAATCTTTACAAACACTGGTGAGTAGACAAAGGGAAATTTGTCCCATGGCATAGGCAGATGGGACTGTTGTGGAGGAACAGATAAGGAGCCCGGGAAAAGAACCACCAGGCGAGACTGGATGGCAGGGGCGGAACAGTTTGTACTCACACAGGCTGGAACAGTCTGAGTAGATCCAAATGTAAATCCAGGTGAGACAAAAACCAACCAGTTACAAATTATCATGCGTCATAACAGTGTGATGCGGTACCGTAGGGAGCAGGCAGGGCATCTAGACATGAGTGGCAGCGTACAAACACTGCGTTGAATAGCCGCAGTGTAGGACCAACAGTTAGACTATGATCTGGCAGTCTTTTTCCAGCAGAGGCAGGGCGAAATAATGCCAACCCTAATGAGGAAAAAGACTGCCAGTGTGTATAGTGAGAGTGAGTGTGTAGAATTGAGTGGGCAGCACAAAGTGGAAACAGCTGCGTGAAACAACGTCAGTAAGCATGTGGTTGAGGATGAGTGGGGGTGTGTATGTGTGTAAGAGTGTGCATGGGAGAAAATGTATGTATGTGTGAGTGCATGTACGTGAACAGAGGAGTGACAGCGATAATGAAATACAGTTGGTCAAACTGGCAGGAGAGGGAGGCGTGGCCGAGCTGTCAGGGAGCCGAGCGGACCCCAGAGGCTCCCTGAGAGCGCCTGATGGAAAATAAGACATAAAAATATACAAAAGAGTGAACAGCCACCGTGTCACAGAACTGGACCTGAACATCAAGCCCAGTTCATGACAACATCATACCAGCAGTAAAATATGGTGGTGGTAGTGTGATAGTCTGGGGCTATTTTGCGGCTTCTGGACCTGGAAGACTTGCTGTGGTAAATAGAACCATGAATTCTGCTGTCTACCAAAAAATCCTGAAGGAGAATGTCCAGCCATCTGTTCATAACCTCAGGCTGAAACGCACTTGGGTTCTACAGCAGGACAATGATCCAGAAGACAGCAGCAAGTCCACCTCTGAATGGCTTAAGAAAAACAAAATGAAGACTTTGGAGTGGCCTAGTCAAAGTCCTGACCTGAATCCGACTGAGATGGTGTGGCATGACCTTAAAAAGGCGGTTCATGCTTGAAAACCCTCCAATGTGGCTGAATTACAACAATTCTGCAAAGATGAGTGGGCCAAAATTCCTCCACAGCGCTGTAAAAGACTCATTGCCAGTTATTGCAAAAGCTTGATTGCAGTTTTTGCTGCTAAGTGTGGCTCAACCAGTTATTAGGTTTAGTGGGCAATCACTTCTTCACACAGGGCCATGTAGGTTTGGATTTTTTCCCCCTCAATAATAAACACCTTCATTTAAAAACTGCATTTTGTGTTTACTTGTGTTATCTTTGTCTAATATTTAAATTTGTTTGATGATCTGAAACATTTAAGTGTGACAGACATACAAAAAATGAGAAATCAGGAAGGGGCAAACACTTTTTCACATCACGGTAAATACACCTGTTTGCTGCCAATTAAATTTCACTGATACATTATTGGTTTTATTCAAATTTTGTCCTACATTCCCATTTAAGTTTCAACAACATACATAAATCAAATTGTGTGTGTGTGTGTGCACGCGCGCGCGTGCGTGTGTGCGCGTGTGTAAAGAAAAATAATTCTAACCACCATGAAGTGCGGCGTCCTCTACATGTCACTGACCATTTAATGCCGACAGTAAAATGGTGATTACTGTGTTTTCTGTGTCTAGTCTTTCTCTGTAGGATCACCAGTGTGACTGACAGCATGATGGGCGCAATAAAGGTTTTCTTCCTATGCTGCCTGTTTCAAGGTGGGGGTTGTTTTGAACTCTCAAAGGTGGTCAACCAGTCTTTTCATTTCCTCCTATATTTGTAAAATTATATATATATATATTTTTTTAAAAATATTAACTTTGTGTGTCTGCTTCAGGATTTTCTTTTCTTCTTGTTATGTATTAATACTGTTTGTGAGATCATTGCTGCTACTTCTTCAATTCCAGGTGGCTTGTGTCAAAGCTTAGTATCCTTCCTGCCTCCGAGCATAGAAGGACTGAAAGGCTCCTGTGTGAACATCCCGTGTAGTTTCAGCATACCCCCAGCCTTCAATGACAACCTGGATCAGTCATGTAGAGCCATTTGGAGAATAGGAAACACTGAGATGTTTGATTCTGGAAAAAACTCAAATCGTCTGCAGGGTTCTCTGACAGGGAATCTTCTTGAAAAAAACTGCACCACCATCTTGAACAACATGCCGGTCAGCCATGATAGCTACTTCTTCAGACTGCAGTGTGATAACAGCCTGAAGTTCAACTTTAACCCACCAACTGTCTCCATTAACATTCGAGGTTTCTAATGTCGTGTTAGCGTTCATATAAACCTCACCCTTTGATGTCTTTTATCATTCATATCACTTCCTTCTCATTTAACTCTTCAGATTCACTGCCTACACCCACTATAACTCCATCCCAACTGGAGGTAGAAGAAGGCAGCCCAGTGACCTTGACCTGCTCAGCTGTTGCCCCCTGTCCCATTTTACCTCCACTTGTGACATGGATCCCCAGTATAGGAGACCCAGAGGAGTCAGCGGAAGACACGAAAGTGACCTCAGTCATGAACTTCACTGCTTCTCACCTCCACAATGGACAGAATTTCTCCTGCTCTGCGCTCTATCGCCGAGAAGCTGGAAACAATAACCTGACTTTTCAGGGAAGTCTGATTCTGCAAGTTCTTTGTGAGTGCTCATTTTATGTACATTTCAATATTTTTTCTAAATTAATTTCATTTTAAATTATAACAGCATGTCTGGTTTTATGCAATTTGCTGCTGAGTGCTTCTTTATTGAACTTAAAAACTTACAGAGTTTATTTAATTGAAATGACTTTTGCCTCTTAAAAGTAAGAGAGGTCTATCTGTAAAAAAAGTTTGTGGATTTTAGAGTTAAAAACTGTAATATCATGAGAATGAAAAAAATAAACAATAACAAGGTAAAACAGTGTTTCTTTAACAGTAAATTAGCTTGAATTTCTATAAGTATCAAAACAATAATTAATGTTTATTTTCTGCAAAAAAAGCTAAATCTTGCACACCATTCAAAGCAGCACTATGTAAGACTTTCACATTAAAATACTGTTTCCAAGATTATTTTGTCAGCGCATCAACCTTTGACCAGGTGAATGTCACTTCCTCAATAGGCTGGGTTGGCGTGCTTCACCCACAGCAGTTCTTGGTAGGAACAATGAAAAGACTACAACTATGGTGACTGTGACCTCAGTCCCAACCATCAATCACAGGGCACTACTGTAGCCACCAGCAATTAAGCACCTTGTGATTGGCTGTAGGGACTGAGGTCATAGCCGCCATAACTGTAGTCTTTTCAGTGTTTTTACCTGGAACAAGAGAGTTACGTATAGTGCTGTTTTCAAAGGGTTATGTCCCTTAACATATCACTGGGTGAGTGTCACCACAAGGACAGAAAAGGGCTTTTAGTTACCTTGGAGTAATGTAATTGCTGTAAACAGTCTTTAAACTTGTTTCAGTAATTGATTCTGCCATTGTGTCTGTTTTTTATCTGGCTTAATGCTGAATAGCACCACGAGTGAGATGATGCTCACAGGGAATCGCCACCTCCATGTTGTACACAAGGAAGCAATATATACACGAAGGTATAGAGAAACAGACCTGGTGCCTGATGTTGTACAGTTAGGTTAATATATATTTGGACGCTGACTCAAGTTGTGTTATTTAAGCTGTTTACTAAAACATATAACATGCAGGTTAGGTTAACTGGAGACTCTAAAGTGGCCCTAGGTGTGAATGTGTGTGTGAATGGTTAAGGGATAGCGCCGTATCGTGGCTGCTTCATCCATCCAGGTGGTGGATGACCCTCAATTTCCCCTCTGGGGATCAATAAAGTATACTAAATCTAAAAAAAATCTAAAAATATTCAAGACACACTTACATAATCAACTGGACGAGGAGGAGGAACGACAGCTGTTTACAGAAATGACTATAAATGTCAGCAGCGCTTTTTACCTTCTCCATTATCCAGCTTTGAACTGACTTTCTTTGAGGTGGGTCGAATAAACCCTGTACTGTGTGCTGCCATATACAGACCACCCAAATATAATAAAGACTTTTTAAATGACTTCGCCATTTTCTTGGCTGGTATTGTTACAAATTATGATGGTGTTCTTATCGTTGGAGATTTTAACATACATGTGTGTTGTCCTGATAAGCCGCTGCTGAAAGACTTTTTAAATCTCATTGATTCTCTAAATCTGGTGCAGTCCGTGACTGGTGGCGCTACTCATAAGCACGGACACACGTTAGATCTTGTCCTCTCGTATGGCCTGTCTGTTTTTAATTTAGAAAACTGTGACACTGTGTTGTCCGACCATATGCCTGTATTATTTGAGGCTGATCTGTCACGCGCTGCAGCTAAAACTCGCGCTCCTGCTCAGCACTGCCGGGTTTTTAACCCTTCCACTGCCGGTCGGTTCTCCGCTGCCTTTGACCAGCTCTGTGTCCCTCCTGGCTCCATCTCATCTGTGGAGGAACTCAGCTCCTGGTTTCACTCCTCCTGTCAAACCATCTTGGACTCTGTGGCTCCACTGAAAACCAAGCAGCCTCGATCCAAACCTGAGCCGTGGTTCAATGACAGAACTCGTGCAGTCAGACAGGAGTGGCGCAGAGCTGAACGCAGATGGAAGAAGGACAAACTGCAGGTGTCACTGCAGATTTTAAAAGACTGCTGGCGTCAGTATCAAAATACTGCCAAGCAGGAAAAAAGCAAATATTTTGCTAATATTGTTTTATCTCATTGTCATAACCAACATGTTTTATTGAACACTATTGACTCTGTTCTTAATACCCCACAGACTGACTGTTTGGAGCCTCCTCTGAGTTATGCAATGATTTTATTAACTTTTTTATTGATAAGGTGGCCACCACCAGGGCTCTCATCTCAGCTCCTGCCTCTGATCCCTCTGTCTCTGTCCCTTGTTCTGCTGTTTTTGATCAGTTTGAACCTGTGACTTTGTCATTTTTAGAGGACGTGGTTAGCCACATTAAGCCCTCAGGGTCTCCCTGTGATGCTGTCCCTCCTAGACTTTTTAAAGAGGTGCTTCCCAGTATAGGCAAGTCAGTTCTCACCATCTTGAACAGCAGCCTGCCATCTGGTGTGGTTCCTGCAAATTTTAAACATGCAGTAGTATAGCCTTTGATTAAGAAACCTGGTCTTGATCATACCATGTTGGCAAATTTTAGGCCTATTTCCAAGCTGCCATTTCTCTCAAAAATTTTAGAGAAAATTGTCTGTATGCGGCTGAAATGTTTTCTGGATGAACACGGTATTTTGGAGATTTTTCAGTCTGGTTTCAAAGCTCTTCATAACACAGAGACAGCCTTGTTAAGAGTTTTTAAACGATATTCTCTTAGCATATGATTCAGGTGAATATGCTGTTCTTGTGTTGCTTGATTTAACTGCTGCCTTTGACACAGTGAACCATTCATTCATTCATTCATCTTCTTCTGCTTAATCCTTTTTTCGGGTGGCGGGGGGATGGAGCCTATCCCAGCATCTTTGGGTGAGAGGCAGGGTACACCCTGGACAGATCGCCAGTCCATCGCAGGGCCAACACAGAGAGACAGACAACCATTCACTCTCACAGTCATACCTAAGGACAATTTAGAATCCCCAGTTTGATGCCAATTAACCTAACTTGCATGTTTTTGGCATGTGGGAGGAAACCAGAGAAATCCCCGAGTAAACCCACGGAGACATGGGGAGAACATGCAAAGTCCACACAGATCACTATTGGTCGGGGGCTGGGATCGAACCCAGGATCCCCCGGCCAAGGGTGAGTTGCTGTGCTGCCGCAGTGCTAACCAGTGGACCATCATGTTTTAATTTCCCATTTGCAGCACCTAGTGGGCATTTGTGGCACTGCTCTTAACTGATTTAGGTTCTATCTGACAGACAGGACTTTTAAAGTTAGCATGTCTGGGTTTGAATCCTCTTCTGCTCCTCTGCCATACGGGGTCCCACAGGGGTCAATTCTAGGGCCCGTGCTTTTTTCTCTGTACATACTTCCACTGGGTTCCATTTTTAAAAAGCATGGTATCTCTTTCCACCTGTATGCCAATGACTGTCAGATTTATGTCCCTCTAAAACAAAAGGCTGCCTCATCAGTAAACTCACTCCTGGCATGCATTGAAGACATAAAGTCTTGGATGGCCCTAGACTTCCTAAATTTTAATGATAAGAAGACCAAAGTGATGGTATTCGGACCTAGTCGCCCCTGTGAGTCCCCTCCTGTATATTTGGGCCCCCTTACTCCTTATGTTAAATCCACAGCTAGGAACCTTGGTTTTATCATGGACAATGATTTTAAATTAGACACGCAGATTCGTTCTGTGGTAAAATCCAGCTTCTTTCATCTAAAGCGTTTAGCAAAAGTAAAACCCATTCTCTCTAGACCACACCTGGAAACAGTAATCCATGCTTTTATTTAATCTCGGCTGGATTACTGTAACGCACTTTACGCCGGTGTCAGCCAGTCATCTCTTTCCCATCTGCAGCTGGTTCAAAACACCGCTGCTCGTCTTTTAACAGGTACACGTGGAAGAGATCACATCACACCCATCTTAGCTTCACTCCATTGGCTGCCCGTGTATTTTAGAGTTCATTTTAAAATTCTTTTATTTGTTTTTAAATCCTTGAACGGTCTTGCTCCGCCTTACCTCTCTGAGCTTCTGCATCCCTACGCTCCCACCCGGTCCCTTAGGTCAGCTGAACAGCTGCTTTTGGAGGTACCAAAAGCGAGGCACAAGCTCAGAGGGGACAGAGCCTTTTCGATCATGGCCCCCAGATTATGGAATGATTTACCCCTGGACATCAGACAAGCATCTTCACTGTCCATTTTTAAAACACGTCTTAAAACACTTCTACTCCCTGGCCTTCAACCCAGTATGAGACATTGATTTTATTGAATGAAATGGATTTTTATTTTATTTATGAATTTATTTATTTTTTTTACTGTGGGTCTTGTGTTAGCGCCCTTTGTGTTAGTGCCCTGCTTTTATGTTCTCTTGCTGTACAGCACTTTGTGTAGCGAGTGTTGCTTTTAAAGTGCTTTATAAATAAAGCTGATTGATTGATTGATAATCAATACTGGCTTAAAGTTTGGAATCTCAGCTTTAATTTGAGGGTATTCAAATCCAAATTGGAGTTACGGTTTAGAAATGACAACATCTTTATACAAAAACTCCTCATTTCAGGGGCTCAAAAGTGATTGGACAAATGACTCAGAAGTTATTTCATGGGCTACATGAGCTATTCCCTCATTAATCCATCACCAATCAAGCAGGTGAAAGGTCTGAAGTTGATTCCAGGTGTGGCATTTGCATATGGAAGCTGTTGCTGTGAACCCACAACATGCAGTCAAAGGAGCTCTTAGTGGAAATGAAACAGACCATCCTAAGGCTGAAAAAGAAGAAATCCACCAGAGAGATCTTGGAAATGTTAGGAGTGGCCAAATCAACAGTTTGGTACATTCTGAGAAAAAAGGAGTACACTGGTGAGCTGTGGAACTCAAAAAGGACTGCACATCCACAGAAGACAACAGCGGTGGATGATCGCAGGATCCTTTGCATGGTGAAGAAAAAAAACATTCACAACATCTACCCAAGTAAAGAACACTCTACAAAGAAGTAGGTGTGTATCCAAGGACAGATGAAACCAAGATCAACCTGTACCAGAATGATGGGAAGAAGAAAATTTGGAGAAGGCTTGGAACGACTCATGATCCAAAGCACACCACATCTTCTGTAAAACATGGTGGAGGCAGTGTGATGCATGGGCATGCATGTCTTCCAATGGCACTGATGATGTGACAGAAGACAGAAGCAGCTGGATGAATTTTGAAGTGTATAGGAATATACTGTCTGCTCTGATTCAGCCAAATTCAGCAAAGTTGATTGGACGGCGCTTCACAGTACAGAGGTACAATGACCCAAAACATACAGTGAAAGCAACTCAGGAGTTTTTTTTAAGGCAAAGAAGTGGAATATTTTGCAATGGCCGAGTCAATCACCAGATCTCAGCCCAATTGAGCATGCATTTGACTTGCTTAAGACAAAACTTGAGACAGAAAGACCCACATACAAGCAACACCTGAAAACAGCTGCAGTAAAGGCCTGGCAAAGCATCACAAAAGCGGAAACCCAGCGTTTGGTGATGTTCATGGGTTCCAGACTTCAGGCAGTCATTGCCTGCAAAGGATTCTCAACAAAGTAATAAAAATCAACATTTTATTTATGGTAATGTTAATTTCTCCAAATACTTTGAACCCCTGAAATGAGGAGATTTTGCATAAAAATGGCAGCAGTTCCTAAACTGTAACTTCAATTTGGATGTGAATACCCTCAAATTAAAACTGAGAGTCTGCAGTTTAAGCCCATATTGATGATATAACTGTATCTTGAATATATTTTGCTAAACATCTAAAATAACAAAACTTGTGTCAGTGTCCAAATATATATGGACCTAAATGTACGTGTCAAGCTTCCTAGGTCTTCCTTTAAAGCTCACCACAATATAATACTTTGAGCTATTTTCTAACAAAAAAGACTGAAGACTGCATCTTCTTAACCTCTAAAATGTATGTAATGGTAAAATGATTCTCATCATTGTAAATAACCTTAAAATTAACAGTGCTGTTATAATTTTAATGAGCTTTTTGGGGTCCTACTGTATGCTTGGAGAACAGTTCAAACCCTTTAAATGGAGGCTCATAGTTGAGATTCATCATCATCATCATAGCAGACGTGGCTAACAGAACTAGCAACAGATGCTAACATCGAACTGGAGGGTTTCCATGCAATACGGGCAGACCGGACACCAGACAGTGGGAAGGCAAGAGGTGGGGGAGTGATAATGTATGTCAATAACAACTGGTGCATGCAGACCGGGGCATATCATGGTTAAGGAACAGCACTGTAGCAAAGACATCGAGTTGCTAGCTGTTAGCATGCAGTCTACCTATCTCCCGAGGGAATACTCACACGTGATCTGCATTGTTATTTATGCAAATCCGACGGCAAACGCTGGGACAGCGCGTGACGTCATCCACTCAGTAACTGGCAGGCTGCAGACAGAACACCCAGATGCTCTTCTCCTCATCTCAGGTGATTTCAACCATATTTCACCGTCCTCCATTCTACACACACTCACCCAGTATGTCACATGCCACACTAGAGACAATAAAACACTGGACTTATTCTATGCAAATACTAAGAAGGCGTACACCTCATCACCACTCCCCCCACTTGGGAGATCGGATCACAACTTGGTTCATCTTCTGCCGGTATACAAACCCCTAGTGCACAGACAACCTCCGGTCTTGCGCACAGTGAAGTTGTGGTCTGAGGAGGCAATGGACGCTCTAAAGGACTGTTTTGAAACCACTGCCTGGGAGCAGCTCTGTGAGCCACATGGTGAGGACATCGACGGCCTCACTCACACCATCACGGACTACATCAGCTTCTGTGTGGACAGCACCGTACCCACCAAGACCATACGGTGTTGATCGAAAAACAAACCCTGGATCAACCCTGAGATAAAAACACTTCTGAGAGAGAAGAAGAGGATCTTCAGGTCGGGGAACAGGGAGATGCTGAAGTCCATACAGAGGGAGCTGAGGAGGAAGATCAGAGAAGGCAAGGACAGCTTCAGGAAGAAGATGGAGGACAAGCTGCAACAGAGCGACATCGGCGGGGTCTGGAAAAACCTTAAAACCATCTCTGGGCTCCAGAATACCTCCCCCCAGGCCACGGGGGGCAGGGAGTGGGCGAACAATCTGAACCTGTTTTTAATAGGTTTGACAAACTGCCCTCCCCCCCGACTGCACAACAACCACTGCTGCCTCTTAAGTCATTGAGACCTGCTGTCCACACCCCACTCCACCAACACCACCCCACTCCTAGCACACAGCCCCCCAACCTGACCCTCACTAAGACCCAGGTGAGGACGGAGCTGAGGAAGATCAAGGCAAGGAAGGCCTCGGGACCTGACGGCATCAGCGCGAAGCTCCTCAAGTCCTGTGCAGACCAGCTGTGTGGGATTGTGGAGCACACCTTCAACCTGAGCCTGAAGCTGGGGAGGGTACCACAGTTGTGGAAAACATCTTGTGTGGTACCTGTACCAAAGACTTACCACCCCAAAGATCTGAACAGCTACAGACCAGTGGCCCTGACGTCTCACATGATGAAGACCCTGGGGAGACTGCTCCTTGCTCACCTCCACCCACTGGTGGGACCAGTGATGGATCCACTCCAGTTCACCTAACAGCATGGCATTGGGGTGGAGGATGCAGTGATCTTCCTTCTTCACCGTTCTCTGTCCCACCTGGAGAAGCCCGGGAATGAGGTGAGGATCATGCTCTTTGACTTCTCCAGTGCTTTCATCACCATCCAATCAATGATCCTGAAGGACAAGCTGCTGTGTGCAGGGGTGGACCAGCACCTGTCATCATGGATCCTGGATTACCTCACTAACCGGCCACAGTTTGTGAAAACCCGAGATTGTGTGTCCGACACGATCATTGGTAGCATGGGGCCCCCCCAGGGAACGGTTTTGGCTCCCTTCCTGTTCACCCTTTATACTGCGGACTTCTCACACAACACAACACACTGCCATCTACAGAAGTTCTCTGACGACTTAAGATCGTCAGCCTCATCTCCAACAGAGATGAAGCTGAGTACAGAGGACTTATCCAGGACTTCGTGGACTGGTGCCATCGGAACTGTCTCTAGAGCAACGCGAGGAAAACTAAGGAGCTGGTGGTGAACTACCGCAGGCAAGGACAACCCCTCACAGCACCAGTAAACATACAGGGAACGGACATTGAGATGGTGACATCCTACAAATACCTTGGTGTTCATCTGAGCAATAAACTAGACTGGTCACATAATACCGAAGCACTCTACAAGAAGGGACAGCGCAGGCTGTTCCTACTGAGGAGGCTCAGGTCTTTTGGTGTACAAGGGGTGCTGCTGAAGACATTCTACGACACGGTGGTGGCATCAGCCATCACTTTTGGAGTGGTCTGCTGGGGCAACGGCATTACAGCAGCTGATAGAAAGAGACTGAACAAACTGATCAAGAAAGCTAGATCTGTCCTGGGAAAACGCCTTGACCCAGTGGAGGAGATGGGAGAGTGAAGGATGGTGGCTAAACTGTCATCTCTGCTGGAGTCCGAGTCCCACCCTATGCAGGACATACTGAACGCACTGAGGAGCTCATTTAGCAGTAGACTACATCATCCTAGGTGCGCAACCGAGAGGTTTCGCAGGTCCTTCCTACCTACGGCTGTCAGACTGTATAACCTAAGCAGGGCTGCTCGCAGAGATAGCAAAAAAACGTGACGACCTAATAGTATTGAATGCAAAGGACGCAACAGACTTACACAAATGGTCCCCTCCAGTATACAACTAGGACAATATCAGTCGCTACAGAGGGTGACAATATGTATGGGTACTTATTCATACTATGTAGGATAACTAAGTAGACGGTTATGCTGTTTATTCCATCTTGCTACAATGCTCGGCACTTTGTATATATATATTTATGAGTCCATCCATCCATCCATCCATCCATCTTCTATCGCTTTTCCGGAGGTCCGGGTCGCGGAGGCAGCAGTTCAAGCAGAGAAGCCCAGACTTCCCTCTCTCCAGCCACTTGCTCCAGCTCTTCAGAGGGGATACCAAGGCGTTCCCAGACCAGCTGGGAGACATAGTCTCTCCACCGAGTCCTGGGTCTGCCCCGGGGTCTCCTTCCAGTGGGAAGTGCCTGAAACACTTCAAGTGGGAGGCGTCCAGGAGGCATCCTAATCAGATGCCCATACCACCTCAACTGACTCCTTTCAATGTGGAGGAGCAGCGGTTCTACTCTGAGCCTCTCCCGGATGACTGAGCTCCTCACCCTATCTCTGAGGGTGAGTCCAGCAATCCTACGGAGAAAACTCATTTCAGCCGCTTGTATCCGCGATCTCGTTCTTTCGGTCATTACCCAAAGCTCGTGACCATAGGTGAGATTAGGAACGTAGACTGACTGGTAAATCGACAACTTTGCCTTAGATATTTATGAGTACGTATGTATATTCACTGCTCTTATTTTATTTTTCGTATCTTCTTAATTATTGCTCTGAATGTTGCTATCCCTGTGCTGTTGCAATCCTGGAATTTCCCCATTGTGGGACTAATAAAGGCTTATCTTATCTTATCTTAGCAGTCTGTCAGGGGCGACGATGACTGTTCAACAGAAAAAAAAAACTAAACCATTACATAGCACTGAATTTTTTAACAGCATCCATTGCTGAAGATTTACACAAAATAGTCACAAATTTGTCAGAAACAATGTTGCAAATTTATGATGAAAAAGTAGTGAATTTATTTGTAAAAAAAAAAAAAAAAAAACCTGCAAATTTACAAGAAAAAAGTAGCACATCTGTGAGGAAAAAAGAAGCTAATATATGAGAAAAATTGCAAATTCATAAAAAGGTGACTTTTATTTCTTTGAATGTTGAAGGTGGACTTGTAGCTTTGGGGTGCAAGGGACCATAGCATTTATGTGCTCTGAAAGAAACCGCTCTGATTTTAACACAGGAAAAAGTCACACTGTTAGTTTGTTTGTGTTTTTGCAACAACCAAAGCTGCTTTTTTTTTTAACCTCTTGCACTCCGGTGTACCGCAGGCGGACATGTCTCTGTGTCCTAGGGCGCACTGAAAAAAAAAAAAGTTGCATTTCCGTTCTTCCACTACAGACACAGCCGCGAACAGAAAGCCAAAGGAGTGCTTTGATTGGTTTAGATGTGATTGACTTCTCATTCGACTAATAAGAGCCTTGAATTGGGTTTCTGAAACCTTGAAGAACCAATGACTGAAAACCTAGCAAGAAGGACCCGCCTACCAATGGCTGCGAATGCAGCGAGCCAATTGAAGCACAGAAGTTCGAAAGCGTGCGTCCCTTGCGTAAAATCTGTTTTGTGTAAGCCGCTGGGTGACACACACACGTTCGCCAGTCTTTTTTTCTTACTACTATTCTTATTTGTTTTGAAAAATCGTTCACCAAAACCGCAATCATGGAAGCACAAAACCGCAATAATGGAATTATGGTTTGACCGGGTTGCGTGACCAGAACCACGAGTCCGTAAGAAGTGGACCAGCGTCATGTTCGTCTGACAGTGAGGAAGAGAAGTTCGCCAGCGACACTGCTGTTGTGGACAGGTAAGTGTTATAAGCTAAATTATTCTTTATCCCTGAAAATTGTAATCAAAATGACTTTTAACCGATCGGTAAATTACAACTGTGCGTCATTGCCACATGACGGACCGGTCCGTGCGCCGCGTCCGGACCGTGACCCCCCCCCCCCCCGCTACTCTTCTGTAGCGGATTGCAGATATTATTGCAGATATTTTAGTACAACTGTGCGTAGTAGACCGCGGTGCACCGTCCTCGCTGTCCGTCATGTAGCGATGGGCGATGTCCGTCCTCTGTAGTAGGGAGGGGGGGGAGTTGTTATCCTCCACATTACAGATATTTTAGTATAATTTTTAGTGCACTGTAGGTAATTTTTTCTTGTAAAAAAAAAAAAAAGCCACATTTTTTACCTGGCATGCTTCTTTGTGTGTGGGGGCTTGTTTGTTCATTCATTCATTCATGAATGAATAAACAACCCCCCCCACACACACACACACAGAGCCCTGAGTGTCACCTTTCATTAGAGCCCAAGATCAAGCTTCTATATTGAATCATTCAAAAGTTACAGACGTTTTTCCACAGTTCCAAAACGCCTGGGAACAACCTAAAAAAAAAAGCTGTGTAATATATTCATTTTTTGTGGTATTGTTACAAAATTTTGACCTCAGCTGGATAACACTTGGTTCTACATTTCTGTTGCATTTTCCAGCCCGGATCTGACAGCTGTGTGTTATTTGCAAGCATTTGTATCCAAAAAAACACCCAGGCCAAATTTATTTTCTTCAAGTTCAGTATGTTTAGATGACTGTTATTCAGTGGCAGGAGCACTTAGAGAGATTATGACCGGTTTGCCAAAAAATTCAAAGTGCTTTCTTTTAAATGAGACCAACCCCATGAAGATGCTGCAAAGGGTTGAAGAACAGCTTTTGATTTACTTTGGGTAGGTTATTTTTAGGCGTTTTTAGGGAAATTGATCAGAGTGCAAGGGGTTAAAATAAAAAGCAGAAAATAAAAATAAAAAGCAGAAGAAACATGAGGATGTTTACCGAAACTAATGGTAACATTAAAAATATTGCAAACTTCCCAATAAATTGGCCATAAATATAAATACAGATGGTTGTTTGCTGAGCCCAAACTTGGTATGGCCACATTATTTAAATTAGGACGTTTTAATTAGGAAAATTACTGCAATGAACACTTTTCTTATATGTTAAAAACAACTTTAGCTTTTAGTAATTTGGAAATTAATGTTTTGTTGAATAAAGAAATTTGTACTGTAGCAAATCTCTTTGTGGGGAAGGAAAAATAAACCTTCTAAAGATGAAAATTTTCAAATACTGTAGGCCAATTTTAAACTGAAACTTTTGTGCAAAATTTGGTAACTTTGTGGATATTGAATAATTTTGTCACGAACTGAGCCAGTGTTTTCCTGTTGGCTCGGTTCTGACCGTTCTCTGTGGCTCAGGTATCAGGGTTTATGTATTGTTACCTTTTGAGTTCTGGTTGTTTTATGTCTGTGTTCCTTTTCTTTTCCATGCCTGTAGCCGCTGCTCTGGCCGGCAGTTGTCGGGCAGCTTCTTTTGACCCACTTTCTGGTGGGCACTGTCTAACATTTGCCGGTCCGACCACGCCCCCTCTGTCTTTGACAGCCAGCTGATTTGCCCCGGTAATTATCTTTCCTGCGCCTCGCCCAGGTGTGTCCAATTTGTCATTCCAGCAGTGTTTGTACTTAGGCGGCTCTTGCCAGTCAAACACTACTGGACCACTGTGCATGGCCATGTGGACGTTAACCGCTGCACGGTTGAACTGTCTTTTGAGGGAGAGCTTCACTGTTGCCATTCCCCTCAGTGAAGCTGTTGTTGGTGTATGTTCATCGGTAACTTGGACTTTTTGGACTGCTCCTGGCCGTGAGTACGAACTGTTTAGCGTAGGCCAATTCCCTCCTCCAGCTTCAGTAGCGCATCCTGGAGTGCTCTAAGTCTACCCCAGGCTATTCATGTTATGTTTTCATTATCTGCCGTGTTGTCAGTCAGCAAATATTGTCAACACGATCACGACGTGTTAGCCACTCCTCACAGCCGTGGCTCTGTTGCACCCCTTGAAGCGATGTTGGCCCTGGGGCGCAACCGTGGTTGACATGTTTCCTTTCCATACGTTTGCTGGGCGTTGTCGGCCCCGAACGCCAACTGTAAGTGTTTGTTTATTTTTGTAAGTCTTCACCGTTTGGGATAGTCTTGATTTTTGAACTGTTTGCTTTTGTGTTTAATAAATGTGTTGTGGTGAATCCTGCTTGTAAATCCCATTCTTCCTTCCCCTCCTCCATGTGCTGCGTAAAAGTGCGTGAGGAGGCTTATGACAAATTTTGACTTTTGGATTGCTATTAACTCAAACTAGAGGGCACTCAGAAACTGCATACCTCTGCTAAGGCTGCATCCCTCCTCCCTTTGTCTTCCCCTCTGTCCCTTTGTCCATCCATATTGCCACCCATCTGTACATTGCGAGATAGGGCCTTGACGGAGGTATGCACTCACGGATCGCCTCCAACATCTAATGAGTTCATCTTGGGCCAAGAGCCACCTCTGGTGAAAATGTCATCCAAATCCATCAAGGAGTTTTTGCGTGATCCTGCTAACTGACAGAAATGGCAGCAAAAACAATATGACTGCATTATATGACTACCTTATAATAACAAGACTGTCATAATTGTATTGACCATACACTGGGGGTGGGCAATTCCACCTTAAACAGTACCCGTAGTGA
The DNA here is from genome assembly GCA_020510985.1 of Pholidichthys leucotaenia. NCBI lineage: Eukaryota > Metazoa > Chordata > Actinopteri > Cichliformes > Pholidichthyidae > Pholidichthys > Pholidichthys leucotaenia. Next base: position 93,143,344 of record CM035849.1, on the reverse strand, counting down.
ATTTTAATCAATAGCTATTTCAAAGGATCAAGTACTAGTGGCTCTGTCCAGTAATTGTGGTCATGATTCCTTCTCAAATACTCAAGTTTCAAGTCACTGCTCGCAATCAGTCATGGTTGGGGACATCTTGTCTCCTCCATGGGCTGTTTCAGCACCGGTAGTGCAGTCATTGCTTTGCGTGATTAACTGGGCTGCAGTATAGCAGTGAACAAAGTTTTAACATCAGAATTTCATGTAATTTTTTACAACCATGTACAAGCAAATTTACCCACATATAATTTAATGAAATAAAATTCTAGTTTATTAAAGTTTATTCAACATGTTCTGAAGTTACTTAACTGGGAACTTGCTTGTTTGTCAGGTCCCCGGAGGTATCTGCAGATCATGTCGTCAATGAAGACCATTTCAAGGACAGTTTGTGCAGTGTATATCCGTGCAAATTTTGCGCCATTTTCAACTCAGATCTCGACCCACTTAGCATCTGCTGAACACATTTACTCATCTGTGAAGTGTTTTCTGGTGCGGTGTGAATTCAATGAGGAGAGCTTGTTTTATAGTTGAACCAAACCTTTATCTCTTACTTGCAGTTGGGGACACATTTTATAGATGCACACTCGTGTTACATCAATACATGTCCGGGTTAGTGATGTTCGATACCACTGATTTCCTTTCCGATCCGATACTGAGTAAAATTCAGGCTGGTATCGGCGATACCGATACCGATATTTTTTGCGACTACACCTAATATGTCTTTTAAATCTAAAAAAATGCATGACGCACTTACCCAGGCGGAAGAAAAAGTAGTCCCACCAACCGCGTGTCACTTAGACAACATCTCAATAGTTTAGTTACTTTTCACCGTGTTTCTGTTAAGGATATACAGTATATATGTATACTCGCTGCTTTGTTTTTCCCTTGCCTTCTGATTATTGTTCTGAGTGTTGCTATCCCTGTGCTGTTGCAATCCTGGAATTTCCCCATTGTGGGACTAATAAAGGCTTATTTTATCTTATTTTATCTTATCTTATACCTTACCTCAAATGACTTAAGTATCAAAAGTATCGATATTTTGATTTGAGTATCGATAAAGAGATATATCCGGTATCGGAGGTATCGATATTTCAGGATCGATCCGCACATCACTAGTCCGGGTAGTGCTCTACATAAGTCCTATTCATAAATCCCATCTAGTGATGGGTCCATGAGGCGTCATGATGCGTTTCGACATATTGCAAAACTGTATTGATACTGTGTTGATACTGTGCCACTGAATACTGACACCTGCTGGACCTTAAAAATCCCTACAGGCAACCTAGTTGACAGACTCAACTGACACTGATTTGATGACCTAGTATATACTATAATATACTGCTCCAAAAAATAAAGGGAACACTGTCCCTCAAACTGTCCACTTAGGAAGCAACAGTGATTGACAATCAATTTCACATGCTGTTGTGTGATTTTGTTGTCAGCACATTCAACTATGTAAAGAACAAAGTATTTAATAAGAATATTTCATTCAAATCTAGGATGTTTAGTGTTCCCTTTATTTTTTGAGCAGTATATAATTTAAGTCATTGTATTTTATATTGTATTATTTCATATCTTCATTTTAATTTCAATTATCATTGATATTTTTACATACAGTCAATAAATAATGTGAACATGTATCATAACGTGAAAATCTAAGTGAACGTGTTGTGAATGAAGATGCTTGTGGACTGGGATTTGTTTTGTTTTTTTTACAAATTTTTATTAAAAACAAAAAAGCTTTTCCAACGTTTTGAAATTGAGTCTGTTACGCTTTTTTGATACAACTTCTCCAGCTGTAGAAAACACCCGCTCACACGGCACAGATGAGGCTGGAGTGCAGAGAAATTGTAAGGAAAGCTGAAAGAGGTTTGGATAGATGGTCTTTTGGTTGTCCCAGTATCTCATAGGATCCTGGGACCTGGCAATGTTGCCCTCTGCCAGGTATCTCTGCACCTCCTGGATGGCATCAGCTGTGGCACTTTGTGACATTCGCAGGGTTCACACAAAGAAAGAGGAGCAAGATGGTTGTGATGAACAGGCTTTATTTACACACCACCGACCCCCCCAACCTGGTTCTGAGCACAGACAGGAGGGGAGGTCATTCTCCCAGACCCCTGTTTGAATCATGGTTACACACACACATGATACATCTTGCCCTAATCCTGCTAAACACTGCTGTGTCATTATAATGCAGTTATAATGACCCAGCAGTATAACTCAGTAATAACACATTTAATACACACACACAGTAACGTTTTCAACTGGCAAAGCATGCTGGGAAATCCCTGCCCCCCTTAACATGGCCCCGACGTTACATTCCCCCCCCCCCCCCGGACTGGTTTCTGTCCCCAGAAAATTCAAAGTCCACTTTCAGAAATCCAGTGCGAGTCAGCCCGGTGCCGGGGCGGCATGCACGGGCCATCTGAGTCTCGGTCGGAGTATCTGGTTGGGGTAGGGTTCCGGTTTGGCCACCAGCGGGAGGATGGACACATCTGACAGCCTCTGTAGGACCACGCACAGTCCCTTCCCTGGCAGCGGGAGTCCCAAGCCCACTCCGGCCGACTCCCACCGCTGCCAGGTCTCCCAGGCGGCCGCTGGCCCGCGTCCATGCGTCCAGCCCTTGCTGCGCCGGGAAATGGCCGCATCTTCGTCCTGCTCGCTCCGCTGCGTCGCTCCTGCGCCGAGGGCCTCCGTGACGTCACCGAAAGGAAAAGCATCGGGTGGCGGTAGGACACGCACAGTTCCTCCTCTGGCAGCGGGAGTCCCATGACTCCCACCGCTGCCAGGACCTCCTAGGCGGCCGCTGGCCTGTGTCCAGGCGTCCAGCCCCTGCCGAGCCCGGGAAAAGACCGGATCTGTCCTGCTCGCTCCGCTGCTGCTGCGCTCCAAAGGCCTCTGTGACGTCACTGCCGGGGGAAGCATCTGCAGGAGGCGGCTTTTTCCCATCCATGCCACCTCGCTCTAATTTAACGTTGGCGAGGGGCCAGTTTCCCGTGGGGTGGCGCGGGGCAGTACCGTGCGATGTGCCCCGGCTCTCCGTAGTGGAAGAACCCTTCCTCGCGCCGCGGCCGTCTCCTCCATGGACGCGCCGCCGTGGTCTGCCGTAACTCCTCCTCCTCCCTCTCGCTGTCAGCCGTGGCCTGGAAAGTTCTTGGTCTCAGCGTTGACGCTTCAATGGTGCGATTCATCAGCGGCTCCACCCGCTTTGCTTCTGCCACTGTAGTCTCCCTCGTGCACGCGCTGCCGTGGCTCCTCCTCCCGCTCGCTTTCAGCGCGGCGGCCAGCTCGACCTGGAACAGGTGGTCATCAAACAGGTTCTCGTCGTTGTAGCGGGGAATCTTGGCCCGCTGCCGGATGAATGGGACGGTCACGTCCCGGTCGATCACTGCTCCTGATCGCCCTGGAATCGCCAGCCCCTCCTGCCCTGAAAAGGGCGGGAAACGGGGCTGGTTTGCTCTGCTCAGTCCCGTCGGGTCCGCTGCTCCGTCCATCGCGGCGAGCTTCTCCGGGGGTGCCGGTGTCTCAGCTCTACGCTCCGTTCCCAGCCGAGCGATGAACCGCTCCAGCCGCCAGACCTCCGCCTGGATCCTCATCTTGCTCCATCCCCACTCCTGACACCAGTGTGACGTTTGCAGGGTTCACACAAAGAAAGAGGAGCAAGATGGTTGTGATGAACAGGCTTTATTTACACACCACCGACCCCCCCCAACCTGGTTCTGAGCACAGACAGGAGGGGAGGTCATTCTCCCAGACCCCTGTTTGAATCATGGTTACACACACACATGATACATCTTGCCCTAATCCTGCTAAACACTGCTGTGTCATTATAACGCAGTTATAATGACCCAGCAGTATAACTCAGTAATAACACATTTAATACACACACACAGTAACGTTTTCAACTGGCAAAGCATGCTGGGAAATCCCTGCCCCCCTTAACATGGCCTTGACGTTACAGTATTATTTCATATCTTCATTTTAATTTCAATTATCATTGATATTTTTAGATACAGTCAATAAATAATGTGAACATGTATCATAACGTGAAAATCTAAGTGAACGTGTTGTGAATGAAGATGCTTGTGGACTGGGATTTTTATTTTTTTTTACCAAATTTTTATTAAAAACAAAAAAGCTTTTCCAACGTTTTGAAATTGAGTCTGTTACGCTTTTTTGATACAACTTCTCCAGCTGTAGAAAACACCCGCTCACACGGCACAGATGAGGCTGGAGTGCAGAGAAATTGTAAGGAAAGCTGAAAGAGGTTTGGATAGATGGTCTTTTGGTTGTCCCAGTATCTCATAGGATCCTGGGACCTGGCAATATTGCCCTCTGCCAGGTATCTCTGCACCTCCTGGATGGCATCAGCTGTGGCACTTTTGGTCTGCCTGCCCACTTTGATGTTGAGATGTTGCCAAAGGTTATCTAAAAAACAACAAATTGGCATTTTAGTACATGATTTCCAAGCAACAAATAATGCTGAATAACATGGCTGAAGTGGGTGCAGACAGCTGTTGTGAAGATGGTCCCGTCTAAATTGATTGCAATGCAAATTGAGTGCCGAATTTGGAGCGGTCTAGTGGATGCAATCATGTTTGGTGCTGCGTCCGTCACAAGACACTTTATTGGTTATGGCCCAGTCCTCCATCATGCCCCTTTTGACTTGGGCCAAATTGTCAGCAGTGTGACTTTGTGGAAAGTACTGCACTCCCAAAACAGACGTACACAACTGCAAATTCTCATTAATGCAGTGACAGGTAAGAGCCAAGTAAGCCTCCATGTTCACAGATGTCCACATGTCAGCTGTCATACTCACTGCCACAGCTTGCTGTACTTGCATTTTCACTCGTTCCCGTTCCTCCTCGTACTTTTTGGCCACCATTTGTTTGATGGTCTGAAAATTACACCAAGTCAAACCAAAAGCAAATCCATATATTTAAATTAAAGATTAAATAAACTGGATATATCAACTACTACTTTAGATAATTTCCACAAACCTTTCTGGTTGGCAAAACATAATGAGGGCTGAAGGGCCTGAATCAGTTCCCTGAACCCTTCACTCTCCACAATGCTGAGGGGCTGGCAGTCCTTCACAATGAAATTGAGCACAGCTTCATCCAGCATCTGCTTCCTGGAAGCTTGATGGTTAAAGATGAAGTAAAGAATAAATTAATAGGAATTAATTATCAATAAAGCAACTGTGGGTAAATAGTAGAATGGCTGTATACCTGAGTCCATCCTGGGTGAATCCGGGACTTCATTTTCATGCCTGGCCCTATAATGTCTCAGCATTGAGGAGGCGCTTTTGTTTAAATACGACAGCTCTGTTGAACAAATGCGACATTTAGCCTGCAGAAAATAATATGAAGAGTAAACTAAGAGTCACTTTCAAATGAATTTGAATTCAGATAGATCAAGCGGAAACTCTGAGAGGAACATGATGAAACAACAAGGAAATTAAAACAAAGAAAATAGTATTTTAAAAATACTATTTTTAAATACCTTATTTTCCGATATCCGATCAAAATGGTCCCACACGGCAGAAACCTTTCTTTTTCCTTGAGGCTGCTCGTGCTCCATAATTTGTGATAAATTTGCACAAGGACCGTCCGCAACACATACGAGAATCTTTGGGCAAATGCATCCCGTTGACAGATGCGCTTCCTTATAAACGCTGGCGCGTCAGTGTTTCGACGCGCTAGCGTCACGTGACCAATACAGTACCTGTATTGGTCACGTGACTTTCTTAAAGCGATACGCACTGACACAGGGTTTCGCTCTATGAGCTCGACGCATGCGCCGACGCATCGGTGTTGCCGGACCCATCACTACCCATAACACTACATCCCCCTGTTTAGCTAGATGCCCCACTGGTGTTAAGTATAAAGAACAAAACATTTATCTGCATAACAGTAAGGCGAAACATAAACAGTGCAACAGTTATGCATTATATTGCAAACACATTTTTTTCTCAAGTAGTACTCAATTTGTGCAAATGAAAACTATTAAACATAACACAATGAGTATAGTTGCTAAGTGTGTTACACATGTAGAGGTGTGCTATTACCCTGACTCTAAATATAGTCCTTATCGTGAGCTGGCCTGTTTATAGCCCTTCCATATCTTGTGCATATTTGTTTTGGACTTCTTGGTTCCTCTGTGTTGATGTTTATCTCACAGTGGTGTAGGAGATACTTCTGTTGGTTCCCTGTGATGTTCATGAATTTTCTCTTGACTTTGTGACTCAGTAAAGTGAACCTTTTTTATGCATTTCTGCACATGTGGGTTGTATAGTTAACGCAGATGACTCCTGCACCGTCTGATTTTGCTGCCATTTAGTGTTTGTAGAATGTAGCTCCTTGGTTCATCACACTTTTTTAAAACAACTGCTGGATGCCATGTCCCTGTCTTTGTTCAGCACTGTTACATGTTGTCCAGGACAGAGTGGGGGTAGCTCCTCACGGCTGCTGTGGTCGTGATGTTCTTTCATGTCTGCAGCTCTCTGTTGTAATTGAAGTCTATGTTCTTCCTTGCCTGGGTCTCCCCGACTCGGCAAAAAGGTTGTGACTGTTCTGGCAAACATTAGTTCAGCAGGTGATGGTAGTTTACCGTCTATGGGTGTCGCCCTGACCTGCAGTAAAGCTACTTGTAGATCTCCACCTGTTTTCAGCATCTTTTGGACAATTGATTTGATGTGTCTCACATGCCTCTCAATAAATCCATTGGTCTTTGGGTAATGGGGTGAACTTGTGATGTGTTTGATTCCCCAGTCTGTCATGAATTTTTGGAATGTGTGTCCTGTGTACTGTGGTCCGTTGTCTGTCAGTATCTCATCCGGGTGTCCCAATAGAGACATACACATTTGCATTTTTTGTGCAACCGCATGGCTAGACACAGGTACAGTCATTTCATTCACAACTGGGAATATGGAATATCTGTCCACTGTCAGTAAGAACTGATGCCCATTAATCTCGAACAGGTCGGAAGCTAGAGATTGCCAGGGTTTTGATGGTATTTTGTGTGGAATGAGAGGTTCTTTGGGGTTTGCGTCCTGATGTTCTACACACACGCTGCAGGATCTACACACTTTCTCGATGTCATCGTTTATGTGTGTCCAGTACACACTTTCTCTTGCCAGACGACGTGTTTTCTCTATGCCTTGATCGCCTACATGTAGCCGTGTCAGTATGTTGTCAGTCATGGAGCCTGGAATGAGCACCTGTCTGCCTTTGAAGATGACTCCTGCTTCGATCATGAGCTCATCTCTGAAGAACCAATAAGCACGAAGGTCTTTTGGCAGGTCTCTGATGTTGTCTGGCCATCCTTGGTGAATTATCTCTTTTAATGTGTTGAGCCTGAGATTTTTGGCAGTTTCTTTTTGGAGAACATCTTGCTTTTCAGGATTGAAATTTATTTTCGAGACAGTGTGAAGCTCTGGATCCTCAATCTCTATATCTCATCCGTTGATGCACTCATCTAACTCGATGTCGCCATAGTTTTCAGGGTTTGGTAGTCGGCTTAGTGTATCTGCCAGGACTATCTGGGTTCCTGGCCTGTATATAACCTTGTAGTTGTAGCCTTGTGTCTTTATCAGCATGCGCTGTAGTCGTGGTGGTGCAGCATGCAGTGGTTTTGCACATATAGTGACAAGTGGTTTGTGGTTTGCTATCACAAGGAATGACTTTCCAGACAGGTAGGTGTGATAACGTTGCATTCCATACACAACTGCAAGCATTTCTCACTGTATGTTGCTGTATCTGGATTGACAGTCAGTAAGTGTTTTTGATCCAAAAGCAATTGGTCTGTTGTTCTGCAACAAGGCTATGCCCAGTCCTTTCTGTGACACGTCTTACCTCAAGCGTTAATGGTGTGTTTAGGTCATATTATTTCAGGGAGTCATTTTCGGTAATTTTTGATTTCAGATCCTCAAAGCATTTTTGGTGGTCAGTGTCCCATGTCCATGGTACATCTCTTTTTAACAACCCTCTCAGTGTGTATGCTTTATCTGCAAACTTTGGTATATAAGGTGATAGGTAGGTTAGCATTCCCATGAACCTGTGCAGTTCATCTTTGTCCTGGGGTGTCGGCATTTTTTTGATATCCCTGATCTTAGCTGGATCTGGCCTGATGCCTTGGTCTGTATACAGGTTGCCAAAGAATGAGATGCTTTTCTGTTTTATTGTGCATTTGTCACTGTTGAACACTATACCTGCTTCAGCTGCTCGTTCCATCAGGTTAATCAGGTTCTTGTCATGCTCCTTCTCATTTTCCCCAAAGACTGCTATGTCGTCGGCTATGCTGACATCACCTCTAAGCCCCTCGAGGATCTGGTCCATCTTGGCCTGGAAGAGATCTTGAGAGACACTTAGTCCAAATGGCAAGCGTTTCCAGTAGTATCTGCCAAACGGAGTTCGAAATGTTGTTAGCAGTTGTGAGTCTTCATCAAGGTTTATTGACCAATACCCAGCTTTTGCGTCAAGTTTGCTGAATATCATTGCATTTGCAAACATTGGATTCAGGTCTTCCACTGTTGGAACTTTGTGTGGGCATCTCTTAAGATTGGCATTTAGCTTCTGAGGGTCTAAGCATATATGCAAGGATCCGTCCTTTTTTTGTGCCATATGCAAGGCTGGAGCACCGGTCCGTGCGCTCTTCCACCTTTCTTATCACATCTTGTTCAACTAGTTTATTCAGTTCAGCCTGTAGCTTGTCTTTAACGTGAACGCTGCACTTATGTGGTGGGTCAGTGAATGGTTCGGCATCATCTTTCAGCATGAGCTTGGCTGTTCCACTGAAGTTGCCAATTTTGTCAAACTGGTCTGGGTATGCCTTTTAAGGTCTGTGACGGTTGAAATGGTTTTTAGTGTTTCTGCTTTTGTTGTCTGCACTTTTTCCTGGCTGACTTTTCTATTCATGGCTACTGTATCCACATTGATGGTTACCAGTTTTAGCAATTCACTTGTTGGTGTAGCCCTAGTACAGCTGGACCTGGTACATCCACAACATAGAATCTGGCTTTTATCCATTCCAAGTCTTTATACTGGCATGGAATGTTAATGGTACCTAGACATTGGATTGCGTGTCCACTGTATGCAGATAGCCTTTTGTAGTTTCCTTCACAACCTTTTCTGGGTATGTGCATCTTTGCCATACATCTGTTTGAAGGTACGTAGTGGAAGTGTGTTACCTGATGTGCCTGTATCAATCTTGAGACGTAATGTGTGACCACAGTCTGGTAGGTCAGGTGGTTTCACACTCAAGATCGTGTATGCCTTCTCTCTGGGTGGCAGGCTGTCAATGCCATGCATGCATATGTCACTTATAGTGATGGAATGAAATTGTTTTTGGTATGTGCCTTCTTCTTCAGTGTCATTGGTGTCTATGGCATCGTGTGACTCATCTCATCGTCTGCAGTAATTTTTAGAGGTCTGTCTGTGCTGTTTGTGTCGTGGTAGGTATGACTTACTCCTCCGTCTTCGACTGCGGTGTCGTGCCTCGACTGCGTGTCTCTGTTGCTTGGTCTTTTTGCCGCATTTCGCCCAGTGACCTTTAATACCATAAGCAGAGCATTCATCATTATATGCAGGACACTGACGTGGTTTGTGGTTTGTGCCACAGTTCTGGCATGTGCGCTCTCTCTCTATAGCATGAATTTTCTTGGTGTGTGACATGCCCATTTTGTGTAACTGTTCATTGCCTGCTGATAGGGCTTCATACTTCCATCCTTCTGCAAGTACTTCAGCTAAGGAGTAGCCCTTTGGTTTGCCATAAAGATCATTTCTCAAGGCATCATGGGGTGTGCTGGCAATAATAAGCTCAAGATGCTCATTAAGCTCTTCGTCAGTAAACTGACATTTTAGTGCTAGTGTTCTGGCTCTGGTTACAAAGTCATCCATACTCTCGTCTGTTTTTTGTCTGTATTGCATTAGGTGTAGTCTGTGGATTCTGAAGTTCACATTTAGCTTTAGCTGTCCTTCAAAATAATTCCACAGATTGCCAAGCACTTTCTTATCATCCTCACTTGAGACCGCTAGCATTTAGCCTTCTGAGGCCTTCATCTCCAATCCCAAGATATATCTTCCTTGCTTGCTTAGCTGCATATGCTATTTCTTCATCTTCTAGATACAGGGACATTTTTTGTTTAAACAATGAGATAGCCTCACTCAGATCTGGATTGGACCAGTCCATTGTTGGTAGATGCATTGCCATGACGTCCACTTGCTGTCTGCCAGTGCCAGCTGCCGTCTGGTACTGTTGGTGAAAAAAAATAATGTGCCCAAAGTAAATCGAAAGCTGTTATTCAACCCTTTGCAGCATCTTCATGGGGTTGGTCTCATTTAAAAGAAAACACTTTGAATTTTTTGGCAAAAAAAAACCATGATCTCTCTAAGTGCTCTGGCCACTGAGTTACAGTCATCTAAACATAGTGAACTTGAAGAAAATAAATTTGGCCTGGGTGTTTTTTTTGATACAAATGCTTGCAAATAACACACAGCTTCAGATCCAGGCTGGAAAATACAACAGAAATGTAGAACCAAGTGTTATCCAGCTGAGGTCCAAATTTTGTAACAATACCACAAAAAATGAATATTTTACACAGCTTTATTCTCAGGCTGTTCCCAGGCGTTTTGGAACTGTGCCAAATTGTGCCAAATGGCACAGTTTGGAAAAATGTCTGTAACTTTTGAATAATTCAATGTAGAATCTTCATTTTGGGCTCTAATGAAAGGTCGCATTCAGGGCTGTGTCTGTGTGTGTGTGTGTGTGGGGGGGGGGGGTTTGCCCCCCCCCCGCTACAAAGGACGGAGTTCGGCCCTCGCTACATGACGGATTACACTCGTTGCATGTTTCCACAGCAACGCAGTCACAGCGGCTTCCCCCCCCTCGCTACTGTGTGTGTGCGTGTGTGTGGGGGTGTCCCCCCCTCGCTACAGAGGACAGCCATCGCTACATGACGGAATAGACTCATATTTCTATGTGGCGACCGCTGCGCAGTCAGCGCGGCTTCCCCCGTGGACCGGGGGCGTTCAGCCGTGAACGCCCCCCCCCCGCTCCTCTTCTGCAGCGGGGGGGGGGGGCGTTCACGGTCCGAACACGACAAATGAACCGTTTATCGCGGCGCACGCACTTCGTACTTCGTGCGCCGTACAGTTGTAATTTACCGATCGGTCAAAAGTCATTTTTGGATTACAATTTTCAGGGAGAAATAATAATTTAGCTTATAACACCTTACCTCTTCACAGCAGCAGAGTCCTGGTGAACTTCTCTTCCCCATTGTCAGACAAACGTGACGCTGGTCCGCTCGTGGATCCCGGTCAAAACATAATTCCAATATTGCGGTTATGGTGAATGATTTACGACCTTTGTCGTCGGCCTCCGTCGGTCTATGATGACGGAAGAGAATCCTAAACGTCTATTCTGCTGGAATGAGTGCAGGTCCCACTTGTGGGTGTTCTCCATGCTGCTGGGTGTGTAGCAGGTTCGTCCAGCGTCCTTTTTTTTTCATCTGTGGCAGCAGTAAATCTCTCTTCACCCAGCCCGAACTTCTGTGCTTCAATTGGCTCCTGCATTCACAGTAGGCGGGTCCTCCTTCCTAGGTTTTCATTCATTGGCTCTTCATGGTTTCAGAAACCCAATTCAAGGCTCTTATTAGTCGAATGAGAGGTCAATCAGAGGAACTAATCTGTTTGCGGCTGTGTCTGCAGCTTTTTTTTTCAGTGGCGCTTGGACGCCAACACCAACTACATCACCACCAACAGGACCATGTGTCCGAGAGCGCGCAAGGACGCACGAGTGCGCCCTTGTGCGCCCTAGGACGCAGAGACTTGCCCGCCAGCGGAACAACGGAGCGCAAGAGGTTAAATACAAGTGGACTGTATTTTTTCCACAATGCTCACATTATCTGTATTGAGAGAGAAAAAAAAAAAAAAAAACATCTTTTGGCATCCCTAAACTTTTTTGTGGATCATTTTATTTTTTTGTTTTCTTGAAAAAGATTTGCAAATGTCTTTCATGGACAAAAGCATAATAAACCTTCTAAAACTGCAAATTTTGTACAGATCAAGCTCGTCTAAAGTCATAATCGGGGGGGAAAAAAATCAGTGACTTTAACAGATATGAATATCAGATAATTTTGCCACTTTATCCATATAAATACAGTTCAGTCTTGTAATTGCAACAAGAAGAATTTGCTTGTCACGTCAACCATAAACAGCTAAAATATCAGTTTGTGAACACAGTGTGTGCTGGCCCCAGATTTACAACATAACCATTTAAGTTCACATTTTTCTTCCAGATCCTCCAAATAACACAACAATCAGTCACCCTGGTGCTGTGACAGAGGGAAGCTTGGTGACTTTGACCTGCAACACTAATGCAAACCCAAACGCGAACTACGCCTGATATAGAGTTTTTGCGTAGGCTCGTAAAATTCACGTGACTCGCGGGGGTAAACCTAAACACGCTGTAGGTGCCGCCATCTTGGATGGCAAGAGCAGCAGTTGCACTGTGACAACCCAGGCGTAACTTGTACTGTTTAGCGATCAGAATGAGTGAGGAGAACACACAGTCACAGTCTGACATAATAACATCCTATCATCCTCTTCAACAACTGACACTGTGGCCTCTGACACTGTGTCTGCGATGTGTGTCACATTCAGTGGAGTCATTGTCAGCAGTCATAACAGCAGACAAGTGTTTTTAATCTTGCTCCCGTGCGCTCCTCTGGTGTGCCGAAATGCCTCAGTTGAACGGAGGTGGTGGGTGTGGGGTAACAGCTGGAGCAATTAGCAGAACAATGACTGCCAGTAATCTGCTCAGCGGGGATGATTTGGGGGCAAACGATGAGATGATATCTTTCAAAGACGAAGGGGAGCAGGAGGAAAAGATATCAGAAAACGTGTCAGCGGAAAGGGATCTGGATGATGTGAAGTCTTTGCTGGTGAACGAGTCGGAAAACAACAGCAGCTCCTCGGACTCGGAGGTGAGTGAAGCGCGCTGCGTGTTTTTTTTTTTTGTTTTTTTTTAAAGGCTGTCCACCGCGCACCGCGTTAAAACGTACCTGATTTTATGCACATGTACAATAGTTTTCTCCCCTTTCATGTGTGCATTGTCCTTTGTAGCAAGCAGAGAGGCGCCCCCAAACCAGACCCGACTCACAAAGTTTTTTTTGTTTTTTTTGTTACTTATTTGTACCTGTAGGTAGATTTGGTTTGCAGTCTGGTGACAAGCCACTGGCCGCTGCGGGCGCGAGCGCCCTAAACCTACATGTTTTTGGTATGCGGGAGGAAACCGGAGAAATTCCGGAGTAAACCCATGCAACACGGGGAGAACATGCAAACTCCACACAGCTCACTGTTGGTCGGGGGCTGGGATCGAGCCCACGGTCTCATGATCCTCGCGATCCCCCGGCCGAGGGTAAACTGTGCTGCCACAGTGCTAAACCACTGCTCCACCGTGCAGCCCGTTATGAGAAAGCGAGAGATTACGTCAGTGAAGGTAATTATTCAAAAATCCAACTTTTTTTTTTTTTTGCATTTCACACCGGCCATTTAATTCCCCGCTTATCCCCTTATCAGGGGGAACAACAGGAGTACATCATTTTGCCAAGTTTGTAGGTACACGTGAGCTATGTGGTTTGTTTCACCCTGCTGCTGCTGTTTCTTGCCATCCAATATGGCGGCACACTCTAACGGGCCAGTGCGGCACGCCCCCTGACGTCATATGCAAAAACTCAATAAAGTGGTTGGAGAACAAGAGACAGAGGTAGGATCTGAGAAGCTGTTTTCAACCACAGTCTCTGAAGTCGACAACCAGTTTTACTGCAAAGCCAGTAACAAATATGGAACCCAGAATTCATCCATCCTTCAGATAGATGTCCAGTGTAAGTCAAAATTAAACAGGAAGACTGATGTCACACCTACCTCCCATATGGACTAAACCTGTTTGTGTTTTTACAGTTTCTCCCAAGGGAACAACTGTGATTGTTGACCCCAAAGGTCCAATCCTGGAGGGCAGCTCTGTTTCTCTGCTCTGCAGCAGCCGCTCAAACCCACCAGTGACCAACTACACCTGGTACAGAGACGATGAAGAGGCCAGGGAGCTCGGACAGATGTTAGTTATAGACCTAGTGGATCCCAGCCATAGTGGTGACTACCACTGTGCAGCAAAAAATGACCTGGGAGAGGAAAATTCAACAACCATTCAGTTGGATATTCAGTGTAAGTTGATTTAACACAGAAAAAAAAATGTTGATTTACACTGTTGACAGACAACAGGACTGTACGTTTTCTGTGTGGTCATGTTTTGAATATGGCTCTACTGTATGTCCAGCTGTGCTCACCCAAACTTGATCTGTGGCCAAGATTTGTCCCGTCTAGACTTTGGACAGTGACACATTGTCATGGTGCGTGACAGCCTCAAAACGTACTTTGTGTCCAAATGTGTGCCAGTGTGCCAATTTATGCATAGATCTTTTTTTTGTTTAGTTTGTATCCTCATTAAGACCTGATTTATATTAAGGAGCTGCCTGAATGTAAATCCTTGTATAATGACTGTTAAAACATTTACATTCTGATATTTATTTAAGGCATTAAACTAAAGGGAATAAGCACACAATTTCCCAAGTTAACTAATGCCTGGTCCAGATTATGCAAATTCAACCAGATAGTGAGGAGTTTCATCACAGCCGACCAGTTATACTGTTGGATGCTATTAACAGCAAAGAGCCATGTCATGTGACATAATCAATGATCAGCATTGTTGGATGCTGCAATGACTCATGAGTTGCCAACCCTGACGTCTCAGAATTATTTGTACTTTTTTGGCTAGTCTGACAATGGTTAATGATTTTTTCCTGGCAATGATGAAGAGAATGACAACTGCATGTACAGTGTTATGTCCACAAACCTGTCATGAAAGGAGATGGATGAGGAGGTTGCACTGGAACGGAGCTTTATTGTATGACTGGCTAACAGCACACTACATGTTACACATGTGGAGTTGCCCGGGCAAGAGAGCTTGGAAAGACGGACTCGCCAATATATATGACGGCATGATTACTTCACCAGCCGGCTGCGTCATCACGCCGCATATTACACAAAATTCCATCATAATATACAGTACCAGACAAAAGTTTGCACACAGCTACACAACATAAAAAGACACCTCCTCAAAATTCATGGAAACCCTCATTAGATGAGTCTGAAAACTAAATGCATCCAAGGTACTGATGAGTTCTTCTTTTAGATTTGATTGGCGGTTGGCAACCAGCTTACAGGTGCATTACCGCCACTGATTTGATTATCGTCACTCTATATATCTTTATAAAAGCTTCTGTATAAATTTGAAGTCAGTGTGATCATAAATATTGACACTAGAGTGGCAACATGTTGTCAAATGAATGAATGAACAAACGGACAAACAAAAAAAGATGGATGGGACAAAAACAAAGCCTACCCTACCTAGCCTTGATACATGGGGTGGAAAAAAAAAAAAAGCTAAATAAAACTACCAGTCAAAACTTTGGGCCCATTTTCTCATTCAAAATAAATGTGTTTTTCAACTGGCACTGTACATTTTAAGTTGAGTGAATCTGGTAATGTTAGCTCGCTGGATAACTTTATAGCTACTCAGGCTAATTCCTACAAGTTCTTTTTGTGGAAATGACATCCATACTGTTTGCTTAGAAAACAAATGAAACTGTACTCCTTTTTTCTTTTGTCACATGGAACTAGGGAAGCAACAATAGAAACTGTAGATGAGTTAAAGAGGACGGAATGGAGAACTGGGAAGATTGGGGGTTTTAGCTAAGCTATGATGATGACTATAATGATTAAGTTAATTCCCTTCCGCAACTTGTGGAACACCAGGTTGTGCATGGGGTGGTGCCTATCTCTGCGTCTATGACCCTATGACACACAGCTATTCTGTAATTACAGAATGCTACATTGGGGGGGGGGGGGGCTCAAGGCCTCTGGTAGATCTGTCCTTCCTTTCCCCATTCAGTTATGTTGAACGCCAAGCTAGAGATTCATGGCAAAGGCTCTCTCATTATCCCTAACATATCTAGAGAAGACTCAGGACAGTACGTCTGTACAGCGACACATCTGAACATCACACTTATGAAAACCATTGATGTTACCTGTGAGTACATTTAGAAAATTGTACTAGAAACAGAAATCACTCCACTGATGGAATCGCATATTTACATATATTTTGCTGCATTCTCAGTGCATGTTTATTCTGATGCTTCTTTTTCAGTGTCTGCACTGGTTCCAAGGATCTTGAAGGACTACTTCGACTTTACTACTAAAATACAGTTTTATTACTTTCAAAGGTGGCAGCACCTATATTAACTCAAGTACATGCACTCCAACAACTTTTTCCCCAAAACTGTGCTTACATGAGTAGTGTTACTAAAATGTTAAAAAATGTATTTTACTCAAGCAGAGTTTGTCATGTTCTCTGAGTGACTTTGATTTCAGTGATTTGAAAACTGGTTAGAAAAGGTTCTGCTTATCATGTACTAACTTCATCTCACCGCTACATCTTTTCTCATTTTATTATATTTATGATCTCATTTCAGTGAGATTCATGTTAATGTTAAGCTGCAAAGAAACATGATAGAAAATTTATTAATTTAAAAAAAAATGTTATATAAGAAAACATTCCAAATTTGCAAATTTATGTGGAAAAAAGTCAGTGTTATTTAAACCAGTCACACATTTATGGGAGAAACTGATGAATTAAAAAATATAAATGAAATGTGTGTGAAAAAAATACACAATAGAGAATAAAGTCTCAAATGTAGAATTGTCATAAATTTATGAGGATAAAAATTTTATTTAAAAGTAAAAAACTTTGCAAATTTCAGAGTAAAAATTTGCAAAATTACATGTTAAAATAACAAATTGGTGTAGAGAAAGTTGATGAGGAAAAAGTTTTACATTCAAAAGAAGATCCTAAATTATGAGACAAAAAAACAAACAAACTTGCAGATGTAAAGAAATCAGAGTGAAAACACTCTTAAAACAGGACTGTTATGAATTGCCCCTCAGGGCAGAGACGATGACCCACACGCTGGACTGAGGTTGTGAGGTTTTAAATAAGGCACAACATAATATGGTACAGGTGTGGATACCAGAGCGGGCAGGAGAAAATGCTGATTGATAATCTGGGTCAGCTGGGAGAAATGAGAGAGAAGCGGCTGGGCTTGACAGCTGACAGGGCGACGCCCACACAGAGCACAAACCCGGAAACGCCACCTGACAGCTGTCAACCTTGGGAAAGAACACCACAGTAAGAATATAAAGAATAAACATCACCAAATGCAGACAGATAAATAACTACAAATGTTACAGAACATGAGCGTAACAAAACTGAAACATAATAAGAAAAATAGAAAACAGTACGAAAATACTGAAACTCAAAAGGCACAAAATACAACAAATAAACAGATACAGAGAAAAAAGCCACGAGACTGAGTATGGCAGAAACTTCCAGTGCTCAGCTCATGTCAAGGACTTTATATTGTAATGTTTTTAGTGGATCCAAATTAGAGTCAGTAATTGGTTTAAATACACAGAGCATGAAAACAAAAATTCATGTTATAGCCATGAAAAATAGAACGTTACTACACTTTTGATCAGGAAAGTCTCTCTATACAAACAATTAATTGGCCATATACTATAAATAAATGTGATACTTTAAAATATTGCTCTACGTCCTCTTGTTTTACCCATTTTCAGTAGCTTAAACACTCAGTGTGTTAAGCCTATACAAACCAATTTTAAACTACATATTATCTCTTCTTACAGCTCCTAATCTGTGCCCACAGAAAGTGATTCTGGTGACCATCGCTGTTGTATCACTCTTGGCTAACATCATCCTCATGATCTACATTGTCTTCCTTCGGTGAGTTTCTGTATCTTGTTTTGTATTTTAAAGTTTCTGTTAGTTAATTTGAAACGTTATTTCTAATAAAATGCATGATTCCCTTCTTCCAAAGAAAATCAAGAAAAACGGAGACACCAGACCAAGAGGACAGGACGTACATGACTCTGCAGAAAAGAGAAGAATCACCTGAATATGATGTTATTGGACAGTCTAAGAATGCATGACAGAATTTGTTAGTTACTTTTATATGCTTTATTTTGAGGACACACTGATAAATCCTATTTTTAATATACATGTATTTGTATGTGCTTTTTATCTCAGTTTTCTATTCAAGAATGTGGGACAGATGATGCAGTTTTGTATATTATCTATTAATCAAATGGCCTCATTTGCAAAAATGTAAAAGGAAATATGTAGTATGTATTTGTATATATTAAACATGTGGCTCATGGGTTTCTTGGTTTCTCTTAAGAATTTTTTTCTCAAAATACACTTTTCTTCACATTTTGTAATCTAAAGAATCTGTTCAGGGAATAAACACTCAGAGGAAATCACAGTGAAGAGCAGAACCCCCCCCCCCCACACACACACACACACAAAATACAACAATTATGTTGTTATTTAAAGTAGAATAAATGAATTAGAATTGAGTAATGAATGTTTCTTCTGGCACTAAAATGTTTTTTCCAAACACACAATATAGTTGCAGACAAGTAACATCAGACTGTGCATTAAAAAAGAAAAGATAAAATAAGCCTTTATTAGTCCCACAGTGGAGAAATTCCAGGATTGCAACAGCACAGGGATAGCAACACTCAGAGCAATAATTAAGAAGATACGAAAAATATAAATAAGAGCAGTGGATATACATACGTACACATAAATATATAAATATATATACAAAGTGCGGAGCATTGTAGCAAGATGGAATAAACAGCATAACCGTCTACTTAGTTATCCTACATAGTATGAATATGTACCCATACATATTGTCACCCTCCGTAGCGACTGATATTGTCCTAGTTGTATACTGGAGGGACCATTTGTGTAAGTCTGTTGCGTCTTTTTGCATTTAATACTACCTACTTATTACTACTAAATTAAAGCTGTTTTTTACTTGAGTTGGAGTATATTGTTGAAGCTCAGCAGGTTTGTGCTGGATTTTATCACATTACCATTATACCTGAACAGAACAAATTTCATAAAGAGGAACACCTCTCATAAAGCATAACTCAAGTTGAACAAAACATGAGCTCTCGATATCTACTGCACTTTCAAAGTTTGTCCACTAGAGAGAGACATTTACTCAGAATAATCCATTATGTGATACATGATAAAAGACAAGTTTGTGAAACACATTTTGATGCTTTACATACAACATTAAAGCATTACAGCAATTTGCAGAAAGAAATACAAAAGAATTTAAAATCAAACTAAAAAAAAACCCAAAGAAACAGAAACAAGCTAAAATAGAATAAGATAAAGTGCAAGAAATAAATGTTGCAGTTGTGGCGGTTTGGTGTAACCCCCACAACAGACTGGTCAAACACAGCGCTCGGCTAGAGCAAATAACAGAACAGTGAAATGTGTATTAATGTCTACAGGCAGACTCGTTTCGTCTGGCTCACTTCTGTGATGTTAATGTTGCCTTTCATGCATTGTGCTCATGCGTCCTGTCCTCACTGTGACCTAGGGACTGAGATCAATATGTCTCTCAAATGCAAATGTCTCATGCCTGTTCTGTTATCTCTTTGATCATACCAACTGCTGGGGTATGCCCTTTTGATGTATTGTTGTGGTCGAGTATATATGCTGCAACTCTGTAACGCAAACTCTCTCACTCTCTCAATTTCACTTCTGCAACTGCTGCTGCAGGACACAGACATTGTGTCCTCCTTCTCTGAGAGCCTGAGGATCCCGCTCCAGCCTGCACACACTTGGGCTGGAGCGGGGATCCTGTGACGGCGGTGTGA
The DNA here is from genome assembly GCA_020510985.1 of Pholidichthys leucotaenia. Classification (NCBI taxonomy): domain Eukaryota; kingdom Metazoa; phylum Chordata; class Actinopteri; order Cichliformes; family Pholidichthyidae; genus Pholidichthys; species Pholidichthys leucotaenia. The sequence continues at coordinate 93,123,443 of CM035849.1, read as the reverse complement.
TTTAATAAACTCTACTTAAAACTCTCAGTTCGCAGTTTATTATTTCTTTGCCGCCGCAGCAGTGAATAAAAAAAACATAACTTGCTGTGATGAAATGTTTAGGTAAGTTAGGATATTTAATATTTTTACACAATGTGTCAGTTCAAAGGTATCAGATTACAGCATACATAACAGGATGTGGGTTATTAACTTTACACACTTGTCACGTTTACTGCCCTTTTGGGGCAGAAGAGACAGAAAAACCCACATGCAAGATGGTGTGCGTTAAATAACATAAAAAGAAATCACAATTGCTCCATCAAATGAACTGGCGAGCAAGAACAAAATAAAGAGTTAATACAGGATGCTCCTAAGCTTACTGGCCAGCAAGAAACAGAGCAAGTTGACCCAAGGCGCTCCCAAACAAATTGGGAAGTGGGGGGAAAGAATTACTTACAGGAGGAACACCTGAGTAGACGGAGCTCAGGTGGAGGTGCGTGGAGACAATACAATGAACCAGCGAGGACAAGGTGAACAAACTGAGCTTAAATAATACGTTACAGGGCCAGGGTCTGAGATGCTAAATAATCTGACTTCCCCAGATTATTTAGCATCTCAGACGGAGACAGTGGATAAGCATGGGAGAACAATGTCCAGGGAGTTCCTGGCGAGATAGCAGGAAGGAGTCAGGGACATAGGGGGTTGAATGCAGTGTAATGTAAATGTCATGCTGTGTGATGAGAAATGCCATGAGACGTGTGAAGAGAGAGTTGAGTATAGAGAGGAGAGCTTGTTGAAATCATTCATTCATTCTGTTCAGTGCTTGTGAGATGTGAAGTGTGTAATAAACCGTCTGTCATGAATCTGCCTCTTATTTCACACACTCCACACTGGTGACCCTAGACGAATTATGGAACACGAGGCAAGAACCCCGGAGCCGGCCCAGTCGGGAAACCCCAGCGACGCAGCCGCCATCCCACAGGTAACCCGGACTGGAGCCCCCAGCAACGCGTGTGTGGTTTCAGTCAAGCTGCCGGACTTTTGGCAGCACAACCCGCGCTCTTGGTTCCACCACACCGAAGCCCAGTTCACCCTCCGGGGAGTAACGGCAGACAACACCAAGTTCAACCATGTTGTAGCAGCACTGGACGCCCACACAGCCCAGCAGGTAGCGAGCCTGCTCGATCAGCCTTCAGCCCGCAGCAAATACGAGGTGCTCAAGGCTGCGCTGACCCGGCGCTACACGCTCTCGGAATGTGAGAGAGCGGAGAGGCTCCTGGGGAGGACCGAGTTAGGAGATGGTTCGGCCGTCGACTTGATGGAGAAGATACTGGCGTTAACGGGCACGGATGACGGGCACTTTCTGTTTGCCCACCTTTTCCTCCGGAACCTTCCAACGGAGGCGAGAGCGGTTCTGGCCAATTCGCCGTTGCTGGCTGCGCGTGACTACCGTGCGCTAGCCCAGGAGGCAGACCGGATCATCCTCACCACCCAGGCGATCACTGTCAACGCGGCAGCGGCGGAGCCCAGCGAGACGACCAGAGGAGGCGAGGAGCCACCGACGGTAGCGGCAGCGGGGGCCAAGGAGCGCCAGAGAGACACACTCTGCTTCTACCACCGCCGCTTCGGAGAGAACGCGCGCAGATGCGCGCCACCATGCCAGTTCAAGCGCTCAGGAAACGCCAAGGCCGGCAGTCGGAAGCAGCTGCGACCACCGGTGAAGAGAACAAGCTGCTCTACGTGACAGACTCGCGCTCGGGGAGACGCTTCCCCATCGACACCGGAGCCCAGAAGAGCGTCATCCTGCCGTCCTACGCCGACCGGCTGGCAGGACCTAGCGGCCCTGGACTTGTGGCAGTAAATGGCTCAGAGATTACCTAAATGAAACAGACACTGTCGCCCCCGACAGACTGCTATGATGATGATGATGATTAAGACGTTTGGTGAGAGAACACTGGCCTTATCTCTACATGGCCGCTCGTATGAGTGGACTTTTATCATAGCAGCACTGTGTTGCCCAATCCAGGGCGCTGATTTTCTGTGTGCACATGGTTTACTTGTGGATGTTGCTAACACACGCCTTGTTAATGCACCGTCCTTTGAATCTCTCCCCTGTATAGCTCGAGGGGTCCGGCCAACAGCACAAGCCAACGTCACAGCTCCAGGCGGTAAGTTCCACGCACTGCTCACTCAGTTCCCAGCACTCACGGTCCCTACGTTTTCGGTGGCCATCACTAAGCATGGGGTGGAGCGCTTTATCACCACCACCGGGCCGCCCGTTTTCGCAAGACCTTGGCGCTTGGACGCAGTTAAACTGGCTATAGCGCGTGAGGAGTTCGCCAACCTGGAAAGGTTGGGCATCATCAAGCGTTCAAACAGCCCATGGGCGTCCCCACTACACATGGTCCCTAAGGCTGAGGGCTCGTGGCGACCGTGCGCTGATTTCTGCAGGTTGAACAACGCCACAGCCCACAACCACTACCCGATCCCCCACATACAGGATTTTTCCGTTCACCTCGCCGGAACACGCATTTTTTCCAAAATAGACCTGGTCCGCAGTTATCACCAGGTCCCAGTGCACGCGGAGGACGTACCCAAGACAGCGGTAATAACTCCGGTTTATTCGAGTTCCTGCGCATGCCATTCGGGTTAAAAGGCGCGGCACAGACGTTCCAGCGCATGATGGATGCAGTGCTGCGCGATCTCCCGTTTGTGTTTGTCTACCTGGACGATATCCTGGTAGCCAGTGCGTCTGAAGACGAACACGAAACCCACCTCAGGACGGTTTTCCGAAGGTTGGAGGAGCACGGGTTAATAATCAACCCGGCGAAATGCAAGTTCGGCGCGACGGAGACTGATTTTTTGGGGCACCGTGTCTCTCCGGAAGGAGCAATCCCTTTGCCCGACAAATTGTGCGCCATAGCGGATTTTCCCCAGCCTCAGACGGTCAGGGCGCTGCAAGAATTTTTGGGGATGGTGAACTTTTATAACCGTCTCCTTCCCCGCGTGGCGCAGCTCATGCAACCATTGTACGCCGCGCTCAAGAGACAGAAACCCGCGGATGGGGTCGAATGGACCCCGGAGCGAGAGCGGGCATTCTCAGAGGTTAGCAGCCCTGGCAAACGCTGCACTGCTGGCGCATCCAGACCTGGCGGACCGGATAGCGCTCACTACCGACGCTTCAGACGTGGCCATAGGGGCTGTCGTGGAGCAGCGCGTCACTGGGGCTTGGCAGCCGCTTGCCTTTTTCAGCAGAACTTTGCACGACAGCGAACGTAAATACAGTGCGTTCGACAGGGAGTTGCTGGCCCTCCATCTGGCCATACGCCACTTCCAGTTCTGGCTGGAAGGGCGCAGCTTCACTGCGTTTGTGGACCACAAGCCACTAACGTTCGCGACGGCCAAAGTTTCAGAACCGTGGTCGGGCCGGCAGCAGAGACAGCTGGCCGCGATCTCAGAGTTTACTACCGATATTCAGCATGTGTCGGGTAAACTGAATGTGGTGCCTCTTGCGCCCCGTGGTGGCCCCGGTCTACGTGGGGATAGATTACGCCGCCATGGCCACAGAGCAGATTAGCGATGCAGATGTGTGCGCGCTCCAGTCTGGACCAACAGGGTTAAGGCTGGAGAGCAGGGTACTGCAAGACGGCATGCCCCCCCTAATCTGCGATGTCTCCACGGGACGCCCACGTCCGGTGGTCCCAGTCGCGTGGCGCCGCCGCGTGTTTGAGTCGATTCTCACTCTGGCACACCCAGGAGTGCGCGCGTCGGTCAAAATGGTGGGAGAGAAATTCGTGTGGCCGAGCCTACGCAAACAAGTAAAAGAGTAGGCTGTGGCCTGCGTGGCGTGCCAACGAGCCAAGGTACACAGACACACGAAGGATCCCTTGGAGCCGTTTCGGGTACCGGCTAAGAGGTTTGACCACGTTCACGTGGACCTCGTGGGCCCCCTCCCGCCATCACAGGGGTGCACGCACCTCCTGACAGTGGTGGACCGCACCACGCACTGGCCAGAAGCAGTCCCGCTGGCGGCAACCACCTCCGCAGACATGGCACGTGCTTTTATAACAGCATGGGTGGCGCGTTTTGGAGTCCCGTCAGACATTACGTCCGACAGGGGCCCTCAATTTGTTTCCGACCTCTGGTCTGCGATGGCCCGCAGCCTGGGTGTTGCAATTCATCGCACAACTGCGTACAACCCACAGGCCAATGGTTTATGCGAGCGTTTTCATAGATCACTGAAAGCAGCACTCAGGGCTTCACTGACGGATGCAAATTGGGTGGACAGGTTGCCGTGGGTTTTATTGGGGTTGCGCTCCGCGCCAAAAGAGAATTTGGAAGCTTCCCCGGCAGAGCTTGTTTTTGTGCAGCCCCTACGGCTGCCCGGGGAATTTCTGCCAGATAATCCCGCGCCGGACAGCTCCCCGTCTCAGCTTTTGCAGCGGAGCGCAAACACAGGCACGCTGCTGGGCCCAGCCCACCACTGTTTTCCGCGTGCTTTCGTGCCTAAAACTTTGAAGAACGCGGAGTTCGTGTTCGTCAGACACAATGCCCACTGCCCGCCATTACGCCCACCCTATGATGGACCGTTCAGAGTGTTGGAAACAGGGGACAAGCATTTTTTGCTAGACTTGGAAGGTTGGTGGGAGAAAATTGGCATAGACAGACTCAAACCCACCTTCGTAGCAGCGGACGAGCAAGTGCTGTTGGTTTGGGCCCCTCGGCGTGGAAGACCCCCACGGAGAGCTCCCCAGGGAAGCGATCCACCAGAGCAGCCACACGGACAGAGCAAAGTTCCCTCCTCCCCCTCGCCACGGCCCACCCACAGTCAGACACACTCCCAGCAGCCCCTCACTGGCACAGCAGCGCCACGGAGGCGGTAAACCCCAGTTACAGCAGATATGGGAGGAGACTGAAGCCAAGAGAGCGTGTAGACTGATATTCTATCTAAGATGCTGGGGTGGGCAGTGTAGGGCCTTGAGGAAGTCAGATTATTTAGCATCTCAGACGGAGACAGTGAGTAAGCATGGGAGAACAATGCCCAGGGAGTTCCTGGTGAGATAGCAGGAAAGAGTCAAGGACATAGGGGGTTGAATGCAGTGTAATGTAAATGTCATGCTGTGTGATGAGAAATGCCATGAAACGTGTGAAGAGAGAGTTGAGTATAGAGAGGAGAGCTTGTTGAAATCATTCATTCTGTTCTGTGCTTGTGAGATATGAAGTGTGTGATAAACCGTCTGTCCATGAATCTGCCTCTTATTTCACACACTCCACAACGTGACACAACAAGATAAGTGAGCACAGGTGTGTAGACTGACCTGAGCAGAGAGGGAAGAAACAATTAACGATTGGAGTCAGTGGTCTGCAATGACAGGAGAGGGAGGCGTGACTGCCAGCTGACAGGTGGCACAACAAGACCCGGAAAGGCACCTGACTGCTGTCAGTCATGAAATAAATATAAACAAAACCAAATGCAGACGAGAGAGTAATTACAAATAACACAAGCGATAATCAAGCAACCCAAAACATAAACAGACAAATAAAAGGCACCAATAATACAACAGATGGAAATAATACAGCAAGAAAGCCATGAAGCTGAGTTTGGAAAAAGTCCAAACTCAGTTCATGACAACACTCACACCCAAGTGCTTACTGCAATAGAAGAATGCTTTCTGCGTACATATAGGGGAATGTCCCTGGGTCGTGAGATTGATCATGAGGTTAGTCATGGGTCACAAGTGAAAAGAAGACAGTTTGAGGGGGAAGAAGGAGGAGAGGCTCGACGGACAGAGGGAAGTTTGAGCTGGGAGGCAAATTGGAAAGTCATTTTTGGCTAATCTGAGTGATTTATGGTTAGAGCTCTGAAAGAAGACCAGAGAAATGTGTCAGACGATTTGACAAAGAAGTCAGGTGACGTGACTGGAGTTTGCAAGCATGGAAGAATGAGGAGGAGAAACGCTGTAAAAGAAGGTGTGGCGGGTCGGCACAACAGCGTTGTGAATGGGCCAGACTGGGGAGATTCTGATTTATGGGATAGTGAAGACAGTATGGATACTGGGCAGGGAAGTGGAAAAGGGAAAGGAAAAAGAGAGGATAACTTTCCTGGAAGTAATGCTACGAAAGCCAGGAGTAGTGGAAGTGGTGGTGGTGGCACTGAGGGAGGAGTGCAGGAAGGAGCAAAATTCAAAATTATTGTGAGGTTTGAGGAAGTAAAGGGGATATCCACAATGAGCCCAGTTAAACTGACAACAGTACTGAAAAATCAAGTTGGAGAAATACTCATGGCAAAGGTGCTGAGGGATGGAAATCTACTGATTGTGTGTAGGAGTGAGGAGCAAAGGGAAAGGGCTGACAAAATGAGGGAGACTGGGCGATTCAAAGTGAAAAGTACAAGCTTTATTGATAACAGGTCTAAGTGGAGCAAGGGTGTAATTTGGGGGTGCCAACAGGGGTCTCAATGGAAGAAATCAAAGCTAATTTAAAAGGGAGGATTGTAAAAGCAGCTCGTAGACTACAGGCCACTCGGGAGGGACAGAGGAGAGACACTGAGGGTGTGGTGATTGAGTTTGAAGGGGATGTGCTCCCCAAAAATGTAACCCTGGGATATTTGAGTTACGGTGTAAGGGAATTTGTTCCTAATCCAGTCCAGGGTTATAATTGCCAAAGATTTGGACACACAGCTAAAATTTGTAAATGGAGAAGAAGGTGTGCAAGATGTGGGGGCGACCACCAGTATGGAGAGTGTAACCAAGAAACGCCAAAATGTTGTAAATGTGGCGGTAGCCATAGTGTGGCCTATGAAGGTTTTGAAAGGATGATGAAAGAAAGGGAAATTCTCAGGTCAGAGTGCAGAAAATCTCCTATGCTGAAGCAGTGAAAATGATGAGCCAGAGGGGAGGGAGTGGGAAAAGAGCTGGGGGGAGGCTGCTTGTAAGGGAAAGAGAACTGGGACGGAATGGGGAAATCCAGGTTGATCTGAAGAAGCTGGTTATTTTTATAGCAGGAGTTGTGAATGCCACAATGGAAGTCAAGTCTAAAACTGAGAGAATTCAAATAATAGTGAAAGCAGCAGCTCATCATCTTGGTTTCAGTGGATTAACCTGGGAGGAGGTGAGGAATGATCTTAGTAGTCAGACGGGTCAGGATCAAGCATGGCTTGGATAGGAATTGCATTAATGGTCATTTTGGTTCAATAGAATGCGAGAAGGTTACTGGCTAACGGGCAGGAATTCAAACAGTATATTGAGGAGCCTTCAGACAAACCAGATGCTATCTGTGTCCAGGAGACGTGGTTAAAACCCAATCTGGATTTTAAAATAGTGGGATATGTCTCTATTCGGAATGATAGAAGGGAGGGAATGGGAGGTGGATGTGTAACATTTGTGAGGGAGGGAATTCAGTTCAGAGAGATAGGTAAAGGTGCTGAACTGGAGTATGTGGTAGTTGAAATTTGGACAAAAGAGGGGGAATTAGTAATCGTAAATTTTTATAATCCTTGTAAGAAGTTGATATTGAATCAGTTATCTCAGATGGAGAGGATAGATGGAAGCAGGGTGGTAATATGTGGGGACTTTAATGCCCATTATGTATTATGGGGGCAAATCATACAGACATAAATGGTGAGACTATTGAAGAACTTTTGGAAGAGAAGAATCTGGTATGTTTAAGTGATAGTAGAGCAACTAGAATTGAAGTACCTACGGGGGGTAGTTCAGTTCTTGACTTAACTTTGGTGACGGGTAATATTGCAGGTATGTGTGAGAGGGAGGTTTTAGAGGAGTCCTCGGTGGGAAGTAACCATTTCCCAGTGTACTGTAATATTTTCATTTCAGTGAATAGGGTAAGTGGTCATAAAAAAGGGAGATGGGTTTTTAGCACTGCTAATTGGAAACTATTTAAATTTATCTGTGAGAGAGACCTTCCCCAAGTAGATGTTAATGAAGACATTGAGAGTATGGAGAATAATATTAAAGCCATTTTTCTTGAAGCAGCTTATCAATCCATCTCTAAAAGTAAAGGTACAATGTTAAAGAAAGCAGTGCCTTGGTGGACAGATGAGTGCACTAAAACTATTAAAGAGAGGAATAAGACACTTAGGGTCTTAAGAAGAAGTCATAATTTGCAAAACTTGGTTAATTATAAGAGGGCACTAGCAAAAGCCAGGAAAACTATCCGGAGGGCTAAGAGAGAAAGCTGGCAGAGATACTGTAGCACTATAGGGAGATCAACAGCTGTGGGGGATGTATGGGGTATGATCAAGGCTATGAGGGGAGTTGAGATGAGATGAGATGAGATTCAACTTTATTGTCATTACACATGTATGAATACAAGGTAACGAAACGTGACTTGGCATTTGGGCACGCTCTGCAGAGCGCATCCAAGGCCGGGGCAGCCGCTAGGTGCCAGTCAGGGAGGGAATCAGTTAGGAGGGAATGGCAGTATCCAATACTAAAAAGTGGGGGAGTGACTGCAGTAACTGATGAGGAAAAAGCAACAATGATGGCAAAGACTCTGACTCAAATTCATAGCTCAAACAATTTGACTGAAGAAGGTAAAAGAGGAAGAAATAGGACAAGTTAAGCACACCCTGGGGCTCTGGAGGAAAGGTTAGACTTTAGCAGTTCTTCGGATTCTCCTTTCACTCTAGATGAAATGGAAACAGCAATAAAGAAATCAGGATTAACGTCCCCTGGGAAAGACAATGTCTGTTACATCATGCTGAAACATCTAGGGACTTTGACAATGAGGAAGCCATCGGAGGTCTACAACAAATTGTGGGAAAAGGGAAAGCTCCCAACTGCATGGAAAGAGGCTGAGATTGTTCCTGTAAGAAAACCAGGAAAGGATCCCTCAGACCCAGCGAGCTACAGACCTATAGCTCTAACATCACATCTGTTAAAAGTAATGGAGAGAATGATTACAGACAGAGTTTCCTTTTATCTCGAAAGTAGAGGAATTTTGTCACCGCATCAGAGCAGATTTAGAAAAGGAAGTAGAACTATGGATCCTGTTGTGTGCCTGGAGACAGAGATACAGAAAGCTCAAGTTAATAGAGAATCAGTAATTGCAGTGTTTTTTGATGTGGAAAAGGCGTATGACATGTTGTGGAAGGCGGAGCTAATGATTAAGCTAAGTATGATTGGAATTTCTGGGAGAACATTCAACTGGATCAAAGATTTTTTGTTTAATAGGTACATTCAAGTTAGAGTGGGCAGAACCTTATCAGATAGGTACTTGGTGAAAAATGGCACTCCCCACGGTAGTGTTATAAGCCCAGGACTTTTTTCTATTATGATAAATGATGTTTTTTCTGGTGTGAATAGTGGCATTGGCCATTCTTTATTTGCTGATGATGGGGCATGATGGAAAAGAGGGAGTAATTTTAATTATATAAGAGGGAAAATACAAGAGGCAATACGTGCTGTGGAAGGGTGGTCATACTCTTGGGGATTTAAATTTTCTGTGGAAAAATCAAAGGTTGTTGTATTTACAAGGAAAAGGGTAGCTGATGCCCAGTTAACAATGTATGCTCATGAAATAGAGCAAGTCAAAGTTTTCAGATTTTTGGGTGTCTGGTTTGATGTTAATCTAACTTGGAGGGAACATATTCAAAATATGACAATAAAATGCAAAAAGGTGTTGAATGTAATGAGGTGCTTGATAGGGGCAGAGTGCGGTGCTAGTAGAGCTGCTATTAACAAGATTTATGTTGCGTTAATTAGGTCTGTATTGGACTATGGGTGTACTGTATATGGATCTGCTTCCAAAACCATTTTGAACTGTCATGGTCTGAGTGCCGATATCGTCCGCGCTCAGGTCATGCAGTATTTTCCTCCCGTTCTGTAGCAGTTTTCCTTATGGCCTTCCCGGGCTCTTATTTTGACAGCGTCTCGGTGGGGCTTCCGGCTGTCAGAGCAGAGTTCCTCAGTGACAGCTGTTTGCCATTTCAGCTGATGACATCCTCATCAGCTGATTATTCCTCTTGCCTATTTTAGGGAGCAGCTTAGGTTACTCCGGGCTGCGACCTCGCTCACATATGTCAACATTGGTCTCCCCGACGTTCGGCTGAAGCCCCTAACCCTGGCTTCAGTCACTCCCTTGATCCTCCATGTTCCCAGTAAGTTTCTCCTTGTTCTCAGTATATCGTAGTGTGTCTTAGTCATAGTTTTTATTTGTGTTTTGCCCCACAAGGCTCATTATTTTGTATTGTACGTATGTCCTTCGTTAATAAATGTGCAAACTCTAAAGCTGCCTATAGCGTCTCATTAGTGGTCCGCCACGACCGCGCCATGACAGTAGGTTGCAGCTAGAACGAGACGCCGGTGACCGTGAGTTTGCTTAATTTGAGCTTGTAGTTTTCCCCTTTCTGCATACCAGTGTGCTGGGAGATGGCGTCGCCACGCAAGGGCTACGCCATAAGCCTGGGCTATGAGCTGGTGATGGCCCTTATCAAGATCGACGGGATCATTTCCAGCGCTCGCAATCACACCGTCCCCAGCGCTTCACGCTGGTACCTGGACCTCGCTGAGGCGACTATTAACTGCCATCCTCGCTACGCTGACCATCCTGAAATCACGGCGAGGATAGCGGACATCTCTGCTTTCCGGAAGAAGCTCCGTGGGCTGAAGGGAAACTCTGGCAGGAAGCCGAAGAGGAGACATCCTTGCTCCTCATCTCGGGATCCCATTCCTGTCTGCCGTCCAGTCCAGGAGTTTGCACCACCCAGGGGTCATCCCCAGTGGAGAAAGATGTCAGCCGGGATTCCCTTGGCAAATCGTCAGCGAAAACCCCGTCCTGACCCAGTTCCGTGCAGCCGCACGAACTCTGTCTCCCAGCCAGCTGTAGCCTCTACGTCTCGTCAGAGGGGTAAGACAGCCGTCGCAGCCTCCGGGTTGTATGTGCCTCGTCCCCTGCCCGCCTCGGCTGTTCCTCCCTCCTCCTCGACGCTCTCTCCAGCGGCGGAGAACTCCACGAGTCCTGGTCCGGCTGTGCCTGTCATCGATCTGGTGCGAGTGGCTCCTCCTCATCCTCCCGGAGGGCCCTCCCTCACCATCCAAAGGGGAAGAGAGAAAACGAAGCCCACAGCAGCAGCTTCCATCAGTCCTCAGCGGATCAGGCAAGTGTCTTTTCATTCTTTTTCTTTACTGGGTGAATTGCCTTGTCTGATTCCTGAGGGTGGAGTTCGGGGTTCTCAGTCCCCCGAGCCCTCTCCACCTGCTGTAATCATTAATTGTGAACCTGCTACCTGTGTGTCTGAACGAGGAAGGAGCCTGCAGCCCTGGAGTGCCTGGTCCCAGCCCCACAGCCACGTCATGGGCAGAGGAGGAGGGCGGACTGCCAACTGGAGCCTGCGCCGACGACTAAGCGTCCCCGGGTCTCCTCGGAGGACTGGTTTGACGCCTGCTCCGGTCGTCGCCTTGGAGGTTCTGGGTTCATGTCTGGAGGTCGTCCCTGGTGCTGCGCCAGCCCAGTTGGGGTTTGTCGTGGGTAGTGTTCCGGCCCAGTCGGGGTCCAATGTGGGTGCAACGCAGACCCAATCGGGGTCCGTCATGGGCGCTGTTCTGACCCAATCGGGGTCCAACATGGGTGCAACGCGGACCCAATTGAGGTCCATCATGGATGCTGTTCTGGCCCAACCGGGGTCCGTCGTGGGTGCAGCACGGTCCTGCTTGGGATCCAACGAGAGTTCAGCGCCAGTCCGTGTGGAGTTTGGAGAAGGAGCTGCAGATCCTCCGCCAATCGACACCGAACTGGTCCCTCTTTTCCCCGTTTCCTTTTTCCCTCCATCGGGTGCCACGGGGATTCTCCATAATAGACTCAGCTCTTCCTTGCTATTCCTCGCGATAGGGAGGCCATCTCCAAGTTCTACCCTGCGGTCCTGGTGGCCTGATGACGCGGGTCGGCCGCCTGGGAAACTGCTTCGCCAGTTTGGCATTCTGGGTCGGCCACCCGACAAACTGGACTTTTCGTTCGGCGACCTGGTCCGGCCCCCAGAGGTACTGTTTCTCCGGGCCTGGGACTGGGGTAGACCGCCCAAACTCTTTCTTTCCCCCTGCTAGCGATCTGGACGCTGGATGCAGGTAGACCCCCTAAACTTAGTTTTGCTTTATTTCTTTGTGCTCTGTCTGCCGTCATCCCTGTAGGGTTTTTTTTCCCTCCCCTGTAGTTCTGGGATGCCCTTGTGTTTTTCTTTTTTTGATATGAACTATATTGTACTGTGTGTATATCACCGCTCTTTAGCATGTTTTTTCGTTCTCCTTCTTTCTAGTATTATTAGGGTACGTTGTATTTTTTTTTCCCCTTCTTGCCTTGAGAGAGAGCAGTCGCATTTTTCTTCCCTCCTCCCCTGCCTTCCTGATCTATTCCCAGCTTTTGCAATGTTGCGTTTTTGTCTGTGTTTAGTCGCTCTTCTTCTGCTGAATCTTAATCTAAACGGAAATTATGGATTTGGAAGCGGCTTAAATGTGCTATTATCACTATTTTCAACAAGAATTGGGCCAAGGGGGAGCCCAAGAATTGGAACCTACGAGAGACACATGGACATTGGAATCCATGCGTCTATGGCAATATTACTGGCTATGATCTCAGGACTTCTATTTTTGGCTGTGGAGTTCCCTGATGCATCAGAAATTGAAGGAAGGTGAGAGAGCGGATCAAGCGGACCCAGCCAGCTCCTTCATCAAATTCGACCAGTTGGGGAGGGCACGAGTAGCGGCAAACGGTGAACTGAATGACAGTGATTCAGTGAAGGAATACATTTGAAAGCCCTGTGCTCTCTATGGAAAAACAGTTTAAGCCTGCATATATAATGGAAGCACAGAATTACACGGGTGAGGACAAAATTCTACTCTCTGAGTGCACTGTGCTGATTTGATTTGATTTGACCTTGTTTGCCCCGTGTTTACATTCCTCCTGACTGAGATTAGCGGAAGAACCGGCTCTTATGTCTACCCATACAATCAACAATCAGTTGTTGTCGTCAGCGGATTGGACTCTCAAGGACAATGCCCATGTGCCTTCTGCAAGCAAGAGAGAGAGAGAGATAGACTCTGAACTCTGGACTTGTTTATAAGTCACATGATTATAACATCTATCCACTGCCAGGAGGCGCCCTCTGCTGCTCACTAACAACTGTTACATTTACACTACACAATGACATGCAAATATACACACACTGCTCTCCCTCCCTCTGCTGTGTGATTGTCCACTACTGCTAAATATGCATTGAGGTTTTTTTTGCCTGCAATCAAAATTTCGCTTACCCATTAAGCGTCAATTTGATAAAACATGTTTTTTTTTCTCTCGCCTATTGTGTCATATCATTTCTTTTCTTTTTTCTTTTCTTCTTTATGACTGGCGCCTAGCGGCTGCCCCGGCCTTGGATGCGCTCTGCAGAGCGTGCCCAAATGCCAAGTCACGTTTCGTTACCTTGTATTCATACATGTGTAATGACAATAAAGTTGAATCTCATCTCATCTCATCTCATTTTGGTGGTTCCAAGGTTGGTGGTTCCAAGGTTATAAAATGCTCCTTATGGCATGCGTCTCAAAAAGCCTCTGACAACTAAATCCAACTCCTAGCCTGCCCGTGTGGTTTAGTTTCTAAGCCCGGTGGAACTGCTTTTACTAATAGGAGAAGGGGCGAGGGCGAATTTCTGGCACCTTAAAACCAGATGCTTCGGGTAGATGGTGGCCCATTAACCTGGGAAGGTAGCCCATCTAGGGGAAGGTAAACCCTGATTTCAAACCTCCGCTGCCTTGCAGCATACCCGGTCACGGGAAAGGCTTCGGGAGTCAACCCTGAGGAAAAATCCGGAGTTGGAGTCCCTAAGGCAGTTCTCTGTTGTGCTCAACATCATTCTGGCAGCTCCTACGATGGCACTGGTGCCAAACTGTAGCAGCTCTGCTGTTCCTTTGGATTCATCAGTGACGTGGAGAGGGGGGGACATGCTGTATGGGCAACATCTTGTCTTCCATATCTTCCTGCCCAGGCTTGAATCCTACCAACGCCCAACGCTGGAAGGTAGAACACCGGATCACTGGAGAGGACACTCCAGCTTCGCCTTCGGCATAGACAAAACACGGGGAATGACAGTTACCGGTTATAAGCCACCACTCAACTGGCGTTGAGCGTGGCGCCAGGGGTTGTTCCCGATGGTGGGAGGGATCATTTGATCTCACTGGACAGCTACCACCTGCCTCAAGCTGGGCAGCCCCCAGCCAATAAGGTGTTGTTCCACCACAGCCTGCTTTCCTCATTGGGTGCATGGGGATGAGGTGAAGTCCGAACGGCAGGCTGAGAACCTTCGCACCAGGCAAGACAACAAAACAAAAGAGACCAACTCTAAAACTGGGAACTTGGAACGTCCGCACTATGATGACAGGACTAGCTGCTAACCTCAAGGACATCAGCGACACCAGGAAGACTGCCGTCATCAATAATGAGCTGAAGAGACTGGAAGTGGATATCGCCACTCTCCAGGAAACACGGTTGGCTGACGCAGGCACACTGAGAGAGAAGGACTACATGTTCTACTGGCAGGGAAAGGGCAGCGACGAACACAGAGTGGGCTTCGCAGTGAAGAACTCTGAAGCCTGAAGATGGTGGAACCGGGCAGCAATAGCTCTGCACGACTACTCACCCTCCGCCTTAACACCACTCAAGGCCCAGTCACCCTCGTCAGTGTGTATGCCCCAACACTGACAGCCACACCAGAGGCAAAAGATGAGTTCTATGAGAATCTCGCAACAACTGTCAGGATCATCCCCAACTCTGAACAACTCATTCTCCTTGGAGACTTCAATGCCAGAGTGGGTTGTGACCACGACTCCTGGCCCTCCTGTCTTGGACCATTCAGCATGGGCAGAATGAACGACAACGGACAGCGGCTGCTCGAGTTCTGCACACATCATGATCTGTGTATCACAAACTCGTTCTTCAAGACCAAGCCCCAACACAAGGTTTCCTAGTGACATTCGCGCTCAAAGCACTGGCACCAGCTGGACTTGATCCTGACCAGGCGCACCTCACTGAAGAACGTGCTAATCACCCGCTCATTCCAGAGTGCAGATTGCGACACAGACCATTCATTAGTGTGTTGCAAGGTCAAGCTGCAGCTGAAGAAATTCCACCGCGCCAGACAGCTTGGAAAGGCACGGATTGAAACCAGCAAGATGGCCCAACCAGAACTTGTCGAGCAGTTTGCCTCCACCTTTGTGAAGGAACTTGGTGAACCACAAGAAGGAGAGGCCGCAAGGCCTAAGTGGGAAGAGCTGCAAAACATCATCCATCGCACAGCCTTGGCTATCTTTGGGAGGAAGACCTTGAAGTCACAGGACTGGTTTGATGCCAAGTTGACCGTGATGACCCGTGTCATTGAAGTCAAGCGCTCAGCACTTGCTGAGTACAAGAAGTGCCCAAACGAGAAGAATCTCCAGATCCTCAGGGCTGCGAGAAGCAAAGTTCAGCAGACTGCTCGGCGCTGCGCCAATGAGTACTGGAATCAGCTCAGCCAAGACATTCAAACCGCTGCCATAACAGGGAACATCCGTGGTATGTACGACGGCATCAAGAAAGCACTTGGTCCGGCTCAGAGCAAGACGGCCCCCCTCAAATCCTCCACTGGGGAGATGATCACAGAAAAGAACAAGCAGATGGAGAGATGGGTGGAGCACTACTCCGACCTCTACACCAGACAGAACACCGTGACACCGTCAGCCCTTGATGCCACTGATTGCCTGCCATCCATGGATGAACTTGACGCCGAGCCAACCATCGATGAACTCAGCAAGGCCATTCGTAGCTTGGCCGCTGGCAAGGCACTTGACAATGACGGTATACCCCCCGACCTGATCAAGCTCTGCAAGACCGCCCTACTGCTGCCATTGCATGACGTCCTCTGCCAGTGCTGGAAGGAAGGTGCCATACCACAGGACATAAGGGACGCCAAGATCATCACCCTCTACAAAAATAAAGGGGAGAGAAGTGACTGCAACAACTACAGGGGCATCTTCCTCCTCAGCATTGCTGGCAAAGTCTATGCACGAGTTGTCCTCATTCGTTTACAGAAGCTTGCCGAACGTGTCTACCCCGAGTCTCAGTGTGGATTCCGCGCTGGGTGATCGACGGTGGACATGATATTCTTCATCCGCCAACTCCAGGAGAAGTGCAGAGAACAGAACATGCCCCTGTATGTCGCCTTCATCGACCTCACCAAAGCATTCGATTTGGTCAGCAGAGAGGGTCTTTTCAAAATCCTGCCAAAGATAGGATGCCCACCAAAGTTGCAAAGCCTCATCGAATCATTTTACACCAACATGCAGGGGATGGTGCAGTACGACGGCAACGTTTCAGAGCCATTCAATATACACAGTGGAGTGAAACAGGGCTGTGTACTTGCGCCAACCCTCTTTGGGATTTTCTTTGCTATGCTCCTGAGGCATGCCTTCAGCACAGCAACAGAGGGAATCTACCTTCCGCCCTCAAAAGAGAGCAGACGCTTTTCTTCCCAGCTCCGGCTCCTTATCTGTCTCTCTCCTTCCCTAACTGACTGGATCCCAGCTTGCTATCGTCTGTCTGCGTGTCTTTACTGCTGACTATCGAACGAAATTATGGATTTAATAAGCTGGGCTTTGAACGCAATTGACACTGTCTTTTCAACTAGGAAATCTGGCCCGGAGGAGCCAATCTGTCCCGCAGGCACTGCTGCTGCGGGTTATTTGAAGGACACAAGTAATTGGAAACTCTTGTGCCTGTGTGATCTTTCTATTGAAGATATTGAAGATTTATACCTTTTCGGAGCAATGGTCAGCGGAATTCTACTGATTGGATTTGGGATTGTTCTGGTGTACCGCAATTGAAGAAGATGGACGGAGCCTATCAAAAAGCGGACCCGGCGAGGCTCACCCATCAAATTGAACAACTGGGCAGGACTCTGACAGCGGCTAATGGAGAACTGTACAGGAAAATTGATTACATCACGATCACGCTGAGAGCTGTCCATGAATTGATTTCAACGCCTGGCCATGAAGGATTTGGAGCACTGAATCCGTAAGAGAATAGAAAAGTTTTTTCTCTGAAGTCAGTGCTATTCGACCTGTTTCTTTCGACGCCCTCAGCACTCAGTCCTCCAGATAATCTGCAGTATATTTGTTTTCATAACACTGGCGGGCAGCATTTGACTCTCAGGGACAGCCAGCTGTCTGGCAAACTATTCCATCTGCCGTGCCAAGGACATGTGCCTCTGCTCAGACGGTAGTCATAACATCTGCTGCGGGAAGAGACTTTTTGTTGTCCTCCAACTGATCGCCACTGATTGCATCCAACACTCACACACATTGATTCACTATACTGACTCGAAGATTCACTCACTGCTCTCTTTGTGTCACTGTGTAGATTCTATTGTCTGTTAATTGTGCATTGAGAGTTTTTTTTCTTGTAATCATAATATCGATCATATATGAACTTTATTCTGATAAACAATGCTTTTTTCTCTCTCCTATTGTGTTCACCCCGCCCCCCCCTTTTCCCCCATTGCTTCCTGTTCCCTTTCTGCTGACAGGCGCCTCCATGGCTGCCGCGTCATTGAAAATGTCACATGACGTTCTCAGTGTCAAGTCAAATCCCTCGTATATTTACACTTGTGAATGTACTTGGCAATAAATCTTTTTCTGATTCTGATTCTGATACAAGATCTGACGGCAGGCTTTTCAACCTCGCCCGCCTGAAAGCCAGAACCAAAGTACGTGAGGCTCTAATCAGAGATATGCTGTTCGCAGACGACGCTTCAGTCGCGACCCACACCACACAGCAGGAGCTTCAGACCCTGATGGACCGCTTCTCCCAGGCATGCATGGACTTCGGGCTTACCATCAGCCTGAAGAAGACTAACGTCTTGGCGCAAGGCACGGAAGCACCACCAACCATCACCATCGACGACTACGAGCTGGAGGTCGTGAATCAGTTCACGTACCTGGGGTCCACAATCAGCAGCAACCTCTCCCTTGATACAGAGATCGACAAGAGGATTGGAAAATCAGCCTCCACACTCGCTTGCCTCACCACACGAGTGTGGGAGAATCCCAAACTCTCTGTCAAAACGAAGATGGCAGTGTACAACGCCTGCGTCATCAGCACACTGCTCTATGGGAGTGAGACGTGGACAACATACACCCGGCAGGAAAGAGATTGAATTCCTTCCACTTGCGCTGCATTCGCCGCATCCTGGACATATCCTGGCAGGACAAATGGGCCTTTTCCACTAGCACGCTTTAGCGCGACACGGGACGGCTCAGCACGCTTTGTACGCTTTTCCACAAGCCCCAACACGGTTTAACATCCGCGATTCTCAGCCCCGCTCCAGGGCAGGGTACAGCAGTGCTGAGCTGTGCCGTGTTGTGACGTTAACAGACTGGTCGCCGCTGATTGGTCAGGTCGTAACCGGCGCTGATTGGTCAGGTTGTAACCGCCCCTCTCCTCCTCCTCATCTACCAAATCTTCACGACCTTCTCAATAAAGTTTTTGAAAAAAAAAAAAAAGAATCTTCACGACCGCCTTTACTCAGCACGCAACCACTGTTGGCGGTTTATTTTCAGTGTATTGCTGTGCTATTTTCATTTATTCTCTATCAAAAATGGCTTCGTGTAATAAGGGTGTTCCATGGACCAATAAGGAGGTGCAGTGTCTGCTCACTGCATTGTCAGACGAACATATGCAGCGCGAGTTAGACGGAGCCGCCCGGAATAAAAAAATATACCGGGAGGTCTCGACATCGAAGTCCTTTAACGGTGAGTTTTAATTTTTTTTATTGTGCGTTTTTTCGCAAATATATTCGGTAAGACGCTCAGTTTATTTATGCAATAAAAAAGCTGTTCATTTGTGGATGGATCGCTGCTTTATTGCAGCACACTGCGGACTAAAGCTTTTATTTTAATTATTCATGTGAACAATACGCTGAAATAAGCTTATGTATTCTTGTTAAAAACTATTGTCTTTTCTGTATATATTGCACTTTCGTGCTGTATTTTATTGTGTGCATTTTCCTTGTAGAATCATCCCACGCGTCCGCCGCGACAGCCCGCACGGATTATTCAACCGAGCCTTCCTGACCCACAGCTGGCAGAGACGCCTTCATTCATCCGAGTCGTGACCCAGTTTGGGAAGCTGATGTAGAGACTCAGTGGTCGGCGTGTATAAAATGTCGATTAACCTTCATGTTGTGTTGCAAAGTTTTTTTTTTCTTTTAATATTTTGTATATAATAAAATGGAATTGTTTTGGAAAGTGTGGCTTGTCTGTTATAACACTGAATTATAAAACAGTATAATTACATAGAAATTCCATTGCCTAATCTGATCAAAATGATACTGATCTTCCTGTCAGGGGTCAACCATTGTAAAGGTAATGTAATTTTTAACTAGACCAAAAAACAAATGTTTTTGTAAGCTTTCTGTTCTTTTTATTGAAATATCATAAAAAATTAGCCCCACATGATCCAGTTCTAAACTTTGGGTACATTTTTTATGTTAACTTATAAGAAGTTGCACAGTTGGACTTTAAAATGCAGCAGGAGAGACTGATCAAGCTTACAAGTCAAAGTAGGTAAAAAAGTAAGTATATGTAAAATGAATGTTCTATCGGCATTCCAAATTCAGAGAATTACAATACTTTAGAAGGAGTGTAGCATCATCTAAACGGAAAATAATAATACTGTTGTTCCAAACGTTGACCTGAAGGTGAAAAACATGATTTTTTTTAATTCAGTACATCCAAAATGCCCTAGGATGTAAAAAATAATAATTTGGTGTAGTCCAGTGTGCCACCGTCTCATTATTTAATATGAATAAAAACAAGTTTCAGCTCATTATTTCTAGGTCATTTGGCAGTTAATTCAAAACAAAAGTGACTTGTGTTGTTGCAGCTTAATTATGAGATAAAATTAATTGTGAGATAAATCCACAGAGCGAGCAAGGCAATAATCCTTGGATCCTTTTTTGTCTCGTGTAAATAAGGACTCAGTCGGGTGCATAACGTCACGGGAGTGTGGCCCCGCCTCGCTGAGAATCTGCTGCTGCCCCGCTTCTAAAACCTCCTAACACAAACCATCACAGCACAAGCACAACACCGTGCTAATGGAGACAGAAGCATTCTGAGCCGTACTGAAGTCAATCGAGCCGTACCGAGGTGTGCTGGGCTAGTGGAAAACAGGCTAAAGTGTCCAACACAGAAGACCTGTCCCGCGCCGACCTTCCCTCCATGTTCACTCTACTCAGGCAGCGCAGGCTCCGCTGGCTAGGCCATGTTCACCGTATGGAGGATGGCAGAATCCCCAAAGACGTCCTCTACAGAGAACTGGCGACTGGCAGGACAGACGCTGGCCACCCCCAGCTGCGCTTTAGAGACGTCTGCAAGAGAGATATGAAGGCCCTGTAGATCAACACAGAGCACTGGGAGGACCTTGCAACGGACCGCTCCAAATGGAGAGGCACCCTGACCAGACAGCTCAAGGCGGGTGAAGAGAAACTGACTGCTGCAGCAGATGAAAAAAGGACCCGCAGGAAGAACCGCCACAGACCCAGCAGCATGGAGACCATCCACAAGTGCGACCTGTGTGACAGGGACTGCCATTCGTGCATCGACCTGTTCAGCCACAGGCGGTGCTGTTCCAGCAGTGTAGACATCTAGGATTCTCTTCCATGGTCATCATAGACCGAAGGAGGCCGACGATGTATTTTGGTATGTGCCTGTATTTCAGTTTCTCCCTCCTCTATTGTTTGAGAGGTTCTTTTTGTTGCTTATGCCTGGTTATTTGTATTATTTGTCTGGTATTAGGGTACATTGTATTTTGGTAATGTGCCTGCATTTCAGTTTCTCCCTCCTATTGTTTGAGAAGCTCTTTTGTTTCCTATGCCAGGTTATTTGTATTTATCTGTACTATCTGTATTTAACCGCTGTTTAGCGTGTCTTTTTTTTCCCCTTCCTCTGTTTGAGAGATGCTCTGTGGTTGCTTTTTTCCGTTGACTGTGTATCATGGTTTTTAGGCATAGTATCTGTTATTTGCCTCCATTGTTCTGTTTTTGCATTTTCTCCTGTGCATTATAGAGTATATTTGTGGTTTTGCTTTTTCTTTTTCCCCATGCTCTGCTGTTGCATCATGTTCTTGTTTTTTTCTGTATTGGCCCTTGTCATTTTTTCCCAGTTACGATCAACAATAGTGAGGACAACTGTATTGCCCTGAGATGGAGGGAGACTCATAATGAAATCCATAGCTATGTGTGACCAGGGGCAACTTGGAACAGACTAAGGGTGAAGGAGGCCAGCGGGAGGTGAGGTGTCCAGTTTGTTAGTAGCAGAAACCTGGCATGCTTTCACAAAGTCCCGCACATCAGCCCACGGGGTTGGCCACCAAAAAACTTGCTGCAACAGTTCAATGGTACGGGAGATTCCTAGATGGCAAACAAAGAAACTGGTGTGCCTCCACTGGATGATGTCACCCTGAAGGGCAGAGGGAACAAACAGACGGTTATTTGGGCCTCCCTCAGGAATGGGCTCAGAGGACTGGGCCTGCCAGACGCTCTGCTCAATCTCCCAAGAGAGAGCACCTACAATGCAGGACGAAGAAAGAATGGTTTCAGGAGAAGAGGAGGTAGTAAGAGGGAGAGAGGAAGGTGACAAGCCGGAGACGAACTGGTGAGAGAGAGCATCAGGCTTAATATTGTGGGACCCAGGCTGGTAAGTGATGGAAAGATTGAACCTGAGGAAAAACAGGACCCATCAGGTCTGCCTTGATTTTAGTCTTCTTGTTGATCTTAAATACTCTTAATTTTTGTGATCAGTCCAGACAATGATGGGTTGAGTGGCTTCCTCAAGCCAGTGCCTCCATTCCTCTAATGCCAGTTTTATGGTCAACAGCTCTTGGTCCCTTTTAAAAGAAAAAAACTTTGCAAATTTATGAGTAAAAATTAACAAAATTACATGGAAAAAATAACAAATTTGTGTAGAGAAAGTTGATGAGGAAAAAGTTTTAAATTCAGAAGAAGATCCTAAATTATGAGACAAAAAAAAAAAACCTTGCAGATGTAAAGAAATCAGAGGGAAACACTCTTTAAGCAGGACTTTGTAATGTTTTTAGTGGATCCAAATTAGAGTCAGTAATTGGTTTAAACACACTGAGACCATGAAAATGTAATTTCCTGTAATTTCCCAGTTTGGGATCAATAAAGTACATCTATCTATCTATCTATCTATCTATCTATCTATCTATCTATCTATCTATCTATCTATCTATCTATCTATCCAAAACAAAAATTCATGTTATAGCCATGAAAAATAGAACGTTACTACACTAATGATCAGGAAAGTTTCTCTATACAAACAATTAATTGGTCAAATACTATAAATAAATGTGATACTTTAAATATTGTTCTACTTCCTCTTGTTTTTACCCACTTTCAGTAGCTTAAACACTAAGTGTGTTAAGCCTATACAAACCAATTTCAAACTACATATTATCTCTTCTTACAGCTCCTAATCTGTGCCCACAGAAAGTGATTCTGGTGACCATCGCTGTTGTATCACTCTTGGCTAACATCATCCTCATGATCTACATTGTCTTCCTTCGGTGAGTTTCTGTAACTTGTTTTGTGTTTTAAAGTTTTTGTTCGTTAATTTAAAACATTATTTCTAATAAAAATCATGATTCCCTTTTTCCAAAGAAGATCAAGAAAAACGGAGACACCAGACCAAGAGGACAGGACGTACATGACTCTGCAGAAAAGAGAAGAATCACCTGAATATGATGTTATTGGACAGTCTATGGATTAGGAAGCGAAACAGAGTTTGTTACTTTTATGTTTTATTTTGAGGACACACACTGATAAATCCTATTTTTAATATACATGTATTTTTATGTGCTTTTTATCTCAGTTTTCTATTCAAGAATGTGGGACAGATGATGCAGTTTTGTGTTTCCTAGCAATCAAATGGCCACATTTACAAAAATGTAAAAGGAAATATGTAGTGTGTATTTGTATATATTAAACATGTGGCTCACTGGTTTCTTGGTTTCTCTAAAGAATTTTTTTCTCTTAACATACTTTTCATCTTATTTCATAATATAAACAATCTGTTCAGGGAATAAACAGAGGAAATCACAGTGAAGAGCAGAAAAAAACATAAAATACAACAATTATGGTATCATTTAAAGTAGAGTAAATGAATTAAAATTGAATAATGAATGTTTCTTCTAGCACAAAAATCTTTTTTCCAAACACAATATTGTTGCAGACAAGTAACATCAGACTGTACATAAAAAAAGATGTATTTTACAAGTTGGAGTATATTCAGAAGTGTTGGAGCTCAGCAGGTTTGTGCTGGATTTGATCACATTACCATTATACCTGAACAGAACAAATTTCATAAAGAGGAACGCCTCTCATAAAGCATAACTCAAGTTGAACAAAAACATGAACTCTTTATAGCTATTGCACCTTCAAAGTTTGTCCACTGGAGGGAGACATTCACTCAGGATAATCCATTATGTCAGGGGTGTCCAATCATGTGCCATGGAGAGCCAAGACCCTGCAGGCTTTACCTCCAACCAGTGTGTTCAGCACCAGATTTCACTGAACTTCTTCCCACTGATAGCTGATCAGTGAAAACACCTGCTGAAGCAACTGGGTAGAAGAGAAAACCTGCAGGGTCTTGGCCCTCCATGGCACATGATTGGATACCCATGCATTATGTCCATCCATCTTCTTCCCCCGCATTATGTGATACATAATAATAGGCAAGTTTATGTGTGTAGCACATTTTAATGCTTTACATAAAACATTAAAGTATTACAGCAATTTGAAAAAAATAAATACATAAGAATTTAAAAGCAAACTAAAAATAAAGAGAAACAGAACCAAGCTAAAATTGAATAAGATAAAGTGCAAGAAATAAAAGTTCCAGTGCATAAAAAACATAATAACTTGCTATTAAAAAATCTATTTGCACATTAAATGTGTGATTTTGATTGTACTCATCTTTTTTTGTTGACATTTGCTTGTTTTGCTTTGTTTTGTTTTGTTCTGTTTGCTTTTTTAATACTATTTTTGACATTTCAGTATATGGTATTTAAATTATAATTTTGGTACAAACTCACTGTTCACTCACACGTTCAAAATAAAACAAATGGAATTGATTTGAACTGAATTAATATGGACCAAAATATCTGAGGAATATTTCCAGCATCTTGTTGAATCTGTGCAATGAAGAATTAAGAGAGTTCTGAAGGACTCGAGATCCATCCCAGTAACTGAAAGATGTACCTATTAAAGTGGCCATTAAGTGTGTACAGAATTAAAATTGATGGATTTCTGTTGTTATTGGCAGTAAAATCATCACAGTGACCTCTAAATAACTTAGTAGTCAAGTGTTTTATTCCCAAAATCCTAAATATTGTCTCGCTTGTCTTGCCTCTCATTAACAGGCTTACCAGTTTGGGTAGAACTCTACTGTTACAACAGATACTGTGTCACACTTAATGGAGAAATGCTAACAGTAGAATCTGGACTCTGTGAGCTGATCCCATGCTTTCTCTACCCATTATTTTACACCTGCACACTCTGGTTAAAATGAAAGCCATATATAATCATTTGCATGCACACTGAAACATTTCAAGTCTTTTTGATTTAATTTTGATGATTATGGTTAGTTTTTAAAATAAAAATTACAAATGATGACATTCTAATTTAGTGAAAAGCAGTGCAATACCTCTCCCCCTCTGCCATCTTAGGGCCCTATTTTGACAGTCATCAGCGGACTTTTCCACCAGACTTCCCGCCATACGCCAGTGTTTTCTGTTTCTGTCAGTGCATTGTCTGTTTTTTATGCTTTGCGTCATGCCATCTAATTGCCAGTGGACAGTGTGCCTGCTATGCGTTAAAAGGTGGAAGCTCATTTCAAAGAGATGTGGCAGCACACAACTTAATGTGCATTACTATTATAGCGCATGTCATGACAATCCGCTTCTGATCAGGAAAAAAAAGGTCTGTCGTCAGAAGCACATTGTTTAATGCTATTTCAGTGGTGTGTTTTGAAATTGTGTAGCTCCAGAGCTCATGAGGAAACTGCATGCACTGGGATCTTCTTTCATTTTAATGGATAGAGTTGTAACAGTCATGATATAATCACCCCTCATTTTAATCATATGGTGATAACACACTAGTTTTTTTTGTTTGTTTGTTTTAATTGCATCCACACTCTCATTTTAATTCCAGACTTACCATTGGAGTCTATAGATTAGGCATTAATGTATGATTTTTTTTTTTAGCTGAATAAATGAATGAACAAGGAGTGTGCAGTGTTTTACTTTTCACTGTAACTCCCCAGAAAGACAGGAGATGCATCCACATCTGCCTTGGCCACACAGCCTGAGTTTCAGGCTGAGGTTGCCTACATCACACCTAGGGTCGCGGGTCTCCCCCAGCAAGCTCCCCGACTGCCACCTGTCAGCCCCCAGCAGAGGCCGCCGAGAGCGGGCTTGCTTCGTGGCAGGGGTTGGTGGCAGACTGGAAGCCATGCCAGATCTTATTCCCTCTTGCCACCCAGGAGGGACTGAGACAGAGAGCCACAAACATTGGCAGATGCCTGCACAAAATGGGGGAGACCCTCGGTTGGCAAAAGCAACAAGAGAGGGAGCACTCCATCTCCCCACAGGCCAGGAGCAACTTTCACACCATCGTTAATGAAAGTTTATGAAAGTTTGCACAGGCATCATCCTCTTTTCCTGAACTTTCAAACCCATTCATGTCTGTGTGTTCCATCCATGCACACTACATTAAACCATTCAGCTGATTTTTCAGCTCAGAGTTCTTCCCCATTTGTTCTCTCTAAAGTAATTAAATGGTCATCAAATGTGATTGATGTCTTCCTTATTACCAAGCAGCATTACTATCGTGTACATTTTGGCTCACACTCACGGGTTTTGGTGAGTGCAAAACCTGTCTTAAAACCTCATGATCAGAGTTCACTTTAGATAATGCTCCTCTTCGCATTAACGGGATGGGCAGGAGTGCTTAGGATAGGATAATTAGACTGAATAATCATTCCGGCCTCTTTGCATCCTGCGCCGGGTGGAAAGTTGATTTCTATGCTGTTGTGATAAAGAAATTAACTTGGAAACACCCATAAACAGGTTCTGCATCAGTGACAACTGACTGACCGACTGCGTCGTTGTAATACGACCTCAGTGTGGCTTGGCATTTAAGCCTTAATTTGGTGTTTTGATGTTGTTGATGAAGAGCAGTACAGAGTGAAATAAACCAAAATCATAACAGCATGATCCCATATAGGTTAGAAGTTAAGGATTTATTTTTATTTGTCATTCATCCTATTTTATTTCAAACTCTGATTAATTTTCAACCCTCATTCACTGAAATAAAGCAAAATTCTGAAATGTCCTCAAAAGATAAAAGGGTACTTCAGATCAGTGGCAATACAACTGTTCAGACTGGAGATGTTCTGAATTGGACCTGCAGCATAGAAAGTTTCCCTCTTTCTGTTATTATGTGGAAAATATACAACACAAACCTTCACAGTAGAACTTATACGGACCTGCTTACTGACACTGATCAGCTTCAATTCTCATCTGTAATGTGACCACAGAGAATTCTGGACAATACGTCTGTACAGCTAAACATCTGGACACACCTGTGACTGCAAATGCCAATGTGACTGTGACTTCTAAGTTGACAGTACAGAAATTTTTAAAATCCTGACTCACAAAGAAACACAGCTTTGTATATTATTCTCTTTATGTGCTTGCAGGTTTTTTTTAACTAATCAAGATGGCCTCTTCTGAAAAATCAGCCTGAATGTTGCCTCATTACCATGGTGACAGGCCACACAGTCACCAGCACAATGTTGCATACTGTAAACAACCACAGTGACACAACATACAAGCAACATACAGTACATACACTACCTATACATAACTTTGCATTATATGATGCTTAAATTTTTTTTGTATCCTGTAAAACTTAGGGTTATGGGAGAGTCCCCCCCCCCACCAGCAGGGAGTTAATAAGTGCTGTTTATCATTCTTCCTGTTTTTGAGGTAATCACTATTCTAAATGCAACCCAGCCACAGGGGGTGCACAAGCCAGTGTACTCCTAGTGCCTGTCCCAAGCCGGGGAAATGGGGAGGGTTGTGTCAGGAAGGGCATCCGACGTAAAACCTTTGCCAAATCAAACATGCGGATCATGACGAACGAGACTTTCATGCTGGATCGGTCGAGGCCTGGGTTAACAACGACCGCCACTGGTGCTGTTGACTGACAGGGTGCCGGTGGAAACTGGGCTACTGTTGGTCAAAGATCGAGGAGGAGGACAGGGCAAGGCATGTTCGGAGGGAGAGAGAGAAAAGGAAAGGTAGAAGTGTGGAGGTGAGAGTAGGGGCATTCAATGTAGGGACTATGGTAAAGGCAGAGAGTTGGCTGATATGATGGAGAGAAGAAAGGTACATATACTGTGTGTTCAAGAAACCAGATGGAAGGGAAGCAAGGCTAAGAGCACTGGAGGTGGATTTAAACTGTTCTACCATGGTGTAGATAGGAAGAGAAATGGAGTAGGAGTAATCTTGAAGGAAGTGTATGTGAAGAGTGTTCAGGAGGTAAAGAGGGAGTCAGACAGAACCATGAGTTTGAAACTAGAAGTCAAAGATGTGATGTTAAATGTTGTTAGTGCGTATGCCCCACAAGTTGCATGTCAGGTAGAAGAAAAAGAAGAATTCTGGAGTAAGCTGGATGAAGTGGTAGAGAGCGCTCCCAGGGGGGAGAAAGTGGTGATTGGAGTGGACTTTAAGGACATGTAGGTGAAGGGAACAGAGGTGATGAGGAGGTCCTAGGTAGGTATGATCATAAGGAGAGAAATGTGGAAGGACAGATGGTTGTGGATTTTGCTAAAATTTTGCAAGGTGGTGGCAGGGGAGAATGTAACTAGACAGCATTGAATGGTACTCTGTAGAATGACTTTGGAAAGCAAGAAGAGGAAGCAAGTGAAGGCAGAGCCAAAGATTAAGTTGGGGTAGTTACAGAATGAAGAAGGTCGCACAGAGTTCAGCAAGGAGTTTATACAGGCTCTGGGCAGTAGTGAAGAATTATCAGATGACTGGGAAAGTACAGCAAAAGTATTGAGGGAAATGGGTAGAAAGGTATGTGGTGTATCTAGTGGACACAGGAAGAAAGACAAGGAAACGGTGGTGGAATGAGGAGGCACAGGAAAGTATTCAAAGGAAGAGGTTAGCAAAGAAAAAGTAGGATAGTCATTGAGATGAAGAAAGTAAACAGGAGTATTTGGAATCTAGGCGCATGGCAAAGAGAGAGGTGGCAAAGGCAAAGGTATATAGTGAGTTGTATGAGATGCAAAACACTAAGGAAGGAGAAAAGGAGTTGTCTCAACCGGCTAGACAGAGAGATCAAGCTAAAAAGGATGTACAGAAAGTTTGGTTAATTAAGGACAGAAATGGTGATGTCCAAACAAATGATGAGTGTGTTGTGAAGGTGGAAGGAGTACTTTGAAGAGCTGAAGAGCTCTTCTTTGAAGTACTTTGAGGAGTGCGGTGGCTGAATGGTTAGCACTGCGGCAGCACAGCAAGTCACCCTTGGCCGGGGGATCCCGGGTTCGATCCCAGCCCCTGACCAACAGTGATCTGTGTGGAGTTTGCATGTTCTACCGGTGTCTGCATGGGTTTACTCCGGGATTTCTCCGGTTTCCTCCCACATGCCAAAAACATCCAATATAGGTTAATTGGAGACTCTGAAGTAGCCCCAGGTGTGAATGTGTGTGTGAATGGTGAAAGGGCTGGGCGCTGCACCAGTGGCTGCCTCATCCACTCATGTGGATGCCCTGTAATTTCCCCCATTGTGGGACCAATAAAGGATTCTAAATAAAATGAATAAAGAAAATTAGAGCGAGGAGGATGGAGGAAGGAAAGATGGTGAACAAGGAAGTCCTGAGGATTAGCAAGGTGGAAGTGAGGGCAGCTTTGAAGAGGATGAAGAATGGAAAGGTGGTTGGTCCAGATGACATATCTGTGGAGGTATCAAGATGTTTAGGAGAGATGTCAGTGGACTTTTTAACCAGATTGTTTAACACAATCTTGGAGAGAAAGAGGATGCCTGAGGAGTGGAGAAGTGTTTTGGTACCAATTTTCAAGAACAAAGGTGATGCTCAGAGCTGTAGTAACTACAGAGGCATAAAGTTGATCAGCCACACTATGAAGATATGGGAAAGAGTTGTTGAAGCCAGGTTAAGAGGAGAGGTGACAATCAGTGAGTAGCAGTACGGTTTCATGCCAAGAAAGAGTACTACAGATGCAATGTTTGCTCTAAGAGTACTGATGGAGAAGTATAGAGAAGGTCAGAAGGAATTGCACTGTGTAATTGTGGATCTAGAGATATGATTATAACTACAAAGAAGGTAAGCAAGTGGTTTGACAGCTCAACTTTGGTTTTGTCATTTTGAGTAAATTTCACTACAAGGCATAGCCTGCTTACTTAGATCTATTGGTCGATACTACTATAGTTTAAGTACCACACGTTCTCAATGATTTGCAGTTTTATTTTATACCAGCCTACTCATCAATGGCCTTAATTACATGTGTGTGTAGCTCAAGCTTCATTACCAATATACAAAGAACTATAGCCTAGATCCAGGCCTGCCTGTCTGTACCTGCCACTTCAGGGTTTAGACTCCTGTCAATTAGGCTAGAACTTGAACAATGCACAACACTATTTAATTATGTTATAATATAGACTTACTGCTTTAATCCAACAATTACGTCCGTCCGGATCCTTCAGCTCCGTGGGGAATATATATAACGTGAAAGACAGCGGACATGTGCACACGCTGGTCCCAAAGTTACACGCATGTATGCTGCAAGTTTGCTTTTTCCGCCGCTCTAGATGATACATGCCGTTCCACACTTCACTACGGCACAATGTGCACCTGGCATAACGGAGATTTAAAGCTTGAAGCAGATTTTAAACGGCAATTGTTCAGGTGTGACAGTACTGTCTCAATACAAAAGCAAGGCGGCTACCGGAATGTTTGGTAGTCGTGAACTTTGAACTCACATAGTCTGCACATGCGCACTCGTAATGCGAAAGTCGCTTATTGAATTGAATACATGAGAGGGAGGCATGTGCAATGGTGAAGATGCAAGGAGTAGAGGTAGTGAAAGTAGATGAGTTAAAATACCTGGGGTCAACCATTCAAAGCAATGGAAAATGCACAAGAGAGGTGAATAAGAGAGTGCAGGCAGGGTGGAGTGGGTGGAGACAAGTGTCAGGGGTGGTTTGTGACAGAAAGGTAGCAGCAAGAGTGAAAGGGAAGATTTACAAGATGGTAGTGAGACCTGCTGCGATGTATGGTTTGGAGACGGTGATGGTGACAGAAAGACAGGAGGTGGAGCTGGAGGTGGCAGAGTTGAAGATGCCAAGATTGTCATTGGGAGTGACTAGGAGGGACAAGATTAGAAATGAGTATATCAGAGGGACAACTCATGTTGAGTGGTTTGGAAACAAAGTAAGAGAGGCAAGGCTGAGATGGTTTGGACATGTGCAGAGGAGGGATAGTGGATATGTTGGACATAGGATGTTGAAGATGGAGCTGCCAAGCAGGAGGAGAAGAGGAAGACCACAGAGAATATTCATGGATGTAGTGATGGAAGACATGCAGAGGGTTGGTGTTACAGAGGAAGATGCAAGGGATAGGGTGAGATGAGGACAGATGATCCGCTGTGGCAACCCCTAAGGCACGGGTGTCAAACTCATTCCATGGAGGGCCAAGACCCTGCAGGTTTTACCTCCAACCAGTGTCTTCAACAGGTGATTTCACTGAATTTTTGAAGCAGTGCACTGTGCATTGTGTGATGCAATTGCAATGCACTGTGTGTGTTTATATATTTACATATTTATTCCATCTAGCTACAATGCTCCGCACTGTGTGCATTTATATATTTACATACCTATTCCATCTAGCTACAATGCGCCGCACTGTGTGTGTGTTTATATATTTACATATTTACTCCATCTAGCTACAATGCTCCGCGCTGTGTGTGTGTTTATATATTTACATATTTATTCCATCTAGCTACAATGCTCCACACTGTGTGTTTATATATCTATATATTTATTCCATCTAGCTACAATGCTCCGCACCGTGTGTCTATATATTTATGTTTATATGTACATATGTATACTCGCTGGTCTTGTTTTTTTGTTTTTTTTTCTTGCCTTCTGATTGTTACTCTGAGTGTTGCTATCCCTGTACTGTTGCAATCCTGGAATTTCCCCATTGCCGGACTAATAAAGGCTTATCTTATCTTATTTCTCCCCACTGATTGCTGACCAGTTTAAACACCTGCTGAAGACACTGGGTGGAAGTAAAACATGCAGGGTCTTGGCCCTCCATGGAATGAGCTTGACACCCCTGCCCTAAAGGGAGCAGCTGAAAGAAGAAGAAGAAAAGTAGAAGACTATTCTAAATGCAGTACTTGAACTGTCCACAGATATTTTATATTGTCTCTGTTTTAAAATCATATGGGTAGGGGAGACTGGGGACACGTAACATTTTTGACATTTCTGTCTCTAACTTTGAGGTCTTTTAATCCACTGTGTTCAAACTGCTATATGAACTAGCTTCAAGTGTCTGCTAATAAATGACCTAGAAAATGTCTGTGCTCTCTCTGGCATCCGTCGGTCTCGGGAGACTATGGAGTTGCGCTCTGGGTGGTTTTGATGCAGCGTCGGTGTCGGTTGTGACTGAAAAGTCCGATGCAGGAGTGGCAATCCTTGCCGCACTGGACACAGGTGAAGTCCGTTGCTGGTCGGTCTGCCTGGCCTCGGGGCTTTCTCCTCTGTTGCTTCACCTCAGCTTGCTGTATAAGTGACTGTTCAAAGCTGGACAGGCCGTTCTGCACAATCTGCCTCCAGGCCGTCCGGTCTGAGGCTACAGCTTCCCACGTGGTGAGGTTGACATCCATGGCCATCAAGTCCCTTTTGCAGACATCCTTGTAACGCAGTTGGGGTCTGCCTGACGGACGTTTGCCTTGAGCTAGGACACAGTAGAGGAGATCCTTGGGGATCCTGCCATCGTCCATGCGTATCACATGCCCCAGCCAGCGCATGCGTCTCTGCTTCAGCAGCGTGTACATGCTGGGGATTCCAGCTCTCTCCAGGACGTTGTTGTTTGTGACTTTGTCCTGCCAGGTGATGTGTAGGATGCGACGGAGACAGCGCATGTGAAATGCGTTGAGCTTCTTTTCCTGTCAGGCTCGCAGGGTCCAGGACTCGCTGCCATACAGGAGGGTGCTGAGGACGCAAGCTCTGTAGACCTGGATTTTGGTATGCTCTGTCAGCTTGCCATTGGTCCACGCTCTCTTTGTCAGTCTGGACATGGTCGTAGCTGCTTTGCCGATGCGCTTATTGAGCTCCGTGTCGAGAGAGAGGGAGTCAT
Organism: Pholidichthys leucotaenia; assembly: GCA_020510985.1. Classification (NCBI taxonomy): domain Eukaryota; kingdom Metazoa; phylum Chordata; class Actinopteri; order Cichliformes; family Pholidichthyidae; genus Pholidichthys; species Pholidichthys leucotaenia. Next base: position 93,090,963 of record CM035849.1, on the reverse strand, counting down.
TGATAGTGGTTCCCAGGTAGACAAAGTCATGGACAACATCTAGTTCATGATCGAAGATACTGATACTGGGTGGAGAATCCATGCCTTGTCCCATGACCTGTGTTTTCTTCAGGCTGATGGTGAGTCTGAAGTCGTGACAAGCCTCTCTAAAACGAGTCATGAGCTGCTGAAGGTCCTCGGCTGAGTGGGCGGTGATTGCTGCATCATCTGCGAAGAGTAAGTGATGCAAACATTTTAGCTGGACCTTGGACTTTGCTCTTAGTCTGGAGAGGTTGAAAAGCTTTCCATCCGATCTGGTTCTAAGGTAGATGCCCTCTTTGGCAGAACCAAAGGCGTGTTTCAGCAAGACGGCAAAGAAGATTTTGAACAGAGTCGGTGCGAGAATGCATCCCTGTTTCACTCCACTTCTAATATCGAAGGCAGATGAAGTTGAGCCGTCAAAGACGACTGTGCCCTTCATGTCATCGTGAAATGATCGGATGATGCTGAGCAGCTTGGGCGGACATCCGATCTTGGAGAGGATTTTGAAGAGGCCATCCCTACTAACAAGGTTGAAAGCCTTAGTCAGGTCAATGAAGGCTACGAAGAGTGGCTGCCTTTGTTCCCTGCATTTCTCCTGCAGCTGTCTGAGAGAGAACACCATGTCGATTGTAGACCTGTTGGCTCGGAACCTGCACTGCGATTCGAGGTAGACTCTCTCTGCCAGAACTTGAAGCCTCTTGAGGATAACACGAGCGAACAGCTTCTCAACGATGCTGAGGAGAGAGATGCCACGGTAGTTATTGCAGTCACTCATGTCACCTTTGTTCTTATATAGTGTGACGATGTTGGCTTCCCTCATGTCCTGCGGCACTTCGCCTTCTCTCCAGCACAGACAGAGGATTTCGTGCAGCTCCGTGATCAGTGACCCTTTGCAGCACTTCAGAACCTCGGCAGGGATGCCGTCCTTCCTGGGGGCTTTGCCGGTGGCAAGGGAGTCAAGGGCCTCGCTCAGTTCATCGATGGTCGGTTCTCCATCAAACTCCCCCAGTACAGGCATACACTTGATGGCATTCAGGGCATCGTCAGTGACTATGTTCTCCCTGGCATACAGCTCAGAGTAGTGCTCTACCCAGCGCTCCATCTGTTGTGCCCGATCCTGGATTACATCCCCTGTGGCAGACTTTAAGGGAGCGATTTTCGGGACTTCCAGGAAGATGGCGGAGAGCCATAATGCTTAAACAGAGAGCTCTCCCTAGCCGGATTAAAAACCATCGGTAAATGGCCAACTCGACATAAATGGATCAATAAACCAAGGGATGAAAACACGAAGGAGCCGGACACACGGACAAAAGCAGGGTAAAATTAAAGAATTCCTCTTCAACAACGCAGGAGAAATCGCTGAACACGAGGCCCAAAAAAACGAGGTGACCGCAACAGGGAAAATGGAGGACGCCAAACTCGATACCATGAACACTGGCATCGCCAATTTAGGTAAAGAGTTAAAAGACTTCAAGCGGCAACTCCAACAGGATTTAGCGGCTCTTAAGGAGGAGCTGAAAAAAGAGATGAAGGAGGAAATTATGGGCCTCCGAAGAGAAATGGAGCGCAAGCTAGCAGAAAACATGGAGGAGCTGCGCTCTCAACGGGCGTGTATGACAGAAGCACAGGCCCGAATATCGGAGTTGGAAGACTGGAAGAGCGAGGCAAACGAGCAGCTGCAGACCCTGACGGCACAAACGCAGAGGATGCAGGAAAAAATAACCGACCTGGAGAGCAGGTCCAGACGGAGCAACATACGCATCTTCGGGATCCCGGAGGGCATTGAAGGCAACTTGATGACGAAATTCATGGATCAGTTCTTAAAAAAAGAGCTGGAGCTGCCTGGTGAAGCGGACCTGCAGATTCAACGAGCGCACAGAGCCTCGGCACAGAACCCGAAACCAAACTCTCCACCCAGGTCAGTTGTGGTAAACTTTCTGAAATATGATGTAAAGGAAAGAATCCTGACACAAGCGTGGAAAAAAAAGATACGAATCGGCGACAAACAGATATTCTTTGATCATGACTACCCGACAGAAATTGTGCAGCAGAGAAAGAAATATGCCAACATTAAAAAAACGCTGAAAGAGAAAAAAATTAGATTCCAAACGCCGCTAACGAAGATGAGGATTCATTGGGAGGACGGCGTGAAGACATACAACACAGCCAGAGAGGCAGCGCGGGACATGATGGAGCGGGGCTTTGTGGTGAGCGTGCCGGAGGAAGCGGCTGGAGCAGCGGCGGCACTGAACGCATCACGACAGCCGGAGTGGAGGCGAGTGAGCGGCAGAAGAAGGGAGGAGACGTGGAGCAGCGAGCCCAGGAAAAACTGCAAGGCTTTCAACTGAAAGCCTAGATTATAACAAAGATTAAGAAAGGCACAGAAGAAATGAAGGCCAAGAAGTCAAGATAAAAGAGAAACAAACGGCTAGGAGAGGTTTAAGTGATTTTTGTTGGACATTTCTAGACTAATGACTATTACTTGGATAGTAAATACAGGTCTAGGGAGGGCCCCTCACTCGGTGAGGACATTCCCTCCACCCACCAACAGGGACCAGTGGGCAGAAGAAAGGCCCAAAGTACGGAGGTCGAGATTTTTTAATGTGTTTTTATATAAATATGTGTTATTTTTGTTGTTAAAGAGGTTAGGAGCACAAGTTAAAAAAATGGAAAAACATGAATATGGGTAAAAATCTTAAGATAATGACACTAAACGTGAATGGTCTGAACTCACCTGTTAAAAGGGAAAGAATAATAAGAAAATTCAAGAAGGAAAAAGCCGAAATTATATTTATGCAAGAGACACATTTGAGCAAGACAGAACATGTGAAACTTAAAGAGATTTGGCTATAAGAACTCCTACTACAGTTCATTTAAGGGAGGAGCTAAAAGAGGGGTTATGATACTAATTTCAAATAAAATACAATTTGAATGTGAACAAGAAATCCAGGATAAAGAAGGCAGATATGTAATAATAAAGGGAAGAATAGATGGTATGCAGATCACATTAGTGAACATCTATGCCCCACCAGAAAGTGACAAGGGTTTTTTTCAACATCTGTTTGATCTCATAGCAACACACAGTGAAGGAGTCCTAATTTGTGGAGGAGACTTAAATGCTGTCATGGATCATGAAGTTGACACAACAAGTGTTAAGAAGACAAAAAAACATGTAACAAAGTTCATAAGAACCTCACTGGCAGAAATGGGTATGATAGACATATGGAGGGACCTGCACCCACTCGAAAAAGACTACACACATTATTCAGCAGTCCATAAAGTACACTCTAGAATAGATAACTTCCTTATGAATGAAGGTGACAGACACAGGGTGAGAAATTGTCGGATTGGAGGGGCAGAAATATCAGACCATAATCCTATATACATGGAAATATATTTAAACAATAGAAAACGACAAACAACATGGAAACTTAATGTAGGACTGTTAAATGATGAGAAAATGAAAGAAAGAATAAAAATAAACATAAACGAGTATATCCAAGAGAATGACAATGAAGAAGTGGACCCAACAATACTATGGGATGCACTAAAAGCCGTGTTAAGAGGTAAATTAATTGTTGAAACAGGAAAAGCAAATAAGTCTAAACTGGAAACATATGAACAAAGATGTGAGAGACTGAGGGAATTAGAACGTAAACATCAAAGCACAAATGACCCAAAAATATACCAAGAAATTAAAGAAGAAAAAATAAAGATAAAAGAAATACAAATAGATGAAATTGAAAGGAAAAATCAATCCGCACATCCAACCCCCCTCATACAAGGTAACAAACATTAAAGGAGATGCGTATTCAGCATGTGGTAAATCATTTCATGGAACAGTCATAATATTTGAAACAAATAAGTCTTTTTCAATTCAATTCAATTCAATTCAACTTTATTTATATAGCGCCATTTCACAACAACAGTCATCTCATAGCACTATCAACTGTAGGGAGGACCCCCACAGTTGCAGAAAGACCCCAGCAATCAGGCGATCCCCTGTGAGCAAGCACTTGGCGACGGTGGAGAGGAAAAACTCCCTTTTAACAGGAAGAAACCTCCAGCAGAACCAGGCTCAGGGAGGGGCAGTCATCTGCTGCGACTGGCTGGGGGGTGAGGGGACAGAGAAGAAGAAAAGAACAGACATGTAGAGAGCAAACAGCACGATGGGGACTCAATCTATGGGAGAGAACAAACAAATGTTAATGACCAGCAAAAAAAAAATATTTCATAGAGAGTGAGGAAAGGAGTGAGGCCCAGTGCATTACTGGAGGTCCCCCGGCTGACAAAACCTATTAGCAGCATAACTAAGGGAGGGTTCAGAAACACATGATCCCTCCCTAATTGTAGGCTATATCAAAAAGGTAGGTTTTAGCCCTATTCTTAAAAACAGAGATCGAGTCTGACTCCCGAATCCAGATTGGCAGCTGATTCCACAGGAGAGGAGCTTGATAACTGAAGGCTCTGCCTCCCATTGTACTTTTGGAGATTCTAGGTATTACAAGTAAACCTGCATTTTGGGAGCGTAGTGCTCTGTTAGGATGATACGGTAGTATCAGATCTTTTAAATAAAAAGGAGCCTGATTGTTTAGAGCTTTGTAAGTAAGAAGAAGGATTTTAAACTTAATTCTAAACTCTATGGGAAGCCAATGAAGGGAGGCCAGAACCGGAGAGATATGATCTCTCTTTCTAGTACCTGTTAAAACTCTTGCTGCAGCATTTTGGATCAGCTGAAGACTTTTTAAAGATGTTTTAGGACAGCCTGATAATAAAGAATTACAATAATCTAATCTCGAGCTAACAAAAGCGTGGATTAGCTTCTCAGCATCACTCTGAGACAAGATGCTCCTAATCTTGGCAATATTACGCAAATGATAGAAGGCAGTCTTAGAAACAAATTTAATATGTGAATTGAAGGACAAATCCTGATCAAAAATAACTCCAAGGTTCCTCACAGAGCTATTAAGAGAAAGAGTAACTGCATCCAAACTGAAAGTTTGATTTGGAAAGGAATTTCTAAGGTTTTTTGGACCAACAAGAATGACTTCAGTCTTATCTGAATTTAATAGCAGGAAATTACAAGTCATCCAAACTTTGATTTCCTTAAGACAGGCTTCTAACTTGGCTAATTGATTAGTATCATCTGGCTTCATTGACAGGTATAATTGTGTGTCATCTGCATAACAGTGAAAATGTATACAGTGCTTTCTAATAATGTTGCCTAACGGAAGCATATATAAACTAAAAAGAGTAGGGCCAAGCACAGATCCCTGTGGAACTCCATGACTAAGCTTTGAGCTGAGAGAAAACTCATCATTTACATGAACAAACTGGAACCTATCAGATAAATAAGATCTAAACCACTGCAACGAAGTTCCATTAAGTCCAACATAGTGTTCTAATCTATCAAGTAGAATATTATGATCAATAGTATCAAAAGCTGCACTAAGATCTAAAAGGACAAGTACAGAAACTAGTTTTTTAATAAAAAAAAAAAAAAAAAAAAAACTTGTTAAAATAGAAATGTGACAATAATCCACATGTTCTCCTCATACTAACAAATACTGTTTTTGCGTGAATGTTTGATGTGATGGGGGTGGGAGGGTGCACACAATTTCACAGGGTTTAGGCATAAAAGGAAAAAAAAAAATCATTACAAGTTTGGATTGGGTTCTGAAACTCACGTTAAAAGCATGGGACTACTTTCAGTGGTAAGAGAGGGCCCTCAACACGTAACAGAGTTTGAGGAATTTCCCTCAGGGCCTTCACTCCATCAAGGCTCTTACAGGGTCTTTAAAAAGACCTCAGCTCAGGAAGTTCTTATGACAGCTTTTTGTTTTAAAGTTTTTTACACTATGTTCTTAATGTTTTTCTTGTTTTTAATGTTCTTTCAGTTTCTGAGTAGCACAAAAGAGGGCCACCACACAGTTATACTAAACAAAACAACACAATGGAGAAACAGGGTGTAACCAAAATAATTTCATATAATGTAAAAGGAATCCTGAATCCAGTTAAAAGATCCAAGATTCTAGGCAAAATGAAAAAAGACAAAGCAGGAATAATATTTTTACAAGAAACCCACCTAACAGACGTGGAACACAATAAACTCAGTAGACAAGGGTTTAAAATGATCTCTTCATCTTCATATAAATCAGGGAGGAGGAGGGGAGTAGCGACATTGATATCAACCAAAATTACATTTGAAAAAAAATCAGAACACAAAGATAAAGAAGGGAGATACAGTTTGGTAACTGGGCGGCTAGAGGGAGAAGATATCACCCTGCTGAATGTGTATGCTCCCCCAGGGGCTAACTGGAAATTTTATAAAAATGTATTCGACCTAATGATAACTAAAGCTCAAGGTTTAGTGATATGTGGTGGGGACTTCAATCTTAGACTGAATCCATACTGGGATGCTTCTGGTAATTCCCCACATCAAAATAACACCCAAAACAGGAAGACTCGGATGCTACTAAAAGAATTGGGAATCTGTGACGTGTGGAGGGAACTCAACCCCAGTGTAAAAGACTATACATTTTACTCAACTCCACATTCATCTTACTCAAGGATTGACTATTTTTTTATGTTTAATAGAGACATTGGAAGAGTAAAAACATGTAAAATTGGACTGATGGATCTCTCCGACCACAGTCCGATCTACATGGACTTAAATATCCAAAAATACACAAATAATACATTTTCTTGGAGGTTAAATTCAAATGTCCTGAAAGGACCATTGAAAGATGAATTGGAATCAGATATTCTCAGATATTTGGAAGATAACGATAATGGAGAAGTATCCCCTTTAATACTGTGGGATGCATGCAAAGCTGTAATAAGAGGAAATATTATTGCAAAACTGGCAACCCAAAAGAAACTAAGACAAGAAAAACTATCCACATTAGAGTCAGAACTTAGGAACCTAGAAAAAGAACACAAAGGCAACACTCATTCTACTGACTCGCTCAAGATTAAGGAAATTAAAAACCAAATAAATGAGATCTACACAATAGAAATCCAGAAGAAACTTACATTTCTGAAACAAAAATACTATGAAGCAGGCAGTAAATCGGCAAAATTGCTAGCCTATAAATTGAGGAAACATCAAACAGAAAGAACAATCTACAAAATCAGAGACCCAGTATCAAAGGAAATAAAATTCAGAATTCAGGATATTCTTAAAAACTTCGAGAATTACTATAAGAACTTATACTCCCACAAAAAACATAAAAACGCATCCGAGGCATTCCTAAACACATTAAACCTTCCCCAACTTACGGAGTCACAAAATAAAACACTACTGTCAGAAATACATCCTAAAGAATTGGAAAAAGCAATTATGAAACTTAAAGCTAACAAATCCCCAGGAGCTGATGGCTATACAGCAGAGTGGTACAAAACCTTTAAACAGCAACTATCTCCTCTCCTCCTGAAAACATTTAATTATGTCCTCCACACAGGGGAAATCCCCCCCTCCTGGAGAGAAGGGGTCATTGCAGTTATACCTAAACCTGAAAAGGATAAACTAGAGTGCTCCAACTACAGACCAATCAGTGTACTAAATCAGGACTATAAGCTTTTTACCATTATCCTTGCCAAAAGGTTAGAAAATATACTGACAGACCTAATTCATTTAGACCAAACAGGTTTTATAAGACAAAGACAGACACAAGACAACATTCGACGCACTTTACACATAATTCATCATATAAAAAAATATAACTTAAATGCAGTCATATTGGGATTAGATGCTGAAAAAGCATTCGATTCGGTTGACTGGTCTTTTCTATATAGAATCTTATCCAGTTTCAATTTTCATAACAACTTCATTAGAACTATACAGGCATTATATAAAAAACCAACAGCTAAAATAAGGATTAACGGTAATTTATCATCATCTTTTGAACTGGAAAGAGGATGTCGTCAGGGCTGCCCCCTGTCTCCACTGCTCTTTGCAATCTTCATAGAACCTCTGAGCCAATGGATAAGACAAAACCAAAAAATTCAAGGTATTACACTTGGTCAGAAGGAACATAAAATAGCACTCTTTGCTGATGACATTTTAATATACCTAGGGCAGCCGGACACTTCTTTACCAGAACTAACCTCAGTTTTTTCAGAGTATGGAGATTTATCGGGGTATAAATTAAACATGCATAAAACCCAAGTTTTAACATTCAACTATGACCCAAATCATTATTCACTAAGCAAACTCAAAACTAACTGGGAGTTGGAATCTATGAAATATCTGGGGGTCAATATCCCGAAACAACTCAACAAAATTATATCACTAAACTATGATCCACTGGTGACAAAAATAAAATCTGACCTAGCAAGATGGAATATGATACCATTCTTGGGTACTGCACAAAGAATTGAAGCAGTCAAAATGAATATACTTCCACGTCTTCTATACCTTTTCCAAACAATACCGGTAGAACCTCCCCAAAAAACATGGCAGGAGCTGGACAGAAGGATCTCAAGATTCATATGGCAGGGCAAGAGACCTAGAATCAGATATAGAACCCTACAGCTAAACAAAGACAAAGGTGGGCTCGCGCTGCCAAATATCAGGGACTACTTTAAAGCCGCACAAATTAAAACTTTAGTAGAGATATGTAACCCAGTCTACACTGCACAATGGAAGGAGATCGAATGCCAAATAACAAGTGACATCCCCCTACAGGCGATAATAGGGAACAATGCCTTACCTAAGCTTTTGAATAACACTAACCCGTGGATAGAGACCCCGCTAAAAATTTGGTTTAAGATAGTCAGAGAGAATCAAACTAAAGAGCCCTATCGACTTCTGCAATGGATCGCCTATGATCAGGACTTTACTCCTAATAAAACAGACACCAGATTTAAAAAGTGGAAGGAGAAAGGGCTGATAAAATATTACGATTTTTTTAAAGGGCAAATCTTAAGAAGTTTTGAAGATTTGAAAAAACAAGGCCTAATAAATCAAGACCTCTACAGGTTCTTCCAGCTTAGACACCACATAAACAATATACTTAAAAAGGAGGTTTTGGAAAGGGCCCAGTCAGGTGTTCTGAAGGTCTTCTTAATGGCATATAAAGGGATCCCAGGGATCAGATACATTTCTAAAATATACCAAGGTCTTCAAGACTTAAAAGGAGACAACACATCTTATATAAAAGAGAGATGGGAAAAAGAGGGGAATTTCACTTTACAACTGGAAATATGGGAAAAGCTAAATAAACAGCAATGGAAAAGTACCTCATCCCTGCAGTGGAGAGAATTTGGATGGAAAAACTTGGCAAGATTTTTCAGAACACCTGCACAAAACAAATTTACCCATAAGGGATTGAACTGTTGGCGCTTGTGTGGTGAAAAGACTGCAAATCATTTTCATGTGTTTTGGTCATGCCCAGTTATCCACCAATATTGGACCAAGGTACAGACAATATTGGGGAAAATATTCAAAATTACAGTCCCCTTTTCTTTTGTAACTTTGTATTTGGGTTTACTACCGGACTCACTGGAAAGACGAGGAGAAAAATACTTATTCAATGTTTTAATATTGGCAAGCAAAAAAGCTCTAACTAAAAAATGGATGTTGAAGGACTGTCCTACACCTGAAGATTGGACTAACGTGATCCAAGACATTTACTCGATGGAAAAGTTGACATTCGCACTGAGACAGGACATGGATGGGTTCATGAACTTTTGGCAACCCTGGACCGCATATGTGTCTTCCATTAGATCTAATCTTTGACAAATACCATTTTAATAATGGTTCCGCTCTTAGTTCCAACGCTACTCAGATGCTCTTTTATCTTTATTTACTTACTTTTTCTTTTTGTTTGTTTTTTACTGGTTTGTTTGGTTTTTTTTATTTGTTTTTTGTTTTTTTTTTCTCTTTAATTTCACTTTTTCTTTCACTTTAAAAAAAAAGGGGTGTTGTAAGAATTAATCTTCCAATGTTGTCAGATATCAGAAAATAAGGGAACATGTGATGAAAATGTAAACAATGCATTGCTGTAACGACCTGTATACCCTTTACAAAAACTTAAATAAAAAAAAAATGATGAGAAAATGAAAGAAAGAATAAAAGTAAACATAAACGAGTATATCCAAGAGAATGACAATGAAGAAGTGGACCCAACAATACTATGGGATGCACTAAAAGCCGTGTTAAGAGGTAAATTAATTGTTGAAACAGGAAAAGCAAATAAGTCTAAACTGGAAACATATGAACAAAGATGTGAGAGACTGAGGGAATTAGAACGTAAACATCAAAGCACAAATGACCCAAAAATATACCAAGAAATTAAAGAAGAAAAAATAAAGATAAAAGAAATACAAATAGATGAAATTGAAAGGAAAAATAGATATCTAAAGCAAAAATATTATGAAACGGGACCAAAAGCCACAAAACTGCTGGCAAAACGGTTAAGAAAACAACAAACAGTGAATAATGTATATAAAATTAAAGACCCCATCACAAATAAAACCACAGTTAACCCAGAAAACATCGAAGAAATATGCCATAATTTCTATCAAGAACTATACTCGCAACCTGAAGAAACAAATACTAAGGATATTAAAAAATTTCTATGCACATTGGACTTGCCATCAATAGGAAATCAACAAAATGAAAAGCTAACAGCAGAAATAACAACACAAGAGATTAAAGATGTGATTAAGTCACTTAAAAACGGTAAATCACCAGGTAGTGATGGGTACCCATCTGAGTTTTATAAACTGTTTATAGAAGAACTCATGCCACAGCTCCTAAAGTCATTTAATTGGACATTGAACAACAACAAAATACCTCCATCGTGGAACGAAGCCATTATTTCAGTTATTTTAAAGCCAGGGAAAGATAGAGAACAATGCGGAAACTATAGACCAATCTCTTTATTAAATGTGGATTATAAAATATATACAACAATTATATGTAAACGAATAAAGACATTCTTGACGGAATTGATGGAAGATGATCAAACTGGTTTCATAGAGGGGCGCCAAACACATGACAATATCAGGAGAACAATACATATAATTAATCAAATACATAAAGAAAAGAAAAGCGCAGTAATAATGAGTTTAGACGCAGAAAAAGCATTTGACAGGGTTAACTGGAAATTCCTATATAGTGTGCTGGAACGCTTTGGATTTAATGAAAAATCAGTACAATGCATAAGGACGCTGTATCAAAAACCTGTGGCAAGAATCAAGATAAATGGTAGCTTAACAGACAAAGTAAATGTACAAAGATCAACCAGGCAGGGATGCTGCTTATCGCCCACCTTGTTTGCTCTGTTCATAGAACCACTGGCTCAAGCGATATGACAAAATAAGAAATTAAAAGGTGTAACAATAAAGGGAGCGGAACACAAGATTGGGCTATTTGCAGACGATATTATAGTTTACCTTGAACAACCAGATGAATCAATAATGGAAATGATGAACTTAATAGAAAATTTTGGAAAATTATCAGGATACAAGATAAACATAACAAAAACACAAATACTGACATTCCACTATAACCCTCTAAACCAGATAACTGATAAGATCAAACTAAACTGGAAACAAAAAGAAATAAAATACCTTGGAGTGAACATACCTAAAGATCTAAGCAAAATCTATAAAGCAAACTATGATAGGTTGGAACAAGAAATAAAAAAAGATATTGATAGATGGTCAATCTTAAATATGGATCTGAATTCAAAAATTGAGACAGTCAAAATCAGCATACAACCTAGATTACTCTACCTCTTCCAGGCTCTACCAACAGAGATTCCAGGTGCCCAGTTCTCAAAGTGGGACAGGATGATATCGAGATTTGTTTGGGGAGGTAAAAAGCCAAGAGTGAAATATAAAACTCTCCAGTTACCAAAAGAGAAAGGAGGCATGGGCCTACCGAGTCTAAAGGAATATTACTACTCAGCACAAATAAGATATATCATATGTTGGTGCGACGAAGGATATGAGGCAAAATGGAAAGAAATGGAAAAGGAAATTGAGGGACTCCCAGTACAAAGCATAATAGGAGATAAAGATGCATATAAGCAAATCAAACAAATAGACCCAATCACTAAATTTACTTTGGAACTGTGGTATAAAATAGTACAAAAGTATAATATAAAGGAAGACATAAAACTACTGAAATGGGTAGCATTTGACAGTCAGTTTGAACCGGCAAAGCAAGATAGGGGATACAAAAATCTGGTGAACAAGGGAGCGATTTTCTTCTGTATAGGGCCCAAGGCCAGCTTGATTCCATCGTACATCCCCTTGATGTTGCCCGTGTCTGCAGCCAGCTGTATCTGGGAGCAGAGCTGAAGCCAGTAGTCACTGGCGCATCGCCTAGCATGCTGCTGGACTTTGCTACGGGCGGCCCGGAGGACTTGCAGGTTGCGTTCACTGGGGCAGGCTTTATAAGCTACCAAGGCGTTCCGCTTCTCCACGATTACTGGGATCATTTCATCGAAGTGACTCTCAAACCAGTCTGCTGACCTGCTGGTTTTCTTGCCAAAGGTGGTCATGGCAGCCTTGTGCACGGCATCTCTGAAGTGCTGCCACCTTTCTTGGGCACTAGCACCGGAACGGCCTGGGAGAGATTCCTCAAGCACGCGTACAAATTCCTCCACTTTCTTCTGGTCGTGCGTCTTACTTGTATCAATGTGAGGCCTGCCTTCCTTTATCGTGCGGTGCACTTTCTTGGTTCGCAGTTTGACCTTGCTACATACTAGGGAGTGATCTGTATCACAGTCAGCACTCTGGTAGCTTCGTGTGATCTGGACGCTGGGTAGACAGCTGCGTCTGGTGAGAATCAAATCAAGCTGGTGCCAGTGCTTGGATCTTGGATGTCTCCAGGAGACTCTGTGTTGGGGCTTCGTGTTAAAGAATGTATTTGTGATGCAGAGACCATGATGGCAACAGAGTTCCAGTAGGTGTTGTCCATTTTCGTTCATCCTTCCTATGCCAAACTGGCCCAAACAAGTAGGCACTAAAAAAACACCGGAAAAACAGTGGAGTGAAAATTTAATGCCTAAAAAAAATCAAATCTAATGCTGCCTTCATTGCAGAGAGGAACATTCAGATTATACAACATATTCAAGTCGTGTTGCAACAGCATGAGCATTTGGAGTTTACGAGCATTACAGCAGCAAAGCATGGCACAGGACTAGTGCCTCACACTCTGGAGTGCTGCACGCGCAGCTGTGCTGTATGATTAATCCATTCCTCTGTGCAATCATTCAACAATGGTGGCAAGTTGGTCCCATGCACTCCACTCTAGATTCATTTCATTCATTTCATTAGGGTCATTTTTGTAGTCGGCACCAACTCTAGCGTTAAAGTCGCCGAGGATGAACAATGGCTCCTGTTTTGGGATTTTCTCTATGGTGGTACTGAGGGCGTCATAGAACTGAGGGTGTCTGTGCAACACAAAGAGAAAATGCATGACTTACAGTAATCTCAAACAAAAGGTGTGAAATGTTACAATTGACCCCATAGTCTGGGTCAGTTGAAACATACCTTGGGGTCAAATGTAACATTATGAAATAAGGACCATGACAATGACTTAAGATATTGAAAGTTTTTCATTCAAAACTTGTAAACAAAACTGCTGTGGCCCCATGGATTACAGCACTTAAACTGCAACTGCTAACATCTGAACATTTATAATAAACAGTACAAAAGGCGCAACTGTGCATTAGTTTCAACAATCAAACAGTGTATGCATTTGTGGAAAGGAGGTTGTATGTGCCAAGTTCTTTAGTCACTGTCAGACATACAGTGGTAACAGGTGTATGGCACTCCTGGAGTGCAGGCTTTGTGGACCCACAGATGACATGTCATGGACTTAACCCAGACTTCTTTTGGCTTTGAGTTATTGAAGTGTTCCATGCAGATGATATAGAAATTGTCAACAACGGAGGAATCTGACTCCTGTGGTTCAATGTTCCGTCTTTTCCCTTTTTTCTTTCCTGGAGTTTTTTTTTTTTTTTTTTTTGTAGCCTAGGATGTTGTTTTGGTTTGTCTTGTTTGCTGCAGACTTTTTTGGGGGGTAAACTTACTTTCCGTTTCACCTTCTCAGATCTCATCCTCTACTGTGCGTCCACTGCCATCTTGACAGGTGTATCACAATATTGCTTTGTTTCCTCCTCCTTCCTGCTAAAGGGAGTTTCCGTTGTCCAGCTTTTGGTAAAGGTCGCACAGCAATTGGGCTTGAGTCCAACCAAGTCAGTCTTTCTTCAGCAAAGCTTGTAGCTTTTTGAGTGGCTGGAGAAGTGGCTTGGTTGGTAGCTGAAGCACAGGCTTGGTCGGAAGATAGAGCAGAGGCTTGGTTGGTAGCTGGAGAAATGGCTTTGTCGGTAGTTAGAGCAGAAGCTGGGTTGCTGGCTGGAACATAGGCTTGGTCAGTAGCAGAGGTTGTGGCCTGAAGAGCTGAATCTGGATGATCTGTTATTTGTGATGGTACAAACTCACATTCCTCAAATATGGCTGGATTGCATGGCCAAATTGCATTGCACTGGAATCCAGCTTATACTACATGTTCTTTGGTGTAGCTGCTGCTAGAAGTGCTGTCTTGACAAAGAATGGTATGTTGTATATTGTCATAGTCTTTCAAGGATTCAGTCTCATCCAGGAATCACTTGCAGTGTTCACTATCCTTTTGAATGACCCATAGATAATGCGATTGAGTAGTTGAAGCTTGTGACTGGTATATGGAAGAAACAATTCTAATTAATTGATTAATGTGTTGCTCAAGAGACATAGCCGAGTCAAAAGTCTTGCCTGGACAGAGGAATCTAGAGTACCCATGTGGTGCTTAATAAGTGGAATCTTATTTTCAAGGAGCGATAATTAATGTCTCTGTCATGTCTGAGTTAAGCTGTAAAAACTTTGCACTAAACCACTGTTTGATGTTTGACAAGCAGTTAGTTAACGATGACAGCATGTGAAACTCAGACTCTTTTAAAGAGCAATACAACTGAATATCGTCAACGTAAAGATGATAAGAAATATCTTTGAACTGGGTAATTATCCGTCCCTGTGGAAAAATGTGCATTAGAAATAAAATGGGTCCTATTGGCCCATCTCACACAAAATGGTCTGCATAAAGCATGTGAGGGAACACACACATGAGAGGAATTGTGCTGCTGATGGCATTGATTGCACATGTGAATGACACCAGTGAACCCCTTTCGGTAGATGTCATTGTGGTACACCCAAATAGGGCACCACATTTGGAAATAATACAGAGAGACTGTCATTTTATTTTTATTTTAAGAGTATCTAAATATATTTTGAGATTGTGGACGATCAATAATATTAACATTTGATATGTAGCCCTGTATAAAGATTTAAGAGTAAGCAGCGGAACCTTAGGCACTGCGGTCGTTCCACCCCAGGTAAACAAATAGGGTGCACTTCCGGCCCCCCCTTTAGTACTATCTGGAGAAAGACACGAGTGGTCCTGTGTTCTGTCTTTCAAAGACTCTTTTTGTATTTTACAGGTCAGTATTTGGTTAAAAATGCCATAAATAAGAGCCTTAAGCTCCGTGTTATTTCTGTGTGTCGCGACGAGTAATACTGTGATGTTGGTGTGGCGTTTTGATAAGTTTTATACAAGTTCAGGCTGCAGTTGGCGCCGGAGATCAAAGGCGAGCCGCATCGCGGTAGCGGTTTCGCGCCAGTCAAATTTAGCTTTGGGAAAGACGGTTAGCTCACATAAAATGTTTTACTCAATACAAGTATATTTTGCTCCGTGTGAATGTAAAAGTCTCCTGATGCTAATTAATAGTCAGAGTGTGTCCTGTGTATATTTGCCTATTGTCAAGTTTGTAAAATAATTTGTTAAGTCCAGGTCAGCTAATCTAAGTGCAATGTCTAAACTAGCCTAAGGTCATAGTTAAGTCCTATGTTTTGTCCTAGTTAATGGGAGTCAGTCTAGTAATTGAAGGTCCTGTATAAGTAAATTGTGATTTGTGAAGTATGTAAATTTGAGATGTCAGATGTAGTGTAGTTTATGCACTGTGTGACTGAGGGAAAAAGAACATTATTTACAGTATGTAAAAGAAGATGACATATAAAGCACAAAATGTGATGTTGCCTGTAAATGAAAATGAAAATGAAATAAGAGTACTATCTGGAGAAAGACACGAGTGGTCCTGTGTTCTGTCTTTCAAAGACTCTTTTTGTATTTTACAGACCCAAGAGCAGACGCGAAGGATCACGTCTTTTCACGCTTTAAAACTATTTCTTTTTGTTATTGTGGTCACCTTCCCGGGACCCGTAACAAACTGTGGGGGCTCGTCCGGGATCTCTCCTCTACAGTCATCGAGGGAAGATCCAGTGATACCAGAACTACGAGACAACGGTTGCCAAGCTGCTACATCAGACACGTCAGTCAGTGGGTGTCCAAGGAGGAAGATCAAAGAGAAAGAAAGGATCTTCAACCAAAAGTGGAACTGCACTGCTGTCAAGAAGGTAAAACGCAGCCTAGTCACTGTACAAATAATACAACACTCGAACTACAGATAGCTAAAGTACCATGTCGACAGCACGAAAAGAACTGATATGGAGCATCAGAGGACGCTTGTTTGCCCTCTCAAGTAAGGATCTTTTCGAGCTAACAAAGAGCCTAGCAGCTGAAGACAAAGACACACAGTTCAGTGAAGACGATAATGAGAGCTGTATGGACTATGTCAATGCATATCTACGGTCCCCAACTCTGCTGAAACTTGAAGATGAGGGAATGAGTCAGTTGCTGATGTTGGATGACCTGCTCACTAAAGTGATACAAACGAGTGGCTCCACCACGCATTCAGCTGATCAGGCTGCAATACCAACCAAGTCAAGTCCTCATCCATCCAAGATGTTGCCAGATCCACCATCACCATCTGCTGTTCCACCAGGCACCCAAGTTAGTGTGAACGCAAACGCAGAGTCTGTAGAGGAACTGAGGAAAGCATATGAGACACTGGGAGAAAGACTAAGACTGTGTGAAGTTGTGACACTCCAACCACCTGTAGCACCCAGTCGTCAGAGCCACTCACAACCGCAGCCAAGGGAACAAGGAAGTCCAGAAAGGCATGTCACTCTCAAAGACCTTTCCTACCTGCCTCGGAGAGAATTCAAGGCTTTTGGAGGACAAATTGGAGACAACAGCTCTGAAATCAATTATAACAGTCTCATGAGACAGATCAATGAAGGATTAAAAGAAGGATTTTCTGAAGCAGAGGTCATGAGGGGGGTACTGAGAATTGTAAAGCCTGGCACGTTCAGGGACATGCTCATGCTCAAAGATGAACTGGTTCTTTCTGAACTTCAGGGCTTTCTCCGATCCCACCTTGGAGAAAAGGCAACAACAGAGATGTTCCAGGAGTTAATGTGCGCCCGACAAACTGAGCAGGAGTCCCCTCAGCAATTCCTATATCGCATGATTGGGCTCAAACAGAAACTCATCTTTCAGTCAAAACAAGCCACTGCAGACATCTCGTATGACCCAAGGACAATCCAGGAAGTGTTTCTGCACACAGTCTATCAAGGTCTGGGAGTGAAGTATGCAGACTTGCGGCAACGACTAAGACCTCTTACATCAAACAACAATGTAACAGATGAAGAGATTCTTAGTGAGGTCACAAAGATTATCAGTGATGAGAATGAGCACCAGCGAAGGTTAGGGCAAACCCCTCGTCAGAAGTCAGCACATAGCGCTGTGATTGCAACAAGGGACACGACAGCCAAAGACCAACAAGCCTCACAGACAATCACACAACTCGCTGCACAAGTAGAGACTCTAACCAAGATGGTGGCAACTTTCATGGAACAGAAAGCTGTAAACTCCTCCCCTCAGCATTCTCAGCCTCCAGCTAACCAAAAGAAAACCTATCTCTGTCCGAAATGTACTGAACAAAGCTTACAGGAGTGCAGTCATTGCTTTGTATGCAGTGAGTCGGGACACAGAGCAGTCGGATGTCTGAAGCGACCCAAGAATCAGGGAAACGGGAATCGGTCTCTGTCAAGGGACAGCCAGAGATCGGTACAGAGCCAAAGTCCCAGCCAGTAAACTCTTCCTCTACCGAAGCTTCAACTCCGTGCCCCAGGCACCAGAGCAAGCAGCCGAGAAAGCAGGTCAAATGCAACAGAAGGAAAGGTCAGATTCCCTCCTGTCAGAGTGCCACCAAATACCAAGCTCCCCTTGTCGGTAAGAAAAGTCTGCTGAAATGTCTAATCGGTGGTTACCCTGCGACAGTGCTGTTTGACTCTGGCTCACAAGTGAGTATAGTTGACAGGCAATGGGTCAAAAAGCACATACCCAACACTGTGGTAAGACCACTCCAAGATCTGCTGAACGACGAGCTTGAGGTTTATGCAGTTAATGGCCAAGCAGTCCCATATGACGGATGGGTCGAGCTTACAGTCACTTTAGCGGGTCACGAAGATCCCAATCTCACTGCACAAGCGCCATTCCTAGTCAGTAAGCTGTCACTGAACCAACCACTAGTTGGAGCTAATGTGCTGGGAGCGATTATACAAGGCCAAGGAACAGATGAGGAAGCCAGTACAGTACTATATAGTCTACTGCGCAGAGCTCTTGGAATGGACGAAGACCAGGTAGTGGCCATGGTAAACTTCATTCAAGTGCCGCAAAGAACTGACTGTGATCCTGTTACACTCAGAGTCGGTAAAGACAACATGATTATCCCAGCTGGCAAAGCAGTACAAATATGTTGCAGGGTGCCCCAGAACTTTGACATCTCTGACCCTCTTGTACTTTACGAACCTGCTGAAGAGAACATTGCTTTGAGAAATTTGAGTGTGGGGGAAGGACTTTTGGAGATTAACAATTCCCAAAGACCTTTTGTAAAGGTCCCCATCTCCAACCATTCCAAACATGAAGTAATCCTGCCGAAAAGAACAGCCCTAGGCACCATCGAACATGTCGCCAAAGTCATTGAAACTGATACACTAGAGCCACCAGAAACCCAGCCCATACTGACATCAGCAACTACAGCAGAGGTACTAAGTAAGACCGCCCAAGGTGACTCTCCTGCCGAGCCTTGGTTGCCACCGGTCGATCTCAGTCATCTAAGCCCAGATCAGCAAAAGTCAGTCGAAAAGGTTCTGATGGAGGAGTGCGAGGCATTCTCTCGCGATAGCACTGATATTGGCTGTATCCCTTCTTTGCAAATGGAAATCAGACTCAAAGATGACACGCCAGTTCAGAGAGCTTACGCCTCCATCCCCAAGCCCCTGTATAGGGAAGTAAAAGAGTACATTCAGGAACTGATAGTGAAGGGATGGATCGTAAAGTCTCAGTCACCCTACGCAGCCCCAGTTATCTGTGTCAGGAAGAAGGACGGATCTTTACGTCTGTGTATTGATTACCGCCTCCTAAACAACAAAACAGTGCCCGACAGACACCCGCTTCCCCGGATCCAGGACCTCACCGACTCCCTCGGTGGTTACAGCTGGTTCTCGATCCTGGACCAGGGTAAAGCTTACCATCAAGGTTTCATCGCAGAGGGCTCAAGGTACCTGACTGCATTCACCACCCCGTGGGGTCTCTACGAATGGGTGAGAATACCCTTCGGGCTGTCCAACGCACCCGCAGCCTTTCAGCGGAGCATGGAAGAAATGCTGGACACGCTCCGTGATGAGTGCTGCATACCCTACCTTGATGATGTGCTCTGTTTTTCCAAGTCATTTAATGGACATGTCCAAGTGCTGAGGAAAGTTCTCCAAGCTTTGCAACGCCACGGGGCGAAGCTGAAGCCTGAGAAGTGTGAGTTGTTCCGCAGAGAGGTTCGGTATGTCGGTCGCCTGGTGTCAGAAGATGGAGTGAGGGTGGACCCCAAGGACATCGAAGCTGTGCAGGCACTCAAACACAGAAGGCCACAAATAGTTGGAGAAGTCAGACAACTTTTGGGGTTCCTGAGCTATTATCGGACGTATGTGCAGGACTTCTCGCGCATTGCCAAACCCCTGTACGACTTGCTCCAGGTAAAGTCTGACACACTGCCGTCCAAGCCATCCAAGGGCAGAGCAAAGTACCCACAGCAGTCTTCCCGAGCTCCAGTGAAATGGGACAAGGAACACCAAGAGGCCCTTGAGCGCTTGATTGACATGTTGACCCAGCCACCTGTGTTAGCGTATCCTGACTTCACCCAGCCCTTCGTACTCCACACGGACGCGTCCCAGAAAGGCCTTGGCGCGGTCCTGTATCAAAACCAAGACAATAAGATGAGAGTGATTGGGTACGGGTCACGCACACTAACACCTGCCGAGCAAAACTACCACTTGCACAGTGGAAAACTAGAGTTTCTCGCCCTCAAGTGGGCAGTTTGCGACAAGTTCAGAGACTATCTCTATTATGCCCCAAGTTTCACAGTTTTTACGGACAATAACCCCTTGACGTATGTCCTCAGCACTGCAAAGCTCAACGCCGTAGGGCATCGTTGGGTGGGACAGCTCGCAGATTTCCACTTTGACATAAAATATCGCCCCGGAAAAACAAACATTGACGCTGATGTATTATCCCGTTGTCCACTCAACATTGAAGCCTTCATGCAAGAGTGTACAGGAGAACTGTCAGAGGAAGCCGTTGGTGCAGTATGGGAAGGGAGCAGAAGAGCCAAGCAAGGTGATGTAGCATGGATTGCAGCCCTCAGCCTTGCTTCACCAAGTTCACCCCTCAAGGAGCCACTGCATTTCATCGGCCACGATAAACTAGTCCAAGAACAAAGAGCAGATCCAGCCATCGGGAAAGTCATGGAGATGAAAGAAAAAGATATGACACCAACTGAAGACGACAAAGCCAAGCTTGACATAAGCACAAAGAGACTGTTGAGAGAGTGGAGTCGGATGCGCATTGAAAATGGCCTTCTCTATAGGAAAACCGCAGAACGCAAGCAGCTAGTTCTGCCCGCTGTCTACAGACAAGTAGCTCTCACCCATCTCCATAACAACATGGGCCATGTCGGTGTGGAGAAAGTCTTGAGCTTAGCCCGTGAGCGATTCTACTGGCCTTTCATGAAGCGAGAGATCGAGGAGTATGTCACCTAACCCATGCATAAAACAGAAAAAGCCAGCAACGCATGAGAGAGCACCCATGGGCAGTATAACATCCAACTTCCCACTCGAGTTAGTATGCATCGATTTCCTGCACCTAGAGTCCTGTAAAGGCGGGTTTGAATACATCTTGGTGGTAGTCGACCATTTCACCAGGTTTGCACAAGCCTACCCCACCAAGAACAAGGCCGCAAAGACAGCAGCAGACCGCCTCTTCAATGATTTCATTCCAAGATTCGGCTACCCCTCCAAGCTTCATCACGATCAGGGTCGGGAATTTGAGAACGAGTTATTCAAGTCCCTCAGAGAGCTAGCAGGTGTTGGCCACTCAAGGACTTCTCCCTACCACCCCCAAGGTAACCCGGTCGAAAGGCTGAATCGGACCTTGTTGCAGATGCTACGTACATTGAGAGAGAAAGAGAAACTAAACTGGAAGGAACACTTACCTCACACCATCCATGCTTACAACTGCACTAAGCATGAGGCCACTGGTTTTTCTCCATACTTCCTGTTGTACGGCAGACATCCTCGCCTCCCAGTAGACCTTCTCTTTGGCCTCATGACAGAAGAAGACACAGAGACAGCCCATGGATACGCTCAGAAATGGAAAGGGAAAATGACAGAGGCGTACAGGATCGCAAGTGCAAACAGTCAACAGTCAAGCTCTAAAGGAAAGACAAACTATGACAAACGATGTAGAGGTGTAGTCCTGCAAGTAGGAGACAGAGTGCTTGTGCGGAACCTGGGTGAAAGAGGTGGACCTGGCAAGCTAAGGCCCTACTGGGAACAAACAGTCTACATCGTGAGGGAGCAGGTTGGAGACAACCCCGTCTACAAAGTAAGTCCAGAGACAGGAAGTCGTCCCATCCGTACCCTGCACAGAAACTTGCTTCTCCAAGTCAACGACTTACCAGTCGACATCGTTCAAAGTCCAGTTGCCAAGTCACAAAAGAGAAACAACAGACCTACCGATATAAGACAAAACACACTGGAAAAGTCAAACAGTCCTGAGGCGAGTGATTCGGAAGAAGACGAACCCCTCTATTGGTTTTGTGTTCCTAGACACCTGCAAGAAAGTCAACGTCCAGTTGACCAAGTCCAATGTGAGTCACAAAGAAGACGGGGAACAACACAGCAAAGACAAGTACAAGTTCCTATTCAACCTGAACAAGAAAGAGACAATATTACGGAAGAAGGACAAGAAATACAAAGGGAAAGCGAACAAAACGTGGACCAACTTCAACCAGACGACGACGGGGAAGTGCTTCATATCCACCAAGATGTTCCTGCTCCTAGTCCCGGACCTGCAGCTCATCCTGAGCTGGTGCCCAGTCCAGAGCCAGACCGTCGTCCTGAGTCACCACCACGTCTGAGGCAGTCCACCAGACAGAGACGACCCAACATGGTGTTCACCTATCCGTCCCTGGGCCAGCCAGCCTTCCAGACTCGTCCGTCGGTGAACACTGTCAGTGTCCAGCAGTCAACACCATATCCTTTTATGTGCTACCCTCCTTTCTATCCTCAACCTTTTTATCTTCCTTCTTTCACCTCTAACTACTTGCCATGTCAGTATGCTATTCCTTGCTATTAAACTAATCAGATCTTGGATAATACCTGAAGATGAAAAGAAAGACGTTCCAGAGACTTTTGAATAGAGACTTTAATAGTGTTGAGATTTTGATTTGTTACTGTTAAGTGTCAGGAGCCACTTTTGTTGTTGGGGAGCGTGTGGTACACCCAAATAGGGCACCACATTTGGAAATAATACAGAGAGACTGTCATTTTATTTTTATTTTAAGAGTATCTAAATATATTTTGAGATTGTGGACGATCAATAATATTAACATTTGATATGTAGCCCTGTATAAAGATTTAAGAGTAAGCAGCGGAACCTTAGGCACTGCGGTCGTTCCACCCCAGGTAAACAAATAGGGTGCACTTCCGGCCCCCCCTTTAGTACTATCTGGAGAAAGACACGAGTGGTCCTGTGTTCTGTCTTTCAAAGACTCTTTTTGTATTTTACAGGTCAGTATTTGGTTAAAAATGCCATAAATAAGAGCCTTAAGCTCCGTGTTATTTCTGTGTGTCGCGACGAGTAATACTGTGATGTTGGTGTGGCGTTTTGATAAGTTTTATACAAGTTCAGGCTGCAGTTGGCGCCGGAGATCAAAGGCGAGCCGCATCGCGGTAGCGGTTTCGCGCCAGTCAAATTTAGCTTTGGGAAAGACGGTTAGCTCACATAAAATGTTTTACTCAATACAAGTATATTTTGCTCCGTGTGAATGTAAAAGTCTCCTGATGCTAATTAATAGTCAGAGTGTGTCCTGTGTATATTTGCCTATTGTCAAGTTTGTAAAATAATTTGTTAAGTCCAGGTCAGCTAATCTAAGTGCAATGTCTAAACTAGCCTAAGGTCATAGTTAAGTCCTATGTTTTGTCCTAGTTAATGGGAGTCAGTCTAGTAATTGAAGGTCCTGTATAAGTAAATTGTGATTTGTGAAGTATGTAAATTTGAGATGTCAGATGTAGTGTAGTTTATGCACTGTGTGACTGAGGGAAAAAGAACATTATTTACAGTATGTAAAAGAAGATGACATATAAAGCACAAAATGTGATGTTGCCTGTAAATGAAAATGAAAATGAAATAAGAGTACTATCTGGAGAAAGACACGAGTGGTCCTGTGTTCTGTCTTTCAAAGACTCTTTTTGTATTTTACAGACCCAAGAGCAGACGCGAAGGATCACGTCTTTTCACGCTTTAAAACTATTTCTTTTTGTTATTGTGGTCACCTTCCCGGGACCCGTAACATCATGGCTTCGATTCGTTTGGTTCCATGTTTTGAAATCTCTCTATCAAGGGTTTGTACAGTAGTGATGTCAGTTTCTTCAACATTCCAAATGTCGTTGTGGCCACGTTGTGCCCTTTTATCACTTCATCAAGCTTTCCAAAAAAAGTGCCATGTTGTGTTTATTAAAACTGGTGCCCCCTGCAAGGCTATTTTTCTGCAAGCTGATATGCAAATTCTCTCATCTGTAATGTTAGTCATATAAAAAATGTTAAATATTTCCCCATTCAATATATTTTACATTGCCACTGGTATAAGTGTCATAAAATCAGCCTGACTTATCCTTTACCAATTCCTATGTGCTTACCTCCCATGAACACAGTCCACAGTATGTATTAGCAGCACCTTCCAGATACTCTGTCAATATCTTTTCTTGTTCATCGGTGAACACCTTTGCTGCAGAGTTGTAGCCTACTTGTGGAAGTTCGCTTGATCCCGGATCTTCTAACTTCTTCCTCGCTTTGCAGAATCTATATAGTGTGACATGGCATATGCCATACAATTTTGCTACATATTTGACTGACTTTCCCTGGACCTTTACATCAGTGCCCGCTTCAAAATGTCGAGAGGGACCCTCCTGTCACTTTCTCTTCTGGGACCTAGGCTTGTTAAAACTTAAAAACAAAACAAAACAAAAGTAGCTAATTAAAATAAATTTTCTATTACTCATGCATTCATTGAAATTTAGCTTGGGGTCGGTTGTAACATTTTCGAAAGTGTTACAACCTACCCCAAGCAAGTTTGTTACAACTGCCCCTGAGTGCATTAGCGATGAGCTAGTCTGCCTTACAAATAAAAGCTAAAACATTTCCACAAATAACCTGAATGAAAGATAGCTAAACAGACGCATAATCAACATGATATACCTTTAACGAGTCCAACTACAAAGCAAGCTATGTAATCACAAAAATAATTTGAGCAAAAAAAATTACTTTCTTACCTCAAAATTATGTTTTGTCTCACAAATTCTGCTGTGTCTGCCTCAAGGCACTACAACTTCTCATGTGGACTAA
Source organism: Pholidichthys leucotaenia (assembly GCA_020510985.1). Lineage (NCBI taxonomy): Eukaryota > Metazoa > Chordata > Actinopteri > Cichliformes > Pholidichthyidae > Pholidichthys > Pholidichthys leucotaenia. Next base: position 93,066,026 of record CM035849.1, on the reverse strand, counting down.
GGGCTAAATTGAGCATGTGCAGAGTGAATCAGGTGAGTCCTAACTTGTTCCTGATTGGAGCAATTGCTAGCGTTACAACTGACCCATGTTATAACTGTCCCTGGTCTCCCCTAGATGTACGACCTACAGTATATGAGGGGGGCTGAAAATTTCATAGGCTGAAAAGCTCATAGAGGTCAAATTTGACCAAAAGTGTTTTTTTTTTTGTTTTGTATTGTTTTTTTCTCAACCACAGGGATCCAAGCACTGCAACACTGATGGAAGAAGTGTCTGGAGACTATGGTGAAAAATAAACCACATTTGGTCAAATTTGACCACTATGAACTTTTCAGCCCCCCATCATATGATTATATCGGCACATTTTTAGTCTATTTTGTATTTGGCATTTATTTTTTGAAAACATTTTGTTTTGCTTCCACGTTCATTACATTTTCCAGAAGAAGGTAGAGTCAGAAGTTTGTGGTACTTTTTAGTACTGGGAATGTTTTATTCACATTTAAAGTTTCAAACCACTATGGCAGGGGTGTCCAACCATGTGCCATGGAGAGCCAAGACCCTGCAGGTTTTACCTCCAACCAGTGTCTTCAACAGCAGATTTCAGTGAACTTCTTCCCACTGATTGCTGATAAGTGAAAACACCTGCTGAAGAGACTGGGTAGAAGAGAAAACCTGCAGGGTCTTGGCTCTCCATGGCACATGGTTGGACACCCCTGCACTATGGAGTCTTTTTCTAATATTTAGATTAGCCTGTGTGAGCAAAGGAATGGTTTAACTTGACAAATGCTGGTACTAAAAGATTTAACAAGATTTTTTTTTTCTCCAGCCTTCTTGTGATCAACATAATATTTGCAGATATCCTGGGTACATACAGTGCATCTGGGAAGTATTCACAGCACTTCACTTTTTCCATATTTTGTTATGTTTCTGCCTTATTCCAAAATGGATTAAATTAATTTTTTCCCTCAAAATTTTACATACAATACCCTATAATGACAATGTGAAAACAACTTTTTTTTTTTTTTTTAGATTTTTGCAATTTTATTAAAAATAAAAAAAAAACTAAGAAATCACATGTACATAAGTATTCACAGCCTTTGCCATGAAGCTCAAAATTGAGCTCAGGTGCATCCTGTTTCCACTGATCATCCTTGAGATGTTTCTACAGCTTAATTGGAGTCCAGCTGTGGTAAATTCAGTTGATTGGACATGATTTGCAAAGGCACACACCTGTCTATATAAGGTCCTACAGTTGACAGTGCATGTCGGAGCACAAACCAAGCATGAAATCAAAGGAATTATTTGTAGACCTCCAAGACAGTATTGTCTCGAGGCACAAATCTGGGGAAGGGTACAAAAAAATTTCTGCTGCTTTGAATGTTCCAGTGAGCACAGTGGCCTCCATCATCTGTAAATGGAAGAAGTTCGGAACCACCTGGATTCTTCCTTAGAGCTGGCTGGCCGTCTAAACTGAGCGATGTGCAGAGAAGGGCCTTCATCAGGGACGTGATCAAGAACCCGATGGTTACTCTGTCAGAGCTCCAATGTTCCTCTGTGGAGAGAGGAGAACCTTCCAGAAGGACAACAATCTCTGCAGCAATCCACCAATCAGGCCTGTATAGTAGAGTGGCCAGACGGAAGCCACTCCTTCGTAAAAGGCACATGGCAGCCCGCCTGAAGCTTGCCAAAAGGCACCTGAAGGACTCTCAGACCATGAGAAACAAAATTCTCTTGTCTGATGAGACAAAGATTGAACTCTTGGCGGGAATGCCAGGCATCATGTTTGGAAGAAATCAGGCACCGCTCATCACCAGGCCAATACCATCCCTATGGTGAAGTATGGTGGTGGCAGCATCATGCTGTGGAGAAGTTTTTAAGTGGAAGGAACTGGGAGACTAGCAAGGATAGAGGGAAAGATGAATGCAGCAGTGTACAGAGACATCCTGGATGAAAACCTGCTCCAGAGCGCTCTTGACCTAAGACTGGGGTGATGGTTCATCTTTTAGCAGGACAACGACCCTAAGCACACAGCAAAGATATTAAAGGAGTGGCTTCAGGGCAACTCTGTGAATGTCCTTGAGTGGCCCAGCCAGAGCCCAGACTTGAATCCAATTGAACATCTCTGGAGAGATCTGAAAATGGCTGTGCACCGATGCTTCCTATCCAACCTGATGGAGCTTGAGAGGTGCTGCAAAGAGGACTGGGCAAAACTGCCCAAAAATAGGCGTGCCAAGCTTGTGGCATCATATTCAAAAAGACTTGAGGCTATTATTGCTGCCAAAGGTACATCAACAAAGTACTGAGCAAAGGCTGTGAATACTTATGTACATGTGATTTCTTGGTTTTTTATTTTCAATAAATTTCCAGAAATCTCAATTTTATTTTTTTTTCACGTTGTCATTATGGGGCATTGTGTGTAGAATTTTGAGGAAAAAATTAATTTAATCAATTTTGGAATATGGCTGTAACATAACAAAATGTGGAAAAAGTGAAGCGCTGTGAATACTTTCCAGATGCACTGTAATACTCTAAAATGACAAATATTTTTAAATTTTTACCATATAATGAAATCTGTTATATTTCACATGTATTAGGAAATAAAATGAGGAGTCAGCTTATTCAGTCTGAACAGGAGACACACATTAAGAATGTGCTGCTGTTTCTTTGCACAATTTCTGAATGTTTACGATTTGCAGACTTTCTGTAGAAAGTAGACACCTCAATAGCAGAGTGGTGCTAAAAAATTTGTTCACATTGCATGACTTTCTTTACTTTTCTGTTCTTTAAAACTGAAAATGCTGCAATTCTTCTCAGCTCAGTTACCATTTATAGTCTTGTTAAATTTATCATCTTTCATAGATGACTTCCTCGTAGAAACATGTTGCAGGAATCAGACTCAGAGGATCACAGTGGTCAGCATCTGGTATATGTTGTGTTTCTTTTGTCAGGGCCCTTTTCAGTGTTGCCTGTTATAAAGCCTTTAATTTGATGTCTAAAGTCTCTTTTAGCTTGTAACTGACAAACATCTTCAGTTGTCAGTATTGAGAGCTCTTCCTGTAATCTTAACACCTAAATGTGTGACCAGGAACTTATTAGACAGATTATAGAAGATAAGCAACGTTTTAACTGTATGCAGCACTTCAGCAGTTTTGTAGAAAATAAAGTTGACATTTTAGAAATAAAAAAAATTACAAGGCAAAAATTAAATTTACGTATGCATGATCAAAAAAAAATTAAATTTACAAAAAAGGGTAAAAATTTTGAGAAAAGGTTGCAAATGAATAATAAAAAAGTAGCAATTTTATGATAAAAAGTCAAAAGTTTACAAAAAAGCGTCTTTCAAATTTACACAAAGTAAAATAAATTCCAAGAAAAAAAAGTAGTAAATGTGCAGAATTTAGAGAAAAAATGTTGGAGGCTGTAGAAGAGCTTGGAATAACGAGGCGATGTGACTTATAAACCAAAGTTTATTATCAGCTTCGCTCCTCTAACAAGTCTCATCTCAGTGCAGAAGCAGAAGTAGAATAAGAGAGCGAACACATTCAGCTCTACATACTTATACCTACACATAACAAAAGACATGCATATCAAAGCTGACATCCCGCATTATCTTAATCCCCCTCCTTTGTCTTCGTACTCCTCCACCTGACCCTGGGTGGTCAGGGCGATCGATCTGGTCTCCACCGCAGCGCCTCGGATGCTCTTTGATCTTCGCTGGCGGTTGAGACCTTTTGTCCTGTTCTGAGGTGTGAAGTCGCTGTACATATGTAATCACCAAACATTCTCACATGCTTATACATATGTAGGTTATGGGATATATGATTAATATAAACCACAGAGGCCATTTTTATTCTCCAGTTACATTACAGTTCATCTTAGAAATCGAGTTAGAAAGCCAAAATTCTATGGTAAAAAATATCCTCTTAGACAGCTTATAATTGAAACCCAGAGGAAGAAGAAAAAAATGAAGCATTTGTTACAGGTGCAAAAATAAGTTTTTGTTTTTTAGGTGCAAACATGTCCCCTGTCCTCACCCACACCATCAAGCTGAACTAAAATGGTCAAAATTATTACTAAGGTTCCACATTGCCAGCCTCATGTGCATAAAGTGTCAGAATATTTTAGTATTTAAATGTGACACTCAGAGAGGAAGCGGTGGTCAGTGGGGTGTCGAGACACTTCTGGAGACTTGATGAAATGCATAAAGGAGAAGTAAAAAAGAGGAGGAAGAGAAGAAGACAACGAGTCAGATCAGAGCAGTGAGGAGAAACAAGGACAGGAGCATCAGACTGAATAAAAGGTAAAACAAAATGAAGGTTATTTGTGCCTTTTTTGCAGTTAGAACTTGTTTTTTTCACAACTTTCATACAATGCATTTTTAACAATATTGTCATTGAGAGAAATAAGCTTAACACTTTTGAAGTTGTAACATTGATTTTCATATCCACTACAGAATCAGTAAAGGCGACCACACATGTAGCCTGTTTAAATCTCTGCTGTCCACCATGAAGGTGTCTCTGAACAAGCTCCGTCCAGTCAGTGGACTGTATTTATTTTTCTTTTGTATGTGTGTCTTCATTTGTCCCACAGGAATCAGATTCAGCGTCTAAAGTGTTAAATCATGATGTTTGTCGTCATCTCTGTGGCTCTGCTCTTTGCTGATGCAGGTAAATGAGGAAGTTTAGTTAAATCTTTAACAAAAACACATGACATTTACTGGAGATTCCAAATCTATAAGTCTGTCAGAGGTGGGTAGATGCTATAGTAACTAACTCAGGCAACTATTTTATAAAATTGTACATAGATCAATAGTTTTATTGCAGGACGCCATTAAATCCTACCTGAGTACATTTTTGCTGAAAAAAAGTACTTTTACTCAAGTAGATTTGATTGAACTTTATGAGACTTTTGATTTCACTGCCTTAGAAACTGGTTAGAAATGTGTAGCTGATATAGTAATTTATTCTCACCTAAAATGACTGTATCTTTGGTCATTTTAGCAAAATTATAGTCTTATATTTTTTGATATCGGTGTTAATATTGTTCCAAATTGGCTTAATTACAAAGGACAAGGGAAAAATGACAAAATTTATGAGAAAAATATGGAAAAACTTATGAATCAAGTTGCAGATTATGAGAAAATGTAATACTTTGGAAAAAAATATATATAAAAAACCCTGACAAATTTATCTGAACAAAGTCCCATATGTAGAAGAAAAAAGTCACAAATGTATGAGCATACCCTCACAATTTTCTGAAAAAAAATCAGCAAATTTACATGAAAAAAACTGAAAAAAGCTTTAAAATTTATCCAGAAAAAGTGAAAATTCACAAGAAAGAAGGTTGCAAATAAATGAGCAAAAACTTCCAAATATAAGTAAAGTTTAACACATCTCTGAGAAAAACCTGGCAACTGTCATTATTCACTTTTAAAGTAACTTTTTAAACGAGTGCTTTCTTACATGCTCCACTGTATTTCATTGGTTTCTCTTAGTTGTACTTGAGTAATTAATATCATAAGGTAATGATACTTTTACTTGAGAGTAATTTGTGGCTCCTCACCTCTGATGTCTCTACTGCACTGCAAATATAAATTTATATATTAGCAATTGAATAATTAGTTTATGTCAATGAGGAAAACAGAACTAAAATAAAAGCAACATTACTTCTCAGTAGAGGAAGTAATATTTTGTCACAACCTAAAAATCTTCTCTTGTTTGTTTCTCTCTTCTTTGCATTTCCAGGTTCAGCAGCACTGAAGGAATTCTGTGAAGATCCTAGAAATTACAGTATCAGTCTGAGTGAGGGAACTATAGCAGCACAGGCTGGGCTCTGTGTTGTTCTACCGTGTTCTTTCACTACAGCCACAGGTTCTAATGTTGCAATTATAAATTGGTCTAAATATGATGGGAAAAACAGCAACAAAAAAATATTTAATTCTCGTACAAACAAATATGCTGATTCTGAGTTTAAAGGACGGGTGTCACTGTTGGACTCTGACCTGCAGAAGAAGAACTACAGCATCATCATCAACGACCTCAGAGAGTCAGACTCTGGATCATATCAACTCAGAGTTATAAATGACAAAGACGAAGGCTACTCATTCAAGTGTCGTGCAAATATTACAGTTACAGGTATCAACATCCACAGCAAAAAATATATGTAGTGACAAAGTGAATAAATTACATTTTTGATTCACATTCAAAATAAAAATGTTTTAAATTTATGATTTATTATTATTGTTAAACTGACTTTTTTGAAAACAGTATCTAGAATCAGCAGCTTTTAAAAGATTATAATTAATGAAGTCATATTTTTTGTGTGGTAAAGACCTATTATGAAAGTTTTTCAAAAAAATGTACCTAAACTTTATTTCCACTCTTTTTCCTGTTTCAAGCGAAATATAATCTCCAACTAAATCCTCCTTTTAATTCTCATTCAGCTCTGAGTCAACGTCCCACAGTGATGATTCCTCCACTGACAGAAGGACAGCAGACCACCCTGACCTGCACTGCTCCTGGTCTCTGCTCTGGATCTGTTCCTGAAATCTCCTGGAAGTGGAGAAGACCAGGGAGTAGTGAGACTGAAATCAGAGGAAACATCACTGACTTCCAGACTGAGAATCTGACTGCTGTCACACAGAAACACAGCTCAACTCTGACCTTTGACCCCTCAGCTGAACACCACGGTACTGAGGTCACCTGTGAGGTCAGATTCATGAGTGGAATAACTACAGAGGAGGCAAAAACCCTTAATGTGACCTGTGAGTAGCACTGCGCTTCATTCCTTCAAATTATATTCATGTTCAAATAAAATAATAATTCAAATAAGCTGTTTTCCCAGTGAGAGTTTCAAGTGATTTGATGTCTCTTTTTGGAAACAGTTCCTCCCTCAGATTAACCATTTTTCCACTAGAATATTCATCAGTTTCAAAGCCATATCTAGTTTAATGTACTTCTGTTTTTCTATATTTTGGTGACAATTTTGTAATTTGTCAAAGATTTGGAGATCAGTGGAAATATGACTCTGAAGGAGGGTGATGATCTGAATGTGACCTGCAGTCTTGAGGGTTTTCCTGCATCTCCCATCATGTGGACTAAGTCTGGGTCCAACCAAAGTCTGCATGAAGTAAATGCAAATGAAACACAAGAGATTCATGGCAAAGGCTCTCTCATTATCCCTAAAATATCTAGAGAAGACTCAGGACAGTACATCTGTACAGCGACACATCTGAACACCACACTTATGAAAACCATTGATGTTACCTGTGAGTACATTTAGAAAATTGTACTAGAAACAGAAATCACTCCACTGATGGAATCGCATATTTACATATATTTTGCTGCATTCTCAGTGTATGTTTATTCTGATGCTTCTTTTTCAGTGTCTGCACTGGTTCCAAGGATCTTGAAGGACTCTGGATGTCAGCTCCAGTCAGAGGTCCTGACCTGTGTGTGCATCAGTGAAGGTTTACCTCTACCCTCCATCTCATGGCCGCTGTTGAAGACCCACACTGAGTACTCTGTCACAACCACTGTGTCTAACACCACAGTCAACAGCACCGTCACCGTGTCTGTGAAAGACAACAGCAGCACCACCTCAGAGTGTAAGAGCAGCAATGATGCAGGGAAATCAACTAAAACTCTCACCATAGACAAAATAAATGTGGCACCATTAAAAGGTAAGTGTTTACTACTAAAATACAGTTTTATTACTTTCAAAGGTGGGCAGCACCTATATTAACTCAAGTACATGTACTCAAACAACTTTTTCCCCAAAACTGTGCTTACATGAGTAGTGTTACTAAAATGTTAAAAAATGTATTTTACTCAAGCAGAGTTTGTCATGTTCTCTGAGTGACTTTGATTTCAGTGATTTGAAAACTGGTTAGAAAAGGTCCTGCTTATCATGTACTAACTTCATCTCACCACTGCATCTTTTCTCATTTTATTATATTTATGATCTCATTTCAGTGAGATTCCTGTTAATGTTAAGCTGCAAAGAAACATGATAGAAAATTTATTAATTTAAAAAAAAAAGTTATATAAGAAAACATTGCAAATTTGCAAATTTATGTGGAAAAAAGTCAGTGTTATTTAAACCAGTCACACATTTATGGGAGAAACTGATGAATTAAAAAATATAAATGAAATGTGTGTGAAAAAATACACAATAGAGAATAAAGTCTCAAATGTAGAATTGTCATAAATTTATGAGGATAAAAATTTTATTTAAAAGTAAAAAACTTTGCAAATTTCAGAGTAAAAATTTGCAAAATTACATGTTAAAATAACAAATTGGTGTAGAGAAAGTTTGAGGAAAAAGTTTTACATTCAAAAGAAGATCCTAAATTATGAGACAAAAAAACAACAAACTTGCAGATGTAAAGAAATCTGAGGGAAAACACTCTTAAAACAGGACTGTTATGAATTGCCCCTCAGGGCAGAGACGATGACCCACACGCTGGACAGGTTGTGAGGTTTATTGGAAAACATAAGGTGAGTAAAACAACTCAAATACGAGGGGATAAATACAGTAAAGAGATGAATGTTTAAACTTGAGTTAGAAGTGATCACTGAAGACACAAGAGTCAAGACTGCGGCAAGGAAAGCGAGGTGCCCTGGTCTTAAATAAGGCACAACATAATATGGTACAGGTGTGGATATCAGAGCGGGCAGGAGAAAATGCTGATTGATAATCTGGGTCAGCTGGGAGAAATGAGAGAGAAGCGGCTGGGCTTGACAGCTGACAGGGCGACGCCCACACAGAGCACAAACCCGGAAACGCCACCTGACAGCTGTCAACCCTGGGAAAGAACACCACAGTAAGAATATAAAGAATAAACATCACCAAATGCAGACAGATAAATAACTACAAATGTTACAGAACATGAGCGTAACAAAACTGAAACATAATAAGAAAAATAGAAAACAGTACGAAAATACTGAAACTCAAAAGGCACAAAATACAACAAATAAACAGATACAGAGAAAAAAGCCACAAGACTGAGCATGGCAGAAACTTCCAGTGCTCAGCTCATGTCAAGGACTTTATATTGTAATGTTTTTAGTGGATCCAAATTAGAGTCAGTAATTGGTTTAAATACACAGAGCATGAAAACAAAAATTCATGTTATAGCCATGAAAAATAGAATGTTACTACACTTTTGATCAGGAAAGTTTCTCTATACAAACAATTAATTGGCCAAATACTATAAATAAATGTGATACTTTAAATATTGCTCTACGTCCTCAGATTAGCAGATGCAGACGTGTACGCGCTCCAGTCCGGAACAACAGGGTTAAGGCTGGAGAGCAGGGTGCTGCAAGATGGCGCCCCCCCCAATCTATGATGTCTCCACGGGAAGCCCGTGTCCGGAGGTCCCGGTCGCGTGGCGCCGCCGCGTGTTTGAGTCGGTTCACACTCTGGCGCACCCAGGAGTGCGCGCATCGGTCAAAATGGTGTGAGAGAAGTTTGTGTGGCCGAGCCTATGCAAACAAGTAAAAGAGTGGGCTGCAGCCTGCGTGGCGTGCCAACGAGCCAAGGTACACAGACACATAAAGGCTCCCTTGGAGCCATTTCGGGTACCAGCTAAGAGGTTCGACCATGTTCACATGGACCTCGTGGGCCCCCTCCCGCCATCACAAGGGTGCACGCACCTCCTGACAGTGGTGGACCGCACCACGCACTGGCCAGAAGCAGTCCCGCTGGCGGCAGCCATGTCCGCGGACGTAGCACGCGCTTTTTTAACAGCATGGGTGGCGCGTTTTGGACCTCTGGTCCGCGATGGCCCGCAGCCTGGGTGTTTCAATTCACCGCACAACCAAGTACAACCCATAGGCCAATGGTTTATGCGAGCGTTTTCATAGATCACTGAAAGCAGCACTCAGGGCTTCACTGACGGATGCAAATTGGGTGGACAGGTTGCCGTGGGCTTTATTGGGGTTGCGCTCCGTGCCAGAAGAGAATTTGGAAGCTTCCCCTGCAGAGCTGGTTTTTGCGCAGCCCCTACGGCTGCCCGGGGAATTTCTACCAGATAATCCCGCGCCGGACAGCTCCCCGTCTCAGCTTTTGCAGCGTAGCCCTGCCCACCACTGTTTTCCGCGTGTTTTCGTGCCTAAAACTTTGAAGAGCACGGAGTTCATGTTCGTCAGACACGACACCCACCGCCCTCCATTGCGCCCACCCTATGATGGACCGTTCAGAGTGTTGGAAACAGGGGATAAGCATTTTTTGCTAGACTTGGGGGCTAGGCGGGAGAAAATTGGCATAGACAGACTTAAACCCCCTTTCGTTGTGGCAGACGAGCAAGTGCTGTTGGCTAGGGCCCCTCGGCATGGAAGACCCCCACGGAGACCTCCCCAGGGAAACGTTTCACCAGAGCAGCCACACGGACAGACCGAAGTTGGAGGTCAACAACAAATTGTGGGAAAAGGGAAAGCTCCCAACTGCATGGAAAGAGGCTGAGATTGTTCCTGTAAGAAAACCAGGAAAGGATCCCTCAGACCCAGCGAGCTACAGACCTATAGCTCTAACATCACATCTGGGAAAAGTAATGGAGAGAATGATTACAGACAGAGTTTCCTTTTATCTCGAAAGTAGAGGAATTTTGTCACCGCATCAGAGCAGATTTAGAAAAGGAAGGGGAACTATGGATCCTAATACAGAATCAGTAATTGCAGTGTTTTTTGATGTGGAAAAGGCGTATGACATGCTGTGGAAGGAGGAGCTAATGATTAAGCTAAGTATGATAGGAATTTCAGGGAGAACATTCAACTGGATCAAAGATTTTTTGTTTAATAGGTACATTCAAGTTAGAGTGGGCAGAGCCTTATCAGATAGGTACTTGGTGGAAAATGGCACCCCCCACGGTAGTGTTATAAGCCCGGTACTTTTTTCTATTACGATAAATGATGTTTTTTCCGGTGTGAATAGTGGCATTGGCCGTTCTTTATTTGCTGATGATGGGGCATTATGGAAAAGAGGAAGTAATTTTAGTTATATAAGAGGGAAAATACAAGAGGCAATAAGTGCTGTGGAAGGGTGGTCATACTCTTGGGGATTTAAATTTTCTGTGGAAAAAACAAAGGTTGTTGTATTTACAAGGAAAAGGGTAGCTGATGCCCAGTTAACAATGTATGCTAAGGAAACAGAGCAAGTCAAAGTTTTCAGATTTTTGGGTGTCTGGTTTGATGTTAATCTAACTTGGAGGGAACATATTAAAAATATGACAATAAAATGCAAAAAGGTGTTGAATGTAATGAGGTGCTTGATAGGGGCAGAGTGGAGCGCTAGTAGAGCTGCTATTAACAAGATTTATGTTGCGTTAATTAGGTCTGTATTGGACTATGGGTGTACTGTATATGGATCTGTTTCCAAAACCATTTTAAACTATCATGGTCTGAGCACCGATATCGTCTGTGCTTGGGTCATGCAGTATTTTCCTCCCGTTCTGTAGCAGTTTTCCTTATGGCCTTCCTGGGCTCTTATTTTGACAGTGTCTCGGTGGGGCTTCCGGCTGTCAGAGCAGAGTTCCTCAATGACAGCTGTTTGCCATTTCAGCTGATGACATCCTCATCAGCTGATTATTCCTCTTGCCTATTTTAGGGAGCAGCTTAGGTTACTCCGGGCTGTGACCTCGCTCACATATGTCAACGTTGGTCTCCCCGACGTTCGGCTGAAGCCCCTAACCCTGGCTTCAGTCACTCCCTTGATCTTCCATGTTCCCAGTAAGTTTCTCCTTGTTCTCACTATATCGTAGTGTGTCTTAGTCATAGTCTTTATTTGTGTTTTGCCCCACGAGGCTCATTATTTTGTATCGTATGTCCTTCGTTAATAAATGTGCAAACTCTACAGCTGCCTATAGCATCTCATTAGTGGTCTGCCAAGACCGCGCCATGACAGTAGGTCACAGTCAGAACGAGACGCCGGTGACCGTGAGTTTGCTTAATTTGGGCTTGTAGTTTTCTCCTTTCCACGTACCAGTGTGCTGGGAGATGGCGTCGCCATGCAAGGGCTACGCCATGAGCCTGGGCTATGAGCTGGTGATGGCCCTTATTGAGATTGACGGGATCATTTCCAGCGCTCGCAATCACACTGTCCCCAGCGCTTCACGCTGGTACCTGGACCTCGCTGAGGCGACTATTAACCGCCATCCTCACTATGCTGAACACCCTGAAATCACGGCGAGGATGGCGGACATCTCTGCTTTCCGGAAGAAGCTCTGTGGGCTGAAGGGAAACTCCGGCAGGAAGCTGAAGAGGAGACATCCTTGCTCCTCATCTTGGGATCCCATTCCTGTCTGCCATCCAGTCCAGGAGTTCACACCACCCAGGGGTCATCCCCAGTGGAGAAAGATGTCAGCCGGGATTCCCTCGGCAAACCAACCCTCAGTGAAAACCCTGTCCTGACCCAGTTCTGGGTAGCCGCACGAACTCTGTCTCCCAGCCAGCAGTAGCCTCTGTGTCTCGTCAGAGGGGTAAGACAGCCATTGCTGCCTCTGGGTTGTATGTGCCTCATCCCCTGCCCGCCTTGGCTATTCCTCCCTCCTCCTCGACGCTCTCTCCAGTGGCTGAAAACTCCACGAGTCCTGCTCCGGCTGTGCCTATCATCGATCCGGTGCGAGTGGCTCCTCTTCATCCTCCCGGGGGGGCCCTCCATCACCATCCAAATGGGAAGGGAGAAAACAAAGCCCACAGCAGCAGCTTCCATCGGTCCTCAGCGGATCAGGCAAGTGTCTTTCCATTCTTTTTCTTCACTGGGTGAATTACCTTGTCTGATCCCTGAGGGTGGAGTTCTGGGTTCTCAGTCCCCCGAGCCCTCTCCACCTGCTTTAATCATTAATTGTGAACCTGCTACCTGTGTGTCTCCTTCCCCTGAGTGTTCCCCGGTGCCAGGACTACACCGCTGGATGAGGAAGGAGCCTGCGGCCCTTGAGTGCCTGGTCCCAGCCCTGCAGCCACGTCATGGGCAGAGGAGGAGGGCGGACTGCCAATTGGAGCCTGCGCCAACAACTAAGCATCCCCAGGTCTCCACGGAGGAGCAGTTCGACCCAGAAGGTCAAGGATCCCCTGCCACCACGCCGTACGGGTTTTCGGCGTGGACATCAGCGTCAGGGAATCCCCAGACTGAGGACACCATCATGCCGGCTGCGGAGCCCGCCGCGGTCGAGTGGGAACCAGAGGTGGACCTTCAGCGTGCTGAACCCAGTCGTCCAAGTCCTGGGCTGCGGTAGAGCCCGAGATAAGGCAAGTGCTCTATTTTGTCTTCCTTTCTTCTATTCTGGAGCATTTTTGCCTGTCCCTCGGTGAGACGAGCCGGGCGCAGCCGTCCGCTGCGTCCGAGCTTGTCTCGCTGGGCTCTGCCACTGCCGGTGATTCTGATCCCGGTTTTCTTTTCTCCTCTGAGCCTTCTCCCAGGGTCACCGGTGACGAGCCTGCTCCGGTCATCGCCTTGGAGCTTCTGGGTTCATGTCTGGAGGTCGTCCCTGGTGCTGCCCCGGCCCAGTTGGGGTCTGTCGTGGGTAGTGTTCCGGCCCAGTCAGGGTCCAACGTGGGTGCAACGTGGACCCAATCGGGGTCCGTCATGGACACTGTTCTGACCCAATCGGGGTCCAACGTGGGTGCAACGTGGACCCTATTGGGGTCCGTCATGGACGCTGTACTGGCTCAATCGGGGTCCGTCGTGGGTGCAGCACGGTCCTGCTTGGGATCCATACAAGTGTGCAGTGCCAGTCCATGTGGAGTTCGGAGAAGGAGCTGCAGATCCTCTGCCGATCGACGCCGGACTGGTCCCTCTTTTCCCTGTTTCCTTTTTCCCTCCATGGGGTGCCACGGGGATTCCCCATAATCGGCTCAACTCTTCCTCGCTATTCCTCGTGATAGGGAGGCCATCTCCGAGTTCTACCCTGCGGTCCTGGTGGCCTGATGACTTGGGTCGGCCGCCTGGGAAACTGCTTTGCCAGTTTGGCGTTCTGGGTCAGCCACCCGACAAACTGGACTTTTCGTTAAGCGACCTGGTCCGGCCGCCAGAGGTACTGTTTCTCCGGGCCTGGGACTGGGGTAGACCGCCCGAACTCTCTTTCCCCCTGCTAGCGATCTGGGTGCTGGATGCAGGTAGACCCCCTGAACTTATTGTTTTTCTTTATTATTTCTTAGTGCTCTGCCTGCCGTCATCCCTGTAGGTTTTTTTTCCCCCTCCCCTGTAGTTCTGGGATGCCCTTGTGTTTTTCTTTTTTTTCTATGAACTATATTGTACTGTGTATATCACCGCTCTTTAGCGTGTTTTTTCGTTCTCCTTTTGTCTAGTATTATTAGGGTTCGTTGTATTTTGGTATGTGCCTGTATTTCAGTTTCTCCCTCCTCTGTTGTTTGAGAGGTTCTTTTTGTTGCTTATGCCTGGTTATTTGTATTGTTTGTCTGGTATTAGGGTACGTTGCATTTTGGTAATGTGCCTGCATTTCAGTTTCTCCCTCCTATTGTTTGAGAATCTCTTTTGTTGCCTATGCCAGGTTATTTGTATTTATCTGTACTCTCTGTATTTTGCTGCTGTTTAGCGTGTCTTTTTTTCCCCCCTTCTTCTGTCTGAGAGACACTCTGTGGTTGATTTTTTTTTTCCATTGCCAGTGTATCATGGTCTTTAGGCGTAGTATCTGTTATTTGCCTCCATTGTTCTGTTTCTGCATTTTCTCCTGTGCATTATAGAGTATATTTGTGGTTTTGCTTTTTCTTTTTCCCCATGCTCTGCTGTTGCATCATGTTCTTGTTTTTGTCTGTATTGGCCCTTGTCATTTTTTCCCAGTTACGATCAACAATAGTGAGGACAACTGTATTGCCCTGAGATGGAGGGAGACTCGTAATGAAATCCATAGCTATGTGTGACCAGGGGCGACTTGGAACAGACAAAGGGTGAAGGAGGTCAGCGGGGGGTGAGGTGTCCAGTTTGTTAGTAGCACAAACCTGGCATGCTTTCACAAAGTCCCGCACATCAGCCCGCGGGGTTGGCTACCAAAAAACTTGCTGCAACAGTTCAATGGTACGGGAGATTCCTAGATGGCAAACAAAGAAACTGGTGTGCCTCCACTGGATGACGTCACCCTGAAGGGCAGAGGGAACAAACAGACGGTTATTTGGGCCTCCCTCAGGAATGGGCTCAGAGGACTGGGCCTGCCAGACGCTCTGCTCAATCTCCCAAGAGAGAGCACCTACAATGCAGGATGAAGAAAGAATGGTTTCAGGAGAAGAGGAGGTAGTAAGAGGGAGAGAGGAAGGTGACAAGTCAAAGGCGAACTGGCGAGAGAGAGCATCAGGCTTAATATTGTGGGACCCAGGCCGGTAAGTGATGGAAAGATTGAACCTGAGGAAAAATAGGACCCATCAGGTCTGCCTTGATTTTAGTCTTCTTGTTGATCTTAAATACTCTAAATTTTAATTTTTCTAAGTTTTAAATTCAGAAGAAGGAGATCCTGAATTATGAGACCAAAAAACAAAAAACAAAAAAACCCAGAAAACTTGCAGATGTAAAGAAATTAGAGGGAAAACACTCTTAAAGCAGGACTTTATATTGTAATGTTTTTAGTGGATCCAAATTAGAGTCAGTAATTGGTTTAAATACACTGAGACCATGAAAATGTAATTTCCTGTAATTTCCCAGTTTGGGATCAATAAAGTACATCTATCTATCTATCTATCTATCTAAAACAAAAATTCATGTTATAGCCATGAAAAATAGAACGTTACTACACTAATGATCAGGAAAGTTTCTCTATACAAACAATTAATTGGCCAAATACTATAAATAAATGTTATACTTTAAATATTGCTCTACTTCCTCTTGTTTTTACCCACTTTCAGTAGCTTAAACACTCAGTGTGTTAAGCCTATTCAAACCAATTTCAAACTACATATTATCTCTTCTTACAGCTCCTAATCTGTGCCCACAGAAAGTGATTCTGGTGACCATCGCTGTTGTATCACTCTTGGCTAACATCATCCTCATGATCTACATTGTCTTCCTTCGGTGAGTTTCTGTATCTTGTTTTGTGTTTTAAAGTTTTTGTTAGTTAATTTAAAACATTATTTCTAATAAAAATCATGATTCCCCTCTTCCAAAGAAGATCAAGAAAAACGGAGACACCAGACCAAGAGGACAGGACGTACATGACTCTGCAGAAAAGAGAAGAATCACCTGAATATGATGTTATTGGACAGTCTATGGATTAGGAAGCGAAACAGAGTTTGTTACTTTTATGTTTTATTTTGAGGACACACACTGATAAATCCTATTTTTAAAATACATGTATTTTTATGTGCTTTTTAATCTCAGTTTTCTATTCAAGAATGTGGGACAGATGATGCAGTTTTGTATGTTTCCTAGTAATCAAATGGCCTCATTTACAAAAATGTAAAAGGAAATATGTAGTGTGTATTTGTATATATTAAACATGTGGCTCACTGGTTTCTTGGTTTCTCTAAAGAATTTTTTTCTCTTAACATACTTTTCATCTTATTTCATAATATAAACAATCTGTTCAGGGAATAAACAGAGGAAATCACAGTGAAGAGCAGAAAAAAACCATAAAATACAACAATTATGGTATCATTTAAAGTAGAGTAAATGAATTAAAATTGAATAATGAATGTTTCTTCTGGCACAAAAATCTTTTTTCCAAACACAATATTGTTGCAGACAAGTAACATCAGACTGTACATGAAAAAAGATGTATTTTACAAGTTGTAGTATATTCAAAAGTGTTGGAGCTCAGCAGGTTTGTGCTGGATTTGACCACATTACCATTATACCTGAACAGAACAAATTTCATAAAGAGGAACGCCTCTCATAAAGCATAACTCAAGTTGAACAAAAACATGAACTCTTTATAGCTACTGCACCTTCAAAGTTTGTCCACTGGAGGGAGACATTCACTCAAGATAATCCATTATGTCGGGGTGTCCAATCACGTGCCATGGAGGGCCAAGACCCTGCAGGCTTTACCTCCAACCAGTGTGTTCGGCACCAGATTTCACTGAACTTCTTCCCACTGATAGCTGATCAGTGAAAACACCTGCTGAAGCAACTGGGTAGAAGAGAAAACCTGCAGGGTCTTGGCCCTCCATGAATCAGAATCAGAATCAGATTTATTGCCATTGTTCATGTAGTACACAAACTAGGAATTTGTCTCGGTGCCATGCTGCAACATTAAAAACATGATGAGATAAAGAGATAAACTAAAAAACTAAAAGACTAAAAACATGCAATAAGTGTAGAATAATAAGTAATAATAATAATAGACGTAACAAACTAATAGTTTTTTGAATGCAAAAGATGCAATAGACTTACACAATGGTCCCCTCCGGCATACAACTAGGAACATACCGGTCGCTATGGAGGGTGAGAATATGTATGGGCACATAATCATACCATGTAGGATAACTAAGTAGACGGTTATGCTGTTTCATTCCATCTAGCAACAATGCTCTGCACTGTGTGTGTTTATATATTTGCATATTTATTCCATCTAGCTACAATGCTCAGCACTGGGTGTGTTTATATATTTATATATCTACATATTATTCCATCTAGCTACATTGCTCCGCACTGTGTGTGTTTATATACTTGCATATTTATTCCACCTAGCTGCAATGCTCCGTACTGTGGGTGTTTATATATTTACATATTTATTCCATCTAGCTACAATGCTCTGCACTGTGTGTTCATATATTCATATATTTATTCCATCCAGCTACAATGCTCTGCACTGTGTGTCTGTGTGTGTGTGTATATATATATATTTTATAGTAATATGTACATATGTTTATTAGCTGCTCTTGCTTGCTTGTTTTTTTTCTTGCCTTCTGATTGTTGCTCTGAGTGTTGCTATCCCTGTGCTGTTGCAATCCTGGAATTTCCCCGTTGTGGGACTAATAAAGGCTTATCTTATCTTATCTTATCTTAATAATAATAATAATAATAATAATAATAATAATAATAATAATAATAATAATAATAATAATGAGTAATACTAGTCAAGGCAGTTTTAAATAAATTAGCAAGTAGCAGATAATATGGGGTACCACAGTGCAGTCGATAATGCAACAGAAAAACAGTGATGAATGACATGAGTCTGGTTGAGCTGCTGTATATAGTGCACAAGAGTGAATGAATGAATTTGTTTATTTCGGATAGTACATTACAGGTTAAAAGAAACTGTATAATATAACAACAAGGTCAAATTAGACAAAGACTCCTTCTACTATACAATTCCACGTGAGTTATCCGAAATGGGTGATGGCTGAAGCCGCAGCTTATATTGCCCACCCATATTCCATCCAAGAATTCAAAGGAGAAAAAAGAGAAAACAAGACAAGAGCGATTACAATTTAAAACAAGGCTAAGACAAAATATGTCTGAGAGAAAAGAAAACTGAGCTAGTCTAAGTTAAGCGGTTACTATTCAAAAACAAATCTAAGACATAGTGTCACAGAGAAAAAAGAAAAAACTAAGCTATAACACAACACAGGCTGGAAATGTCAATCCTTATGTGAGTTTACATGTCGTCTTGTAAATATGTTTGGAGTATTTCTTCCTTTAGTTTTTGTTTAAATTGTCCAAGCTTTGTACATGATTTTAATTCAGGTCCAAAATCATTCCATAATCTGACACCTTGCACTGAAATACAGTGTTGCTTGGTGGTTGTTCTCACTGTAGGCTTTTGAAATATACATGTTCCTCTGAAGTGATATCGTTTCTCCCTTGTTTGGAACAACTTTTGGATATTTGCGGGCAGTGATAGATTCTTCACTTTGAACATTATTATTGCGGTTTTAAAGTCGATCAGATCTTTCAACTTGAGAGTTTTTTGTTTAAGAAAAAGTGGGTTTGTTGGTTCCCTGTAAGCTGCTTTGTTGATTATTCTAATAGCTCTCTTTTGAAGCATAAAGAGTGGATATATGTTTGTTTTATATGTATTTCCCCATACTTCATTACAATATGTCATGTATGGGAGTATTAATGAATGATACAAGGTGTATAGTGTGGGTTGATTCAGCAAATTTTTCACTCTGTGTAATATTGCAATTGATTTGGATACTTTACCTTTTATATAATTAATATGTGGCTTCCAACACAGTTTGTTATCAATTATTACTCCAAGGAATTTAGTTTCGGATACCCTTTCAATCTCTACACCATTTACACTGAGTTTGGGTACTGGGTAGTTGTGATGGTTGTTAAAGACTATAAATTTTGTCTTGCTTAAATTGAGCGTTAATTTGTTTGAATCAAACCACAGTTTCAGCTTTCCTAATTCCTTTCCGAGTGTATCCAGAAGTTGTTCCAAGTTGTTTCCACTGCATAGCAGGTTAGTGTCATCAGCAAACAATATTAAGTCCATTTTTTCTGAAACTTTACATATATCATTTATATACATATTGAATAATAATGGTCCCAAAACTGAACCCTGTGGGACTCCACAGGTGACCTTCAGTAGCTCTGAGTTTTTGTTGTTAACACATACAAACTGATATCTATTCTTTAAGTAACTTCTTAACCAGGACAGTGCTACCCATCTAATACCACAATTTTGTAGTTTCTTTAATAATAGATTGTGATCTACTGTATCAAATGCTTTTTTAAGATCCAGGAATACTCCAACTAAATACTCTTTATTTTCAATGGCTGTTGATATTTTTTCTGTAAATTCCATTAAGGCATATGCTGTTGTCCTTTTGTGTCTGAACCCATATTGCTGCTCACACAATAAATCATTCTTCAGTATGAAGTTGTCAATTCTCTCATAGAATATTTTTTCAAGTATCTTGGAAAATTGTGGTAATAGTGAAATTGGTCTGTAGTTGGAGAGTTCCCCTCTGTTGCCTGTCTTGTAAATCGGAATTACTTTAGCTATTTTCATTGCATTGGGAAATATACCTGATTGGAGAGACAGGTTACAGATATACGTCAGTGGTTTCACTATGCATTCGATAACAGTTTTGACTAGTAGCATGTCAATACCATCGCAGTCAGTAGATGTTTTACTTTTGAACGATTTAACAATTTCAATGACCTCTCTTTCGTCTGTGTTCTTTATGAAGATGGAGTCTTTTACAGCAGTGTTATTGCATATTGAATCACCTGTTGGCACCGTAGTGGGTATTTCTCGGGCCAGTTTAGGTCCAATGTTAACAAAAAAATTATTAAATTCATCTGCAGGTGAAGCTATATTCACATTCGGAGTCGATTTATTATTTTTTGGAATGTTAGTTGGGTAGCTGGTATTTCTGCTTTTATTTCCAAGGATACTGTTGATTATTGTCCATGTATTTTTAATATTGTCTTTGTTTTTTTCCAGTTCTTTACTGTAATAGTCTCTTTTACTACATCTTATTATATATGTTAATTTATTTTTGTATGTTTTATACCGCTGCTCTGCTTCTTTTGTCCTTTCTTTATGAAAGCTTTATATAATAAATTTTTCTTTTTACACGCCTTTTGTAGTCCTTTGGTTAGCCATGGTTTGTCAGTAAATTTGTGTTTAAGCTTTTTTTTAACTAATGGGCAGTTTTTTTCATAAAGAGTGGTTACAATGTTTATAAATGTGTCATAGGCTTCATTTACATCTGATACATAGACTTCTGTCCAGTCTTGCTTCAGCAAGTCCTCTTTAAAAGAACTGATTGCGTTTGGTGGTTTGTGTCTGAATGATTTTGAGATTTTTTCTGGGTTGGGCCCCGTGTGGCCATGGATAAGTGCAAAGATTGGCAAGTGGTCGCTTATATCATTTATCAATAATCCACTTTCTATTTTCTTGTCGAGAACATTGACAAACAGGTTGTCAATAAGTGTAGCAGAGTGAGCTGTGATTCTACTGGGATGTGTTATTGTGGGATATAGACTCATGCTGTACATAGAGTTCATGAACTCTGTAACTACATTTTGTTGATGTGGATTAAGTAGATCAATATTGAAATCTCCACAAATTGCTACCATTTTCTTACTAGTAATATTATTGTACAGCTCGACTAATTTATCTCTGAATGTCTCAATGCAAGTTCCCGGCGTTCTGTATATGCAGCTTATGATTAGATTTTTTGTTTTGTCTAGGTCAATCTCGACAGTAACACATTCCAGAATCCCTGGTAGTGCTGAGGACATTTCATTTACAAGCTTACATCTATATAGGTCATCAATATACAGTGCAACACCACCACCCTTTTTTTGAGATCTGTTAATGTTAAACATCTGATATCCCTCTATTGCCATCAGGGGAGCCTGGTCTGCATTAAGCCAGATTTCAGAGACTGCTATAGCTGTGAATTTTCTGTTTAGCTGTTTTAAATAGTCCTGAATCTGTGAGAAGTTTTTGTTAAGACTTCTGCTATTGAAGTGTATTATTGACAGTTTACCATCTAATTGCACTTGACTTTTGAATTGCTTTTCAGTGTAATATTCACAGTGGTTATGAATATTATTGAAAAAGTGGTTATCAGGATCAATATCATTCTCCATCTCTTGTGGTTTATGTTCAGCATAGTGGCATATTTTTAGAGTTTGAGTTTCCTCACTCTGTGTTTCATAGTCAGTGTTCATCTGTATTTATCTAAGTCAGTAGCATCTCTGATCATTATACTTTTTGCTTGCTCAGGTGTTCCATTTAGTTTAATCCAAATTCTACAATTTCTTGTCCAGGTTGTCTGTATCTTATTATGTTTCTTTAGCATCCGTGCCTGCCGTGCTAATTCAGCGGTTTTTTTTGTCAGGTGTTCATTTAGGTAAACTTGAGTTTCCTTTAGTTTTTTGGCCTGCCTCAGTATGTCATTTTTCACCCTCCTGTTCACAAAGCGCATCACAATTGAGAGTGCAATCATGGCACATGATTGGACACCCCTGCATTATGTCCATCCATCTTCTTCCCCCGCATTATGTGATACATAATAATAGGCAAGTTTATGTGAGTAGCACGTTTTAATGCTTTACATAAAACATTAAAGTATTACAGCAATTTGAAAAAATAAATACATAAGAATTTAAAAGCAAACTAAAAATAAAGAGAAACAGAACCAAGCTAAAATTGAATAAGATAAAGTGCAAGAAATAAAAGTTCCAGTGCATAAAAAACATAATAACTTGCTATTAAAAAATCTATTTGCACATTAAATGCATGATTTTGATTGTACTCATCTTTTTTTGTTGGCATTTGCTTGTTTTGCTTTGTTTTGTTTTGTTCTGTTTGCTTTTTTAATACTATTTTTGACATTTCAGTATATGGTATTTAAATTATAATTTTGGTACAAACTCACTGTATGGCTACACGTTCAAAATAAAACAAATTGAACTGATTTGAACTGAATTAATATGTACCAAAATATCTGAGGAATATTTCCAGCATCTTGTTGAATCAGTGCAATGAAGAATTAAGAGAGTTCTGAAGGACTCGGGATCCATCCCAGTAATTGAAAGATATACCTATTAAAGTGGCCATTAAGTGTGTACAGAATTAAAATTGATGGATTTCTGTTGTTATTGGCAGTAAAATCATCACAGTGGCCTCTCAATAACTTAGTAGTCAAGTGTTTTATTCCCAAAATCCTAAATATTGTCTCGCTCGTCTTGCCTCTCATTAACAGGCTTACCACGTTGGGGAGAACCCTACTGTTACAACAGATACTGTGTCACACTTAATGGAGAAATGCTAACAGTAGAATCTGGACTCTGTGAGCTGATCCCATGCTTTCTCTACCCATTATTTTACACCTGCACACTTTGGTTAAAATGAAAGCCATATATAATCATTTGCATGCACACTGAAACATTTCAAGTCTTTTTGATTTAATTTTGATGATTATGGTTAGTTTTTAAAATAAAAATGACAAATGATGACATTCTCATTTAGTGAAAAGCACTGCAACACCTCTCACCCTCTGCCATCTTAGGGCCCTATTTTGACAGTCATCAGCGGACTTTTCCAACAGACTTCCCGCCATACGCCAGTGTTTTCTGTTTCTGTCAGTGCATTGTCTGTTTTTTATGCTTTGCGTCATACCATCTAATTGCCAGTGGACAGTGTGCCTGCTATGCGTTAAAAGGTGGAAGCTCATTTCAAAGAGATGTGGCAGCACACAATTTAATGTGCATTACTATTATAGCGCATGTCATGACAATCCGCTTCTGATCAGGAAAAAAAAAAAAGGTCTGTCGTCAGAAGCACATTGTTTAATGCTATTTCAGTGGTGTGTTTTGAAATTGTGTAGCTCCAGAGCTCATGAGGAAACAACATGCACAGGGATCTTCTTTCATTTTAATGGATAGAGTTGTAACAGTCATGATATAATCACCCCTCATTTTAATCATATGGTGATAACACACTAGTTTTTTTTGTTTGTTTTAATTGCATCCACACTCTCATTTTAATTCCAGACTTACCATTGGAGTCTATAGATTAGGCATTAATGTATGATTTTTTTTTTATTTTTTTTTTTAGCTGAATAAATGAATGAACAAGGAGTGTGCAGTGTTTTACTTTACACTGTAACTCCCCAGAAAGACAGGAGATGCATCCACATCTGCCTTGGCCACACAGCCTGAGTTTGGGCTGAGGTTGCCTACATCACGCCTAGGGTCGCGGGTCTCCCCCAGCAAGCTCCCCGACTGCCACCTGTCAGCCCCCGGCAGAGGCCGCCGAGAGCGGGCTCGCTTCGTGGCAGGGGTTGGTGGCAGACTGGAAGCCATGCCAGATCTTATTCCCTCTTGCCGCCCAGGAGGGACTGAGACAGAGAGCCACAAACATTGGCAGATGCCTGCACAAAATGGGGGAGACCCTCGGTTGGCGAAAGCAACAAGAGAGGGAGCACTCCATCTCCCCACAGGCCAGGAGCAACTTTCATGCCATCGTTAATGAAAGTTTATGAAAGTTTGCACAGGCATCATCCTCTTTTCCTGAACTTTCAAACCCATTCAGAATCAGAATCAGAATCAGCTTTATTGGCCAAGTATGCGCAACACATGCAAGGAATTTGACTTTGGCTAAAAACTTGCTCTCATTGTTCAGGTGGAGGATTTAAATAAGATTTAAATAAGGATTCAATAACAACAGAGTATGTACAGTAAATTACAGTCTGTCCACATTTCTATAAAAGGATGCAAATATATACAGGAATATATACAGTTATTTACTCCGACTATCCACACTTTGCAGAAATATTTGAAAAAATATACAGTCACACAGTATTTCAATGTGAACTCAGATTCAGTGATGTAATGTGAATGAAATAAAAAGCAGTGTGAGCATTATGTGCAATGTAAGAATGGATGAAAAGTCATGAGTACCGCAACAGGTAGGACTAGGTGAATGTTAGGAGTTCATCAGAGTGATGGCTTGAGGAAAGAAATTGTTCCTGTGACGGGTGGTTTTGACCTTCAGTGATCTGTAATGACGACCAGAAGATAGAAGTTCAAACAGTTTGTGGCCGGGGTGTGACGGGTCAGCACAGATGTTTCCCGCCCGTTTCCTGGTTATGGACCAATATAAGTTCTCAATGGAGGGTAGGCTGGTACCAATAATCCTCTCCGCAGACTTAATGATCCGCTGCAGTCTGGTCTTGTCCTGTTTAGTGGCAGATCCAAACCAGACAGTGATGGAAAAGCAGAGGACAGATTGGATGATGGCGGTGTAGAAGACAACCAGCAGCTCCTGAGGCAAATCAAACTTCTTGAGCTGACGCAGAAAAAACAACCTCTGCTGGGCTTTTTTCCGGACAGTGTCTATATGGGAGGACCACTTCGGGTTCCGGGAGATTGTGGTACCCAGAAACTTGAAGGAGTCCACAGTGGACACTGTGCTGTTGAGGATGGTGAGTGGGGGGGGGATGAAGGAGGGTGTCGCCTGAAATCCACAGTCATCTCCACCGTTTTGGCTGGGTTAAGTTCAAGATGGTTCTGGCCGCACCAGAGGATCAGCTGCTCCACCTCCCGCCTGTATGCAGACTCATCACCATCCCGGATCAAACCGATGACTGTGGTGTCATCCGCAAACTTCAGGAGCTTCACCGAAGGGTCCTTTGAGGTGCAGTCGTTGGAGTAGAGGGAGAAGAGCAGTGGGGAAAGGACACATCATTGGGGGGCGCCAGTACTAATTTTTCGGGAGCTGGATGTAAATCTCCCTAGCTTCACCTGTTGCCACCTGTCAGTCAGAAAGCTGGAGATCCACTGGCAGGTGGAGGGGGGCACCTTGAGCTGGAGGAGTTTCTGATGAAGAATGCCTGGGATGATGGTGTTGAACGCTGAGCTGAAGTCGACAAACAGGATCCTGGCATATGTCCCTGGGGAGTCGAGGTGTTGCAGGATGTAGTGTAGTCCCATATTCACTGCATCATCCACTGACCTGTTTGACCAGTAGGCAAACTGCAGTGGGTCCATCAGGGGGCCTGTGACGACCTTCAGGTGGTTCAGCACCAATCTCTCCAAGGATTTCATGACCACAGAGGTCAAGGCAACAGGTCTGTAGTCGTTTAATCCTGTAACAGAGGGTTTCTTGGGAACTGGAATGATGATGGAGTGTTTGAAGCAGGAAAGCACTTCACACAGCTCCAGTGATCTATTAAAGATCCGGGTGAAGATGGGGGCCAACTCGTTGGAGCAGACTCTCAGGCAGGACGGAGACACACCATCAGGTCCTGCAGCCTTCTTGATCTTTTGTCTCTGAAAGACCCAGCACACCTCCTCTTCACAGATCGTTAGTGCTGGTGGGAGGTCAGAGTGGAGGAGGGATGGAGTTCCTGGGGCTGCAGATAATCCTTTTGTGTCACCAGTCCTGTAGGCCTCCTCCTTGGTCTGACGTAGCTGCTTCAGTTTAGGGGTGAACCAGGGTTTATTGTTGTTGTATGTGCAGAAGGTCTTGGTCTGCACACACATGTCCTCACAAAAACTGATGTATGATGTCACAGTGTCAGTGAGTTCATTTAGGTTAATGGCTGCATCTTCAAAAACACTCCAGTCTATACAGTCAAAGCAGGCTTGTAACTCCAGCTTTGATTCCTCAGTCCATTTCTTCACAGTCCTTACAACACACTTGGAAGTTTTTAGTTTCTGTCTGTATGTTGGAATAAGATGGAGCAGACAGTGGTCAGAAAAACCCAGAGCTGCACGGGGGACGGCATGATAGGCGTTTCTTAAAACTGTGTAACAGTGGTTGAGTGTATTTGTGTCCCTGGTGGGACATTTAATATGCTGTCTGTATTTAGGAAGCTCATTTGTGAGATTAGCTCTATTATAATCACCCAGAATGATAAGCAGAGAGTATGGATGTTTTTCCTCCACGTCTGCTATCTGGTCAGCGAGGTGCTGCAGTGCCTCCGTTGTACAAGCAGCAGGCGGGATGTAAATTCCGACCAGAATAAACGAGGAGAACTCTCGCGGTGAATAAAAGGGTTTACAGTTTATGAACAGTGACTCTAGGTTAGGGCTACAAAACTTCAACACTGTGACATCAGTACACCAACCTTCGTTTATGTAGAAGCAGATTCCGCCACCTTTAGTCTTTCCAGAGAATTCTCGGCTGCGATCAGCGTGAAACAGTTGGAATCCGTCCAGGCGAACCACGCTGTCCGGGATGTGTTCACTCAGCCAGGACTCCATGAAACACAGGGCGCCAGATCTGCTAAAATCCAGGTTTTTGTGAGTCAGGAGCAGCAGTTCGTCCATTTTGTTCGCCAAAGAGCGGACATTGGTCAGATGGATCGATGGGAGCGGCGTGTGATATCCTTGTTTCTTCAGCCTGACTAGTGCACCGGCACGTTTACCACGTCGCCTTTGTTTTCGGCCAGTGCCAATAGCCGCTGCTCCCACAGCTAAGATCGCCTGAAAAAACTTCAGATCAGCAGCAGAAACTGGCGGAGAAGTTGCATTGGGAGATAGTCTGAGTGAAAGTAGTTCCTCCCTTGAATAGGTGACTCGGATGGAAGAGCAGAAGTCCAAAAAACACACAAAATTATCAAAAACATCAGAGAGCAGAAGCCAGTGGCTGCCATCCGCGGCGCCATCTTGGATGGGAATTTCTGGGACACAGAAATTCATGTCTTGTGTGTTCCATCTATGCACACTACATTAAACCATTCAGCTGATTTTTCAGCTCAGCATTCTTCCCCATTTGTTCTCTCTAAAGTAATTAAATGGTCATCAAATGTGATTGATGTCTTCCTTATTACCAAGCAGCATTACTATCGTGTACATTTTGGCTCACACTCACGGGTTTTGATGAGTGCAAAACCTGTCTTAAAATCTCATGATCAGAGTTCACTTTAGATAATGCTCCTCTTCGCATTAGCGGGATGGGCAGGAGTGCTTAGGATAGGATAATTAGACTGAATAATCAGTCCGGCCTCTTTGCATCCTGCGCCGGGTGGAAAGTTGATTTCTATGCTGTTGTGATAAAGAAATTAACTTGGAAACACCCATAAACAGGTTCTGCATCAGTGACAACTGACTGACCGACCACATCGCTGTAATACGACCTCAGTGTGGCTTGGCATTCAAGCCTTAATTTGGTGTTTTGATGTTGTTGATGAAGAGCAATACAGAGTGAAATAAACCAAAATCATAACAGCATGATCCCATATAGGTTAGAAGTTGAGGATTTATTTTTATTTGTCATTCATCTTATTTTATTTCAAACTCTGATTAATTTTCAACCCTCATTCACTGAAATAAAGCAAAATTCTGAAATGTCCTCAAAAGATAAAAGGGAACTTCAGATCAGTGGCAATACAAATGTTCAGAATGGAGATTGACATAACGCACGGCTCAGGAGACACACACGCAGGCTCAGGGTAGATTCAACAGCTTTATTCAACAACAAGGGTGTGTGACTGCGTGTCTGTGAGATGTGAATGTATTGGTGGTGGACGTCAGCTTCAGGCACGGGGGCAGGAAGCCGTGCAGCCGGGCAACCCTACGGGAGAGAGCACAGGGAGAAGGGTAACGGGCACCAAACCAATACAGAGGGATAATGGGATATGCTGGCTTACTTGGTTAGTCAGGTGGCTGGCATTGACAAGGGCATAGCCCGGGAGACAGTGACCTGGAGCGCCTGTGACAGCAGCGAGGAGACGGCGAAGCAGAGGAGAAGTCCGCCGCCGGGAAATCCACCTATGCACAAGGGAGATGACTGGAGAGGGAGGTAAGAGATTCTTACGTGAAAGATTTTGCTGGTAGAAGGGGGTTCCTTGCAGCAAGCAGGCTGACGAGATCAGACGGCTTCAGGCCGAAGCCCAGGGCAGAGTGGCTTAAATCCCACGCCGCTGACGAGGTACAGGTGTGCGCGCAGCTGGCGCCGCTAATGAGCGGCGAGTCATGACAGAGATGTTCTGAATTGGACCTGCAGCATAGAAAGTTTCCCTCTTTCTGTTATTATGTGGAAAATATACAACACAGACCTTCACAGTAGAACTTATACGGAGCTGCTTACTGACACTGATCAGCTTCAATTCTCATCTGTAATGTGACCACAGAGAATTCTGGACAATACGTCTGTACAGCTAAACATCTGGACACACCTGTGACTGCAAATGCCAATGTGACTGTGACTTCTAAGTTGACAGTACAGAAATTTTTAAAATCCTGACTCACAAAGGAACACAGCTTTGTATATTATTCTCTTTATGTGCTTGCAGGTTTTTTTTTTTAACTAATCAAGATGGCCTCTTCTGAAAAATCAGCCTGAATGTTGCCTCATTACCATGGTGACAGGCCACACAGTCACCAGCACAATGTTACACACTGTAAACAACCACAGTGACACAACATACAAGCAACGTACAGTACATACACTACCTATACATAACTTTGCATTATATGATGCTTAAATTTTTTTGTATCCTGTAAAACTTAGGGTTATGGGAGAGCCCCCCCCCCCACCAGCAGGGAGTTAATAAGTGCTGTTTATTATTCTTATTATTCTGGGCAGCACGGTGGTGCAGTGGTTAGCACTGTTGCCTTACAGCTAGAAGGTTCCTGGTTCGAATCCCCAGGCTGGCAGGGGTTGGAACCTCTCTGTGTGGAGTTTGCATGTTCTCCCTGTGCTGCGTGGGTTTACTCCGGGGGCTCCGGTTTCCTCCCACAATCCAAAGACATGCGTGTTAGGTTAATTGGCTGTTCTAAATTGTCCCTAGATATCTGTTTCCTATAGGCCCTTAGAATAGAGGGTTAGTACTAGTGAAAGCGCTTTGAGTGGTCTTTGAGACTAGAAAAGCGCTATATAAGTGCAGGTTAGTTAGTTAGTAATTCTTCCTGTTTTTGAGGTAATCACTATTCTAAATGCAACCCAGCCA
This sequence comes from Pholidichthys leucotaenia, assembly GCA_020510985.1. NCBI lineage: Eukaryota > Metazoa > Chordata > Actinopteri > Cichliformes > Pholidichthyidae > Pholidichthys > Pholidichthys leucotaenia. The sequence goes on along the minus strand of CM035849.1, from coordinate 93,036,711 downwards.
CAGGGGGTGCACAAGCCAGTGTACTCCTAGTGCCCGTCCCAAGCCGGAGAAATGGGGAGGGTTGTGTCAGGAAGGGCATCCGACGTAAAACCTTTGCCAAATCAAACATGCGGATCATGACGAACAAGACTTTCATGCTGGATCGGTCAAGGCCCGGGTTAACAACAACCGCCACTGGTGCTGTTGACTGACAGGGTGCCGGTGGAAACTGGGCTACTGTTGGTCAAAGATCGAGGAGGAGGAGAGGGCAAGGCATGTTCGGAGGGAGAGAGAGAAAAGGAAAGGTAGGAGTGTGGAGGTGAGAGTAGGGGCATTCAATGTAGGGACTATGACTGGTAAAGGCAGAGAGTTGGCTGATATGATGGAGAGAAGAAAGGTACATATACTGTGTGTTCAAGAAACCAGATGGAAGGGAAGCAAGGCTAAGAGCATTGGAGGTGGATTTAAACTGTTCTACCATGGTGTAGATAGGAAGAGAAATGAAGTAGGAGTAATCTTGAAGGAAGTGTATGTGAAGAGTGTTCAGGAGGTTAAGAGGGAGTCAGACAGAACCATGAGTTTGAAGTTAGAAGTCAAAGATGTGATGTTAAATGTTGTCAGTGCGTATGCCCCACAAGTTGCATGTCAGGTAGAAGAAAAAGAAGAATTCTGGAGTAAGTTGGATGAAGTGGTAGAGAGCGTTCCCAGGGGGGAGAAAGTGGTGATTGGAGTGGACTTTAAGGACATGTAGGTGAATGGAACAGAGGTGATGAGGAGGTCCTGGGTAGGTATGATCATAAGGAGAGAAATGTGGAAGGACAGATGGTTGTGGATTTTGCTAAAATTTTGCAAGGTGGTGGCAGGGGAGAATGTAGCTAGACAGCATTGGATGGTACTCTGTAGAATGACTTTGGAAAGCAAGAAGAGGAAGCGAGTGAAGGCAGAGCCAAAGATTAAGTTGGGGTAGTTACAGAATGAAGAAGATCGCACAGAGTTCAGCAAGGAGTTGATACAGGCTCTGGGTGGTAGTGAAGAATTATCAGATGACTGGGAAAGTACAGCAAAAGTATTGAGGGAAATGGGTAGAAAGGTATGTGGTGTATCTAGTGGACACAGGAAGAAAGACAAGGAAACTTGGTGGTGGAATGAGGAGGCACAGGAAAGTATTCAAAGGAAGAGGTTAGCAAAGAAAAAGTGGGATAGTCAGGGAGATGAAGAAAGTAAACAGGAGTATTTGGAATCTAGGGGCATGGCAAAGTGAGAGGTGGCAAAGGCAAAGGTATATAGTGAGTTGTATGAGATGCAAAACACTAAGGAAGGAGAACAGGAGTTGTCTCAACCGGCTAGACAGAGAGATCAAGCTAAAAAGGATGTACAGAAAGTTTGGTTAATTAAGGACAGAAATGGTGATGTCCAAACAAATGATGAGTGTGTTGTGAAGGTGGAAGGAGTACTTTGAAGAGCTGAAGAGCTCTTCTTTGAAGTACTTTGAGGAGTGCGGTGGCTGAATGGTTAGCACTGCAGCAGCACAGCAAGTCACCCTTGGCCGGGGGGTCCCGGGTTCGATCCCAGCCCCTGACCAACGGTGATCTGTGTGGAGTTTGCATGTTCTCCCAGTGTCTGCATGGGTTTACTCCGGGATTTCTCCGGTTTCCTCCCACATGCCAAAAACATCCAATATAGGTTAATTGGAGACTCTAAAGTAGCCCCAGGTGTGAATGTGTGTGTGAATGGTGAAAGGGCTGGGCGCTGCACCAGTGGCTGCCTCATCCACTCATGTGGATGCCCTGTAATTTCCCCCATTGTGGGACCAATAAAGGATTCTAAATAAAATGAAAAAAGAAAATTAGAGCGAGGAGGATGGAGGAAGGAAAGATGGTGAACAAGGAAGTCCTGAGGATTAGCAAGATGGAGAGATGTCAGTGGACTTTTTAACCAGATTGTTTAACACAATCTTGGAGAGAAAGAGGATGCCTGAGGAGTGGAGAAGTGTTTTGGTACCAGTTTTAAAGAACAAAGGTGATGTCAGAGCTGTAGTAACTACAGAGGCATAAAGTTGATCAGCCACACTATGAAGATATGGGAAAGAGTTGTTGGAGCCAGGTTAAGAGGAGGTGACAATCAGTGAGTAGCAGTACGGTTTCATGCCAAGAAAGAGTACTACAGATGCAATGTTTGCTCTAAGAGTGCTGATGGAGAAGTATAGAGAAGGTCAGAAGGAGTTGCACTGTGTCATTGTGGATCTAGAGATATGATTACGACTACAAAGAAGGTAAGCAAGTGGTTTGATAGCTCAACTTTGGTTTTGTCATTTTGAGTAAATTTCACTACAAGGCATAGCCTGCTTACTTAGATCTATAGGTCGATACTACTATAGTTTAAGTACCACATGTTTTCAATGATTTGCAATTTTATTGCAAATCATTTGCATTTGCATTGCATTTGCAATTTTATTTTATACCAGCCTACTCATCAATGGCCTTAATTACATGTGTGTGTAGCTCAAGCTTCATTACCAATATACAAAGAACTATATCCTAGATCCAGGCCTGCCTGTCCGTACCTGCCACTTCAGGGTTTAGACTCCTGTCAATTAGGCTAGAACTTGAACAATGCACAACACTATTTAATTATGTTATAATATAGACTTATTGCTTTAATCCAACAATTACGTCCATCCGGATCCTTCAGCTCCGTGGGGAATATACAGTATATAACGTGAATGACAGCGGACATGTGCACACGCTGGTCCCAAAGTTACACGCATGTATGCTGCAAGTTTGCTTTTTCCACCGCTCTAGATGATACATGCCGTTCCACACTTCACTACGGCACAATGTGCACCTGGCATAACAGAGATTTAAAGCTTGAAGCAGATTTTAAACGGCAATTGTTCAGGTGTGACAGTACTGTCTCAATACAAAAGCAAGGCGGCTACCGGAATGTTTGGTAGTTGTGAACTTTGAACTCACATAGTCCGCACATGCACACTCGTAATGCGAAAGTCGCTTATTGAATTGAATACATGAGAGGGAGGCATGTGCAATGGTGAAGATGCAAGGAGTAGAGGTAGTGAAAGTAGATGAGTTAAAATACCTGGGGTCAACCATCCAAAGCAATGGAAAATGCACAAGAGAGGTGAATAAGAGAGTGCAGGCAGGGTGGAGTGGGTGGAGACGAGTGTCAGGGGTGGTTTGTGACAGAAAGGTAGCAGCAAGAGTGAAAGGGAAGATTTACAAGATGGTAGTGAGACCTGCTGCGATGTATGGTTTGGAAACGGTGATAGTGACAGAAAGACAGGAGGTGGAGCTGGAGGTGGCAGGGTTGAAGATGCCAAGATTGTCATTGGGAATGACTAGGAGGGACAAGATTAGAAATGAGTATATCAGAGTGACAGCTCATGTTGAGTGGTTTGGAAACAAAATAAGAGAGGCAAGGCTGAGATGGTTTGGACAAGTGCAGAGGAGGGATAGTGGATATGTTGGACATAGGATGTTGAAGATGGAGCTGCAAAGCAGGAGGAGAAGAGGAAGACCACAGAGAATATTCATGGATGTAGTGACGCAAGACATGCAGAGGGTTGGTGTTACAGAGGAAGATGCAAGGGATAGGGTGAGATGAGGACAGATGATCTGCTGTGGCAACCCCTAAAGCACGGGTGTCAAACTCATTCCATGGAGGGCCAAGACCCTGCAGGTTTTACCTCCAACCAGTGTCTTCAACAGGTGATTTCACTGAATTTTTGATGCAGTGCACTGTGCATTGTGTGATGCAATTGCAATGCACTGTGTGTGTTTATATATTTACATATTTATTCCATCTAGCTACAATGTTCCGCACTGTGTGCGTTTATATATTTACATATCTATTCCACCTAGCTACAATGCTCCCCACTGTGTGTGTGTTTATATATTTACATATTAATTCCATCTAGCTACAATGCGCCGCACTGTGTTTATATATCTATATATTTATTCCATCTAGCTACAATGCTCCGCACCATGTGTCTATATATTTATGTTTATATGTACATATGTATACTCGCTGCTCTTGTTTTTTTTTTTTTCTTGCCTTCTGATTGTTGCTCTGAGTGCTGCTATCCCTGTGCTGTTGCAATCCTGGAATTTCCCCATTGCGGGACTAATAAAGGCTTATCTTATCTTATTTCTTCCCACTGATTGCTGACCAGTGAAAACACCTGCTGAAGACACTGGGTGGAAGTAAAACATGCAGGGTCTTGGCCCTCCATGGAATGAGCTTGACACCCCTGCCCTAAAGGGAGCAGCTGAAAGAAGAAGAAGAAAAGTAGAAGACTATTCTAAATGCAGTACTTGAACTGTCCACAGATATTTTATATTGTCTCTGTTTTAAAATCATATGGGTAGGGGAGACCGGGGACACATGTAACATTTTTGACATTTCTGTCTCTAACTTTGAGGTCTTTTAATCCACTGTGTTCAAACTGCTATATGAACTAGCTTCAAGTGTCTGCTAATAAATGACCTAGAAAATGTCTGTGCTCTCTCTGGCATCCGTCGGTCTTGGGAGACTATGGAGTTGCGCTCTGGGTGGTTTTGATGCAGCGTCGGTGTCGGGTGTGACTAACTACTACTAACTAACTAACCCACACTTATATAGCTGAAAAGTCCGATGCGGGAGTGGCAATCCTTGCCACACTGGACACAGGTGAAGTCCGTTGCTGGTCCGTCTGCCTGGCCTCGGGGCTTTCTCCTCTGTTGCTTCGCCTCAGCTTGCTGTATAAGTGACTGTTCAAAGCTGGACAGGCCTTTCTGCACAATCTGCCTCCAGGCCGTCCGGTCTGAGGCTACAGCTTCCCATGTGGTGAGGTCGACATCTATGGCCATCAAGTCCCTTTTGCAGACATCCTTGTAACGCAGTTGGGGTCTGCCTGACGGACGTTTGCCTTGAGCTAGGACACCGTAGAGGAGATCCTTGGGGATCCTGCCATCGTCCATGCATATCACATGCCCCAGCCAGCGCATGCGTCTCTGCTTCAGCAGCGTGTACATGCTGGGGATTCCAGCTCTCTCCAGGATATTGTTGTTTGTGACTTTGTCCTGCCAGGTGACGTGTAGGATACGACGGAGACAGCGCATGTGAAATGTGTTGAGCTTCTTTTCCTGTCAGGCTCACAGGGTCCAGGACTCACTGCCATACAGGAGGGTGCTGGGGACGCAAGCTCTGTAGACCTGGATTTTGGTATGCTCTGTCAGCTTGCCATTGGTCCACGCTCTCTTTGTCAGTCTGGACATGGTCGTAGCTGCTTTGCCGATGCGCTTATTGAGCTCCGTGTCGAGAGAGAGGGAGTCATTGATAGTGGATCCCCGGTAGACAAAGTCATGGACAACATCTAGTTCATGATCGAAGATACTGATACTGGGTGGAGAATCAACGCCTTGTCCCATGACCTGTGTTTTCTTCAGGCTGATGGTGAGTCCGAAGTCGTGACAAGCCTCGCTAAAACGAGTCATGAGCTGCTGAAGGTCCTCAGCTGAGTGGGCGGTGATTGCTGCATCATCTGCGAAGAGGAAGTCACGCAGACATTTTAGCTGGACCTTGGACTTTGCTCTTAGTCTGGAGAGGTTGAAGAGCTTTCCATCCGATCTGGTTCTAAGGTAGATGCCCTCTTTGGCAGAACCAAAGGCGTGTTTCAGCATGACAGCAAAGAAGATATCGAACAGGGTCGGTGCAAGAACGCATCCCTGTTCCACTCCGCTTCTAATATCGAAGGCAGATGAAGTTGAGCCGTCAAAGACGACTGTGCCCTTCATGTCATCGTGAAATGATCGGATGATGCTGAGCAGCTTGGGCGGACATCCGATCTTGGAGAGGATTTTGAAGAGGCCATCCCTACTAACAAGGTCGAAAGCCTTCATCAGGTCAATGAAGGCTACGAAGAGTGGCTGCCTCTGTTCCCTGCATTTCTCTTGCAGCTGTCTGAGAGAGAACACCATGTCGATTGTAGACCTGTTGGCTCGGAACCTGCACTGCGATTTGGGGTAGACTCTCTCTGCCAGAACTTGAAGCCTCTTGAGGATAACACGAGCGAACAGCTTCCCAACGATGCTGAGGAGAGAGATGCCACGGTAGTTACTGCAGTCGCTCCTGTCACCTTTGTTCTTATATAGTGTGACGATGTTGGCTTCCCTCATGTCCTGCGGCACTTCGCCTTCTCTCCAGCACAGACGGAGGATTTCGTGCAGCTCCGTGATCAGTGACCCTTTGCAGTACTTCAGAACCTCGGCAGGGATGCCGTCCTTCCTGGGGGCTTTGCCGGTGGCAAGGGAGTCAAGGGCCTCGCTCAGTTCATCGATGGTTGGTTCTCCATCAAACTCCCCCAGTACAGGCATACACTCGATGGCATTCAGGGCACCGTCAGTAACTATGTTCTCCCTGGCATACAGCTCAGAGTAGTGCTCTACCCAGCGCTCCATCTGTTGTATCCGATCCTGGATTACCTCCCCTGTGGCAGACTTTAAGGGAGCGATTTTCTTCTGTATAGGGCCCAAGGCCAGCTTGATTCCATCGTACATCCCCTTGATGTTGCCCGTGTCTGCAGCCAGCTGTATCTGGGAGCAGAGCTGAAGCCAGTAGTCATTGGTGCATTGCCTGGCACGCTGCTGGACTTTGCTACGGGCGGCCCGGAGGACTTGCAGGTTGCGTTCACTGGGGCAGGCTTTATAAGCTACCAAGGCGTTCCGCTTCTCCACGATTACTGGGATCATTTCATCGAAGTGACCCTCGAACCAGTCTGCTGACCTGCTGGTTTTCTTGCCAAAGGTGGTCATGACAGCCTTGTGCACGGCATCTCTGAAGTGCTGCCACCTTTGTTGGGCACTAGCGCCGGAACGGCCTGGGAGAGATTCCTCAAGCACGCGTACAAATTCCTCCACTTTCTCCTGGTCGTGCGTCTTACTTGTATCAATGCGAGGCCTGCCTTCCTTTATCGTGCGGTGCACTTTCTTGGTTCGCAGTTTGACCTTGCTACATACTAGGGAGTGATCTGTATCACAGTCAGCACTCTGGTAGCTTCGTGTGATCTGGACGCTGGGTAGACAGCTGCGTCTGGTGAGAATCAAATCAAGCTGGTGCCAGTGCTTGGATCTTGGATGTCTCCAGGAGACTCTGTGTTGGGGCTTTGTGTTAAAGAATGTATTTGTGATGCAGAGACCATGATGGCAACAGAGTTCCAGTAGGTGTTGTCCATTTTCGTTCATCCTTCCTATGCCAAACTGGCCCAAACAAGTAGGCACTAAAAAAACACCGGAAAAACAGTGGAGTGAAAATTTAATTCAATTCAATTTTATTTATATAGCGCCATTTCACAACAACAGTCATCTCATAGCACTATCAACTGTAGGGGGAACCCCCACAGTTGCAGAAAGACCCCAGCAATCAGGCGATCCCCTGTGAGCAAGCACTTGGCGACGGTGGAGAGGAAAAACTCCCTTTTAACAGGAAGAAACCTCCAGCAGAACCAGGCTCAGGGAGGGGCAGTCATCTGCTGCGACTGGCTGGGGGGTGAGGGGATAGAGAAGAAGAAAAGAACAGACATGTAGAGAGCAAACAGTACGATGGGAACTCAATCTATGGGAGAGAACAAACAAATGTTAATGACCAGCAAAAAAAAATATTTCATTGAGAGTGAGAAAAGGAGTGAGGCCCAGTGCATTACTGGAGGTCCCCCGGCTGACTAAACCTATTAGCAGCATAACTAAGGGAGGGTTCAGAAACACATGATCCCTCCCTAATTGTAGGCTATATCAAAAAGGTAGGTTTAGCCCTATTCTTAAAAACAGAGATCGAGTCTGACTCCCGAATCCAGATTGGCAGCTGATTCCACAGGAGAGGAGCTTGATAACTGAAGGCTCTGCCTCCCATTGTACTTTTGGAGATTCTAGGTATTACAAGTAATCCTGCATTTTGGGAGCGTAGTGCTCTGTTAGGATAATACGGTAGTATCAGATCTTTTAAATAAAAAGGAGCCTGATTGTTTAGAGCTTTGTAAGTGAGAAGAAGGATTTTAAACTTAATTCTAAACTCTATGGGAAGCCAATGAAGGGAGGCCAGAACCGGAGAGATATGATCTCTCTTTCTAGTACCTGTTAAAACTCTTGCTGCAGCATTTTGGATCAGCTGAAGACTTTTAAAATATGTTTTAGGACAGCCTGATAATAAAGAATTACAATAATCTAATCTCGAGCTAACAAAAGCGTGGATCAGTTTCTCAGCATCACTCTGAGACAAGATGCTCCTAATCTTGGCAATATTACGCAAATGATAGAAGGCAGTCTTAGAAACAAATTTAATATGTGAATTGAAGGACAAATCCTGATCAAAAATAACTCCAAGGTTCCTCACAGAGCTATTAAGAGAAAGAGTAACCGCATCCAAACTGAAAGTTTGATTTGGAAAGGAATTTCTAAGGTTTTTTTGGACCAACAAGAATGACTTCAGTCTTATCTGAATTTAATAGCAGGAAATTACAAGTCATCCAAGCTTTGATTTCCTTAAGACAGGCTTCTAACTTGGCTAATTGATTACTATCATCTGGCTTCATTGACAGGTATAATTGTGTGTCATCAGCATAACAATGAAAATGTATACAGTGCTTTCTAATAATGTTGCCTAACGGAAGCATATATAAACTAAAAAGAGTAGGGCCTAGCACAGATCCCTGTGGAACTCCATGACTAAGCTTTGAGTTGAAAGAAAATTCATTATTTACATGAACAAACTGGAACCTATCAGATAAATAAGATCTAAACCACTGCAACGAAGTTCCATTAAGTCCAACATAGTATTCTAATCTATCAAGTAGAATATTATGATCGATAGTATCAAAAGCTGCACTAAGGTCTAAAAGGACAAGTACAGAAACTAGTCCATTATCAGATGCAATGAGGAGGTCGTTAGTGACCTTCGCTAAGGCTGTTTCAGTACTATGATGGATTCTAAACCAAGATTGAAACTCTTCAAGTAAACCATTTCCCTGCAGGTGGTCAAATAATTGCGTATTTAATGTGTAGAATTTAATGCCTAAAAAAATCAAATCTAATGCTGCCTTCAATGCAGAGAGGAACATTCAGATTATACAACATAGTCAAGTCATGTTGCAACAGCATGAGCATTTGGAGTTTACGAGCATTACAGCAGCAAAGCATGGCACAGGACTAGTGCCTCACACTCTGGAGTGTTGCACGCGCAGCTGTGCTGTATGATTAATCCATTCCTCTGTGCAATCATTCAACAATGGTGGCCAGTTGGTCCCATGCACTCCACTCTAGATTCATTTCATTCATTTCATTACGGTCATTTTTGTAGTCGGCACCAACTCTAGCGTTAAAGTCGCCGAGGATGAACAATGGCTCCTGTTTTGGGATTTTCTCTATGGTGGTACTGAGGGCATCGTAGAACTGAGGGTGTCTGTGCAACACAAAGAGAAAATGCATGACTTACAGTAATCTCAAACAAAAGGTGTGAAATGTTACAATTGACCCCATAGTCTGGGTCAGTTGAAACATACCTTGGGGTCAAATGTAACATTATGAAATAAGGACCATGACAATGACTTAAGATATTGAAAGTTTTTCATTCAAAACTTTTAAACAAAACTGCTGTGGCCCCACGGATTACAGCACTTAAACTGCAACTGCTAACATCTGAACATTTATAATAAACAGTACAAAAGGCGCAACTGTGCACTAGTTTCAACAATCAAACAGTGTATGCATTTGTGGAAAGGAGGTTGTATGTGCCAAGTTCTTTAGTCACTGTCAGACAGACAGTGTCACGGTGGCCCTCACAAGCTACCATAAGACGCCAGCAGTCACCAGTAAGTTGCAGTGATGTTTATTAAGAGGTGCAATAACAGGGAATGATACCCACAATAGTGCGGGTAAGACAATCACAGGACGTACCTTAACAGGGAAGTATAACCGGAACAGAGCGTATCATAACAGGTAGCTCCACGGGAAGATTAACAGGAACGTAAACAGAGACTGCTGCATCGGGTAACATTCAGCGCCTGCTTATAACCCCGGTCACTAATGACCCCGAATGCAGCACAGCTGTTGACTCTGACAGCAGGGAGCTCCACCAGGCGCTGTCACAATAAGAGCCCGGGAAGCTAGAAGGAAACCTCTGCTGTCAAAGCCAGGAAAAGGTACAAGATCCGAGTGTGGACGGAACCAGCACTCAGGCTGTAACAGACAGTGGTAACAGGTGTATGGCACTCCTGGAGTGCAGGCTTTGTGGGCCCACAGATGACATGTCATGGACTTAACCCAGACTTCTTTTGGCTTTGAGTTATTGAAGTGTTCCATGCAGATGATATAGAGATTGTCAACAACGGAGGAATCTGACTCCTGTGGTTCAATGTTCCGTCTTTTCTCTTTTTTCTTCCCTGGAGTTTTTTTTTTTTTTTTTTGGAGCCTAGGATGTTGTTTTGGTTTGTCTTGTTTGCTGCAGACTTTTTTGGGGGATAAACTTACTTTCCGTTTCACCTTCTCAGATTTCATCTTCTACTGTGCTTCCACTGCCATCTTGACAGGTGTATCACTATATTGCTTTGTTTCCTCCTCCTTCCTGCTAAAGGGAGTTTCCGTTGTCCAGCTTTTGGTAAAGGTCGCACAGCAATTGGGCTTGAGTCCAACCAAGTCAGTCTTTCTTCAGCAGAGCTTGTAGCTTTTTGAGTGGCTGGAGAAGTGGCTTGGTTGGTAGCTGAAGCACAGGCTTGGTCGGAAGATAGAGCAGAAGCTTGGTTGCTGGATAGAGAAGAGGCTTGGTTGGTAGCTGGAGAAACGGCTTTGCTGGTAGTTAGAGCAGAAGCTGGGTTGCTGGCTGGAACATAGGCTTGGTCAGTAGCAGAGGTTGTGGCCTGAAGAGCGGAATCTGGATGATCTGTTATTTGTTAAGGTACAAACTCACATTCCTCAAATATGACTGGATTGTATGGCCAAATTCCGTTGCACTGGAATCCAGCTTATACTGCATGTTCTTTGGTGTAGCTGCTGCTAGAAGTGCTGTCTTGACAAAGAATGGTATGTCGTATATTGTCATAGTCTTTCGAGGATTCAGTCTCATCCAGGAATCACTTGCAGTGTTCACCATCTTTTTGAATGACCCATAGATAATGCGATTGAGTAGTTGAAGCTTGTGACTGGTATATGGAGGGAAAGTTAGCATCACTGTTTCCATTGCTATTACAGAAGTTGATGGCTGCAATAGAGAGGTGTGAGCTATGGTTATCCAAGAGAAGTAGCACCTTTGTCTCAGGACTGACTTTAGTGTGGTTTGCAAAGTGCTTGAGGAATATCATGAAATCTACCTCCTACGTCCATCCACATTTATTTCCACTTCCAATAAGTAAGTAAGTAAGAAAGTAGAATTTATTTATATAGTACTTCTCACAGAAAGAATCACAAAGTGCTTCACAATAAAATAAAACACACAATCACAAATACAATAATAAAGGCATTAAAAACAAGTATAAAGACATAAAAAACATAAAAACCATAATCAAACTAAAAAGCCTGTTTAAACAGGAGTGTCTTCAGCTGCTTTTTAAAAGCGTTAACAGAGTCTACTGAGCGCAAAGACAGTGGTAGAGCATTCCACAATTTTGGTGCCACTGCCTGAAAGGCTCTATCACCTCGAGTTTTAAAATGGGTTCGAGGGACAGCCAGTAAAAGTTGATCCGAGGATCTCAAAGACTGTGAGGTGTTGTACACTTTAAACAGCTCAGTGATGTATTTAGGGACCTGGTCATGAATAGCTCTAAAAAAAAAAAAAAAAAATAAAAAAAATAAACTAAATCCTAAAACCAACTGGGAGCCAGTGAAGTGCTGCTAAAATCAGTGTAATGTGAACCCTTTTCTTAGAGTGAGTTAAAAGTCTACCAGTCGAATTTTGAACAACCTGGAGGCATTGAAGATGCTTTTGGGTCAGACAGGTAAAAAGACTATTACAATAGTCTAAGCGAGAAGAAATAAAAGCATGTATAATCATCTCAAGTTCCACCTTTGACACCAGGGTTCTCAACTTAGAAATATTCTTCAGATGGAAGGAACAATTCTAATTAATTGATTAATGTGTTGCTCAAGAGACATAGCCGAGTCAAAAGTCTTGCCTGGACAGAGGAATCTAGAGTACCCATGTGGTGCTTAATAAGTGGAATCTTATTTTCAAGGAGCGATAATTAATGTCTCTGTCATGTCTGAGTTAAGCTGTAAAAAGTTTGCACTAAACCATTGTTTGATGTTTGACAAGCAGTTAGTTAACGATGACAGCATGTGAAACTCAGACTCTTTAAAAGAGCAATACAACTGAATATCGTCAACGTAAAGATGATAAGAAATATCTTTGAACTGGCTAATTATCCGTCCCTGTGGAAAAATGTGCATTAGAAATAAAATGGGTCCTATTGGCCCATCTCAGACATAATGGTCTGCATAAAGCACGCGAGGGAACACACACATGAGAGGAATTGTGTTGCCGATGGCATTGATTGCACATGTGAATGACACCAGTGAACCCCTTTCAGCAGATGTCATGGCTTCGATTTGTTTGGTTCCATGTTTTGAAATCTCTCTATCAAGGGTTTGCACAGTAGTGATGCCAGTTTCTTCAATGTTCCAAATGTTGTTGCGGCCACGTTGTGCCCTTTTATCACTTCATCAAGCTTTCCAAAAAAAGTGCCATGTTGTGTTTATTAAAACTGGTGCCCCCTGCAAGGCTATTTTTCTGCAAGCTGATATGCAAATTCTCTCATCTGTAATGTTAGTCATATAAAAACTGTTAAATACTTCCTGACATAACGCACGGCTCAGGAGACGCACACACACAGGCTTAGAGTAGTTCAAAGAGTTTATTAACAGCAGGAGTGAATGAGTGTGTGTCTGCGGGATGTAAATGTGTTGGTGATGGTGTCTGCTCCAGGCACAGAGGCAGGTGACCGTACAGCCGAGCAACCTTGGTGGGTCAGGACAGCTGGCACAACAAGGGGGCGAAGCCCGGAAGACAGCCACCTGGAGAGCTCTGTACAGCAGCGAGGATTGGGCGATGGAGTGGAGATGTCCGCCGCTGGGGAATCCACCTGTGCACAGGGGAGAAGACTGAAGAAAAGAGGTAAGCGATCTTCTTACCAAAATGGTGACGCTGAAGGGAAGTATGCTCACAACGGTGAGGGACGAAGTCTGACGGCTTCAGGCCGAGCCTCCGGGCGAGGCGGCTTTTATCCCTCGCCGCTGATGAGGATCAGGTGTGTGAGCAGGTGGCGCCGCTGATGAATGGCGCGGCGTGACAGTACTCCCCCCTCTAGCAGCGCCTCCTGGCGATGGCTTATCCGGGTGCGCTCGGTGGAAGTCCGCGATGAGCGATGGGTCCAACACAAACGACGGGGGCACCCATTGTCGATGCTCGGGCCCATAGCCCTCCCAGTCCACCAGGTATTGCAACCCACGACCTCGGCGCCGGGAGTCCAGGATGGAGGAGACGGACCAGGCCGGATGGCCACCAATCATCCGGGGCGCGGGTTGCGCTGCAGGAGGAGGGCAAAGGGGGTCAGTGACTGCCAGTTTCACCTTCGACACATGGAAAGTGGAATGGATGCGGAGGGAGGGGGGAATAGCCACGCGCACAGCCACCGGGTTGATGATCCGGGTGATGGGAAAGGGACCCATGAATCGCTGTGCCAGCTTCCTCCTCTCGCCTTTTAATGTGACGTCCTGGGTAGACACATACACGAGTTGCCCAACTCTGTACGCCGGGGCAGGTCTTCTGTGCCGGTCCGCCACGGTCCTGTTGCGCTCCGCCGTGCGTAAAAGCGCATGACGCGCGGCAGCCCAGGTGGAGCGGAACTGCCTAAGGTGCGCCCTAACAGAGGGGACAGTCACCTCGTTCTCCTGCGCTGGAAACAGCGGGGGGTCGTAACCCAGGGACGCCTTGAAGGGGGACATCCCCGTTGCAGAAGAGCGGGCGGTGTTGTGGGCATACTCCACCCAGGCGAGATGGTTGCTCCAGGACGTCGGCTTGGATCTAGTAACACAGCGGAGCGCAGCCTCCAGCTCCTGATTGGTCCTCTCACACTGCCCGTTAGACTGGGGGTGATGGCCGGAGGAGAGGCTCACCTTGGCTCCGATGGCGTTACAAAAGGATCTCCAAACCTCGGATGAAAATTGGGGGCCCCGGTCCGAGACCACGTCCACCGGAATCCCGTGCAGCCTGACCACGTGTTGGACGAGGAGGCCCGCCGTCTCCAGGGCAGTAGGGAGACCTCGCAGGGGAACGAAGTGCGCCGCCTTGGAGAAACGGTCCACAATGGTCAGGACGGTGTCAAAGGAGTTGGAAACGGGGAGTCCGGTGACGAAGTCCAGTGCGATGTGCGACCAGGGCCTGCCGGGGACGGGCAGAGGCTGGAGCAGACCCGCTGGGGGGGCATTTCCCGACTTGCTGGTGGCACAGATTGGGCAAGCCCGGGCGTAGCGGGCTGCATCCCTCCGCAGGCCTGGCCACCAAAAGGACCGCTGGAGGAGGCTGATCATCCGAGAGGTGCCGGGATGACAGGTGAGCCGGGAGGTGTGGAGCCAGTGGATGACCTCTCCTCGGACCGCAGATGGGACGAACAGTCTTCCCTCCGGTCCGCCGCCAGGATCAGGTTCCACCTCCTGCGCCTTCCGGATCTTGTCTTCAATGTCCCAAGAGATGGCACCGAGGACGCACGACCTGGGCAGGATAGTGTGGGGCGTCTCCTCAGCCTCCACGGGGGTGAACTGCCTAGAGAGGGCGTCAGGCAGGCCGTTTTTGGAGCCCGGCCTGAAGGTGATCGAGAAGCGGAACCTGGCGAAGAACAAAGACCAGCGCGCCTGGCGGGCATTCAGGCGCTTGGCAGATCGTAAATACTCTAAGTTCTTGTGGTCCGTCAGGACCACAAACGGCAGGTCCGCCCCCTCTAGCCAGTGGCGCCACTCCTGTAAGGCGAGTTTAATGGCCAGGAGCTCTCTGTCCCCCACATCGTAGTTCCTCTCCGCCGGGGACAGGCGCCGGGAGAAGAAGGCGCACGGCCGTTTGGCGCCATCGTCAGGTGACCGCTGGGATAACACTGCTCCCACTCCCGTGTCCGATGCGTCCACCTCCACAATGCACTGCAGCGCGGGGTCGACCTGGCGAAGGACCCGGGAGGAGGAGAACTCCGCCTTCAGCGCCCTAAAGGCAGCAGCGACCTCTTCAGTCCACCGGAACGGGACCTTCGGGGACGTGAGGCGGGTCAGCGGTCCGACGATCGAGCTGAAATTTGGGACAAAGCGGCGGTAAAAATTGGCGAAGCCAACAAACTGTTGCACCTGCTTCCGGGATGCGGGAGTAGGCCACTCCACCACCGCCTTCACCTTCTCTGGGTCTGGGAGCACCTGATCTTGAGCGATGATGAATCCCAGGAAGGATGTGGTCCTAGCGTAGAATTCGCATTTCTCAGCCTTCACGTACAGACGATTCTCCAGCAGTCTTTGGAGGACCCGCCTCACATGGACCTGGTGCTCGTCCCTGGACCTGGAGAAGATAAGGATGTCATCCAGGTAGACGAACACAAAAAGGCCGATGAAATCCCGGAGGACGTCATTAATGAGGCGCTGAAAGACGGCAGGAGCGTTGGTCAGCCCGAACGGCATGACGAGATACTCAAAGTGGCCGTTCGGGGTACGGAAGGCTGTCTTCCATTCATCTCCCTCCCGGATCCGGACGAGGTGGTAAGCGCTGCGTAAATCCAGCTTGGTAAACCAGGTCGCCCCCTGGAGGGAGTGAAAGGCAGTGTCCATGAGGGGCAGGGTGTAACGGTCCCTCTCAGTGATGTCATTCAGCGCTCGGTAGTCTATGCAGGGGCGGAGGGATCCGTCCTTTTTCCCGACAAAGAAAAACCCTGCCCCCACGGGTGACGACGATGGGCGAATAATCCCAGCGCTCAGAGATTCCTTCAGGTATGTATTCATGGTCTCCTTCTCCGGCGCCGACAGGCTGTAGAGCCGACCAGATGGCAGGGGAGCCCCCTGGCGGAGGTTGATGGCACAGTCATATGGTCGATGCGGGGGAAGAGACATAGCTTTCGATTTGCTAAATACCATACCCAGGTCGTGAAATTCTGGAGGCACCAGTGACAGGTCCGGAGGTGCTGTATCCGCCACAGGGGGAGCCGCGGATGGGGAGCAGGCAGCGGACTGAAGGCAGGTGCCCATACAGAAGGTACTCCATGCCGATACCCCAGCGGACCTCCAGTCCAGGACAGGGTTGTGGAGGCGTAGCCAGGGATACCCCAGGATGACGGGTGACACAGAGTTGGGCAGGACGTAAAATACCATCTCCTCCCGGTGGTTCCCTGAGATGATGACTGGGACAGGCATGGTTTGGTGAGAAACTCTCCCAAGGGAGGCACGGGAGAGATGGACCAGGGAGATGGGGTGTTTTAATGCCTGACAGCGGATGCCCAATCGGGTTGCCAGGCCTTGTGAAATGAAGCTGCCCTCTGCGCCCGAATCCACCAGTGCGTGGGTGAGGTGCCCAGTGGGATTGTGGCAAAAACGGATGGGCAGCTTTAATTGAGTGAGAGAGTCTAACCGGTTGGGATCCGCGAGGCTCCCTACAGCGATTCGCGGACCCCGCCGACTGGCTTTCCGCGGGCAACGCTCCACAGTGTGTTGGTCACCTCCGCAATACATGCAGAGGCCCAACTCACGGCGGCGTTGTTTCTCCGCAGGGGAAAGCTTGGTCCAGCCCGTCACCATCGGCTCCGACTCCTCGGGGCACAATGCTGGCGGCGCCGCCAGGGGGCGAGCTTGGAACAGGTGCGGCGAGACTCCACGAGGGCGAGAAGAAGAAGACTTCCGCCCCGAGGAGCGCTCGCGCAGCCTGTTATCCAAACTTATCGCTAAGGATGTCAGCTCCGCTAGCGTCCCAGGGATATCCCGTCCAGCCAGTTCATCCCTCAGATCACTATTGAGGCTGCGGAGGAACAGGCCACAGAGGGAGCGTTCCTCCCAGCCCAATTCCTCCGCCGCTACCCGGAAGTCGACCGAGTAGTCCGCTGCCGACCGGCCTCCCTGCTGGAGAGCGAGGAGCCGATCGACCTGGACCGTCTCGGTTTGAGAATGGTCAAAGACCTCCAGAAAGCGCCTCACGAACTGGTCATAGGTGAGGGTGGCATAACTGGGCCTCGCCATTACGGCGTAGGTCCAAGTTAACGCACGCCCCTCCAGAAGATTCCCTATGTAACCAATCCGACTGTGATCCGAGGGAAAATCTCCGGGCACACGGTGGAACACGGACTCACACTGCATAATGAACCCCCGCGCTCCGCCGAGCTTACCGCTAAAGCGGGCGGGGGTCGGAATCGGTGTGAGCCGAACCGGTGCCACCGGAGCCGGCTGGACGGCCGCTGGAACAGCAGGAGCCGCGCCACCCTGACGAGCCGGGGGGAACGGCTGTTGAGGATCCAAGCGGCCCAACCGGTTAGTTAAATTCAATAATTGATTAAAGATCACCTGTTGTTGATAAGCTATTTGATCCACTCTAGCCTCGAGAGTGGAAAACCGGTGTGCGAGCCCGCCGTCCGCCGAGCCGCTCTGCTGAAGCCGTACTGACATAACGCACGGCTCAGGAGACGCACACACACAGGCTTAGAGTAGTTCAAAGAGTTTATTAACAGCAGGAGTGAATGAGTGTGTGTCTGCGGGATGTAAATGTGTTGGTGATGGTGTCTGCTCCAGGCACAGAGGCAGGTGACCGTACAGCCGAGCAACCTTGGTGGGTCAGGACAGCTGGCACAACAAGGGGGCGAAGCCCGGAAGACAGCCACCTGGAGAGCTCTGTACAGCAGCGAGGATTGGGCGATGGAGTGGAGATGTCCGCCGCTGGGGAATCCACCTGTGCACAGGGGAGAAGACTGAAGAAAAGAGGTAAGCGATCTTCTTACCAAAATGGTGACGCTGAAGGGAAGTATGCTCACAACGGTGAGGGACGAAGTCTGACGGCTTCAGGCCGAGCCTCCGGGCGAGGCGGCTTTTATCCCTCGCCGCTGATGAGGATCAGGTGTGTGAGCAGGTGGCGCCGCTGATGAATGGCGCGGCGTGACACTTCCCCATTCAATATATTTTACATTTCCACCGGTATAACTGTCATAAAATCAGCCTGTCTTATCCTTTACCAATTCCTATGTGCTTACCTCCTATGAACACAGTCCACAGTATGTATTAGCAGCACCTTCCAGATACTCTGTCAACATCTTTTCTTGTTCATCGGTGAACACCTTTGCTGCAGAGTTGTAGCCTACTTGTGGAAGTTCGCTTGATCCCGGATCTTCTAACTTCTTCCTCGCTTTGCAGAATCCATATAGTGTGACATGGCATATGCCATACAATTTTGCTACAGATCTGACTGACTTTCCC
This sequence comes from Pholidichthys leucotaenia, assembly GCA_020510985.1. Taxonomy (NCBI): domain Eukaryota; kingdom Metazoa; phylum Chordata; class Actinopteri; order Cichliformes; family Pholidichthyidae; genus Pholidichthys; species Pholidichthys leucotaenia. Next base: position 93,018,280 of record CM035849.1, on the reverse strand, counting down.
TGGACCTTTACATCTGTGCCCACTTCAAAATGTCGAGAGGGCCCCCCCTGTCACTTTCTCTTCTGGGACCTAGGCTTGTTAAAACTTAAAAACAAAACAAAAGTAGCTAATTTAAATCAATTTTCTATTACTCATGCATTCATTGAAATTTAGCTTGGGGTGGGTTGCGACATTTTTGAAAGTGTTACAACCTACCCCAAGCAAGTTTGTTACAACTGCCCCTGAGTGCATTAGCGATGAGCTAGTCTGCCTTACAAATAAAAGCTAAAACATTTCCACAAATAACCTGAATGAAAGATAGCTAAACAGACGCATAATCAACATGATATACCTTTAATGAGTCCAACTACAAAGCAAGCTATGTAATCACAAAAATAATTTGAGCAAAAAAAATTACTTTCTTACCTCAAAATTATCTTTTGCCTCACAAATTCTGCTGTGTCTGCCTCAAGGCACTACAACTTCCCATGTGGACTAAGGGCTAAATTGAGCATGTGCAGAGTGAATCAGGTGAGTCCTAACTTGTTCCTGATTGGAGCAATTGCTAGCGTTACAACTGACCCATGTTATAACTGTCCCTGGTCTCCCCTAGATGTACGACCTACAGTATATGAGGGGGGCTGAAAATTTCATAGGCTGCAAAGCTCATAGTGGTCAAATTTGACCAAAAGTGGTTTTTTTTGTTTGTTTGTTTGTTTTTTTTCTCAACCACAGGGATCCAAGCACTGCTACACCGATGGAAGAAGTGTGTGGAGACTATGTTGAAAAATAAACCACATTTGGTCAAATTTGACCACTATGAACTTTTCAGCCCCCCATCATATGATTATATTGGCACATTTTTAGTCTATTTTGTATTTGGCATTTATTTTTTGAAAACATTTTGTTTTGCTTCCACGTTCATTACATTTTCCAGAAGAAGGTAGAGTCAGAAGTTTGTGGTACTTTTTAGTACTGGGAATGTTTTATTCACATTTAAAGTTTCAAACCACTATGGAGTCTTTTTCTATTATTTAGATTAGCCTGTGTGAGCAGAGAAATGGTTTAACTTGACAAATGCTGGTACTAAAAGATTTAATTAGATTTTTTTTTTCCAGCGTTCTTGTGATCAACATAATATTTGCAGAGATCCTGGGTACATACAGTGCATCTGGGAAGTATTCACAGCACTTCACTTTTTCCATATTTTGTTATGTTTCAGCCTTATTCCAAAATGGATTAAATTCATGTTTTCCCTCAAAATTTTACATACAATACCCTATAATGACAATGTGAAAACAACTTTTTTTTTTTTTAGATTTTTGCAATTTTATTAAAAATAAAAAAAACTAAGAAATCACATGTACATAAATATTCACAGCCTTTGCCATGAAGCTCAAAATTGAGCTCAGGTGCATCCTGTTTCCACTGATCATCCTTGAGATGTTTCTACAGCTTAATTGGAGTCCAGCTGTGGTAAATTCAGTTGATTGGACATGATTTGCAAAGGCACACACCTGTCTATATAAGGTCCTACAGTTGACAGTGCATGTCGGAGCACAAACCAAGCATGAAATCAAAGGAATTATTTGTAGACCTCCAAGACAGGATTGTCTCGAGGCACAAATCTGGGGAAGGGTACAGAAAAATTTCTGCTGCTTTGAATGTTCCAGTGAGCACAGTGGCCTCCATCATCTGTAAATGGAAGAAGTTCATAACCACCTGGATTCTTCCTTAGAGCTGGCTGGCCGTCTAAACTGAGCGATGTGCAGAGAAGGGCCTTCATCAGGGACGTGATCAAGAACCCGATGGTCACTCTGTCAGAGCTCCAATGTTCCTCTGTGGAGAGAGGAGAACCTTCCAGAAGAACAACAATCTCTGCAGCAATCCTCCAATCAGGCCTGTATGGTAGAGTGGCCAGACGGAAGCCACTCTTTCGTAAAAGGCACATGCCAGCCCGCCTGAAGCTTGCCAAAAGGCACCTGAAGGACTCTCAGACCATGAGAAACAAAATTCTCTTGTCTGATGAGACAAAAATTGAACTCTTGGCGGGAATGCCAGGCATCATGTTTGGAAGAAATCAGGCATCGCTCAAGTGGCAGGAACTGGGAGACTAGCAAGGATAGAGGGAAAGATGAATGCAGCAGTGTACAGAGACATCCTGGATGAAAACCTGCTCCAGAGCGCTCTTGACCTAAGACTGGGGTGACGGTTCATCTTTTAGCAGGACAACGGCCCTAAGCACGCAGCAAAGATATTAAAGGAGTGGCTTCAGGACAACTCTGTGAATGTCCCTGAGTGGCCCAGCCAGAGCCCAGACTTGAATCCAATTGAACATCTCTGGAGAGATCTGAAAATGGCTGTGCACCGATGCTTCCCATCCAACCTGATGGAGCTTGAGAGGTGCTGCAAAGAGGAATGGGCAAAACTGCCCAAAAATAGGCGTGCCAAGCTTGTGGCATCATATTCAAAAAGACTTGAGGCTATTATTGCTGCCAAAGGTGCATCAACAAAGTACTGAGCAAAGACTGAATACTTATGTACATTTGATTTCTTGTTTTTTTATTTTCAATAAATTTTCAGAAATCTCAATTTATTTATTTTTTCACGTTGTCATTATGGGGCATTGTGTGTAGAATTTTGAGGAAAAAATTATTTTAATCAATTTTGGAATATGGCTGTAACATAAAATGTGGAAAAAGTGAAGTGCTGTGAATACTTTCTGAATGCACTGTAATACTCTAAAATGACTAATATTTTTAAATTTTTGGCATATAATGAAATCTGTTATATTTCACATGTATTAGGAAATAAAATGAAGAGTCAGCTTATTCAGTCTGAACAGGAGACACACATTAAGAATGTGCTGCTGTTTCTTTGCACAATTTCTGAATGTTTACATTTGCAGACTTTCTGTAGAAAGTAGACACCTCAATAGCAGAGTGGTGCTAAAAAATTTGTTCACATTGCATGACTTTCTTTACTTTTCTGTTCTTTAAAACTGAAAATGCTGCAATTCTTCTCAGCTCAGTTACCATTTATAGTCTTGTTAAATTCATCTTTCATAGATGACTTCCTCGTAGAAACATGTTGCAGGAATCAGACTCAGAGGATCACAGTGGTCAGCATCTGGTATATGTTGCGTTTCTTTTGTCAGGGCCCTTTTCAGTGTTGCCTGTTATAAAGCCTTTAATCTGATGTCTAAAGTCTCTTTTAGCTGGTAACTGACAAACATCATCAGTTGTCAGTATTGAGAGCTCTTGCTGTAATCTTAACACCTAAATGTGTGACCAGGAACTTATTAGACAGATTATAGAAGATAAGCAACATTTTAACTGTATGCAGCACTTCAGCAGTTTTGTAGAACACATGCAGGGCAGTTTGTAGCTTTTTAGAGGCTCTTTGCAAAATTGTTTTGGAGGGATCAGGAGTGTCCAACCATGTGCCATGGTGGGCCATGAGCCTGCAACTTTTACCTCCAACCAGTGTCTTCAACTGGTGAAGACAGTGAAATCTTCCCACTGACCACTGACAAGTGAAAACACCTGCTGAAGAGGCTGGCTGGGAGTTAAAGTCTTCAGGGTCTTGACTCTCCATGGCACATGAGTGGACATTCTTGGTCTATGAGCAGAAAAAATTAAAACATTTCAAAGAATAAGAATTTAACCAGCAACCAAATGAGTTTGTAGAACTACAAGAAAAAATGTTCAAAATTTACAAAATAAAGTTGAAATTTTAGAAATAAAAAAAAAATTTACGAGACAAAAATTCAATTTACGTATGGAAAAAAAAATTAAATTTTCAAAAAAGGGTAAAAATTTTGAGAAAAGATTGCAAATGTATAATAAAAAAGTTGCAATTTTATGACAAAAAGTTGAAAGTTCACAAAAAACATCTTTCAAATTTGTACACCGTAAAATAAATTCCAAGAAAAAAAAGTAGTAAATGTGCAGAAGTTAGAGAAAAAATGTTGGAGGCCATTTTTATTCTCCAACTACATTACAGTTCATCTTAGAAATCGAGTTAGAAAGCCAAAATTCTATGGTAAAAAATATCCTCTTAGACAGCTTATAACTGAAACCCAGAGGAAGAAGAAAAAAATGAAGCATTTGTTACAGGTGCAAAAATAAGTTTTTGTTTTTTAGGTGCAAACATGTCCCCTGTCCTCACCCACACCATCAAGCTGAACTAAAATGGTCAAAATTATTACTAAGGTTCCACATTACCAGCCTCATGTGCATAAAGTGTCAGAATATTTTAGTATTTAAATGTGACAATCTGAGAGAGGAAGTGGTGGTCTGTGGGGTGTCGAGACACTTCCTGGAAACTTGATGAAATGCGAGGAAGAGAAGAAGAAAACGAGTCAGATCAGAGCAGTGAGGAGAAACAAGGACAGGAGCATCAGACTGAATAAAAGGTAAAACAAAATGAAGGTTATTTGTGCCTTTTTTGCAGTTAGAACTTGTTTTTTCACGACTTTCATACAATACATTTTTAACAATATTGGCATTGAGAGAAATAAGCTTAACACTTTTGAAGTTGTAACATTTGATTTTCATATCCACTACAGAATCAGTAAAGGCGACCACACATGTAGCCTGTTTAAATCTCTGCTGTCCACCATGAAGGTGTCTCTGAACAAGCTCCGTCCAGTCAGTGGACTGTATTTATTTTTCTTTTGCATGTGTGTCTTCATTTGTCCCACAGGAATCAGATTCAGCGTCTAAAGTGTTAAATCATGATGTTTGTCGTCATCTCTGTGGCTCTGCTCTTTGCTGATGCAGGTAAATGAGGAAGTTTAGTTAAATCTTTAACAAAAACACATGACATTTACTGTAGATTCCAAATCTATAAGTCTGTCAGAGGTGGGTAGATGCTATAGTAACTAACTCAGGCAACTATTTTATAAAATTGTACATAGATCAATAGTTTTATTGCAGGACGCCATTAAATCCTACCTGAGAACATTTTTGCTGAAAAAAGTACTTTTACTCAAGTAGATTTGATTGTACTTTAAGAGACTTTTGATTTCACTGCCTTAGAAACTGGTTAGAAATGTGTAGCTGATATAGTAATTTATTCTCACCTAAAATTACTGTATCTTTGCTCATTTTAGCAAAATTATAGTCTTATATTTTTTGATATCTGTGTTAATATTGTTCAAAATTGGCTGAATTACAAAGGACCATGGAAAAATTACAAAATTTATGAGAAAAATATGGAAAAACTTATGAATCAGAGTTGCAGATTATGAGAAAATGTAATATTTTTGAAAAAAAATGTATAAAAAACCCTCGTGAATTTATCTGAACAAAGTCCCAAATGTAGAAGAAAAAAGTCACAAACGTATGAGCATACCCTCACAATTTTCTGAAAAAAATCAGCAAATTTGCATGAAAAAAAAAAAACTGTGTGAAAGAGGCTTTAAAATTTAGCAGAAAAAAGTGAAAATTCACAAGAAAGAAGGTTGCAAATAAATGAGCAAAAACTTCCAAATATAAGTAAAGTTTAACACATCTCTGAGAAAAACTTGGCAACCTGGCAACTGTCATTCACTTTTAATTAACTTTTTAAACGAGTGCTTTCTTACATGCTCCACTGTATTTCATTGGTTTCTCTTAGTTGTACTTGAGTAATTAATATCACAAGGTAATGATACTTTTACTTGAGAGTAATTTGTGGCTCCTCACCTCTGATGTCTCTACTGCACTGCAAATATAAATTTATATATTAGCAATTGAACAGTTAGTTTATGTCAATGAGGAAAACAGAACTAAAATAAAAGCAGTGCAGACACTTTTTTTTTTTTTTTTTCAGTGTCTGCACTGGTTCCAAGGATCTTGAAGGACTCTGGATGTCAGCTCCAGTCAGAGGTCCTGACCTGTGTGTGCATCAGTGAAGGTTTACCTCTACCCTCCATCTCATGGCCGCTGTTGAAGACCCACACTGAGTACTCTGTCACAACCACTGTGTCTAACACCACAGTCAACAGCACCGTCACCGTGTCTGTGAAAGACAACAGCAGCACCACCTCAGAGTGTGAGAGCAGCAATGATGCAGGGAAATCAACTAAAACTCTCACCATAGACAAAATAAATGTGGCACCATTAAAAGGTAAGTGTTTACTACTAAAATACAGTTCTATTACTTTCAAAGGTGGGCAGCACCTATATTAACTCAAGTACATGTACTCAAACAACTTTTTCCCCAAAACTGTGCTTACATGAGTAGTGTTACTAAAATGTTAAAAAAAATGTATTTTACTCAAGCAGAGTTTGCCATGTTCTCTGAGTGACTTTGATTTCAGTGATTTGAAAACTGGTTTAAAAAGGTTCTGTTTATCATGTACTAACTTCATCTCACCACTACATCTTTTCTCAAAGGAACACTTTTTAATCTGAGTAAGCTGGACTAGCCGGCCACAATTTCTTCACTTTAAGTTTTGGAGTGTTTTCATTTCCATCAAAAGACGTGGCATCTTTTCATTCTTAACACATTATCCAGTCCATATCAGTGTAGATACTCAGCTTATTTTTTTCCCATTTAAATCTGATGTGTTTTCAAAGTGTTCCTTTAATTTTTTTGAGCACTATATTTATGATCTTATTTCAGTGAGATTCATGTTAATATTGTTCAGCTGCAAAGAAACATGATAGAAAATTTACTAATTTAAAAAAAAAAGTTATATAAGAAAACATTCCAAATTTATGTGGAAAAAAGTCAGTGTTATTTAAACCAGTCACACATTTATGGGAGAAACTGATGAATTAAAAAAATATAAATTTAATGTGTGTGAAAAAATACACAATAGAGAATAAAGTCTCAAATGTAGAATTGTCATAAATTTGTGAGGGTAAAAATTTTATTTAAAAGTAAAAAAACTTAGCAAATTTCAGAGTAAAAATTTGCTAAATTACATGTTAAAATAACAAATTTGTGTAGAGAAAGTTGAGGAAAAAGTTTTACATTTAAAAGAAGATCCTAAATTATGAGACAAAAAAAAACAAAAACAAAACAAACTTGCAGATGTAAAGAAGTCAGAGGGAAAACACTCTTAAAGCAGGACTGTTATGAATTGCCCCTCAGGGCAGAGACAATGACCCACACGCTAGACTGTGAGGTTTATTGGAAAACATAAGGTGCATCAAACAACTCAAAACACGAGGGGATAAATACAGTAAAGAGATGAATGTTTAAACTTACATTAGAAGTGACCACTGAGGACACAAGAGTCAAGACTGTGGCAAGGAAAGCGAGGCATCCTGGTCTTAAATAAGGCACAACATAATATAGTACAGGTGTGGATATCAGAGCAGGCAGGAGAAAATGCTGATTGATAATCTGGGTCAGCTGGGAGAAATGAGAGAGAAGCAGCTGGGCTTGACAGCTGACAGGGCAACGCCCACACAGAGCACAAACCCGGAAATGCCACCTGACAGCTGTCAACCCTGGGAAAGAACACCACAGTAAGAATATAAAGAATAAACATCACCAAATGCAAACAGATAAATAATTACAAATGTTACAGAACATGATCGTAATAAAACTGAAACAAACAGAAAAATAGAAAACAGTATGAGAATACCGAAACTCAAAAGGCACAAAATACAACAAATAAACAGATACAGAGAAAAAAGCCACGAGACTGAGCATGGCAGAAATTTCCAGTGCTCAGCTCATGTCAAGGACTTTATATTGTAATGTTTTTAGAGGATCCAAATTAGAGTCATTAATTGGTTTAAATACACTGAGAGCATGAAAACAAAAATTCATGTTATAGCCATGAAAAGTAGAACGTTACTACACTTTTGATCAGGAAAGTTTCTCTATACAAACAATTGGCCAAATACTATAAATAAATGTGATACTTTAAATATTGCTCTACTTCCTCTTGTTTTTACCCACTTTCAGTAGCTTAAACACTAAGTGTGTTAAGCCTATACAAACCAATTTTAAACTACATATCTCTTCTTACAGCTCCTAATCTGTGCCCACAGAAAGTGATTCTGGTGACCATCGCTGTTGTATCACTCTTGGCTAACATCATCCTCATGATCTACATTGTCTTCCTTCGGTGAGTTTCTGTATCTTGTTTTGTATTTTAAAGTTTGTTAATTTAAAACATTTCTAATAAAAAAAAAAACAAAAAACAAAAAACATGATTCCCTTCTTCCAAAGGAAATCAAGAAAAATGGAGACACCAGACCAAGAGGACAGGACGTACATGACTCTGCAGAAAAGAGAAGAATCACCTGAATATGATGTTATTGGACAGTCTATGAATTAGGAAGCGAAACAGAGTTTGTTACTTTTATACATTTTATTTTGAGGACACAGATTGATAAATCCTATTTTTAATATACATGTATTTTTATGTGCTTTTTATCTCAGTTTACTGTTCAAGAATGTGAGACAGATGAAGTTTTATATGTTTCCTACTAATCAAATGCCCTAATTTACAAAAATGTAAAACGAAATTCGTAGTGTGTATTTGTATATATTAAACATGTGGCTCACTGGTTTCTTGGTTTCTCTTAAATTTTTCTCGAAATACACTTTTCTTCTCTTTATAATCTAAAGAATCTGTTCAGGGAATAAACAGAGGAAATCACAGTGAAGAGCAGAACCCCCCCCCCCCCACACACACACACACAAAATACAACAATTATGTTGTCATTTAAAGTAGAATAAATGAATTAAAACTGAATAATGAATGTTTCTTCTGGCACTAAAATGTTTTTTTCCAAACAGTATTGTTGCAGACAAGTAACATCAGACTGTGCATGAAAAAAAGATGTATTTTACATTTTCTGTTTATCATTTGAGCTGGAGGATATTCAGAAGTGTTGGAGCTCAGCAGGTTTGTGCTGGATTTGATTACATTACCGTTATACCTGAACAGAACAAATTTCATAAAGAGGAACACCTCTCATAAGGCATAACTCAAGTTGAACAAAAACACGAGCTCTCGATATCTACTGCACTTTCAAAATCTGTCCACTGGAGGGAGACATTCACTCAGGATAACCAATTATGTGATGCATGATAAAAGACAAGTTTGTGAAGCACATTTTGATGCTTTACATACAACATTAAAACATTACAGTAATTTGCAAAAAGAAATACATAATTTAAAATCAAACAAAATATAAAAAAATATAACGCTGTGATAGAAATGTTTAGATAAGTTAGGATATTAAATATTTTTGCACAATGTGTCAAAGGTTTCACAGATTACAGCATACATAACAGGATGTGGATTATTAGCTTTACACACCTGTCACGTTTACTGCCCCTTTGGGGCAGACGAGACAAAGAGAAAAAAAAAATGGCATTCACCTATATAGCGCTTTTATTCTCATCTCTTGATGACTAAAGTGCTTTACAGATCCTGCTATCCACCCATTCACACACAGATGGCGGCATGCTACCTAACATGGCGCTTCCAGATCCACCAGGGGCAATTGGGGGTGAAGTGTCTTGCCCAGGGACACAACAGCAGGATATGTGGGGAGAGCGGGATTCGAACTGCCAACCATGCGGTTATTGGATGACCCACTCTATCTCCTGAGCCACTGCCGCCCCCAGAAAAGCCCACATACAAGATGGTGTTGTGCATTTAAAAATATAAAAAGAAATCACAATTGCTCTATCAAATGAACTGGCGAGCAAGAACAAAATAAAGAGTTGATACAGGATGCTCCCAAGCTCACTGGCGAGCAAGAAACAGAGAAAGTTGACCCAAGGCGAAAATAGCCATTGTGTGAGGTTGTTGGGACCGCCCCAGAACTAGGACTATATGTATCCTTTTCTATTCTTTTTTGGGGTCTTCTGTCTTTGTCTGCTTTTCAGATTGAGCTGGGACGGAGACCCGCAGCTGTCTTACTCTCTGCATAATTCAATAAACAGATAAGTTGAGGAATAGTTCATCTTGTGATTTTTAATCCTCTGATGCATTTCTAAATGGTTTTGTGCTAACTGTCCAATTTTGGAACACACTTTTCAGACACCAGTTTTACATTGCTATTAAAAAAATCTATTAGCACATTAAATGTGTGATTTTAATTGTACTCATCATTTTTGTTGAGATTTTCTTGTTTTGCTTTGTTTTGTCTTGTTCTGTTTGCTTATTTATTACCATTTTTGACATTTCAGTATACTGCGTTCCAAATTATTATGCAAATAGGATTTTAGTGTCATAAACATTCATTTTTTGTTTTTCAATTAAAATCATGGATGGTATTGTGTCTCAGGGCTCTTTGGATCACTGATATCAATCTCAGACACCTGTCATAGTTAGTTTGCCTTGTGAGCCCAATTAAAGGAAAGCTACTTAAGAAGGATGTTCCACATTATTAAGCATGCCACAGGTTTTATGCAATTTGGGAAAGAAAAAGGATCTCTCTGCTGCCAAAAAGCATCAAATAGTAGTGATGGCAGAAATGGAACGTTCGAGAGATCGACTCATTTGGAACAATTGATTCAGAAAAAGAATCAATCTTTTGGAACATTTGAAACATCTCCCCACAGCGACATCTGGTGGCCAAATGTCATAATGTTACACTCAAACAGTTGAGTGTTTCCGTGTGTTTCTGGATGGGAGGATGTAACCGGGGTCAAGTTTATTGACAAAGTGCCTGAAACCCTCATCTTCCACAACTGGAAAAAGGTTGTGAGTCCTTCACAATAAGGTCAGCTAGTGCCTCGTCTAATTCTTTTTGCCTTCCTGTCAAGGAACAACAAAAAGACTGATTTAGGAGGAATGTTGTCATGCAACTTGATGTATTGTATGGTAAATAGTGTAAATATATGTAATTATACAGTATGTAAAATATGTAAATATATAATTATATGTAAATGTACAACGATATTGTCATGAGCAGGGGTTTTAAGTTTTGCCCTACCCTGCTTCATGACATGGCTTGTTTCCTTTTATTCCTTTTGTGTCTGTCATCTGTCAGGTCCATATGTCAGGCCGCTGAGAGCCTTGGGGTTCGCCTGCTGGGGACAGCCGACAGCCACGCCCCCTCGTCCTGTCAGGACCACAGCTGTTTGTCATTTGCGTTTCACTCAGCACACTCACTCACACACATGCTGCTCTCTGCACACACACACACACGCACCATTCAGTCTCACTTACATGCTCACACATCCACGCATTCATTACACACACCGGCATGCACTTAGTTGATTAATTAGTGGACGTACTTAAGATCTGTGTTCACTGATGTGCATTGCCGGGTCATTGTTTCCAGACAGTGTTTGTTCCCTCAGCGTTGAACTAGACCGCTAGGCCAGCTGTCAAGGATTGTTTTCCACCTGCCTGCTTACTGCTGTTTTTTGTTCTACTGGGACGGCTACCTGGGACTGTCTCGGACTGCTCCAGCTCAGTAAGTTTTTCCTATTTGGCCCACGCCATCCAGTTCCGTCTGAAAGCGTCCTGGTTTCTTTTCCTCCATTTTCCCACGAGCTGTTGAGCGTCCTGGCAGTCACCCTTGTAAGCTAGTGACTTTCATTGTTTGTATGTTGTATACATTTTTGTTAATAAAACACACTCAACTTACTCCTGCATTTGGTTTTCATGTCCAATCTCCATATGCGCTGTGCTAAGATGCACACATTTGACAAATATGGCTTCTTTTAGTGATCAAATGCATAATTATATTTATTGTAAATAACAAAGGTGCATAAATAAATGTATACTCGTATGTGTATTAAAAGACCACGAATACATACCACAAACACTATGCTGGCCAAGGCTTGATTCAGCACTCGGTTGTGTTTTGCTACGAATTTATGCGTCAGGATGTTTTTGTCTGTAGGTGTCTCCACATACAGTCATGTGAAAAAATTAGGATACCCTGTATAAGCCTGTGTGTGTTTTTTAACATATTTGGATATATGGATATTTAATATCAGTGTTTAAAATAATGGGACATTCATGTAATACGACTAAACAATTAAAAATGAATTAAAGACTTTTTAAAAATTTTCTGTAAAATATAGTGAGGAATAAGTGAGGATACCCCCCCCCCCATCTTTTTAGGACACCCCCACATTCATTCCCACTTAAAATGGCTAAAGTAAATGTTAAAAAATGCAAATAAAAACAAAAACAAGGTTAGACATAGATATGTGAACATTTCTTTATAAAGAACTGAATATTTAATGGGGTATCCTAATTTTTTCACATGACTGTAGTTGTTGTATTATTACAAAATGCAAGATGCTGCATACAATGCATACATTTGACGTTTTCCCTCAAGAAGGTCGAAGTGATCCCAGACAGCTGATCTGGGACGCTTTTCACCCCCATCCATTTCCAAATAGTGTAAATCTCAAAAGCACGCTCAGTACAAGACACTCATCGAGGCAAGACTTCACAAACAAACTGCACTTTAGAGGAGCTTTTAAATGTTTTAGGCATGTGGGGTGATGAATCAGCAGCCAGTCAGGCAAGGACTCAAGAAATTATATTTTACATATAAAGTACTGTATTTACTGTATATAATACATATATTGTGCATAGAATCAGCATTTTCATATTGTGTAATGGTAATATTTTATTTATTATTCCATTTTAGAAGCGGGATAACAAAATTACCACATAAAACAACGATGACGTTTCAAAACAGTCGGTGACATAATGGAACGCGACATGAAACTGTCACTTGATATCCTCTTTCTGATACAGACCTCGGAACAGTGGTTCGATTCAGAAGCTCCAGCTAGATTTCAGTACATACTAAAACACTGTTTTGACTTTGCCATCACTATCAAATAGTGCAATGCCTTGGACAAGGTATGAAAACTTAAACATGATCATTGCACTGGAGACATTTGTGGCTGATTCAGAGCACAGACAGGTTCGTGCAGATAAAGGCATAATGAAGAAGGTTTCTGCCAGACAAATTAATCAGATTAAGAGAACAGCTGCTAAAATGCCATTACAATGCAGCAAACAGCTATTTGAAGCTGCTGGTGCCTCTGGAGTCCCACAAACCTTCAATTTGAGGATCCTCCAGAGGCTTACAATTGTGCATAAACCTACTGTTCGGCCACCCCTAACCAATACTCACAAGCAGGAATGGTTGCAGTGGGCCCAGAAATACATGAAGACTAATTTTCAAACAGTCTTGTTTACTGATGAGTGTTGTGCAACCCTGGATGGTCCAGATGGATGAAGTAGTGGATGGGTGGTGGACAGCCACCATGTCCCAACAAAGCTGTGACATCAGCAAGAAGGTGGTAGATTCATGTTTTGGGGTGGAGAGAGCTGGTAGGCCCCTTTCGGGTCCCTGAAGATGTGAAAATGACCTTGGCAAAGTCTATAGAGTTTCTGACCGACCACTTTTTTCCATGGTATAAAAAGAAGAACCGTGCCTTTCATAGCAAAATTATCTTCATGCATGACAATGCACCATCTCATGCTGCAAAGAATACCTCTGTGCAAGAAACACATGGTGTGGCCCCCATCCTCCCCTGACCTCAACCCTATTGAAAACCTTTGGAGCATTCTCAAGCAAAAGATCTATGAGGGTGGGAGGCAGTTCACATCAAAACAGCAGCTTTGGGAGGCTATTCTGACATCTTGCAAGGAAATTTGAGCAGAAACTCTCCAAAAACTAACAAGTTCAATGGATGTAAGGATTCTGAAGGTTATATCAAAGAAGGTGTCCTATGTTAACATGTAACTTGGCCTGTTAAGATGTTTTTGATTGAAATAGCTTTTGATTTCAGTAAATACGACCTCTTAATGCTGCCAATTCAACAAATGACCATTTTCAGTTCTTTACAAACAATAAAAATTTTTTGAAACTCTGTTGTACATAATAATTTGGAACAGTGTGTAGGGGATTTATGGGTTTTTTATCGGTAATTTAATATTGGTACAAGTATTAATGTAAATATGAATGTGAGTAGGAATGAAGATTTACTCTCATTACACTCAAATCCTTGTTAGGGGCACCAGTCCAAAAGGACAATTTTACTAACAGTTCTTTATTTGTACCAATTATGAATCAGTCTCAGAATAAACCCTTGTGAGCTCTTGTCTAAGATAATCAAGAAGATGGACATGAAATCAAACCATAACTCCCATATGTCTTTCAATGGTTTAATAAGAAAGGTCAGAATGGTGGCGCAGTGGTTAGCACTGTGGCAGCACAGAAACTCACCCTTGGCCATGGGATCCCTGGTTCGATCCCAGCCCCTGACCAACAGTGATCTGTGTGGAGTTTGCATGTACTCCCCGTGTCTACGTGGGTTTACTCCAGGAGTTCTCCGGTTTCCTCCCACAGGCCAAAAACATGCAAGTTAGGTTAATTGGAGACTCTAAAGTGGCCCTAGGTGTGAATGTGTGTGTGAATGGTAAAGGGATAGCGCTGTACCGTGGCTGCTTCATCCATCCAGGTGGATGCCCTCAATTTCCCCTCTGGGGATCAATGAAGTATACAAAATCAAATATTTGAATAACTTTCAAACAGAGAATTTATATGTATCATGGACATCATAGACTGTTACTGAGTTACTTATGAATCACACATTTGTGGAACCAAATGAAGCATGGTTTAATTTGTCAGTATACTGGAAATTGGAAAACCATAAAATAGCATTTGTTAAGAAAAGTGGATGCAATTTTATGAAGAAAATGTTAATTATTTATAAAACTGGGAAAATTTGTTTTACTCTGAAAAAGAACATAGATTAATGAAAGACAAAATGCATTTTGAAATTCTGATTGGGGTTTGCATGAAATTAAGTTAAAAGAACTCATACCAGGAAGATTCTGAAGAATTAAGGTAAATTATACAACAGACCGTCAGCCAAGCAGACTTATTGCATCCCAGTAGGTAGCAGGCGGAGCCACTGGATTCTGTTTCAACTGGACCAGTGTGGGTTCTGTTGGGAGACTGGCAGACAGGCTCCTTACCACTGTTATGGCCTTCTCCCAAGATCACAATGACTGTCCTTCAGCAAGCTAGGCGAGGTCTCCTTATGCACTGAAGAAGGAATTAGTTTATTGTGCAAAGTCCGATCAGAAAGTCAAAGTGAGACAAAAACATCACAAAACCATTTCTTCCGATGTTGGTGGTTTAAATGAGTTGGTTTTAAGCTTAGAAAAAATCAAACAAAATCTTCTTGCACGGTGATTTAAAGAAGAAAACATTAACATAAAAAAATGAATTTAAAAGAAAAGAAAGGATTTTTCGCAGAGCCTGGAAGACTCTGGGCCCTCTTGGAAGAAAGAAAAAAATAGGAGAGGAGACGGGGGCTCCTTACAGTTTAGCCAATGCCCCAGAACTCTGGAACAAAGGGCAATAAAAAGCTAGTTTTTCTCAGGTGTTGCAGGGTTGTCCAAAACTTCTTGAAACCTGAGCTGGCCCAATTATATTTGAGCTTTGTTCATCAAAAATAAAGCCTGGAGTTCTACCGGTCAGTTGAAGTGCAGTATGGTGGGGGTCTCCCCACAGAGCAAAGAGAGACATTTGATATTAAGAGTATGTGCGCTGAATAAAGCATAAATTCCTTCAAACCTTCGTGATGAAGCTATTCTACTTGATAAAGGAGCATGAAATGCATCTACATTGTAACTGTAATAAATTTGTGATAGTAAGCATGCAAATATTAATTTTTTCCTGAAAATAAGCAGAACATATCAAAATCGCATTGTCCATTCCCAGAGTTCAATCAGGTCTTCAGTAGCAGATACTGTCTTAACAGTCACCGAGTGTGACTGTCGCGTTGTCAACAGTGGTAAAGATCTTTTTCAAGAAACTAGTCAGATCAGATGTCAGAACTTTCCAAGACTATACTGTAACTTTAAAGTGGTAAGAGATAATGGCTTACTGTCAATTAGAAAGATGTAGAATATGATCCAAAGTTTCAGATAGGAGTGAATTTATGCATCTAATTTGCATACAAATAAAGACATTCGTCACTTACCTCTGGCAAAGCGACGTCCTTTAACGGCATTCTTGTGGTTATTTTGTCCTCTCCCGGTCATTTTAGCTCTCTCCCCTACATCCAGAAACTGTTATTGATTATTCCACCATCATTTCACTTTTATTCCTCGGCAATTTATCTTATATTGACGACATACAACCGGCGATTGTCCTCCAGTCACATGGCGCTCCGGGTACTAGCAGGTGAATTCAACGAGCCTCACCTTCCCTGTGTTATAAGAACATGTAAACATCTACCTTCAAAAGCTAAATAATCTATTTTTACAATCATAGTTGGCAAATTCGGGACCAAATCCTCCAAATTTCCTCACCCGTGGGCGATCGTGAATGTCCACAATGACGGCCCGCATCCATCTTGTGCTGTGATCTCCAAGATGATGAAAAAGAAGGATGATTTCTTCTTCTCTCGTGTATTACGTGTCATCCATAAGTCCTCCAGTGCGTGCCTGCCACGTTGTGAAATGGCATGATCAGTGCAAATCCTCAGTAAAGGTGAACAGTGTTTAGGAAAATAAAATCAGTTGACAGGCACAGCGCCATGCTCTGCCACAAGGGGCATGCGGAATCTCACACTCAAAGGGTTAAGAGAAAGAATATGAATTAGTTCATTGTCCATCATGCATAAAATCCACCGCAAAGAGAGAATTAAATATTCCTGATTCATCCACTAGATGGCACTGTGAAACTGGTTGTTGTTCACTGGAGAATATGGATTCCCCACACGTCTGGATCATGTCACTCATAAATCTGTCAATTAGAACTTTCCTTTTGCCAAAGAGCAGAACAGGAGGGATGACTAGATCTTGGAGAAGAGATTAACCTCAACTTTATGGCCGATGGATAGTGTTACAGCACTGGTCCTTGGATGAGAAAAGCAGTTCATGGCCAGATCTTTGAGTTGAAAGAATTTTTCTTCAGCAAAGAATGATTTTAATAACACAAGTGCATTTTAAGTTTTTTGTAATTATTTTTTGCAAAAAAAGTAGTTATTATTGGGAGGTTTGTTCAAACAAATTTGAATTATGCTCCAACGGTTGATGACTTGAAAATTATACTGACTGTGGCGGAACCCCCACAACAGACTGGGACATGCAGAGCGCACATCTGGAGCGATTAACAGAACAATAGGCAGCCTTCCTGTGTCTAGCTCCTTCCGCTGGTATCATGCTGTTTTGTATGAATCAAATGCAAACATTCAGGCTTCCTGCTCTTACTGTGATGCAAATGTCCCATGCCTTTCATGTGTTGTCTGTAACTGGGTATAAATACCGCACATGTTCTGTAACTCATTCTCTCTTTCCTTCAACTGCTGCTGACACACACACTCTGTGTCTCTTTGCTGGAGAGCCTGAGGACACACACCAGCCCGCCTGCACAAGGGCTGGTGTGGAGTTCCTATGATGGTGGTATGATTTAATAAACCTACTTAAAACCTCTCATCGCCGCCTTTATTTTATCATCCGCCATATTGGTGACCCCGAGGATGCACACGCTTTGTGCATCGCAACTTTCTGGCTTGGACAGCCACGCTGCCGGCGAACGCAGCACCCGGCGGTGATGCTCCGATGACAAGCGAACGCACTCAGCAGCTCCCTTCTGCTTCAGGGAACTCTCCGGACCATCACCCACGGCCGGGAAATGCCACAGCAAACTCCATGGTGGGATCTGCACGCCTAGATCGGCACATCCACGCTGGACCGGCCGCGCTCACAGCTCCTCCACACGAGAGCGCATGCACCTTGTCCCCTCTCCACGACGGTGACCTCCATGGCCGACGGGAGAATGCAGCGCATGGACCGAACGCACCATGGCCGAGCGAGGTGACAAAGATCGTCTCCTCTTCTCTCACCACTCCAACGCATCTGCACGAGCGCGAGGGACAAAGATCGTCTACTCTTCCTTTCACCGCTCCAACACATTGAACAGGGATGATTACGCTCCCTGACCCTGTCTCCTCTCCAGCTGGCCCAACACCGCACGGAGCCCAGCACACGCACCGGGGAGTTACGAGGACGGCGCACCATGCACGGGACACATAC
The DNA here is from genome assembly GCA_020510985.1 of Pholidichthys leucotaenia. Classification (NCBI taxonomy): domain Eukaryota; kingdom Metazoa; phylum Chordata; class Actinopteri; order Cichliformes; family Pholidichthyidae; genus Pholidichthys; species Pholidichthys leucotaenia. The sequence goes on along the minus strand of CM035849.1, from coordinate 93,000,297 downwards.
GGCTCCACAGACCGCCATCATCCTTCGCCGCTGCACACAGAGCCTTCAGGGCTGCTCTCACACCTGAAGCACGCACGCAGCTCGCCCACTGGATTTTCTAACGGTCTTAGCCACGGCACGCAAGGGGAATTCAGCAGTTTGCGGTTCCCGAGGGCTTTAGGTTGTGCACGCACCTAAAGTCAACATGCCAAGTCCCTTTGCTTTTATTTTTTTTTTCTTACAGCCGCCCCTGTTTTCTTCATGGCCGCTGTTTATCCTTGCCGCTTCCTTTTTTCTTCACGGCCGCTATTAATCCTTGCAGGACTTAATCAGCGAGAGGAGCCAGTGACTAATTTTTCTTCTTGTGGATTTCCGCACGTTCAACGGGACAGCCCCTCGACATCGCGGACCAACAAGCAATTTTTGCGCGGCTCAGACGATTTCACCGTCCAGGGCCGGCACTTACTACCCCCCACCCCCTCCACCTCCACCTGCACAGAGCTTTTCCTGCTTGCTGCCAAAACTGGACTATCAAGGTCTCGGTCGCCTACCGAGCCCTCTGGGGGGGAGCGTGTGGCGGAACCCCCACAACAGACTGGGACATGCAGAGCGCGCATCTGGAGCGATTAACAGAACAATAGGCAGCCTTCCGCTGGTATCATGCTGTTTTGTATGAATCAAATGCAAACATTCAGGCTTCCTGCTCTTACTGTGATGCAAATGTCCCATGCCTTTCATGTGTTGTCTGTAACTGGGTATAAATACCGCACATGTTCTGTAACTCATTCTCTCTTTCCTTCAACTGCTGCTGACACACACACTCTGTGTCTCTTTGCTGGAGAGCCTGAGGACACACACCAGCCCGCCTGCACAAGGGCTGGTGTGGAGTTCCTATGATGGCGGTATGATTTAATAAACCTACTTAAAACCTCTCATCGCCGCCTTTATTTTATCATCCGCCATACTGACTGTCATTTGCATCAGGGCAGTGCGGTGGCGGAGTGGTTACCACTTTGTCAGCACAGCAACTCACCCTTGGCTGGGGGATCCTGGGTTCAATCTCAGCCCCCAACCAACAGTGATCTGTGTGGAGTTTGCATGTTCTCCCCGTGGCTGCGTGGGTTTACTCCGGGATTTCTCCGGTTTCCTCCCACATCCCAAAAACATACAAGTTAGATTAATTGGCATCAAACTGGGGATTCTAAATTGTCCTTAGGTATGACTGTGAGAGTGAATGGTTGTCTGTCTCTCTGTGTTGGCCCTGCGATGGACTGGCAATCTGTCCAGGGTGTATCCTGCCTCTCACCCAAAGATGCTGGGATAGGCTCCAGCCCCCCCCCCCCCCGCCCCACGACCCAAAAAGGATTAAGCGGAAGAAGATGGGTGGATGGATGTCATTTGCATCAGCTATTTAGGAAAATCAGAGACAAATATTATTTGCATATTAATTTGGAAATTTTTGTATGTTTGTCACATTTAAATGTTTCAGACCATCAAACAAATTTAAATATTAAACACAGACAACACAAGTAAACACAAAATGCAGTTTTTACATGGTGTTTATTATTAAGGGGATAAAAAATAGCAGCTACAACTGCAATCAAGCATTTGCAATAACTGGCAATGAGTCTTTTACAGCACTGTGGAGGAATTTTGGCCCATTCATCTTTGCAGAATTGTTGTAATTCTGCCACATTGGAGGGTTTTTGAGCATGAACTGCCTTTCTAAGCTCATGCCACAGCATCGCAATCGGATTCAGGTCAGAACGTTGACTAGGCCACTCCAAAGTCTTCATTTTGTTTTTCTGAAGCTATTCAGAGGTGGACATGCTGGTGTGTTTCGGATCATTGTCCTGCTGCAGAACCCAAGTGTGCTTCAGCATGAGGTCATGAACAGATGGATGGACATTTTCCTTCAGGATTTTTTTGGTAAACAGCAGAATTAATGGTTTCATTACCACAGCAAGTCTTCCAGGTCCTGAAGCAGCAAAACAGCCCCAGACCATCACACTATCACCACTATATTTTACTGTTGGTATGATGTTCCTTTTCTGAAATGCTATTAGTTTTACGTTGGATGTAATGGGACACACACCTTCCAGAAAGTCCAACTTTTGTCTCTTCAGTCCACAGTATTTTCCCAAAAGTCTTGGGGCTCATCAAGACGTTTTCTGGCAAAACTGAGACAAGTCTTTATGTTGTTTTTGCTCAGCAGTGGTTTTCGTCTTGGAACTCTTCCATGCAGGCCATTGTTGCCAAGTCTCTTTTTTATGATGTAGTTAGGAACACTGACTTTAACTGAGGCAAGTGAGGCCTGGAGTTCTTTGGATGTTGTTGCTGGGTCTTTTGTGGCCTCTTGGATGAGTCGTCGCTGCGCTCTTGGGGTAATTTTGGTCAACTGGTCACTCCTGGGAAGGTTCACCACTGTTCCATGTTTTCGCCATTTGTGGATAATGGCTCTCACTGTGGTTCACTGGAGTCCCCAAGCTTAAGAAATGACTTTATAACCTTTTCCAGACTGATAGATCTCAATTTCTTTGTTTCTCATTTGTTCTTCAATTTCTTTGAATTGTAGCATGATGTCTAATTTTTGAGGATCTCTTGGTCTACTTCACTTTGTCAGGCAAGTCCTATTTAAGGGATTTCTTGTTTGAGAACATGAGTGGCAGTAATCAGGCCTGGGTGTGACTAGAGAAATTGAACCCAGTTTTCTAAAGGTGCGATCAAACACAGTTAATTGATGTTTTAACGGGGGGGGGGGGGGTGTCACTTTTTCACATACGGCCATTTCCACGTGTTTTCGTGCCTAAAACTTTGAAGAGCGCGGAGTTTGTGTTTGTCAGGCACGACGCCCACCGCCCCCCATTGCGCCCACCCTATGATGGACCATTCAGAGTGTTGGAAACAGGGGATAAGCATTTTTTGCTAGACTTGGGGGGTAGGCGGGAAAAAATTGGCATAGACAGACTCAAACCCGCTTTCGTTGTGGCGGACGAGCAAGGGCTGTTGGCTAGGGCCCCTCGGCATGGAAGACCCCCACGGAGAGCTCCCCAGGGAAACGATTCACCAGAGCAGCCACACGGACAGACCGAAGTGGCCCCCCATCTCGTCACGGCCCACCCGCAGTCAGACACACTCCCAGCAGCCCCCCACCGGCACAGCAGCGCCACGGAGGTGGTAAACCCCAGTTACAGCAGATACGGGAGGAGACTGAAGTCCAAACAGCATGTGGACTGATGTTCTATTGTTCTATCTAAGATGCTGGGGGGGGGGGGGAAGTATAGCACCTTGGGGGAGTCAGATTATTTAGCATCTCAGACAAGAGATAGTGGATAAGCATGTGAGAACAATGCTCAGGAGGTTCCTGGTGAGATAGCAGGAAAGAGTCAAGGACGTAGAGGGTTAAATGCAGTGTAATGCAAATGTCATGTTGTGTGTGGAAAAATGCCATGAAACCTGTAAAGAGAGTGCCTGCTGAAATGAGTCAGTCTGTTCTGTGCCTGAGAGATGTGAAATGTGTAATAAACTGTGTGCCATGAGTCGGCCTCTTATTTCACAAACTCCACCAAAAAAAAATGTAGGTTTGCATTTTTTCCTCTTTAATAATAAATACCTGGCATTGGCCCCGCTGGGGTGGGGGGGTTGTGGGGGTGGCTGGTCCGGGGTGTGGGCCCCCCGCGCTAGGTGCCTGGCCATCCCTCCTGGGGTGGATGCCTGGCTCTCCTGGGGCTTGTTGGCCTTGGACATTTGTGCTCTGTGGGGGTTGGTGGCGTTGTCCTGCTTTTTTGGGGTCTCCGGGAGGGAGTTGCTGTGACCGGCCGCCCCCTTCGTATGTTTCTTAACAAACCACTCACATGCACACACTTATTTTGTGCGTGCTCTTATACACACACACACACACACAGATGCACACACACATTATGTCTCTTCTTTAACAGGTGCTGATACCAGACTCGTGTTGAGACCTCTTCAATGGAAGAAGCAGTTTGTCTTCTGTTTGTTTTAGTTGTTGGTTTGTTTGTCTTCTTTGTCTGTCCCTCTCCGTTTTCTTTCCCCCTACCCACACCTCATTTCCCCATTCCCCTCCTGTCGGGTCCTTCATGGATAGTGTTATGTCCATAACTCGAGTAAACAGGGAACAGGCTGGAGGAGGAGTTGAACATACTATATTATAATGAACCACAAACGATAACGAGCTCCGTACAGGCCAAGGGGTTGATGGTGAAAGAGACCGTGTTCTTCCGCCCTAGCCCTTTATATCCCTGGTGACAGCGGAACCGGAAAGGCGGGGCCGTCACCCCCACTACACCCAGGGTATACCTAATGCCATATTGGTACACCCCACCCCCCAACCCGTAGAAAAATGTCAGACACATGAATTAGACCTTCCCAAATTTAAACCCAACTCACGTGCTAATAGCAATAACCTTTATGAACACACACACACACACACACACACACACACACACACACACACACACACACACACACACACACACACACACACTATATTATATATACATAACTATATATACAGACTGATTCATTCACACAACATAAACAATCTAGAGGGGGCTAGGTAGACTGCCGACCCACCTCAACATGGCTAGATGGGTTATTCTGCCTTCTTAGAAACTAAGGTCCATGAAAATAAAATGACCATGTTCCTAAAAACTTAAACAATCCCAGAACCTATATATATATATAGTCAAAACTCTCATAACACAAGAACACATAACATCAACAGTTAATATGTACAATCGTAATTTGTCGCCAGCCCCAACCCCAACACACCCACCCCACAACCTGGGCAATTCACATAAACAGACATATAGCAAAAATAACACAAACAGTGTTGAGGATTTATTTTTTTTAACCCTTTGAATGTGAGATTTCATGTGCCTCTAGTGGCAAGTGACGACTTGTACTGATCGTGGAAGTTCAAAAGGTGGCAGACACACATTGGAGCAATCATGGGTGACATGTAATACATCAAAGAAGAAGAACTTTTTATTTCCTTTTCTTGTATTCCCTTCTTTTAGCTCAGAAAGCTAATATGGCTGCCATCCATTGTCATGCACCGTCACTTAGATGGCTTCATACATAGAAAAAAGCCGCGGGATTCAAGGAAAATTTATGTGGGATAATCATAAGACTTTGTAGATGTGATAGCTATATAAGTGCAGGTTAGTTAGTTAGTTAGTTAGAGAGCATAAATGACCGACAGAACGCAAAATAATGACCACGACGGATGAAAACTCACCGACCATGGCAGCGAGTCCCCTTAGCTGCCGGTAAGTGACAAATTTCTTTGTTTTTTTTTACATTGTACTGATTTCTTGTTCATATACTTTGAAGATAAGATGATAACGTACCCCCATACAAAAAATGGTGTCAAAAGACAGAACCATTCTTTGTGTAAATATGTCCAAAGTCTGCTATTGACTGAGTTATGTAATTCAAAATAGCTGCCGCGGCGTTGTGCAAGTTAGATGCGTAAAATCACTCCTATCTGAAACTTTGGATCATATTTAATATCTTTCTAACTGACAGTAAGCCATTATCTCTTACCACTTTCAAGTTATAGCCTTGGAAATCTGAACTATTTTATTGACAAAAAATATTTACCACTCTTGACCACTAGGGGTTATGTGGCAATTCGGTGATAGTCACACTCAAAGCCCAACACAGGGCAAAATGCAACCTGTACATATTAACTTTGTGACTCTTGGGTAAAACAGCATATTAGCAACTCCATAACACCCTGCCAATAGCCCCCCGCCAACTCCCCCACAGTCACCTTACAGTCCTAAAGTGAGACTCACCCCCTGGATTTCCATCTGGCGGATCCCTCCCAGAGTGCCTTCCCCTCTTCATCTCTGGGGGCGAGCAACGTCGGGGTCTCTTCTCATCCACTCGCCACAGCTCGTTAGGGTGTCTCCACGATTCATTGGACAGTCTTAGGTAGCTGTCCTCCCGGGCAGCCACCACCCGCAGCCACCCCCAGTCATCTCGCCGCTTTCTATTCGCATGAACGCCCCTCAGCTGAGCTTCTTCCCTAAGCCAGACCTCGTCACCGATGCATAGAGGAGCTCGATTTGGCTGTCGATGACCACCATGTTGTGACTGGGATTCTGCCCTGGGTCAAATCTTGTCACCGACCCGATCCAGAGTCCTCCTTGGTCTCCAGTGTCGCTGGTTGGTGGGTCGTAAAATCACACCAGTTGGTCCTGCCCTCCTCTTTTTCATCGGGGGAATCCACCCTACGTCTTTGGTCCCCTCGCTCAAAATTCTTGCAGACCCTGGCAAAATGGTACAGCAGACCACACTTGCCACAGCGTTTGCCCTTCACCAGAAACTCTCTTGCCTTGTACTGGTGCCTGGTGGACCCACAGCCATACCATCTTGGCGTACCCGGGGTGGACCTAATTTTTAAAGGGGCAGCGTATTCCTCTTCATTCACACAGTCTTCGCTGTCCAAGTCCACAGCCAGTGCCTTCAAACGTGGTTCCATGTGCCCCGACATGCTTCTCTCATCGAGATCTTTTGATAACTTCTCCGCTTCCTCAAACTGTTGTGCTATCTCAATTGCCGTGGCTAACGTCAGTTCACCCGGGTAAGTCAGGAGCCTCGATCGTGTCACCGAACAAAGAATGTGCTCAGCCAGTTGATCACGGACCATCTCTTCCTCGAGGGCTCCAAATTGGCACTCCCCTGCCAGCTGACGTAGGCCTGCAACGTAGCGTTGCACTGACTCTCCTGTGCACTGGTGGTGCTACTTAAACTGAATTCTCCAGACTATGACTTTTTCTGGAGCACAAAAGTAGCACGCCATTAGTCCGACCATGTCTTCAAAAGTATCAGCCCCTCCTAATGTGCCAAGGATTCTTTGACCCTCCATGCCAAGATTATGGACCAGTATAGCCCTTGCACTCAGTTTCTCTAGCTCACCAAGGTTTAGGGCCACCAGATAGTTCTGGAAAGCCACATACCACCCAGCCCAGGGGACCGGTGGCTCGCCTGGAACTTCCCAAAATGGCCGAAAAGTAGAAACAGCTCACTTTATATCTTTCTTCTCGTGGCCAAATGTTATGTCCATAACTTGAGTAAACAGGGAACAAGCTGGAGGTGCAGCTGAATGTACTTTATTATGATGAACCACAAACGAAAAGGTGCTCCATACAGGCCAAGGGGCTGACGGTGAAAGTGACCGTGCTCTCCCGCCCTAACCCTTTATAACCCTGGTGACAGTGGAACCAGAAAGGCGAGCCCTCACCCCCCACTACACCCAGGGTATACTCAACGCCATATTGGTACACCACAGGTAGAATAATTTAAATAAAGTATTAAGTTATTACAAGAGGAGATTACAACAATATACAGTACATAGATATGTGCTGTATAAAGCTCCTTTTGGCAAAGTAAATCTGTTTGGCACAGTAAGGGTAGCATATTTCTGTTCTGCTCACCTAGCTGCAAGACAAAACAAGGGTGAAGAATGGCTTTATAACCTTTTCCAGACTGATGCACCTCAATTACTTTGATTCTCATTTGGACCTGAATTTCTTTGGATCATAGCATGATTTCTAGCTTTTAAGGATCTTATGGTCGACTTCACTTTGTCAGGCAGGTCCTATTTAAGTCATTTCTTGATTGAGAACAGGTGTGGCAGTAATCAGGCCTGGGTGTGGCTAGAGAAATTGAACTCAGTTTTCTAAAGAAAACATAAATTGGAGAAAACATAAATTAACCACAGTTAATTTATGTTTTAATGGGGGGGGTGTCACTTTTTCACACAGGACCATGTAGGTTTGGATTTTTTCCCCCTTAATAATAAACACCTTCATTTAAGATAAGATAAGATAAGATAAGATAAGCCTTTATTAGTCCCACAACGGGGAAATTCCAGGATTGCAACAGCACAGGGATAGCAACACTCAGAGCAACAATCAGAAGGCAAGAAAAAAAACAAGCAAGCAAGAGCAGCTAATATACATATGTACATATTACTATAAAATATATATATACACACACACACACACACACACACACACAGACACACAGTGCAGAGCATTGTAGCTAGATGGAATAAATATGTAAATATATAAACACCCACAGTACGGAGCAATGTAGCTAGATGGAATAATATGTAGATATATAAAAACACAGTGCGGAGCATTGTAGCTAGATGGAATAAATATATAGATATATAAATATAAACACACCCAGTGCTGAGCATTGTAGCTAGATGGAATAAATATGTAAATATATAAACACACACAGTGCAGAGCATTGTTGCTAGATGGGATGAAACAGCATAACCGTCTACTTAGTTATCCTACATGGTATGATTATGTGCCCATACATATTCTCACCCTCCATAGCACATTTAAAAACTACATTTTGTGTTTTCTTGTGTTATCTTTGCCTATTATTTAAATGTGTTTGATGATCTGAAACAGTTAAGTGTGACAAACACAAAAAAATGAGAAATCAGGAAGGGGCAAACACTTTTTCACACCACTCTGAGGTGACGAGTGGAAGAAGGTGGACACAGGTGGACTCCATCTTATGCAGGAGAAATCTGAAAGAGATAGGAGACTGCAAGGTAGTGGCAGGGGAGAATGTAGCTCGACAGCATCATACTGTATGGTAGTCTGTAGGATGACTTTGCAAAGCAAGAAGAGGAAGAGAGTGAAGGCAGAACCAAAGATTAAGTGGGGGAAGTTACATAAGGAAGGTGGTCACACAGAGTTCAGGAAGGAGTTTATATAGGCTCTGGGTGGTAGGGAAGAATTACCAGATGACTGGGAAAGTACAGCAAAAGTATTGAGGAAAATGGGTAGAAGAACATATGGTGTATCCAGTGGACAGAGGAAGGAAGACAAGGAGACTTGGTGGTGGAATTAGGAGGTACAGGAAAGTATTCAAAGGAAGAGGTTAGCAAAGAAAAAGTGGGATAGTCAAGGAGATGAAGAAAGTAGACAGGAGTATTTGGAATCTAGGCACATGGCAAAGAGAGGTGGCAAAGGAAAAGGCATATAATGAGTTGTATGAGATGCTAAACACTAAGGGGCAGAATTACTAACGTGCCGCACCATCGCAAAATCCTGTTTTGGCAGTAAAAAACTACTGTTGAGATTTACTAAAGGGCGCAGGGCAAAATTTGTGACGCTCCAAAAAAGGCTTGTCTTAATTCATCTGCGCCTGACATGATTGCGATTGTTGGTGCCAGGAGACACGGTGAGAACCAAGGGCATGTGGCAGAAGCTTCTCTCTGCCCGTGACTTTATTTGGCATGACAGAAGAACAGATTATACGAATATCAACAGGTGTTATGCTTAACTGGACGTCAGCTGGCAATTTTTTTTAAAAAATTTCATTTGTTTATTCTGTATATACTGTAGCCTACTACATGAATTTTTATCCATAAAATAGGATACAATTGAAGCCCTTATTCCCGCAGTGGACATGCAGATGTGTCAGCTCATAGATACTTTTTTTTCTTTTCTGCAGAGGTTAGACTTGGATCAGCTCTCCCTCGCTCTTGAAGCAAAATCTTCCACATTGCCGATTTTGTTCGTTTTTTTCTCTAACCATATTTCTATATTTACAGTATTTCTTTTTGCTGCGCATAAAATGGTAATTCAGTTCCCTCCTCTCTCTATTTCTCTCTCCCAGTTCAGGATACACAATATGAAAAACAACAATGAGATTATTAACAAAAACAGCCACATATCCATAAAACCATCCGCCGGAATTGCAACACTGTAACTCAATGGCATTTATAAAAAGTTGTGAACTGGGAGACCTGTAGGTTTTGTTAAAACAAAGTTATTCACATAATAAATCCCCAGAGTCTCCATTGGACCATGATGGTTCTAATATGGACTTCCAGCGCCACACAAGTCGGCTGCCCTTTTTGCAACAGCGGCTCAATTCTGAGTTTTTCTTCCTATTTCTTATTTACTATATGGCTTCTCTCGCTAAATTTTCTGATCTGGTGACACCTTATCCGTCACGGACACATAGATCGCCCCAAATGTCTCCTGAGCCAGCAGACGGAGCCAATGTTTATGGCAGGATACCGTACAACATGGACCAGCTGTTAGCACTTAACCGGCCCACGGTGCTAACGCAAAAACTCGACATACCGGGAGAAATAAGACGGAAACGGCGTGGATGTCGAACTGAAGTAAGACGGCGGGTGAGGAATATAAAGTACAGACCCGTTTCCGTCTGTTATTATGGGGAATGTTCGATCGCAACGCAATAAGACAGATGAACTAGCAGCTATGGCATGTGACCAGAGCGTCTTCAGAAAGATTAGCATGATGTTGTTTACTGAGACGTGGCTAACAGAACTAGCAACAGATGCTAACATCGAACTGGAGGGTTTCCACGCAATACGGGCAGACCAGACACCAGACAGTGGGAAGGCAAAGGGTGGAGGAGTGATAATGTATATCAATAACAGCTGGTGCAAACCGGGACATATCACGGTTAAAGAGCAACACTGCAGCAAAAACACTGAGTTGCTAGCTGTTAGCATGCGGCCTGTTTATCTCCCGAGGGAATACTCACACGTGATCTGCATTGTTATTTATACAAATCCGACAGCGAACACTGGGGCAGCGCATGACGCCATCCACTCAGTAACTGGCAGGCTGTTGACACAACACCCAGATGCTCTCCTCCTCATCTCCGGTGATTTTAACCATATCTCACTGTCCTCCAGTCTGCCCATGTTCACCCAGTATGTCATATGCCACACCAGAGACAATAAAACACTGGATTTATGCTATGTGAATACTAAGGAGGTGTACACCTCATCACCACTCCCCCCACTCGGGAGATCAGATCACAACTTAGTTCATCTCCTGCCGGTGTACAAACCCCTAGTACACAGACAACCTCCGGTCATGCGCACAGTGAAGATATGGTCTGAGGAGGCAATGGATGCTCTAAAGGACTGTTTTGAAATCACTGCCTGAGAGCAGCTCTGCGATCCACATGGTGAGGACATCGGCAGCCTCACTCACACCATCATGGACTACATCAACTTCTGTGTGGACAACACCGTACCCACAAAGACCATACGGGGTTGCTCGAACAACAAACCCTGGATCAACCCTGAGATAAAAACATTTCTGAGAGAGAAGAAGAGGATCTTCAGGTCAGGGAACAGGGAGATGCTGAAGTCCATACAGAGGGAGCTAAGGAGGAAGATCAGAAAAGGCAAGGACAGCTTCAGGAAGAAGATGGAGGACAAGCTGCAACAGAGCGACATCTGTGGGGTCTGGAGAAACCTCAAAACCATCTCTGGGCTCCAGAATACCTCCTCCCAGGCCACGGGGGGGGGGGGGGGGGGCAGGGAGTGGGTGAACAATCTGAACCTGTTCTTTAATAGGTTTGACCAACCGTCCCCCCCCCACCTCCACACCAACCACTGCTGCCTCTACCATCATCAAGACCTGCTGCCCACCACCCCCTCCACCAACACCCCCCACTCCCAGTACACAGCCCCCCAACCTGACCCTCACTAAGACTCAGGTGAGGGCGGAACTGAGGACGATCAAGGCGAGGAAGGCCTCGGGTCCGGATGGCATCAGCGCAAAGCTCCTCAAGTCCTGTGCAGACCAGCTGTGTGGAATTGTGGAGCACATCTTCGACCTGAGCCTGAAGCTGGGGAGGGTACCACAGTTGTGGAAAACATCTTGTGTGGTACCCGTACCAAAGACTTCCCACCCCAGAAACCTGAACAGCTACAGACCAATGGCCCTGACGTCTCACCTGATGAAGACCCTGGAGAGACTGCTCCTTTGCTCACCTCTGCCCCCTGGTGGGACCAGTGATGGATCCACTCCAGTTTGCCTACCAGCATGGCATCGGGGTGGAGGATGCAGTGATCTTCCTCCTTCACCATTCCCTGTCCCACCTGGAGAAGCCTGGGAACGCGGTGATCACCTTCTTTGACTTCTCCAGTGCTTTCAACACCATCCAACCGATGATCCTGAGGGACAATTTGCTGTGTGCAGTGGTGGACCAGCACCTGTCATCGTGGATCCTGGACTACCTCACAAATCAGCCACAGTTTGTGAGAACTCAGGATTGTTTGTCCGACACGATCATCGGCAGCATGGGGGCACCCCAGGGAACGGTTTTGGCTCCCTTCCTGTTCACCCTTTATACTGCGGACTTTTCACACAAAACACAACACACTGCCATCTACAGAAGTTCTCTGACGACTCTGCGATCATCAGCCTCATCTCCAACGGAGATGAAGCTGAGTACAGAGGACTTATCCAGGACTTCGTGGACTGGTGCCATCAGAACTGCCTCCAGATCAATGCGAGAAAAACTAAGGAGCTGGTGGTGGACTGCCGCAGGCAAGGGAAACCCCTCACAGCACCAGTAAACATCCAGGGAACAGACATTGAGATGGTGACATCCTACAAGTACCTGGGTGTTCATTTGAACATTAAACTAGACTGGTCACACAACCGACGCACTCTACAAGAAGGGACAGCGCAGGCTGTTCCTACTGAGGAGGCTCAGGTCTTTTGGTGTACAAGGGGTGCTCCTGAAGACCTTTTACGATTCAGTGGTGGCATCAGCCATCACTTTTGGAGTGGTCTGCTGGGGCAACAGCATCACAGCAGCGGACAGGAAGAGACTGAACAAACTGATCAAGAAAGCTAGCTCTGTCCTGGGGCAGCGCCTTGACCCAGTAGAGGAGATAGGAGAAAGAAGGATGGTGGCTAAGCTGTCATCTCTGCTAGAGTCCGAGTCCCATCCTATGCAGGACATACTGAATGGACTGAGGAGCTCATTTAGCAGTAGGCTACATCATTCTAGGTGCGCGACCGAGAGGTTTTGCAGGTCCTTCCTACCTACGGCTGTCAGACTTTATAACCTAAGCAGGGCTGCTTGCAAAGATAGTAAAAAAAACTTGACAACCTAATAGTATTGAATGCAAAAGATGCAACAGACTTGCACAAAATGGTCCCCTCCAGTATACAACTAGGACAGTAAATTTCTTACTATGTGGAGTAACTAAATAGACGGTTATGCTGTTTATTCCATCTACGTAGCTACAATGCTCCACACTGTGTATATATATTTATATATTTATGTGTATACACCTGTGGACAAAATTGTTGATACCCCCCTGTTAATGAAAGAAAAATCCACAATGGTCACAGAAATAACTTGAATCTGACAAAAGTGGTAATAAATAAAAATTCTATGAAAATTAACCAATGAAAATCAGACAATGCTTTTGAATTGTGGTTCAACAGAATTATTTTAAAAAACAAACTCATGAAACAGGACTGGACAAAAATGATGGTACCCTTAACTTAATATTTTGTTGCACAACCTTTTGAGGCAATCACTGCAATCAAACGATTTCTGTAACTGTCAATGAGACTTCTGCACCTCTCAGCAGGTATTTTGGCCCACTCCTCATGAGCAAACTGCTCCAGTTGTCTCAGGTTTGAAGGGTGCCTTCTCCAGACGGCATGTTTCAGCTCCTTCCACAGATGTTCAATAGGATTTAGATCAGGCTCTCACAGAAGGCCACTTTAGAATAGTCCAATGTTCCGCTCTTAGCCATTCTTGGGTGTTTTTTAGCTGTGTGTTTTGGCTCATTATCCTGTTGTAAAACCCATGACCTGCGACTGAGACCAAGCTGTCTGACACTGGGCAGCACATTTCTCTCTAGAATACCTTGATAGTCTTGAGATTTCATTGTACCCTGCACAGATTCAAGACATCCTGTGCCAGATGCAGCAAAGCAGCCCCAGAACATAACAGAACCTCCTCCATGTTTCACAGTAGGGACAGTGTTCTTTTCTTAGTATGCTTCATTTTTGCGTCTGTGAACATAGCACTGATGTGCCTTGCCAAAAAGTTCCAGTTTTGTCTCATCTGTCCATAGGACATTCTCCCAGAAGCTTTGTGGCTTGTCAACATGCAGTTTGGCAAATTCCAGTCTGGCTTTTTTATGATTTGTTTTCAACAGTGGTGTCCTCCTTGGTCGTCTCCTATGAAGTCCACTTTGGCTCAAACAATGACGGATGGTGCGATCTGACACTGATGTACCTTGACCTTGGAGTTCACCATGAATGTATTTAGAGGTTGTTCTGGGCTCTCTTGTTACCATTCGTATTATCTGTCTCTTCCATTTTTCATCAAGTTTCCTCCTGCGGCCACGTCCAGGGAGGTTGGCTACAGTCCCGCGGATCTTAAATTTCTGAATAATATATGCAACTGTAGTCACAGGAACATCAAGCTGCTTGGAGATGGTCTTATAGCCTTTACCTTTAACATGCTTGTCTATAGTTTTCTTTCTAATCTCCTGAGACAACTCTCTCCTTTGCGTCCTCTGGTCCATGTTTCGTGTGGTACACACCATGTCACCAAACAGCACAGTGACTACTTGTTACCCTTTAAATAGGCCGACTGACTGATTACAAGTTTGTGGGCACCTGTGATGTTAATTAGAGGACACATCTTTGACATAATGTCTGGCTCAGGAAACACGCACGCAGGCTCAGGATAGATTTAACAGCTTTATTCAACAAGCAGGTGTGTGTGGATGGATGTATGCGATATGTATATGTGATGAGGGCGAACGCCAATGCACAGGAAGCAGAGCGGTGCGCCGTACAGCCGGGCAACCCTATGGAGAGAACAGAGGACAGGGGTAAAGGGCACCACACCTCAACAGGAATAATGAGCTGTGTGCTGCTTACTTGTGGCTGACAGGTGGCTGGCGTTGGCCGAGGAAGAGGCCCGGAAGACAGCGTCCAGCTGAGCCTGTGATGACGGTGAGGATAGGATGGCGATGACGGGGGATCCGCCGCCAGGGAATCCACCTGTGCACAGGGGAGAAGACTTGCAAGACGTAAGGTATGCTCACGTAGGAGAGTTGTCTCGCTGATGATCAGTAGATGATCCAACCGCGAAGAAGTGCCGATGCGAACAGACGGCTCCAGACCGCTGCACAGGGCTGAGTGGGCTAAATAGCCTGCAGCTGACGAGGCGCAGGTGTGCGCGCAGCTGAGGCAGATGATGAGCGGCGAGTCGTGACAATCTTAGTTGAACATGTCCCTATGGTCACATTATTTTCAATCTTTTCTAGGGGTACCATCATTTTTGTCCAGGCCTGTTTCATGAGTTTGTTTTTTAAAGTAATTCTGTTGAACCACAATTCAAAAGCAATGTCTGATTTTCATTGGTTAATTTTCATAGAATTTTTATTTATTACCACTTTTGTCAGATTCAAGTTATTTCTGTGACCATTGTGGGTTTTTCTTTCATTAACAGAGGGGTACCAACAATTTTGTCCACGTGTGTAATATGTATATTCACTGCTCTTATTTTCTTATCTTCTAAATTATTGCTCTGAGTGTTGCTATCCCTGTGCTGTTGCAATCCTGGAATTTCCCCTTTGTGGGACTAATAAAGGCTTATCTTATCTTATCTTATCTTATCTTATCTTATTGACTCTCGTGCACTATGTACAGCAGCTCAACCAGACTCATGTCAATCATCACTGTTTTCTTCTTGCATTACCGACTGCACTATATGGTTCTCCACATTATCTGCTGCTCGCTAATATATTTAAACTGCTGACTAGTATTACTCATTCTTATTCTACACTTTATTGCATGTATAGTTTATTTCTTTTATTTTATCATGTTTAATGTTGCAGCATTGCACTGAGACAAATTCCTAGTTTGTGTACTACATGAACAATGGCAATAAATATGATTCTGATTCTGATTCTGACAAAGATGAATGTCCTAAGAAAGACAGTATAAGTGTCACGAGCCGAGCTGGCTTGGCTTTCCCTGGCTCAGGCTCGATCTCTCTGTGGGTTTGGTTTTACTGTTTATGTGCATTTTGTGTATTTCTGTACTTATCCTATTACCATAGCCACTGCCTGACCAGCAGCTGTTAGTCAGCTTCTGTGATCTTTTTCCCACGCTGCTGACAGTCTGTCGGTCCAACCATGCTCCCTCGCTCTCCTTAATTCCACCAGCTGTTCCCAGCCCCGGTAATTATCTTTCCTGTGCCTCACTCAGGTGTGCCCAATTTGTGTGGCCAGCGGCGTTTGTATTTAAGTGGCTCTTCATAGACAAAAGCCACTGGGTCATTATACGAGTCAGACGGTTGTTCTCCGCAGTTTGATTGTCACGTCCCGAAGGATTATCTGTGTGTGTGCTCGCGGTCAGACTTGGACGACTTGGACAGTTCCTGCATGGTGAGTAAGAGCTTTCCTGTGTTTCTGTTTGCAGTTGTGCTGCTATGCTTGTCTGTAGCATTTCCCCTCTTGCAGCACAACTGCTACGCTCGGGCCCTGCTCTTTTCCCGTGTCAGTCGAGCATCTTTGAAGAACTCTAAGTTTACCTGAGCATCTTGTCCTGTTAGATTTTGTGACCACGGTGCACAGTGGTCTGCCTACTGCACGCTATTAGTGTGAGCCCTTATGTGTACAACTGTTCCATTCCTGTAAGTCTTTATTTTTGAACTGTTTGTCAATAAATGTGTGTTTGGTGAAACTGCACTTAAATCCGTCCACCCTTCTCCTCCTCTGTGCACAATGGCAGAGCGCACAGAGAGCTCATGACAATAAGACTGTTGAAAAGTTATTATTTCTTAAAAAAAATGGATAAGTAGTGCAAGCACATTCACTGAATTCACCTCAGTTTTATTTTTTTTTCCTTATGATCATTGATATTTCTTAAAAGACAGTGCATTTATTGAAATGGGAAAAAAAATACACATTAAACCTCCTGGCCTGTAACCTCAGCGCAGAGGGCCGAAGGATTCTCGACTCGCTGGGCACGAGTGAGGGTTACATGGAGGCTGTCGGGCTCATGGAGGCACACTTTGCGGAGCGGACAAGGGCCAGAGAGTTGTGAGCGAAGAGGCTGGTGGCGCTGGAAGGGCCAGAGCTAGCTAGCTTGGGTGAGCTAACGGCTCAGTTGGAGCCTATGGACAGGCTAGCTGACAGGCTAGTTTTGCGCCGAAACTGGGTTGAGGGCGCGAAACTGGGCCTTGAGGCAGAACCGGGGCCACATGTGGAGGAGCCCCTGGCCATTGATGCAGTAAAGGCACAGAGGAGCACCATGACCGGGGGTGCTGAGAACGATGGCCAGGAACCGGTGTTGGAGGACACGTCCAGTGAGGAAGACGTCGAGTGCCCCGGAGAGGTGATGCAGCAGGATGGAGAGGCGACGCAGCAGGAGTCGGCCCCACTGTTGGAAACTGTACAGCAGGTGAGCGGGACAGTGCAGTCTGAGGGCTTCAGGGAAGAGCTGCAGCCAGACATGATGGCGGCGCAGCGGAGCACTAACACCGAAAGCAATGGTTGCAGCGATGAGGAGCCCAGGTCGGTGAGCAAGCCCGGTGAAGGTGATGGTGCATTTCCCGAGGAGGAGCAGTGGCCTCAGGACATGATGACGGCGCAGTGGAGCACCGGGACTGAGAGCGCTGGATACAGTGGTGAGGAGCCCGGGTCGATGATCGAGCCTGGCGAAGGTGGTGGTGTGGGCCCCGGAGCTGAGCGACAGCAGCTGCAGGACGTAGTGTCCACGAGCAGCACCGACGAGTGAGTTTTGGCGGTCCCCGGAGCACGACCATGGGGGGTTGGCGTATTTGAGCCCAAAAAAAAAGAGAGCAGAGCGGGACATTTTGGTGCAATTTTGCTGAACGCCAAACGCCATCGTCAGAGTGAGAGCAAGAGCTTGGACCGGGTCGGCGGGACAGTGCGATGCAGAGAGAGGGTTCAAGGACGACGTGGCGGGCACGGGAGACCAGGTCCAGTTTCCCAGCGGGTCGACAGTTGGGTTCGGCCCAGGGAGAAGAAGCCAGTTTGGAGAGGTGGAGACAGGCTGGCCAGAAAGGGGTGTTTTGACCCTGGGGGGCGGCAGCGGCTGGACTTGTGGATGCCTTGGGAGTGCCCAGGCCCTCCGTGGCTGTTATGTGAATGGTGGCTGCCCAGAGACTATGGTGTCACTTGATAATCTCTTTGTGTAAATACCTGTGTATATATGTGTATATGATATAGTGTATAGTTTGTATATATTTGATGCTGGTGTGCATGTAAGTGAATCAGAATCAGAATCAGAATCAGAATCAACTTTATTGCCAAGTATGCTTACACATACAAGGAATTTTACTTATCACTAAGGTGTGCTCGTTTCTAAGCGCTCCTTAATGATGCGGCAGCCATACAAGGCGCCTCATGTGAGGCGCCTTGTATGGCTGTGAGGAATATGGGGTTATGTTGTATTTCTTTTTTTTCAAGAAACACAGTCCAGTTTAATTGTTTGTGTGAATGTGATAGGATGTTCATGACAGTATATTGTTCTACAATATACTGTCATGAACATCCTGTCAACATCCTGTCAACATACTGTCACAATAATACAATATCACCCCAATATCAATTGTTTGTGTGAATGTGATAGGATGTTCATGACAGTATATTGTTCTACAATATACTGTCATGAACATCCTGTCAACATCCTGTCAACATACTGTCACAAT
This sequence comes from Pholidichthys leucotaenia, assembly GCA_020510985.1. Classification (NCBI taxonomy): domain Eukaryota; kingdom Metazoa; phylum Chordata; class Actinopteri; order Cichliformes; family Pholidichthyidae; genus Pholidichthys; species Pholidichthys leucotaenia. The sequence goes on along the minus strand of CM035849.1, from coordinate 92,981,754 downwards.
AATACAATATCACCCCAATATCACCCCCCCCGGGGGGGGGGTGATATTGTATTATTGTGACACTTTACAATTACATTACACCGCCATTACACCGTACTTTTATTATGAAGTGCGGTGTAATGGCGGTCACTTCCCCTTCCGCCACTGCACCACCCTATAAATACCAGGGGGCATCTCTGTTCTGCCTCTTTTGCCGATGCCCCTGCCTGATGGTTGTATTGCGCAAACACATATCAATAAAGTTGAGTTCTACCGTGCACCTGGCCTCATCCTTCAGAAGGTAATTTCATACATAACACAGTTTATCTTAGAAATACGAGTCAAACAGCTGAAATTATATGGTAAAAATTATCCTCTTAGACAGCTTATAATTGAAACTCAGAGGAAGAAGAAGAAAAAAATGAAGCATTTGTACAGATGCAAAAATTAGTTTCTTTCTTTTTTAGGTGCAAACATGTCCCCTGTTCTCACCCACACCATCAAGCTTAATTAAAATGGTCAAAATTATTACTTATTAAGGTTCCACATTGCCAGCCTCATGTGCATTAAGTATTAGAATATTTTAGTATTTAAAGGTGACACACTGAGAGAGGAAGCGATGGTCAGTGGGGTGTAGAGAAACTTCCTGGAGACTTGATGAAATGCAAAGAAGTGAAGTAAAAAAGAGGAGGAAGAGGAGAAGAAAACGAGTCAGATCAGAGCAGTGAGGAGAAACAAGGACAGGAGCATCAGACTGAATAAAAGGTAAAACAAAATGAAGGTTATTTGTGCCTTTTTTACAGTTAGAACCTGTTTTTTTTCCACAAATTTCATACAATGCATTTTTAACGATATTGGCATTGAGAGAAATAAGCTTAACACTTTTGAAGTTGTAACATTTGATTTTCATATCCACTACAGAATCAGTAAAGGCGACCACACATGTAGCCTGTTTAAATCTCTGCTGTCCACCATGAAGGTGTCTCTGAACAAGCTCCGTCCAGTCAGTGGACTGTATTTATTTTTCTTTTGCATGTGTGTCTTCATTTGTCCCACAGAAATCAGATTCAGCGTCTAAAGTGTTAAAGCATGATGTTTGTCGTCATCTCTGTGGCTCTGCTCTTTGCTGATGCAGGTAAATGAGGAAGTTTAATTAAATCTTTAACAAAAACACATGACATTTACTGGAGATTCCATATCTGTCAGAGGTGTCCAGAGGTGTCCAAGTCTGTCAGAGGTGGATAGATGCTATAGTAACTAACTCAGGCAACTATTTTATAAAATTGTACATAGATCAATAGTTTTATTGCAGGACACCATTAAATCCTACCTGAGTACATTTTTGCTGCAAAAAAGTACTATTACTCAAGTAGATTTGAGATACTTTTGATTTCACTGCTTTAAAAACTGGTTAGAAATGTGTAGCTGATATAGTAATTTATTCTCACCTAAAATGACTGTATCTTTGGTCATTTTAGTAAAATTATAGTCTTATATTTTTTTGATATCAGTGTTAATATTGTTCCAAAGTGGATTAATTACAAAGGAGCAGGGAAAAATTACAAAATTTATGAGAAAAATATGGAAAAACTTATCAATCAAAGTTGCAGATTATGAGAAAATGTAATACTTTTGAAAAAAATGTATAAAAATCCTTGTGAATTTAACTGAACAAAGTCCCAAATAAAGAAGAAAAAAGTCACAAACATATAAGCATACCCTCACAATTTTCTGAGAAAAAGCAGCAAATTTACAAGAAAAAAACTGTGTGAAAAAAGCTTTAAAATTTAGCAGAAAAAAAGTGAACATTAATAATAATAAAGTAAAAAAATAAAACAATTCAAATAAGTTGTTTTCCCAGTGAGAGTTTCAAGTGATTTGATGTCTCTTTTTGGAAATAATCCCTCCCTCAGATTATCTATTTTCCCACTAGAATATTCATCAGTTTCAAAGCAATATCTAGTTTAATGTGCTTCTCTGTTTTTCTATATCTTGGTTTCATTTTTGTAATTTTTCAAAGATTTGAAGATCAGTGGAAATATGACTCTGAAGGAGGGTGATGATCTGAATCCAATCTGCAGTCTTGAAGGTTTTCCTGCATCTCCCATCATGTGGACTAAGTCTGTGTCCAACCAAAGTCTGTGTAACGTGTAGGCCGAGGGGTAGTCAAAAACATAACTTTCAGGTTTGCAAGGTTCTTTAAAAACCAGGTGGAGTCACAGGTAGCCATCAGGTAGAGGGGAAACTCTTAAAATGAGGATGTTCAAAGGAATCTCAATAAAATATGTACAACAAATGCCCACTAAAATGCAAAGCTTAAAATAAAACCTAAGAATTAAAATTAAGTTAAATTGAAGTAATATAGAATACTGACTTAAAGAGTTAAACTAAGAAACTAAAAGTGGGCTGAACCAGATAAAAGTCCTTAAAAGCTGAGGAGGAGGATCTGTTGTGTTGGGTTTCAGGGACCTTTATTGTGTGACACGGGTGGTGGCTCCACCTTTCCGGTTCCGCCACCCAGGGTATAAGAGGGCAGTGAGAGAGAGAGGCATTCTCTTTGCCTTGTCTCTGCCTGGCGGGTGCGCGTGTATGGTGAGAAGGCATCACTAATAAACCTGTACCAGTTTAACACTCAGTCTCGTCCTTGTCTTCTACTACCAACATAACATTTGGCAAAGAGAATAAAAGGTATGGGCTCATGTGTCACTTCAATTCGGCTGTTTTTGGAGCTTCCTGGTGAACCAGCCGTCTCTTGGGTGAGGTGGTTCGACACTTTTCAAACATACTTGGTGGCACTGGACCTTAGAAGACTGGAGAAGTTGAGGGCATGAGCACTGCTGGTTCATAACTTAGGAATGGAGGGACAGCGTATTTTAAGGATTTTAGACGAGAGTGATAGCTTTGAGGAAGTGGTGGAGCTCATGGCGCGACATTTTTGCGCCACGGAAAACGTCATCACCCATAGGATCCAGTTTCAACAGCGCCGCCAGCGAACTGGTGAGTTGGTGGAACGGTTTGTGGCAGACCTGCGTCAGCTGGCCAAAGACTGTCAGTTTGGAGTGTTGGAAAAAGAGATGGTCCGCGACCAGTTGGCAGAATATACTATTTGCCCGGCTACGAGGTCGAAGCGCCCTACATTCTTGGGTGAACTGATATTATCCAAGGCCATCGAGTTAGCTCAGCAGTTGGAGGTGGCAGACAAGTTATCATGGGAGCTCAGTGAAAGAGCACCACATCGCCAGTTTGAACCACAGTCGACAGCACAGGCAGTGGACCCGTACAATGGTGACAGTGTGGAAGATGAGGGAAGCTACGTTAAAGCTGCCAAGATGAGGTCCGCCCCAGTAACACTCAGGTGTTTGGGTTGTGGGTCCACGAAGCACTGCTACAAGGCCAGGGAGTGTCCGGGAAGAGGGAAACGCTGTGGCAAGTGTGAGCTCTTGCATCATTTCGCCAGGGCATGTCACAAGTTTGAGCAAGGGGATCTGAGATGTAAGCAGGACCCTCCCGCCCCCACGGTTATTCACATTGTATCCCCGAGTGCCAACGGCCGTTCATACTGTATGATGGAACTGGACAGGGTAACAGTACCATTGCTAATTGACATGGGAGTGGTGAGCTCCATGTTTAATTGGGCAACTGTGGGGACTTTTTTCCCACATTATCGTATTAGAGGTGATTCAACGCCGCTGTGTGGTTATGGTGGAGGAAGATTGACCACGGTGGGATCGGTGAGACTGATGGCTAGGTACAAGTTGGCAGAGGTGTGCAACCTGAGGTTCATCGTGACTGCCAGTGGAGAGAACATTATGGGATGTGATTTGTTTTATGGCCTGGGCTTTGCCATCACGAGCACCTTTGGAGAAGAGTGGTCGGGTTGTGGTTTGTGGGACCAGCCGGTCCTGCGAATGGTGGACGGAGCTGTGTGGGACGAGAACTTGGCACTCTGGAGGAAGAGCAGAACCAATCCCACCCAGGGCCATCGCGGGAGGGTTCCGGTGCCAGTGGCCAAGTAGTCCTAGCTGAGGGAACTGGGCGGCATGGTGGGACGCCCGTGACAGCGGGTGGCGCCGAGTGGCTGACTCCATCTGCTCCCGGATTTCGTCTTGAAGGGGCTGGAGAGCAGGGTGTCACAACGGTGATGCTGGCAGCTGAAATGAAAGCAAGCAGGGCAGGACTGGCTGGCACGGTGAGATGACATCCATCCATCCATCCATCTTCTACCGCTTTTCTGGAGGTCCGGGTCGCGGAGGCAGCAGTTCAAGCAGAGAAGCCCAGACTTCTCTCTCCCCCGCCACCTGCTCCAGCTCTTCAGAGAGGATACCAAGGCGTTCCCAGACCAGCTGGGAGACATAGTCTCTCCACCGAGTCCTGGGTCTGCCCCGGGGTCTCCTCCCAGTGGGACGTGCCTGAAACACCTCAAGTGGGAGGCGTCCAGGAGGCATCCTAATCAGATGCCCATACCACCTCAACTGACTCCTTTCAATGTGGAGGAGCAGCGGTTCTACTCTGAGCCTCTCCCGGATGACTGAGCTCCTCACCCTATCTCTGAGGGTGAGTCCAGCAATCCTACGGAGAAAGTTCATTTCAGCTGCTTGTATCCGCGATCTCATTCTTTCGGTCATTACCCAAAGCTCGTGACCATAGGTGAGAGTAGGAACGTAGATTGACTGGTAAATCGACAGCTTTGCCTTAGAACTAAGCTCCCTCTTCACCACAACAGACCCATACAACGTCCGCATCACTGCAGATACTGCTCCAATCCATCTGTCGATCTCTCGCTCCATTTTCCCCTCACTCGTGAACAAGACCCCAAGATACTTAAACTCCTCCACTTGGGGCAGGAGCCTGTCCCCAACCCGGAGAGGACAATCCACCTTTTTCCGGCTGAGGACCATGGACTCGGACTTGGAGGTGCTGATTCTCATCCCAGCCGCTTCACACTCAGCGGCAAACCGTCCCAGCAAGAGCTGTAGGTCATTGCTGGATGAAGCTAACAGGACAACATCATCTGCAAACAACAGAGATGAAATCCTGTGGTCACCAAGCATGACACCCTCCATTCCCTGGCTGCGCCTAGAAATCCTGTCCATAAAAATTATGAACAGGATCGGTGACAAAGGGCAGCCCTGCCGGAGTCCAACTCTCCCTGGGAATGACTCCGACCGAGTGTTGGCAATACGAACCAAACTCTCACAACGGTCGTACAGAGACCGAATAGCTCGTAACAACAAGCCCGATACCCCATACTCCCGAAGCACCCCCACAAAAATCCACGAGGGACACGGTCAAATGCCCTCTCCAAGTCCACAAAACACATGTAAACTGGTTGGGCAAACTCCCACGAACCCTCAAGAATTCTTGAGAGGGTAAAGAGCTGGTCCGATGTGCCACGGCCAGGACGAAAACCACATTGCTCCTCCTGAATCCGAGGTTCGACCAATGGCCGGACTCTCCTCTCCAGTACCTTGGCATAGACCTTCCCAGGGAGACTGAGGAGTGTGATCCCTCTAAAGTTGGAGCACACCCTCCGATCCCCTTTTTTGAAGAGAGGAACCACCACCCCGGTTTGCCATGCCAAAGGCACTGCCCCCAACCTCCACTCAATGTTGCAGAGGCGTGTCAACCATGACAACCCAACAACATCCAGGGCCTTGAGGTACTCAGGGCGAATCTCGTCCACCCCCGGGGCCCGGCCACCAAGGAGATTTTTAACCACCTTGGCGACCTCAGCCCCTGTGATAGGCAAGTCATCCCCCTCATCCCCAATCCCTGCTTCCTCTGTGGAAGGCGTATCAGTGGGATTGAGGAGATCCTCGAAGTATTCCTTCCACCGCCCGACGATATCCCCAGTCGAAGTCAACAGTGTCCCATCCGCACCATACACAGTGTGGACAGGGAGCTGCTTTCCCCTTCTGAGCCGCTGGACAGTTTGTCAGAATCTCTTTGAGGCCGACTGAAAGTCTTGTTCCATGGCCTCACCGAACTCCTCCCATACCCGGGTTTTTGCTTCAGCAACCACCCGAGCTGCACTCCGCTTGGCCTGCCGGTACACCTCAGCTGCTTCGGGAGTCCCACAAGCCAACCAAGCTTGATAGGACTCCTTCTTCAGCTTAATGGCCCCCCTCACCAGTGGTGTCCACCACTTGGTTCGGGGGTTGCAACCACGAGATGCACCGACCACCTTGCGGCCGCAGCTCTGGGCCGCCGCTTCAACAACAGAGGTGGAGAACATGGCCCATTCAGACTCCATGTCTCCAGACTCCCTCGGAATGTGGTTGAAGTTCTTCCGGAGGTGGGAGTTGAAGACCTCCCGGACAGGGGCCTCAGCCAGACGCTCCAAGCACACCCTCACTATACGTTTGGGTCTACCAGGTCTGAATGGCTTCCTCCCCTGCCATCGGATCCAACTCACCACCAGGTGGTGATCATTTGACAGCTCTGCACCTCTCTTTACTCGGGTGTCCAAGACATACGGTCGCAGGTCTGATGATACAATAACAAAATCGATCATCGACCTGCGACCTAGGGTGTCCTGGTGCCAGGTGCACATATGGACACCCTTATGCTTGAACATGGTGTTCGTTATGGACAGACTGTGGTTAGCACAGAAGTCCAATAACTGAACACCACTCGGGTTCAGATCGGGCAGGCCGTTCCTCCCAATCACCCCCCTCCAGGTTTCACTGTTGTTGCCCACATGCGCATTGAAATCCCCCAGTAGGACAATGGAGTCTCCAAGAGGAGCACCCTCCAGCACCCCAGTCACAGACTCCAAAAAGGGTGGGTACTCTGAAACATCATTTGGTGCATAGGCACAAATGATGGTCAGGACCCATTTCCCAACCCGAAGGCGCAGGGAAGCAACCCTTTCATCCACCGGGGAAAACTCTAATATAGAGGCAGCAAGGTGGGGCGATACAAGAATACCCACCCCTGCTCGTCGCCTCTCGCCCGGGGCAACTCCAGAAAAGGCCAAGCTCCAGCCCCTCTCCAGGAGACTGGTTCCGGAACCGGAACTGTGTGTTGAGGTGAGGCCAACTATATCTAGCCGGTATCTCTCAACCTCGTACACCTGCTCAGGCTCCTTCCCCACCAGAGAGGTGACATTCCACGTACCAAAAGCCAGTTTAGAAAGCTTGGGATCAGTCCGCCAAGGTCTCCGCCTTTGACCGCCACCTAATCCACATAGTACCGGACCCCCATGATCCCTCCTGCAGGTGGTGAGCCCACTGGAGGGCGGACCCATGTAACTCCTTCGGGCTGAGCCTGGCCGGGTCCCATGGGTGGAAACCCGGCCACCAGACGCTAGCCTTCGAGCCCCTCCCCCAGGCCTGGCTCCAGGGTGGGGCCCCGGTAACCCCATACCGGGCGGGGTACACTGAATCCTTGATATACAATTTATCATGAGAGTCTGTTGGATCGTTCTTAGTCTGGCCCTTCACCCAGGACCAGTTTGTCTTGGGAGACCGTATCAGAGGCAAATTGCCCCGGACAACATAGCTCCTGGGATCACTGGGGCACACAACCCCCCCCCCCCACCACCACGATAAGGTGATGATCCATGAGGGTGAGATGACATGCCAAACACAAACACTGGAAGCAGAGGAAGGGTCCATCTGGGGGTCGTGGATGTGGTCCAGCCCCAGGAGGGGGCCCAATTGAGAGGAGTTTGGGTCAGGCATCAGAGAGAAGATGACCAGGGGCAGCTGCAGGTGGTGACTGTTCGGGAGGATGCCTACCTCCAGTTATCGGATGGCTCGTGGAGGCTTCCTAATGAGCTGTGGTGCACCCGGGAGAAGAGGGAGGTGTTTGGGCCTGAACATGGGTCATCCCCGGTGGTGAGGAAGAAGAGGTGTACCAGAGTTGAATCAGCCGATGGTTATCCGGGGGGTGGTTCTTCTCCTGGGGCAGACTGATGGTTGGACAGTATGTTTAATGTATGTGTAAGAAAGGGGGACAACCATTGTGTTCTTATTGTTCTTGTTCATAGGGATTAGTTTGTGTTTCTCTATTAATTTAGGAACACAGCAGTTATTTTCTTTAGTTAGACTGTTTTTTTTTTGGAACAGACAGCAGAATAATCTGTCTTGCCATGTGAGGGGTGGGACAGTAGTCCACCTGTCCTCCCCTGGTTTTAGTTTTGTTGAGTGATTGTGATAGGCCCATTTTAGGTATTTCTATTTAGTTTTTTTAGTGCGTGATTCGGGTTCCAAATTGGAGAGGGTCTCGATTGTATGTGTGTGTTTTGGACCTTTTGGAAGGGGAGGGAGAATGTTGTGTTGGGTTTCAGGGACCTTTATTGTGTGACACAGATGGTGGCTCCACCTTTCCGGTTCCGCTACCACCCAGGGTATAAGAGGGTAGTGAGAGAGAGGGGCGGTCTCTTGGCCTCCTCTCTGCCTGGTGGGTGCGCGTGTATGGTGAGAAGGTGTCACTAATTAACCTGTGTCTAGTTTAACACAGTCTCGTCCTTGGCTCCTACTACCATCATAATAGGATCCACTCTTCCAAGCCAGGTTCTGTCTGCCACCACGACACCAATGCCCTCAGGAAACCTGTATAGGGGAAGACACTTGCCAGCAGTATATCCAGATTTCCATTGTCATAGACATCATCATCGTCATGGGGTGCTACTATTTGGGAACCAAATACTTACAGCCCAGGCAGAGCTCCTCATTCTGTCTCTTGCCGTCCTTCGCCTGCAGCACCACCAACTGCTCCACACAGAAGTGTCTCCCCCCAAATGCCGGCATCATGGTGGTCCTGGCCATTACTGCTCCTCCTCCTCCTCAGTCATGCCCTCCTGCAGCCATCTTTCTGGGACCAACAGCCTTCTCTTGTCCAGCAAGCTCTCATCTGGTTGGCTGTCCTGGTAGGCCTCTCCTAAGGCAGGCCCTCATCCAGCCGGGCCTTCCTTCAGGCAGGGCTCCTCCCTCCAGGCAAAAGCTCTCTTAAGGCGCTTTTCCACTAGCCCCACTCAGCCCCGGTTTGAAAACCCGGCTCTACTCACTTCGGTTCGGTTCAGCCTCAGTTGCTTTTCAACTACTGCTGGCACACCTGCTGGCACACCTGCTGTGGGTGGGATTTGTTGAACAGCAGGCGGCGCCACACCCTCGTGACGTGAAACACACGTGACTGAATCCTCCACAACAAACATGGCTGATGACTAGGAGAGAAGGAAGGAGGAATGACTGTGACATGAAACTGGTTAAATCTATGATGCTGACTTGTTGTGCTCTGCACAATCTGTGTGAGAGTCATGGAGAGACGTTTGACACTACATTGGATGATGCAGTAGATGAACCAGTGGTGGCAGCGGCACAGAGAGCAGAGGAGCAGGGTGGAGATATTGTAGCGAACTCAATATAAGCACCCTACTTGGCTTGACAAGTGGGTTGACCCTATTGGCAACACAGGTAGAGTGTGGGACTCCGGAGCGGCAGGCGTGAGTTCAAACCTCCTGGTGGGACGTCACCATGTCAAGCTGCATGTTACAATATAATACGTGATGCAATACTTGTCTATTTTGTCCACATTTATGTGCATACATATTTCAAAAATGTTTTTTGTAAATAAAATGTTGTGCATGGTCCATCTACCTGTCCTCTTGTTCATAATGCTTATCTGTTAAGAAGGTGCAAAGCCATCAGCCTAATGATGAGTCCACACTTCTCACTGTTGTGATAATTGCTCACGCTGAGCGCTCTGCCCGCCCGTACGCTGTGGGGGTCACACACGATGTGTTCCTCCCCACACTCTCAATTTTTTTTCCCGTATATTTTTCTCTTTGGCGTACAGAAATGGCAATACGCCCGTATTTGCTAAAATTGCATTTTCCCCGTATTAAAATACGACGAAACCATATCACTTGACAGGTATGTAATTACATGCAGAAACACCGCACAGGCCATCTTCACAAAAATCCAGCTCGACAAGCCACTTTTGCTTAGGCGGAAATGCAAATTGAACTATAAATCATGTGCTGATACATGTCATATTTTCCCATGTAAAGGTCTCCCACTTTTACTTACAAATTGATTTTTAATTTTTGGGAAAAGGGAATATAAATTTTGCACTTGTTGGTAACAACAGTTGTGTGCAACAAAAACACAGTTGTGTATCCTTGTCCGATCTGTCTACTGTTATTAGTGCCAAATTTTTGCTAGATTCCTTCTTAATTTATTAAATTTGGACTGGCGATGCAACATTCAACTTACATGTACTTACCTTTATCAGTGTCTACAAGTTCAAGCACACCTGTACAACTGCTTATAACCTAAAAAATGTACCCGTTCAAGAGAAATGGATTCCGCATTGCAAATGTTTAAAATTAAAAAAAAAAAACCTACCAAGACATTACGTTTCGTTGTGTTGTTAAAAATTAAATTACCATTAGAAGGCTATACACCTGACCTGATGAACAGCAGCATGTGGAGTGAACAGAGAATGGAATGTGTATGTAATTATTGGCTTTTCTCATACGGTGTCATAACAGATAAACCAGACTTTTGATGCAAACAATACAATTTTATTCCCGAAGCAAAATTTACAAACAAAAAAACAGACTGGGCGATGACATCTCTGCGAGCTCTTCCCTTCATAACGCAGCGTCCTGTTCCAGGGCTTCACGCGCATCTGCCCGCACATCTGCGGCCACCTGTCGCAAATGCTGCATGTACTCCTGATTCTTGCCGCTGGTCATGTTGCCGTTCCAAGAGCCGCATCTCTTCGTCATGCATGTTGACCATCGCTAATGTAAGGTCAGCGATGGGAGTTGTCTGTTTTCGTCTTGCCTAGATGGAAAGACAGAAAGGCATGGTTGTTAAAGCTGGATCACTACATATAATATGGAATTACACAGGTGAAAGTCTGTGGTGGAATGTCACTATTATATTATGCTTCATTGCTGTATATAAGCTGAACTGTCATGTTGCTGCCCCTCAGTAGAGCAGATTTTGCAACACGCAGGGTGCTGTCTTCGGCTGCAGCCCCCCTGCAAAACCAAAAAGGATTAAGATTAAGAATATGGATGGATGGATGGGTAATGTTTAAACTAGTTGCTTGTAGTGTGGCCGCAGAAATCTGAATGGGTTAATACAGTCAGCTGACGCGAAGCATTTCAATGAAGCATGTTGATTTCAACGGCAGTTCATCAGCTTTATTTGTTTGTCTAAAACAGGAGTTACAACAGCACCAATCACCACACCTAAAAATGGTTGTGGAACACCGATAAATGAAGACCAAAGAATAACCTTTTTGTACATTTAAAAAGACATTTTCAATTAATTAATATGCAGCTACAGGAAATTGCATTAATCAATTTGGTACATAACTTGTTAGGCTCCAGCCCCACCGCAACCTGTAAAGGATTAAGCGGTAGAAGATGGATGGATGGATGGATTTTCGACCCTGGTTTCCGCTGCTGGACCTGTTTCAAACAAAAAAAAAAAAAAAAAAATCGTGGTTATTGTGCCTTACCGGCACTTGAACGTGATTCAGATGGAGCTGGTGATGTGGAGCTGATCCAGCTGGCGCTCAGCCAGACACACACGCAGACGCAGCGCCAGGAGAGTCCGCTGTGTCCGTCATGTCCACTGAGGTGGACCCCTGTGATATGAAATGCGATTCTAGAAAGAAAATGCACGCAATTTAAAACTTAACACCAAAGTGCAACATGTACACAACACTCTCAAGTTTTTAACCGTAATACAATAAGCGTAATTCAGCGTTTTGTTCGCGCTAATACTTAACACAAAGCAAGCGTGAATCTGCAGCTGGCTGCAAAACAATACGCAAACCTCAGTAACAACCATTACTCACAATCTAACAACCTTCCTATTTCTTAAAAACAGTGAGCTTGGCATAGAACGGATCAAGTGGCGAACAGATGCGCAATATCAAATAAACACTCAACATCCACTGTTTCCAAGGGCCGTGACCGTGACGGTGGCCGTGACAGTGACGTGTCGAGCCCAATGTCTCTCAGCGAACCATTTCCACTCCTTCCATCCGCTGAACTTCGAGCATTGTGGTCCTTCACTGCTCGGTAATCGCTTTTCAGCTTTTTCAGCTTCTCCCGACACTGTTTGGCAGTACGGATGTGCCCTTGAGAAGCCATCTGCTCAGACACCTGCATTTCGAGTAGATCCGTCCAACTCGCGCTGGATGCGATCGTTGCCTAATATAGAAAGAAAATTGCGCACCTCCTAATATATAATATTAGGAGTATATTATTAGAGACTATTATTAGAGACTATTACAGTAAAGAACTGGAAAAAAACAAAGACAATATTAAAAATACATGGACAATAATCAACAGTATCCTTGGAAATAAAAGCAGAAATACTAGCTACCCAACTAATATTCCAAAAAATAATAAATCGACTCCGAATGTGAATATAGCTTCACCTGCAGATGAATTTAACAATTTTTTTGTTAACATTGGACCTAAACTGGCCCGAGAAATACCCACTACGGCGCCTACAGGTGATACAATATGCAATAACACTGCTGTAAAAGACACCATCTTCATAAAGAACACAGACGAAAGAGAGGTCATGGAAATTGTTAAATCGTTCAAAAGTAAAACATCTACTGACTGTGATGGTATTGACATGCTACTAGTCAAAACTGTTATCGAATGCATAGTGAAACCACTGACGTATATCTGTAACCTGTCTCTCCAATCAGGTATATTTCCCAATGCAATAAAAATAGCTAAAGTAATTCCGATTTACAAGACAGGCGACAGAGGGGAACTCTCCAACTACAGACCAATTTCACTATTACCGCAATTTTCCAAGATACTTGAAAAAATATTCTATGAGAGAATTGACAACTTCATACTGAAGAATGATTTATTGTGTGAGCAGCAATATGGGTTCAGACACAAAAGGACAACAGCATATGCCTTAATGGAATTTACAGAAAAAATATCAACAGCCATTGAAAATAAAGAGTATTCAGTTGGAGTATTCCTGGATCTTAAAAAAGCATTTGATACAGTAGATCACAATCTATTATTAAAGAAACTACAAAATTGTGGTATTAGAGGGGTAGCACTGTCCTGGTTAAGTAGTTACTTAAAGAATAGATATCAGTTTGCATGTGTTAACAGCAAAAACTCAGAGTTACTGAAGGTCACCTGTGGAGTCCCACAGGGTTCAGTTTTGGGACCATTATTATTCAATATGTATATAAACGATATATGTAAAGTTTCAGAAAAAATGGACTTAATATTGTTTGCTGATGACACTAATCTGCTATGCAGTGGAAACAATTTGGAACAACTTCTGGATACACTCGGAAAGGAATTAGGAAAGCTGAAACTGTGGTTTGATTCAAACAAATTAACGCTCAATTTAAGCAAGACAAAATTTATAGTCTTTAACAACCATCACAACTACCCAGTACCCAAACTCAGTGTAAATGGTGTAGAGATTGAAAGGGTATCCGAAACTAAATTCCTTGGAGTAATAACTGATAACAAATTGTGTTGGAAGCCACATATTAATTATATAAAAGGTAAAGTATCCAAATCAATTGCAATATTACACAGAGTGAAAAATTTGCTGAATCAACCCACACTATACACCTTGTATCATTCATTAATACTCCCATACATGACATATTGTAATGAAGTATGGGGAAATACATATAAAACAAACATATATCCACTCTTTATGCTTCAAAAGAGAGCTATTAGAATAATCAACAAAGCAGCTTACAGGGAACCAACAAACCCACTTTTTCTTAAACAAAAAACTCTCAAGTTGAAAGATCTGATTGACTTTAAAACCGCAATAATAATGTTCAAAGTGAAGAATCTATCACTGCCCGCAAATATCCAAAAGTTGTTCCAAACAAGGGAGAAACGATATCACTTCAGAGGAACATGTATATTTCAAAAGCCTACAGTGAGAACAACCACCAAGCAACACTGTATTTCAGTGCAAGGAGTCAGATTATGGAACGATTTTGGACCTGAATTAAAATCATGTACAACGCTTGGACAATTTAAACAAAAACTAAAGGAAGAAATACTCCAAACATATTTACAAGATGACATGTAAACTCACATAAGGATTGACATTTCCAGCCTGTGTTGTGTTGTAGCTTAGTTTTTTTCTTTTTTTCTTTGTGACACTATGTCTTAGATTTGTTTTTGAATAGTAACCGCTTAACTTAGACTAGCTCAGTTTTTCTTTTTCTCTCAGTCACATTTTGTCTTAGCCTTGTTTTAAATTGTAATCGCTCTTGTCTTGTTTTCTCTTTTCTCTCCTTTGAATTCTTGGATGGAATATGGGTGGGCAATATAAGCTGCGGCTTCAGCCATCACCCATTTCGGAAAACTCACGTGGAATTGTATAGTAGAAGGAGTCTTTGTCTAATTTGACCTTGTTGTTATATTATACAGTTTCTTTTAACCTGTAATGTACTATCCGAAATAAAATAAATTAATTAATTCATTCATTCATTCATATAAGTATATTATACAGTATATTAATATAATATACCGTATTAAAGGGGCGCACTGTGTTCACTGCTGAACAATTACAAATGGCGGTCGTGGAGTAAATTCAGCAGAAAAAGTCGCTTTCATGACGTTACAACCTGACCAATCAGCGGCGACCAGTCTCTTAAAGTCATATCACAGCCCTACTCAGCCCTACTCGGCCCGATTAGACCCTGCCCTGGATCAGGTACGAAAAAAGTACCTGCTTAACCGGTGCTGGGGCTAGTAGAAAAGCGCCTAAAGCGGGCTGAGTGGTGCGGTGTAGGGCCAAGTGAGGCTAGTGGAAAAGGGCCTTTACTGTGAGCAGGGCCTCTCTCTGGACTGCCAAAGCACCTTTTATATCATGTGCAGCCACAAGTGCCGAACATCCCAATCAACAAAGGTGCTGCTGCTCATTAATTAGGCGAAGCAGGGTGGAAGCAACAACATCTCCAATGAAAAGCACACAACCAAAGTGCAAAAACTGCAAAACACGCAAACTTACAAAACATGCAACATAAATTTAACAACTTTATAAAATCCAAAAATACAATAAAATACTTCCATCCCTTGACATCTGCATGAAGTAAATGCAAATGAAACACAAGAGAGTCATGGCAAAGGCTCTGTCATTATCTCTAACATATCTAGAAAAGACTCAGGACAGTACGTCTGTACAGCGACACATCTGAACACCACACTTATGAAATCATTAATGTTACATGCGAGTACATGAAGAAAATTGTACTAGAAACAGAAATCATTCCACTGTTGGAATCACATACAGTATTTACATATATTTTGCTGCATTCTCAGTGTATGTTTATTCTGATGCTTCTTTTTCAGTGTCTGCACTGGTTCCAAGGATCTTGAAGGACTCTGGATGTCAGCTCCAGTCAGAGGTCCTGACCTGTGTGTGCATCAGTGAAGGTTTACCTCTACCCTCCATCTCATGGCCACTGTTGAAGACCCACACTGAGTACTCTGTCACAACCACTGTGTCTAACACCACAGTCAACAGCACCGTCACCGTGTCTGTGAAAGACAACAGCAGCACCACCTCAGAGTGTGAGAGCAGCAATGATGTAGGGATATCAACAAAAACTCTCACCATAGACAAAATAAATGAGACACCATCAAAAAATGTGATGCTATCAGGAGGTAACTGTTGAAGTGTTTTCTAAATGTTTTATTATATTTGTTAACAGTAATAAAGAAACAATTGATCACAATTTCCCCTGTCTTAATTCCAGATCCATTTCAGCTGTTGAAATTTATTCAAGATCCAAAAGTCATCATTGTATTTTTGATTGGGCTTCTCATTGGAGCTTTTATTGTAGCACTCATCGCTTGCCTGGTCAGAAAATCTCAAAGGTACGAATTTACATCTTCACATTACTGCAACGTTTTTATTAATCAAGAGATGATTTTTTTAAAGTAATACTTCATTGTTGATCTTGAGGTCATGCTTGTTTTTTTTTAACTTTTTCAAAAGTGTAATGCTACTGTCCTTCGCTCCCATTTAGAAATGTAGTGAGTCAAATCCACCCACATATGTTCTTCTGTTGGTCTTTACAACAGCAGTTTTCTCCTAGATCCATCACCCTTACATTTTCCTGATCAAAATCATTGTTTTAAATTAGAATCAGAAGCATGATTGCCATGAACACAGTAAACAGCCGTTAGACCGTGTCATGAAATTCTTATTACTGCTGCCCTCCATTCACATAACAGTAAAAAAAGTCAGATTTATATATAAAAATAAAGTGTGCTGTGTCTCATGTCCATGGGTAGAAACTGTTTGATAGCCTGGATGTGTTGGATTTCTGTAGTACCTTCCTGATGTCAGGAAGAGTGTGTTGTGGATGGGTAATGACCTTGATGATGTTGTGGGCCCTCCTGATGACTCTGGTGGTGTAGATGTCCATGAGCAACAAGAAGGCTGCTCCACAGATGGATTGTACATTTTTTATCACACGCTTTAGAGCCTTCCTGTCCAGAGCGGTTCAGCATCCTTGTCATACTGTGATGGAAGTGGTGATGATGCTTTCAGAGTTACAAAATCACCCCCTTGTTAACTTGCCATCCCCCCATCCCCATCCATAGGTGTAAATCGGGGAAGAACTGAAAAAATGTCATTATAAACCTGTCTATATCATGTTACAGACGTGAACAAAATGACTTTTGTAGCAATATTTAATTTATAATTATGATCAGGTATAAAGATTATTTAATTTATTAAGAGGTGTATCGGGACCTGAGATTTACTCCGGGTCCACACACACAGAAAAGTTAATAGTAAGCATTCATTTTGGGGCACCAGCTCAAAAAATGTGAGCAATTTGTTAATTAATTCCACTTTATACCTGTTTAATCACTCAATAAATTAATTTATAATTAGTCTCAAAATATTAGTGAATTCGATACTGGGGCTTTGAAACCAGACTCAGAATGGAATAAAATTCCTCAACAACTTCTCTGATTTTACAGATTTATTTAAATGAAGCTGATTAACCCTTTAACTGCCAAATTCACCATGTGGCGCCTGGGGAAATGCAAGGCAACTCAAGGCCCCCTAGTGGTCAAGAGTGGTAAAAAAAATTGTCAGTAAAATAGTTCAGATTTCCAAGGCTATAATTTCAGAGTTACAAGAGATAATGGCTTACTGTCAATTAGAAAGATGTAGAATATGATCCAAAGTTTCAGATAGGAATAAATTTACACATCTAATTTGCATAATGTCATGGCAGATATATAAATCACATAACTCAGTCAAAAGTGGACTTTGGACACATTTACATAAAGAATGGTCCTGGGGGGGGGGGGGGGTTAACGCCGATTTGTCTACAGGGGTATGTTTTTATCTAATCTTCAAAGTATATTAACCAAAAAAATCAATAAAATGTCAAAAAAACATATTTCTGTCTTACCTGTTACCGGGAGGGGGGCTCGCCTTCTTTTTTTACGTCGTACATTTACTTAGTAATTTACACCTGTGTACCACATCTATAAACTCTTATGATTATCCCACGTGAATTTCGTTTGTATTACGTGGCTATTTTTCCTGTTTCATGCAGTTTCTGTCATCAACGCTATTGCGATGGATGACCAAACACGGCGGCATCCACATGGGTGTGTGAGCTCAAAGCGAAAAAAGGAAGAATAATAATTAGGAGTTCTCCTTCTTTGCTATGTTCCATGTCAGCCATGATTCCTTTGGCACATGTCTGCCACCTTCTAAACTGTCAGATCAATAGAGATTAGTACAAATTCTCAGTATAGCCGGGGGACGTCAATAAGTTGACACATGCAGTTGCTGTGCTGTGCCACTGGGGGCGTGTGACCCGTCCATTTAATCTGGCAGTTAAAGGGTTAAATGACATCACATTCAGATAACTTGTAGACAGTGAAATGATCAACATTAATCATCACATTAAATTTGTAACTGAGGATAGCGTAACAATGTGATAACATTTGCAGAACCAGGGTGAAAATGTAAGCTGAATTTAGATCAGATTGAAGTTGCAAGATTATGAAATCTGAACGTAAATTTATTGAGAAAATTAAACTAATTGTATGGGAAATTCTGAACTATTCGAAGAAAAGAAAAACATAATTTTAATGAAAAATATTATTAATCTCTCTAATTCTGTATCTGATCAGATTTTGAAATTATTTCCAAACTTTGGACAAGTCATTTAGCAAATGGAGACGAAGAGAAATGGGTCATTATTGCTCACATGAATCCGGGTTGAAGTCCTGTTGTTGAGGCTCCTCCTGAAGCTTTATTTGCAGATGGTACCACAACCAGAATATCTTGCCAGCAGATATTCGGACAAGGTACAGCAGCTTTCAAAGTCCACAGTCACAAGATGAGATTTTGACTGTGATAATAAGGCTCCTCCGTCTTCACTCCGTTAGTGGTGGAGCTGCATCCGGGGCCTTCATTGATCAGCAGATTCTCCAGAGTCCAAATAAATTCAGAAATAATTAAAAATCTGATCCAGATAACCAGATTTAGAGTGATAAGATAAAAATAAACTCAAGCCACAAAAATCAAAATAACTCTGATGTAGTAGAGTTGAAAACAGCTTCCAGTGTGGAAACAAAGCAATAGGTCAGTCTCTTTAAAACACAAAACACACAGTGGATTCAAGAAAAATGTTTAACAGGATAAAAAGTAAGAAGAACAGGAACGTCTGGGAAGCATGGAGTTTCACTCCATATAACGAAGTTTGAGCTCAAAAGAAAGAATTAATTCCCAGACGTTTAAAGAAAAACATTAAAACACACAGAGACTTTCTCAAGACAACAGCAAGACTGAACGGACAAAAACTCTGTGATAATCCTCTCCATGTTCTCTGTAAAAACTGAACTGAAGGAGGGCGTCTCTCTGCTAAAGACTGAGCAAGTTTTGTGCCGGTAGGGTGATTGACACCACCGATAACCAACTGTTTCTCATCGTAGGCGGGAGTTATGAACTTTAGACCAATCAGAAAACAGTCCTTTGTCTGTAACAACCAATAATATTGAGAGAGCTGTTGCTATGCAGAGACTGGCAGATACCAGCCATATGACTTAAGAAATGTTTTGGCAACCTGATACACACATCTTAATACTGAAAATTCATTAATATACTTTTGTATAAAATGTAACCTATTACAGTGATTCATGCAACTTTATAACTAATGATTTTAAATTAACATGCAAGAATAAACATTCATTTAAACATTTTAATATGCACATATTTAAAATGAAGGATTAATCAGCATTTCAAACCCATTATTGATTGTCCACTGAATATCAGAGTCCCACAGAGGCAGTGATCTTCAACAAATAGTGTCCTTAGAATTGTCCTGAGAAATGAAACTTGAAGAAAGAGAGTTAATTTCAGTTCATCAGTGTACAGTCAAAAGTGAGCTTCTACTCCAGAGCCATCCACCAGGGGTAGTGTTGAGCTGTGGATAATCCTAGGGCCTAAGGAAATGCATTTAACGTGAGATGCCTGGTAAATGTCGAATAACTGATAACCAATAAACCTGTCTTAGTTGGGCAAGGTTCCAGTTTATTTATGATGTAAGTTAATCCGTTCCTTGCAAGAGATGGAATCCTTATCTCTCGTACCTCTTTACAAAGGAATGTGTTCTCCACAGTGGTCCTGAGATGAAAAAGCAATTCTTGACTAGCCTTTTCCTGAGTGAAACAATGTCTTTAAGAGGCAAAGTCTATTGTATTGAATTGCCAAAGCAAGATGATGCTACAATTTGGACCACCAATTCTAAGCAGAGATGCAAAAAATCTCATAAATTTGCAACATTTTACTTGTAAATTTGCACCTTTTTTCACATAAATGTGCAAGTTTTTTTCTTAGATATTTTCACCTTTTTTTAAACTCAGATTTTCAGTTTTTTCTTCATAAATTTTTATTTTTTTAATGTAAATTTTCAGCTTTTTTTCCTCAAAAAATTTGCAAATTTTTCTGCAAATTTTCAAGTGTTTTCTTGTAAATTTGTAATGTTTTCTCAAAAATTTGTAACTTTTCTCCTCAAAAGTTGAAACTGTTTCTCATAAATTTGCAATTACTTTTCCTGGAAATTTTCCAATTTTTTTTGTAAATTTCTCACCTTTTTCCTTGCAAATTTGTAACTTTCTCAAAAATTTGCAACTTTTTTCCTGTAAATTTTCAACTTTTCTTTTGTAAATTTGCACCTTTTTTCCTCAAAAATTTGCCAGTTTTGTCCTCTTAAATTTGCAACTGTTTTCTTATAAATTTGCAACTTTTTTCCTGTAAATTTTCAACTTTTTTCTCATAAATCTGCACCTTTTTTCAGGCAAAATTTCAACTCTTTTCTTGCAAATTTCTGTCAATTTTCCTGTAAATATTCTACTTTTTTCTGATAAATTGGCAACTTTTTTCTGATAAATTTGCAACTTTTTTTGCTGTAAATTTTCAACTTTTTAAATAATAATAATAATAATAATAATAATAATAATGATAGTAATACATTAGATTTATATAGCACTTTTCAAAGATATTCAAAGATGCTGTACAATGGATGCATTATTCATTCACTCCACAGACAGACACTGACAGTGGTACGCTACTGCCCTGCCCTGGGGAAGACTGGCAGAAACGTGGCTGCCAATCTGCATTGATGGCCTCTCTGATCACCACCAAACATTTATGCACAATCATATTTTCTTCTTGTAAATTTGCAACTTTTTTCTCAAAAATTTGCAACTTTTTTCCTGTTAATTTTAAACTTTTTCTTGTAAATTTACAACTTTTTTCTCAAAAATTTGCAACTTTTTTCCTGTTAATTTTAAACTTTTTCTTGTAAATTTGCAACTTTATACTCACATGTCTGCAACTTTTCCTTGTAAATTTGTAGCTTTTTGTCATAAATTTTCAATTTTTTTTTTCCTGTAAATTTTTTGTTTTCTTTTAAATTTGCAGTTTGATAGATAGATAGATAGATAGATAGATAGATAGATAGATAGATAGATAGATAGATAGATAGATAGATAGATAGATAGATAGATAGATAGATAGATAGATAGATGTACTTTATTGATTCCAAACTGGGAAATTACAGTATAACAGCAGCATGACACAGTTACACTGTGTCAGTGTAACTTCCACAAACATCAGTTTGCAACTTTTTTCCTGTAAATTTGTAACTTTATTTGTGTAGACTTACAATTTTTTTCCTTGTAAAATCTTATATTTCTCTAGTAAATTTTCAACTGTTTTCTCGTAAATTTGCAACTATGCATCTAGATACTGGTTAAATTTTTATTCTTATTACATGGTAACTTGTGACTTTCAATTTTTAAATGGACTTCTTTTAACATATTTGTGCACCTTTATTCTTGCTAACTTTACTTACTTGCTAACTTACACTTATACATATGTACCTTATGCTTAATTTGTGAATACATCCCCCTTGTTAAAATATAGCAAATTGCCCAGTGGAAGTAAACTGCCATGAAATAAAATACACTACCAGCAGGAAACCTAAATAAAATAAATTTCTGCTTAACTAAAGCAGTTATTTACAATGCAGTATGTAAAGGAATAACATTGAAGCATGCGTGGTTAAGTCTTGAAAATAGTGAGATCACACATTTTCCTTTGAAATGTCTTGTGTATTGGTGATTTTAATTATTTGGTGTCTATTTTTTCTATCTAGAAAACAACCAAAGAGGTCAAGAAATCGGCCTGAAACCCTGGAGATGGTGACAATGGAATATCTTCCACCAGTATGCAAATTTTTATCATTTGCCTATATTAGCATAGCAGATAATAGCATTTGTTAAATACCACATAAATGAGTTCTATTTAAATAAAGATTATATTTCAATTTGGTGCGTTAAATGAGTTAGTGGAGACTTGAACATAATAGAAGATATGATATGAAATAGTCCAAATTCTTTCTACATTCAATAACATTCATGCAGCGATCATTTTTCAGTGTTTTGATGCAAAGTTTCCACTTCACAAAATTTAAACATCCTAATTTTAAAAGTAATTTGAATAAACTAGACATAAGGTCCTATATTATATTCTCTTTGGTATACAGTTTCAAAAATATTTGTTTTAAGACCACAGAATTAGCTAATTACTCCACACAGCACTATGCACTTAAAACAGGTCCTTGATTACCCGTTTTTCCTGCATTTTAACAGCTCACATGTCTTAATGAAATGTTTATGATAAATTTGGTTAAAATTTTCTTTATTTATTTAGTCACTGCAGCATCCCTATGGGATAACGTTTGTGCCAGCAGAACCGGAATTTGAATTTTTATTATTTGAATTTGAATAACTGAATTTGAACCTGAATTAACCAGTTTGAATAATTGCTTTTAAAATTTGAATCTGAATGACCTAATATGAAATTGAAACTATTGGTTTGAATGTGCATTGCAATAAAGTTGAAGCTGTATTTCATTTACTTGAAAAATTTGGCTCTCTAATTCATTATCAGAGTTCAGTTTCACTTCTTGTCATTCAAATTCAGTTTTTTATTTCAAGTTTTTGTGCCACACATCCGGGACCTAGGCTCAGTCAAAAGTAGTCGAACACAGATAGAAAGAACTCTGTTTTATGCTTGCAACTCTCGCTTTACGTGCTGTTTTCCTGTTAAACACCTGCACAGATTTGAGTGCAGAGATTAACAGCAGAGCCTCCATTCAGGTGTGTGGAGGTGTAGCAGCCCAGGAGGAGGTGATTCTGCTGTCAGGACACTGTTCTTTCAAAAAAAAAGATGCTTTCTGTGAGATATGTTTCTTCTACACAAAGTTCAGTGGAGTCAGAAAGTGGACACAGGTAGGTAACTTGTGCTAATCTTGGCTATTTAGCATCATAGAAGACATAATTGTGAAATAATAACATGAATGAAGCATTCTGACTTCTCCGAGTAACTAAGAGGATGGAGACTGTAGTTACAATGGTTGTCTGTCCTTTAAAATTAGGGTTCAAACTAATAAAGCTGTTAGTAGGTTGGCAAGTAAATTAGTAGTGTCATTAGCTTGATAACTAGCCACAGTCAGCTGGTAAGATGCTAATGTCAAAAATCAGCACTTAAAAATGACTTTAGATATAATCTATAGATTATCCATCAAAACTGTCACACTTTAGATTTGTAACAACCTAAAATTACATTTAATGTATTGATAAAAATCATTGCCATAAAACTTATTGTCACATTTGCCTTGTGACAACAGATGATCAATAACTGTCATTTTGTCTGTTTCATTATTAACTACACAGAGCTCATCCACAATATTAGTGTAATAATGATTGCATGGTAATTTATAATCTATAACATATCACATAATGTACAGAAACACAATTGTATTAACATGATGATCATATTCAGAGCAATAACAATGAAAATGTATACAGTGCTTTCTAAGAATGTTGCCTAAGGGAAGCATTTTTTTTTTTTATTATTATTACTTATTTTGTACCCGTAGGTAGATTTGTTTTGCAGTCTGGTGACAAGCCACCAGCTGCCGGTCGCTGTGTGCGCAAGCGCCCCGTATCCCTAACCTGCATGTTTTTTGCATGTGGGAGGAAACCAGAGAAATCCCGGAGTAAACCCACGCAACACGGGGAGAACATGTAAACTCCACACAAGTCACTGTTGGTCGGGGGCAGGGATCAAACCCACGATCTCACGATCCCCGCGATCCCCCGGCTGAGGGTAAACTGTGCTGCCACAGTGCTAACCACTGCGCCACCGTGCAGCCCATATATGCTATTAATGCAGAATAATAGAAGACAACAAGAATAATCCTAGGTTTCTTTTTAGCACTGTAGCCAGGCTGACAAAGAGTCAGGACTCTGTCAATCCTAGCATTCCCTTAGAGCTTACTAGTCAGGAACCAAGTGGTGAACACCAGTGGTGAGGGGGGACATTAAGCTGAAGAAGGAGTCATATCAAGCTTGATTGGCTTGTGGGACTCCTGAAGAAGCTGAGGTGTAAAGGCAGGCCAAGCGGAGTGCAGCTCGGGTGGTTCCATCCATCTTCTTCTACTTAATCCTTTTCGGGTCACAGGGGGGCTGGAGCCTATCCCAGCATCTTTGGGTGAGAGAAAGGGTACACCCTGGACAGATGGCCAGTCCATTGCAGGGCCAATACAGAGAGACAGACAACCATTCACTCTCACAGTCATACCTAAGGACAATTTAGAATCCACAGTTGATGACAGTTAACCTAACTTGCATGTTTTTGGCATGTGGGAGGTTGCTGAAGCAAAAACTCAGGTATGGGAGGAGTTTGGTGAGGCCATGGAACAAGACTTTCGGTCGGCCTCGAAGAGATTCTGGCAAACTGTCTGGCAGCTCAGGGGGGGAAGCAGCTCCCTGTCTACACTGTGTATGTTTTCGACTGGGGATATTGTTGGGCTGTGGAAGGAATACTTTGAGGATCTCCTCAATCCCACTGATACGCTTTCCACAGAAGAAGCAGGGCTTGTGGATGAGGGGGACGGCTTGCCCATCACAGGGGCTGAGGTTGCCAAGGTGGTTAAAAATCTCTTTGGTGGCCAGGCCCCGGAGGTGGACGAGATTTGTCCTGAGTACCTCAAGGCCCTGGGTGTTGTAGGGCTGTCATAGTTGACACGCCTCTGCAACATTGCGTGGAGGTCGGGGACAGTGCCTTTGGCATGGAAAACCGGGGTGGTGGTTCCTCTCTTCAAAAAAGGGGACCGGGGGTTGTGCTCCAACTGTGCCCTTCAGAGGTAAAGTGGGCTATCCCACATTTTTAACCCCTACTCTCTTATTGTTGTGAATATGTGATTTAAATATATTTTCATATTTAAGTCACACCTTGAAGGTAATTATAGGGGGTAACTTTTTAATGATATAGGCACACTGATTTTTTTGAGAATATTTCAACTTTAGAGCTCATTTTCTCAAAATAATGGTTTTGTGGGATAGCCCACTTTACCTCTGAAGGGCACAACTTTAGAGGGATCACATTCCTCAGCCTCCCTGGGAAGGTCTATGCCAAGGTACTAGAGAGGAGAGCCTGGCCGTTTGTTGAACCTCGGATTCAGGAGGAGCAATGTGGTTTTTGTTTTGGCCATGACACATCGGACCAGCTCTTTACCCTCTCGAGAATCCTCAAGGTTAGTGGGACTTTGCCCAACCAGTTTACATGTGTTTTATAGTCTTGGAGAAGGCATTCAACTGTGTACCTCGTGGTTTTTTGTTGGGGTGCTTCTGGAGTATGGGGTATCGGGCTTGTTGTTACGAGCTATTCGGTCTCTGTACAACCATTGTGAGAGTTTGTGACATGTTTCAGGACCCAAGAGACAGACACAGACACGGGCAGATACAAAATAGTTATTCTTTATTGTCAAGTATAAGTGAGTGTAGTGCAAGTGTGAGTGCAGATATCGTAGCCTGGTCACCGGAGCTGAGCGATATAGAAGACGACCTGGCAACCCTAGAACACACAAGCAGAAACCATTAAGGCTGTACAGCACAAAAGGACAAGTGCAGGTGCGCAGCTTACTTGAGGTTGTCTCTGACTGTATCTAGCTGTTCTCCGATGTCCGCGTGCTGTGGTGATTCTGGTGCTTGAAGCTGTGACGGTGATAACTCCACTACCCGTGGTGGCGTTCGTGGCGAGAGCAATGACTGCACTGACTGCACTGACAGCTGTGACGTTGACAGTTCCCATAGCCGTGACAGTGATAATGTCCGTAACTGTAATGACAATGACTCCTGTGACTGAGGGAGTGACAGTACCTGCAGCTGCAGTGGAGAGAATTCCTGAATCAGTGAAGGCCAGGAGGAGCTCTGGAAGGGAAAGGGTAATTCTCCGTCCGTTGGAGATACCGGTCCGCCGCCTGGGAGGTCCACCTGTGCACAGGGGTAAAGATTAGGCGTAGAAAAGCAAATAGCCTTCTTACGTGGTAGGTCTTGTCGTGGCGTTCTTGACTTGACTGTGAAACGAAGCTCTGGCTCCGTAGGCCAGGAGGAGCGCCGGAAGGGTGAGGGTAATTCTCCGTCCGTTGGAGACACCGGTCCGCCGCCTGGGAGGTCCACCTGAGCACAGGAGTAAAGATTAGGCGTAGAAAAGCAAATAGTCTTCTTACGCGGAAGATCTTGTCGTGGCATTCTTGGCTTGGCTGTGGAACGAAGCTCTGGCTCATACTCAGTCGAGGTAGACAGACGACTCCGTGCCGAGCTGTCCATGACGCTGGCTTTTAAGAGCCGCTGATTAACACCTGTTAGTCTGTGCGCGGCTGGAGCTGATGAGCTGGATGACGGCCCAGCAGCCGCCATGACAGTTTGGTTCGTATTGCCAACACTCGGTCAGAGTCATTCCCAGTGAGAGTTGGACTCCATCAGGGCTGCCCTTTGTCACCGATCCCGTTCATAATTTTTATGGACAGGATTTCTAGGTGCAGCCAGGGAACAGAGGGTGTCATGCTTGGTGACCACAGGTTCTCATCTCTGTTGTTTGCAGATGATGTTGTGCTGCTGGCTTCATCCAGCAATGACCTGCAGGTCTTACTGGGACAGTTTGCTGTTGAGTGTGAAGCGGCTGGGATGAGAATCAGTACCTACAAGTCCGAGTCCATGGTCCTCAGCCAGAAAAAGGTGGATTGTGCTCTCTGGGTTGGGGACAAGCTCCTACCCCAAGTGGAGGAGTTTAAGTATTTCGGGATCTTATTCACGAATGAGAGGAGAATGAAACGAGAGATTGACAGATGGATCGGAGCAGCATCTGCAATGATGTGGACGTACCACTCTGTTGTGGTGAAGAGGGAGCTAAGCTCTAAGGAAAAGCTGTCGATTTACCAGTCAATCTACGTTCCTACCCTCACCTATGGTCACAAGCTTTGGGTAATGACCGAAAGAACGAGATCGCGGATACAAGCAGCTGAAATGAGCTTTCTTCATAGGATTGTTGGACTCACCCTTAGAGATAGGGTGAAGAGCTCAGTCATTTGGGAGAGGCTCAGAGTAGAACCGCTGCTCCTCCACAGTGAAAGGAGCCAGTTGAGGTGGTTTGGGTATCTGATCAGGATGCCTCAAGGACGCCTCTCACTTGTAGTGTTTTGGGCACGTCCCTCTGGGAGGAGACCCCAGGACAGACCCAGGACTCACTGGAGAGACTATGTCTCCCAGCTGGTCTGGGAACACCTTGGAATCCTCTCTGAAGAGCTGGAGCAGGTGGCTTGGGAGAGGGAAGTCTGGGCTTCTCTGCTTGAACTACTGCCTCTGCGACCTGGACCTCCGGAAAAGTGGTAGAAGATGGATGGATAGATGGATGGATGGATGGAAATGTAGATGAAAAAAGTTAAGCAAGAGTGAAGGTGTTACACACTAATATTTTTTTATTGAAGTAGTTTTTTCGAGGACTACTCTTATATGTATGCTGTGGAAGATGTAAAAATGACGAGGCAGCGTTCTTTCTCAGAGTCAGCTTTATTCACATCTCCATCATTTCAACAGCAGAAAAAAGAGAGGAATTGAAACAGTAACTCTCGTCCTTA
Source organism: Pholidichthys leucotaenia (assembly GCA_020510985.1). Taxonomy (NCBI): domain Eukaryota; kingdom Metazoa; phylum Chordata; class Actinopteri; order Cichliformes; family Pholidichthyidae; genus Pholidichthys; species Pholidichthys leucotaenia. Next base: position 92,954,256 of record CM035849.1, on the reverse strand, counting down.
AATATCAGGGACTTCACACCTCATAGATCACTTGTCCCACAGACCACCTTGTATAATAAAGACAGTCACAATGCATTTCACCACCTGGCATAATAAAGACAATCACAATGCATTTCCCTCCATGATATCACTTCCACTGTCTCCCACGCATCCTTTAATCGACCCCCCACAGTCTCCAGCCTTGCATAACAAGGCTAAGCTTCCTGCCTTTGTTCTGACCTGAAATGCGAGTCACAGAACCGGTCCAACAGGTCCATTGAGTGTTCACCACACAAGCCCCCCCAGCATTTTAGAAAAACAGAACAACAAGAAAATAACCACATGCATGCCGTGATAGCATCAATACACATCAGTCCACATGCTGGATGGGCTTCAGCCTCCTGCCGAATCTGCTGTAGCTGGGGTTCACCGTCTCTGCGGCGCTGTCCTGCTGGGGATTTGCCGTCTGGGGGCGGAAACCCTTTGTCAGTCTCTGCGGGTGTTCTGGGGAAACATTACTTTGGGAAACATTACTGTGTGAAACCCTCCGTGGTGGTCTACCTCGCCGCGGGGCCTTTGCCAACAGCACTTCCTCCTCTGCCACCACAAAAGCGGGTTTAAGTCTGTCTATGCCAATTTTCTCTTTCCTACCCCCCAAATCTAGCAAAAACTGCTTGTCCCCTGTTTCTAGCACTCTGAATGGTCCGTCATAAGGCGGTCGCAGTGGGGTTCGATGTGCATCGTGTCTAACAAAAACAAACTCTGCGTTCTTCAAAGTTTTAGGTACAAAAACGCGCGGAAAACTGTGGTGCGTGGGGCCGGGCAGCGTGCTTGATTCTATGTTACTCCGCAACAGCTGAGACGGGGAGGCGTTTGGCGCAGGGTTATCTGGGAGAAACTCCCCAGGCAGCCGGAGTGGCTGCGCAAACACGAGCTCTGCTGGGGAGGCTTCTAGATCCTCTTTAGGTGCAGAACGCAACCCCAATAACACCCATGGTAACTTGTCAACCCAATTTGTATCTGTCAGTGACGCTCTGAGGGCCGCTTTCAATGACCTATGAAAACGTTCGCATAATCCGTTAGCCTGCGGATTGTACGCGGTTGTGCGGTGAATTGTGACACTCAGGCTGCGGGCCATTGTCGACCAAAGCTCGGAAACAAATTGAGGGCCTCTGTCGGATGTAATGTCCGACGGAATGCCGAAGCGCGCCACCCAAGCTGTTAAAAACGCGCACGCCACTTCCTCGGCCGTGGTTGATGCCAGCGGGACCACTTCAGGCCAGCGCGTGGTGCGGTCCACCATTGTCAGAAGAGGTGTGCACCCTTGTGACAGCGGGAGGGGTCCAACGAGGTCCACATGAACGTGATCGAACCTCTTGGCTGGAATGTGAAACGGTTTCAAAGGAGCTCTCGTGTGCCTGTGTACTTTGGCTCATTGACACGCCGTGCAGGCTGCTGCCCACTCTTTGACCTGTTTGCGGAGGCTCGGCCAAACAAATTTCTCTCCCACCATTTTGACTGACGCGCGCACTCCAGGGTGCGCCAAAGAATGAACTGAGTCAAAAACGCGGCGGCGCCACGCGGCCGGTACTACTGGACGCGGCCGTCCAGTGGAGACATCGCAGATTAGGGGGGGCATACCGTCTTGCAGCACCCTGCTCTCCAGCCTTAACCCTGTTGGTCCAGACTGGAGCGCGCGCACGTCCGCGCCATTAACCTGCTCTGTGGCCATGGCTGCATAATCTAACCCTACGCTGACTGGGGCCGCCACAGCGCGCGAGAGGCAATCTGCCACTACATTGAGTTTGCCCGCCACATGCTGAATATCAGTGGTAAACTCTGATATCACGGCCAGCTGTCTCTGCTGCCGGCCTGACCATGGTTCCGAGACCTTGGCCATCGCGAATGTTAGCGGTTTGTGATCAACGAACGCGGTGAAAGTGCGTTCTTCCAGACAGAACTGAAAGTGGCGGATGGCCAAATGGAGAGCGAGCAGCTCCCTGTCGAACGCATTGTATTTACGTTCGCTATCGCACAAGGTCCTGCTGAAAAATGCGAGGGGTTGCCAAACCCCGGCTACGTGTTGCTCCACGACCGCCCCTATGGCCACATCTGGCGCGTCAGTGATGAGCGCTACGCGGGCCGGTGGGTCTGGGTGTGCCAACAACGCAGCCTTTGCTAAGGCTGCTTTCACCTCTGAGAAAGCTTGGTCCCGCTCCGGGGACCACTTGATCTTATCCGCGGGTTTCTTTTTTTTGAGCGCGGCATACAGCGGCTGCATGAGCTGCGCCGCATGGGGGAGAAAACGGTTATAAAAATTCGCCATTCCCAAAAACTCCTGCAACGCCCTGACTGTCTGCGGCAGGTGAAAATCTGCCACAGCACGCACTTTGTCAGGCAGCGGAACTGCTCCTTCGGGGGAGACGCGGTGTCCTAAAAAATCGATCTGCGCCACCCCGAACTGACACTTCGCTGGGTTGATTATTAACCCGTGATCTCCCAACCTTCGGAAAACTGTGGCCAGGTGTTTTTCGTGTTCGTCTTCGGACGCGCTGGCTACTAAAATATCGTCCAAGTAGACGAACACGAAAGGGAGATCGTGAAGCACTGCGCCCATCATGCATTGGAACGTCTGAGCAGCCCCTTTAAGTCCGAATGGCACGCGTAAAAATTTGAATAAACCCAACAGAGTTATTACCGCTGTTTTGGGTATGTCCTCAGCGCACACTGGGACTTGGTGGTATCCGCGGACCAAGTCTATTTTAGAAAAAATGCACGCCCCTGCCAAATGAACCGAGAAATCTTGTATATGTGGGATTGGGTAGCGGTCGTGCGCTGTAGCATTGTTTAACCTGTGAAAATCCCCGCAAGGGCGCCATGATCCGTCAGTTTTCGGGACCATATGTAGGGGGGAAGCCCACGGGCTGTTTGAACGTCGGATAATGCCCAACCTGTCCAGGTTGGCGAACTCCTCACACGCTATGGCCAGCTTAACTGCGTCCAAGCGCCGAGCTTTTGCAAAAACGGGTGGTCCGGTAGTGGTAATAAAATGCTCCACCCCGTGCTTAGCGACTGTTGCCAAAAATGTGGGAACCGTGAGTGCTGGGAACTGAGTCAGCAGTGTGTGGAACTTACTGCCTGCTGTTGTGACGTTGACTTGTGCTGTAGGCGGGGCCACTCGCGCTGCACAGGGGACAGAATCAAAAGAAAATGCATTAACCAGGCGCCTGTTAGCAAGATCAACCAACAACCCATGTGAGCACAAAAAATCAGCCCCCAGCATATTGAAATTTACTGTTGCTACAACAAAAGTCCACTCATATGCACGGCCGTGTAGAGACAGAAGCAGAGTCTTCTCACCAAAGGTCTTAATCTCCGAGCCGTTCGCCGCTGTCACCAGGGGACCTCCGGAACCCGCCAGTCTGTCCGCGTAGGAAGGAGTGATGAAACTCAACTGGGAGCCTGTGTCGACGAGGAACTGCCTCCCGGAGCGTGCGTCCGACAAGTAGAGCAGCTTGTTCTCTTCCCCGAGGGCCGCGGCTGCTGCCGACCCCTGGTCTTGGCGTTTCCCGAACACCCAAACTGGCACGGCGGTACACACTTGCGTGCCCTCTCTGCGAAGCGGCGATGGTAGAAAGAAAAGATGTCCGGTCCATGCTCCCTGGCCCTTGTCGCCGCCGTCGTCGGTGAGTCTGGCACCACTGTCTCTGGCCTCCTGTCGTCTGCGGTCGTTGCGCCGAGTTCCGCTGCAGCGGCCGTGACTGCGCGCCGCTTGGTGGCGTTGACAATCCGCTGCGCCTCTCGGCCCAGTGCGCGGTAGTCCCGTAGGGCCAACAGTGGCGAACTGGCCAGAGCCGCTCTCGCTGCTGACGGTAGCATCCTGAGGAAGAGGTGGGTGAAAATGAAGTGATCATCGTTAGAGTCTTTCAACCTCAACAACTTCTCCATCAGGCTCGCGGGCATGTAGTTTTCCCCCTCTGTCAGCGCCAGGAGCCTCTCTGCTCGCTCCTCTGCCGAGGGGGTGAATTGCTGGATGAGTGCAGCCTTCAACGCGCCGTATTTGTCGCTCTCCGGCGGCTGGTCGTTCAGGCTCTCCACATGCTGGGCCGTGTTGTTGTCCAGCTTTGCGACTATGTGGTAGAATTTCATGACATCTACTGATAACCCCCGGAGGTTGAACTGCGCCTCAGCTGCGTTGAACCAGGAGCGCGGATTGTTCTGCCAGAAGTCCGGTAGCTGGACTGTAGCGGCGTTCGCTTGGCTGGGGGCTCCTGACACGGCTGGCCCGGGGGAATTTCTTTCTTCCATGATACGTCTCAGGGTCACCAGTGTGGAAGATGTGAAAATGACGAGGCAGCGTTCTTTCTCAGAGTCAGCTTTATTCACATCTCTATCATTTCAACAGCAGAAAAAAGAGAGGAACTGAAACAGTAACTCTCGTCCTTAAATATCAGGGACTTCACACCTCATAGATCACTTGTCCCACAGACCACCTTGTATAATAAAGACAGTCACAATGCATTTCACCACCTGGCATAATAAAGACAGTCACAATGCATTTCCCTCCATGATATCACTTCCACTGTCTCCCACGCATCCTTTAATCGACCCCCCACAGTCTCCAGCCTTGCATAACAAGGCTAAGCTTCCTGCCTTTGTTCTGACCTGAAATGCGAGTCACAGAACCGGTCCAACAGGTCCATTGAGTGTTCACCACAATGCAAGCTAAATATATAAGGTAATGCTACTTTTATTTGAGTACATTTTTAGCTATTCTGCCCACCACTGTAAACAAGGAGATGGTTTTGGAGTCACATGAGTGACATAAGTGGCAATGGGAGTTAAGTTTAAGCACTTTTAACACCACCATATCTCTTTAGAAGTTAAAGAGCTTACTATGTTACTCCTAATGAAAAGTAATAATTTCAACATTTACTTGTAACTTCTATGCAGATAAATGGATTAGATTATTTTAAATATTTGAATCAAATCCAGTGTTGTACAGTTGAATAATTATCACCATACAAAGTTTGTTGCGCCTTTTAATAAAGGACTTTTACAGATATTACACTCTCCATTTTCTTCCATACAGACATTTTTCAAAGGTAATAATAATAATACTGCATCAGATTTATCTTGTGCTTTTTATAGACACTCAAAGATGGTTTACAATGGATACATTATTCATTCACTCCACAGACAATGGTAAACAATGGTAAGCTCCTTCTGTAGCCACAGCTGCCCTGGGGTAGACTGACATAAACATAGCTACCAATCCATGCCAACGGCCTCTCCGACCACTACTGAACATTTATACACATTCATACCAGTATCATGGACACTGGAGGCAAGGTGGGTAAAGTATCTTGCCCAGGTACACAACAGCAGGATGGCTGGAGAGAGTAGGATTCAACCTGCCAACCCTCTGGTTATTGAACAACCTGCTCTATCTCCTGAGCCGCTGCTGAAGTATATTGCGACTTTCAGCTACAACTCCCACAGTCCACTGGCAAATCCAATATTCCTTAGCTCACAATGAGAGCAAAAATGCCACCATGTGGGCACAAAGTGCAACAGCATATTTGCACTCTACAGATAAGAACTCTATTATAATCTGCAGAAAAAAATAAGATGCCAAAACAAATTAAAAAAAATATTGTGGGGTGTCTCATTTGAAACAACATACACTACTGTTCAAAAGTTTGGGGTCACCCAGACAATTATTTTGTGTTTTCCATGAAAAGTCACACTTATTTACCACCATGAGTTGTAAAATGAATAGAAAATATAGTCAAGACATTGACAAGGTTAGAAATAATGATTTGTATTTGAAATAATAATTTTTTTCCTTCAAACTTTGCTTTCATCAAAGAATCCTCCATTTGCAGCAATTACAGCATTGCAGACCTAACATGATTGCACAAGGGTTTTCTAATCATCCATTAGCCTTCTGACACAGTGAGCAAACACATTGTACCATTAGAACACTGGAGTGATAGTTGCTGGAAATGGGCCTCTATACACCTATGTAGATATTGCACCAAAAACCAGACATTTAAGATAAGATAAGATAAGATAAGCCTTTATTAGTCCCACAACGGGGAAATTCCAGGATTGCAACAGCACAGGGATAGCAACACTCAGAGCAACAATCAGAAGGCAAGAAAAAAAGAAAAAAAAACAAGCAAGCAAGAGCAGCTAATATACATATGTACATATTACTATAAAATATATATATACACACACACACACACACACACACACAGTGCAGAGCATTGTAGCTGGATGGAATAAATATATGAATATATGAACACACAGTGCAGAGCATTGTAGCTAGATGGAATAAATATGTAAATATATAAACACCCACAGTACGGAGCATTGCAGCTAGGTGGAATAAATATGCAAGTATATAAACACACACAGTGCGGAGCAATGTAGCTAGATGGAATAATATGTAGATATATAAAAACACAGTGCGGAGCATTGTAGCTAGATGGAATAAATATATAGATATATAAATATAAACACACCCAGTGCAGAGCATTGTAGCTAGATGGAATAAATATGTAAATATATAAACACACACAGTGCAGAGCATTGTTGCTAGGTGGGATGAAACAGCATAACCGTCTATTTAGTTATCCTACATGGTATGATTATGTGCCCATACATATTCTCACCCTCCACAGCGACCGGTATGTTCCTAGTTGTATGCCGGAGAGGACCATTGTGTAAGTCTATTGCATCTTTTGCATTCAAAAAAACTATTAGTTTGTTACGTCTTTTTGCTATCTCTGCGAGCAGCCCTGCTTAGGTTGTACAGTCTGACAGCCGTTGGTAGGAAGGACCTACGAAACCTCTCGGTTGTGCACCTGGGATGATGTAGTCTGCTGCTAAATGAGCTCCTCAGTGCATCCAGTATGTCCTGCATAGGGTGGAACTCGGACTCCAGCAGAGATGACAGTTTAGCCACCGTCCTTCTCTCTCCTATCTCCTCCATCGGATCAAGGCGCTGCCCCAGGACAGAGCTAGCTTTCTTAATCAGTTTGTTCAGTCTCTTCCTATCGGCTGCAGTAATGCCACTGCCCCAGCAGACCACTCCAAAAGTGATGGCTGATGCCACCACCGTGTCATAGAATGACTTCAGCAGCGCCCCTTGTACACCAAAAGACCTGAGTCTCCTCAGCAGGAACAGCCTGCGCTGTCCCTTCTTGTAGAGTGCGTCAGTATTGTGTGACCAGTCTAGTTTATTGTTCAGATGAATACCCAGGTACTTATAGGATGTCACCATCTCGATGTCTGTTCCCTGTATATTTACTGGTGCTGTGAGGGGCTGCCCATGCCTGCGGCAGTCCACCACCAGCTCCTTAGTTTTCCTCGCGTTGATCTGGAGGCAGTTCCGATGGCACCAGTCCACAAAGTCCTGGATAAGCCCTCTGTACTCAGCTTCATCTCCGTTGGAGATGAGACCAACGATCGCAGAGTCATCAGAGAACTTCTGTAGATGGCAATGTGTTGTGTTGTGTGAGAAGTCCGCAGTATAAAGAGTGAACAGGAAGGGAGCCAGCACCGTTCCCTGGGGGGCCCCCGTGCTACTGATGATCGTGTCGGAAACACAGTCCCGGGTTCTCACAAACTGAGGCCGGTTCGTGAGGTAGTCCAGGATCCATGATGACAGGTGCTGGTCCACCCCTGCGCGCAGCAGCTTGTCCTTCAGGATCATCGGTTGGATGGTGTTGAAAGCACTGGAGAAGTCAAAGAACATGATCCTCACCATATTCCCGGGCTTCTCCAGGTGGGACAGAGAACGGTGAAGGAGGAAGATCACCGCATCCTCCACCCCAATGCCATGCTGGTAGGCGAACTGGAGTGGATCCATCGCTGGTTCCACCAGGGGGCGGAGATGAGCAAGGAGCAGTCTCTCCAGGGTCTTCATCAAGTGGGACGTCAAGGCCACCGGTCTGTAGCTGCTCAGGTCTTTGGGGTGGGAAGTTTTTGGTACAGGTACCACACAAGATGTTTTCCACAGCTGTGGTACCCTCCCCAGTTTCAGGCTCATGTTGAAGATATACGTCACAATCCCACACAGCTGGTCTGCACAGGACTTGAGGAGCTTTGCGCTGATGCCGTCCGGTCCCAACGCCTTCCTCGCCTTGATCTTCCTCAGCTCCGTCCTCACCTGGGTCTTGGTCAGGGTCAGGATGGGAGGCTGTGTGTTGGGAGTGGGGGGGGGGTGTCGGTGGAGTGGGGAGTGGGCAGCAGGACTTGATTTCTTAGAGGCAGCAGTGGTTGTTGTGCAGACAGGGGGGAGGGTGGTTGGTCAAATCTATTGAAAAACAGATTCAGGTTGTTCGCCCACTCCCTGCCCCCCGTGGCCTGGGGGGAGGTATTCTGGAGCCCCGAGATGGTTTTGAGGTTTCTCCAGACCCCGCTGATGTCGCTCTGTTGCAGCTTGTCCTCCATCTTCTTCCTGAAGCTGTCCTTGCCTTCTCTGATCTTTCTCCTCAGCTCCCTCTGTACGGACTTCAGCATCTCCCTGTTCCCCGACCTGAAGATCCTCTTCTTCTCTCTCAGAAGTGTTTTTATCTCAGGGTTGATCCAGGGTTTGTTGTTTGAGTGACGCCGTATGGTCTTGGTGGGAACGGATTTGTCCACACAGAAGCTGAGGTAGCCCGTGAAGGTGTGAATGAGGCCATCGATGTCCTCACCATGTGGATCGCAGAGCTGCTTCCAGGCAGTGGCTTCAAAACAGTCCTTTAGAGTGTCCATTGTCTCCTCAGACCATAACTCCACAGTGTGCATGGCCAGAGGTTGTCTGTGCACTAGGGGTTTGTACACCGGTCGGAGATGAACCAAGTTGTGATCCGATCTCCCAAGTGGGGGGAGTTGTGATGAGGTGTACGCCTCCTTAGTGTTTGCGTAGAACAAATCCAGTGTTTTATTGTCTCTAGTGTGGCATGTGACATACTGGGTGAAAGTGGGCAGAATGGGAGACAGTGAAACGTGGTTGAAATCGCCTGAGATGAGGAGAAGAGCATCTGGGTGTTCTGTCTGCAGCCTGCTGGTTACTGAATGGATGACGTCACGCGCTGTCCCAGCATTCGCCGTCGGATTTGCATAAACAACAATGCAGATCACGTGTGAGTGTTCTCTCGGGAGATATGTAGGCCTCATGCTAACAGCTAGCAACTCAATGTCTTTGCTGCAGTGTCGTTGTTTAACAGTGATATGTCCCGGTCTGCACCAGTTGTTGTTAACATACATTATCACTCCACCGCCCCTAGTTTTGCCACTCTCTGGTGTTCGGTCAGCTCGTATCATGTGAAAACCCTCCAGCTCAATGTTAGCATCTGCTGCTAGTTCAGTTAGCCACGTCTCAGTAAACAAAAGGAGAGAGCACTCCCGGTAAGTGCTATCGTAACGGGAGATAGCCGCTAGCTCATCTAACTTTCCCAGTATCGACCGTACATTTCCCATGACAACAGATGGAAGGGAGGGTCTGTACCTTATATTTTTTGTCCTCCGCCTTACTCCAGCCCGGCAGCCGCGACGCTTTCGCCTCAATTCTCTCGGTATGTCGAGTTTTTCCAGTGGCACCGGGTGGCGATTAAATGCTAGCAGCTCTTCCCTGTTGTATCGTATCCTGCTATAAACAGTGGCTCCGTCCACCGGCTCAGGAGACATTTGGGACGATCTGTGTGTCCGTGATATAAGTGGGGTGAAAAAAAAAAGTGATCAAAAGAGAGAGGAAGGGAAAAAAAAACTCGGAATCGAGCCGCTGTTGCAAAAGGCAGCCTACTGGTGTGGCGCCGAGAGGAGATATAAATATATAGATATAATATATAGATATAATATATAGATATAATATATTTGCAGCTAGAATAGTCATTTACCACATTAGCAATGCATAGAGTGTATTTCTGATTAGTTTAAAGTTATCTTCACTGAAAAAAGTGATTTTCTTTCAAAAATAAGGAAATTTCTAAGTGACCCCAAACTTTTGAACGGTAGTGTACAGTCCCTCACACCAGTTTACCAAAAACAAAGTCTCAGCCAGTTTCTGTGGTACTATCAGGGGAAAGGTCAGTGAAGCTGTATTTAAACAGCACTTTTCAGAACAAATCTCATTGTTTCAATGGGAACTGTATAAAGGTTTTAAAAAATAAATTCAAACACTTTTTGGACTGGATAATATTAAATGGATCGCTTAAAAAAACTACAAATATTTGAAATTAAAAAATCATCGTAAAATATGCTAAAAGTGTTAAAATGTGTAAAAAAATGATGCTATGCGATTTAGAAAAAAGGACCCCATAAGAATTTATTAGCCATCTAATATTTCCAATTCCCAGGCTGCTTATAGGTCATAATGCTCAAATCATTAATAATAACGTTGAACTTCCTCCAGGAGCAGATGCTGTTCTCTCCTCATTACTTTATCACCAATTCTTCTGAAGACCACTGTCCTCTGTCCAAGAACTTTTTCAGAACCGTTGTAGGAGCAGGGCACTGAACATTGTCAAGGACCGTTCTCACCCTCTGCATAAACACTTTGAACTTCTGCCATCTGGTAAACGATTCCGGCGCATCAGAGGCAGAACCACCAGACTGATCAACAGCTTCCTTAAACAAGCTGTCAAGATGCTGAACAGTTGACCCGGAATCTCTCATATTCACTTCTGCACCTACGGACATTATGTGCATTATTTGTATATTATAGTTAGTTTTTTGTTTCCCCCCCCCCCCAAGTATGTCTCAGGGATGTGTGAATGGATGGGGGGTGGGGGTGGGGGGGTGAAGATATGCGTGAGTGTGTCTTAAATCATGTTGCTTCTATTTATATGGATGCCGAGAGAAACGCAATTTCATCTTGCCTGCACTACAGTTGTATATACAGCAATATGACAATAAAGTTTGATTTGATTTGATTTGATTTGTGAATCCCTGTTCTACATATCGTGGTGTGTGTTTGAATATAGTGTCAATGTTTCACAATTGGGATTAGGATGAATAGTAGTCTATGCCTATACTCTGTAAGGGGTCTTTTCCAAGTAGATTTACTCCAACATAATATTATCCAGCGTCAGACAACTTTGGAGATGTTTTAGTTATTCCAATAGGGTTACAAATTGTACAAGCTCATGTTTGCACGGCATGCCCCATGGTAGGGTGACTGTCTAATGTATACTGTATATGCTTTCTTAATTTATGATGTGTATTAAAGTATTAAGAGTCATCGGGTCCTGTGTGTCTGAACACATCAGCCCAGTTACATAGAGGAATGCACGTGTACTTATGACTCTTTTCATACATTTCAGACTCATAGTGCATGGAGTGGTCACAATTATATATATCACAACAGTCTAACTGGACTCCACAAGCTTTATCTTCAGTGCACGTTATAGTGGATGGTGTCCCTTTATCATTAATGCTGATGTTGATTGATCTGCCAGTTACCTTTAAAATAGCTACTGAGCTGCACAATAACCTTATCAGGAAGACTACAACAAGGACAAGCATGAGGAACACACATGTGAGCCATTCATAAAGCTGAAATCTACGTCAGTATTCTCTGAGGGGTCTTTCATCGTTAGCCATTTTGAGTGTATTCTACCTGCTGTGGACTCTTAATTTCTTCATCAAGGTTTGAGACAATCAGGTGAGCTAAAATATCTGACTCCCTTTGTAGCCCCAGACTTCCTCCAAAACAGCAACACTCTCTATGGCTTTTCCCAATAGCTTCTATGGTTTGTTTTGATAGTAATTTATAGTATGTAAGGTGTAACCAAGTGTCTCTACCTTGTGCTTTTACAGCTGTTGGAATTGACAATATTGCCTTGTATGGCCCCTGCTAGGGGGCTTCTGACCAGGTCTTCTTTTAACAGTCTTTGTCAGGACTTGGTCTCCTGGTTTTATGGTGATGATTCCTCCTGTGTGTGAGAGGAAGGAACACACAGGAAAATTTCAGGTTTGCTGTTTTGTTTTTTTTTTTCTCTCTTCTCTTTCTCTAAGACTTTTAGTGAATGAAACTGCTGGTTAGTTACTGTGAAAGGTGACTTTAGCGGTAGTTTTAGGCATCAGTTATGCAATCTTCAATTCTAATGAACATGTGCTGACTACAGATGATTCATGAATGTTGTTTACGCACGCTTGGAGAACTTATGAGCAGTTTGTTGAATACGGAGTGGCTTGTTAGTACTAACACAGCTTCCGGCAAAATGCACATGATTTACACAGACTAACACTAAAATGTTCTTGAATGAGATCCAATATCTGAGACACTATCAGAAAAGTAAATGGAAAAACAATAATATAATGCATTTTACTTACGTGTGGTCAGTTTGATCATCTTTCTCCCGTCTCTCGATATCCCTTCCTTTTTTAAATTCTTTTACTGTAGTCACGGAAGGAGGAGGGGGTCGTTAGGTGATGGCACGGAGGGGGTGGTCACAGCCAATTCAAGTGGGTCTGAAGAGGAACTTACACGGTCGCTGGGATAGGGAAGCGGATCCTGGCCCGGAGCCACAGCCACCACCATCATCTCGGATTAATGGAGAAACAGACAAACCATTATACAACATCTTTTTTTTCTTTTTTTTCTTTTTTCCTTTTTTTTGTCATACTTATTATTTTTTTCATCTTACCGTTGCAGCATCGGTCTCTCATTCTTACATTTTTTCTTCCCTTTTTCCAACCACTTCTGCATTTCGGTCTTTTTCCTTAAATCCTGCACAAAACTTTTATATTCATCAGCCTTCAATTTTCCTCTAAAGCCAAACTTCCGTCTAATTTCTATCCATTCTCAGCACACAAACTTCACTTCGCCATACATACACAACAATAACAATCTCCCAAAATTTATTTTTCTTCTTATTTTTTCCCTTTTTTCTTCAGTAGTGTTTGAATTAGCCCTATTTTTATATATTCTCAACCTAGGATTTTCACAACAACACATTCCCTTTTATAATTAGAAATAAATCTACTTATTCTTTCCTCTGCCCAGATTAAAGTTGAACCTCTTCACTCTTCAGCTGATTGGGGGCAGCCTCTTTGTTTCCTCACTGCTCCAAAGCTGCTGTTGAGCAAGTGGGGGAGGTCTTTCTTTGTTTTTTGCCATGCATGGTCTTAAGCTTTCCTTTCAGCCAGAAAGATACTAAGGTCCACAAAATTATTGGAAAAATTTCCTTTAAAGTTAGCTTAAAGCTTGATTTGGAAATAAATTTATGAAAGAATGCAATTCTGATAGTTGACCACAGGATGGAGGCAGTTTCTTCTGCACTCAAGGAGGAGGAGACACAGTGACATCGCTTGAATTCGGTCTAGCTGCCACAGCTCCAAGATGGTACCCAGGACTGACTCATCCTGGCGATTTTCAAGATGGCATTTACACTGCTTAATCTGCACATGTACAGTTTTCATGCAACGGAATGCCACGTGGCAGTTTCGGTCACGCGCAAATGTGAACGTGCATTGTGGCCGCGAAATCTATTGACAGCAAAACGCGCCTTTTTTTTCCCAAAGAAACTGGAGAGCTGTCTCCTTAAATTCATGGAAGAATAATCTTATAACTTTAACTTTGTGCTCAATTCAACACTGTTACTTCAAATAATCTCCTCTCAGTAACTTTTATCATGCTTTAAACACAATTTCTCAGCTCAGCTCAGGTGAGTGGGTGAACTTCCCCCTTCCTTTTGTGAAAAAGCCCACAGACTCGCTTTTGTGTCTTGCATGGTGAGAAGTGTGCCGTTTTAGTTAAATTGCATATATATATATATATATATATATATATATATATATATATATATATATATATATATATATATATATATATACTGTATATATATATATATATATATATATATATATATATATATATATATATATATATATATGTGTGTGTGTGTGTGTGTGTGTGTGTGTGTGTGTGTATTATGGCAAGCCGTTCAGGAAAAAAAAATATATATTACAAAGAAAAGCTCGGAATATATTGAATGAAACTAGGAATATATTGAATGAACTTTCAAATATATTGAATGAACTTCAGAATGTATTGAATGAATTTCCGAATATATTGAATGAAACTGGGAATATATAGAATGAACTTTGGAATATATTGAATGAACTTCAGAATATATTGAATGAAACTGGGAATATTTTGAATGAACTTTGGAATATATTGAATGAGCTTCTGAATATATTGAATGAACTTCAGAATATATTGAATGAAACTGGGAATATATTGAATGAACTTCAGAATGTGGGACCCATGAAGATGGCGCCCACAGCGGTCGACATGGTGCTTCGCTGCGCTCTTTGTTTGTTTTTGTTTGTCAATTGTGTGTCTGCTTGCACTTATACCCGTGAAGAACTTTTAAATATCAGGACTTTCACCCCCACGGACCTCCTCCCAGTTTTTCTAGCCCCTGCCGCCGATCTGGTTTATTGTTTGGCTCGGAAAGTGAGACGGCGGAAGAGAGGAAGACGAGCGGGCGCTCTCGTGCGACTTCGCAGGAGAGGCTTGCGAACGGCGCTGCCTGGCATATTTCTGTCCAATACCAACTCTCTCTCTAACAAGGTGGATGAACTGAGACTGCTGATGCGTTTTAAGGACCTCGCCTCCTCAGCTGTCCTCTGCTTTACTGAGACCTGGCTCCGGGAAAATATACCGGACAGCGCGCTGCGCCTCGACGGCTTCCAGCTCTTCCGTGCTGATCGTGACACAGAGCTTTCCGGCAAGACCACAGGAGGCGGAGTCTGCTTCTACATCAACTGCATCTGGTGCTCTGATGTAACGGTGATTTCCAAACACTGTTCTCCTGCCTTGGAATTTCTTGTTATCAATTGCAAGCCCTTCTATTCCCCGCGGGAGTTTGCTTCTTTCATAATGATCGCTGTGTACGCCCCTCCCGACGCGGACACGCGCGAAGCTCAGCGCGTGCTCGCGGATCACATTCAACACACAGAGCGGAGTTTTCCAGACTCGCTGATTATTGTGGCTGGCGACTTTAATCAGTGCAATCTGAGCCACGATCTCCCCCGCTACAAACAGTTTATTAAATGCCCCACCAGAGGATTAAACACACTGGATCACTGTTACACCACAGTGAAAGACGCATATCGCGCTGTCCCTCGAGCTGCGCTGGGATTATCTGATCACGTGATGGTTCACCTCATTCCCACATACAGACAGAGATTGAAGCTCACTAAACCTGTTGTGAGCACTACGAAGATATGGACCAGTGATGCTGAGGAGAAGCTGGAAACGTGCATGGAAATATCTGACTGGGGCATGCTTAAAGGAGCCACGCATGATCTGGATGAGTACACGGACACTGTGAACTCATATATCCACTTTTGTGAAGAGAACATTCTTCCATCACGCACCAGGGTGAGTTACTCTAATGACAAACCCTGGTTCACAGCTAAGCTCAGACAGATCAGGAAGGAGAAGGAAGCAGCGCTGAAAAGTGGAGACAGGGACTGCTACAGGGAGGTTAAATACCGGTTTAACAGAGAGCTGAAGAGGGCTAAATCTCTATACTCAGAGAGACTCCAGCAGCAGTTCACTGCTAATGATTCGGCTTCCGTGTGGAGAGGACTGAGGCAAATCACCAACTATCGACCTCAGGCTCCTAAAGGTCAGGATGACAAAGCCCTTTGTCAGAGACTGTCCCAACACTATGCCCGTTTTGACACCTCGTCATCTGTGTCCAACTCCCCCCCTCCCTCCAGCTCCACAGCCTCCACATTCCCTACTTCATTTAAGGCACCCCCCCCCTCCTCCCCCCCTCCCCTTATCATCAGTGAGCAGGATGTGCTCAAACAGTTCTCCAGACTGAACCCGCGCAAGGCCCCCGGCCCAGACGGCGTGTCTCCCTCCACCCTGAGACTCTGTGCGAAACAGCTGGCTCCTGTATTCACAGACATTTTTAACACCTCCCTTAAGTTATGCCACGTGCCATCCTGCCTCAAATCCTCCACCATCATCCCTGTCCCCAAGAAGCCACGGATCACTGGACTTAATGACTACAGACCTGTAGCGCTCACCTCTGTAGTCATGAAGTCCTTTGAGCGCCTGGTCCTGTCCCACCTCAAGTCCATCACCACCCCTCTCCTGGACCCGCTGCAGTTTGCCTACCGAGCCAACAGGTCTGTAGACGATGCAGTCAACCTGGCCCTCCACTCCATCCTGCAGCACCTGGACTCCCCGGGAACCTACGCCAGGATCCTGTTTGTGGACTTCAGCTCCGCATTCAACACCATCCGCCCCGCTCTGCTCCGGGACAAGCTGTCCCTGCTCAACGTGCCTGACTCCCTCTGCAGGTGGATCATCGACTTCCTGACGGACCGGAGGCAGCATGTGCGGCTGGGAAAGACTGTCTCAGACTATACTAGCATCAGCACCGGATCACCCCAGGGCTGTGTACTTTCCCCCCTACTCTTCTCCCTTTACACCAACTCCTGCACCTCCAGCCACCAGTCTGTCAAGTTGATCAAGTTTGCGGACGACACCACCCTCATCGGGCTCATCTCCAACGGCGACGAGTCCGCCTACAGGAGAGAGGTGGCCCAGCTGGCGTCCTGGTGCAGCAATAACAACCTGCAGCTGAACGCTCTGAAGACAGTGGAGATGATTGTAGACTTCAGGAAAGTCACTACTCCTCTGCCCCCCCTCACCCTCTCAGGCTCTCCCATCACCACTGCTGATTCCTTCCGCTTCCTAGGCACTACCATCACCAGGGACCTCAAATGGGAGCTGACCATCAGCTCACTCATCAAAAAAGCCCAGCAGAGGATGTTCTTCCTGCGGCAGCTGAGGAAGCTCAAGCTACCCACCAAGATGTTAGTGCAGTTCTACACAGCCATCATCGAGTCCATCCTCACCACCTCCATAACCGTGTGGTACGCAGGAGCCACTGCCAGGGACAGACTAAGGCTGCAGCGCGTCGTGCGCACTGCTGAGAAGGTGATCGGCTGCAAGCTCCCATCTCTCCGGGATCTGTACATCTCCAGGACCCGGAGGCGTGCTGGCCGGATCATAGCCGATCCCTCACACCCTGGTCACGTACTGTTTGCCCCCCTCCCCTCTGGTAGAAGACTTCGGTCCATCCAGACTAAAACCTCCCGTCACATGAACAGCTTCTTCCCCTCTGCCATTAGACTGCTGAACACTAAGTGACTCTCGTGCACCATGTACAGCAGCTCAACCAGACTCATGTCAATCATCACTGTTTTCTTCCTGCATTACCGACTGCACTATATAGTTCTCCACAGTATCTGCTGCTGGCTAATATATATTTTAACTGTTGACCAGTATCACTTAATCTTATCCTACACTTTATTACATGTATAGTTTATTTCTCTTATCTTATCATATTTAATGTTGCAGCATTGTACCGAGACAAATTCCTAGTTTGTGTACTACATGAACAATGGCAATAAACCTGATTCTGATTCTGATTCTGATTCTGAATATATTGAATGAAACTTGTAATGTATTGAATGAGCTGCAGAATATATTGAATGAAACTGGGAATATATTGAACGAAAATGGGAATATATTGTGACGTTTGCAAGGGTTCACACAAAAAGACAATGGAGCAGATGGCTCTGATCAACCAGATTTATTTTACACACACCCCGACCCCCAACCTGCTTCTCAGCACAGACAGGAGCGGAGGTCATTCTCACAGACCTCTGTTTACATCACGGTTACACACACATGATACATCTTGCCCTAATCCTGCTAAACACTGCTGGGCCATTATAATGCAGTTATAATGACACAGCAGTATAACTCAGAAGTAACACATTTAACACACACACAGTAACGTTTCAAACTGGCAAAGCATGCTGGGAAATCCCTGGCTCCCTTAAAATGGCCCCGACGTTACACTGCCCCCCCCTGGACTGGTTTCTGTCCCCAGAAAATTCAAAGTCCACTTTCAGAAATCCAACGCGAGTCAGCCCGGTGCCAGGGCGGCATGCACGGGCCATCTGAGTCTCGGTCAGAGCATCTGGTTGGGGTAGGGTTTCGGTTTGGCCATCAGCGGGCGGATGGACACATCTGACAGCCTCTGTAGGACCACGCACAGTCCCTTCCCTGGCAGTGGGAGTCCCAGGCCCGCTCCGGCCGACTCCCACCGCTGCCAGTTCTCCCAGGCAGCCGCTGGCCCGCATCCATGCGTCCAGCCTTTGCCGCGCCTGGAAAGTGGCCGCATCTTCGTCCTGCTCGCTCCGCTGCGTCGCTCCTGCGCCTCTGTGACGTCATCTGCCGGGGGAAGCATCTGCAGGAGGCGGCTTTTTTTCCCGTCCATGCCACCTCGCTCTAATTTAGCGTCGGCGAGGGGCCAGTTTGTCGTGCGCTGTGCGCGGGGCAGTACCATGCCATGTACCCTGGCTCTGTGCAGCGGAAGCCGTCCTTCCTCGCGTCGCCACGGCTGTCTCCTTCGTACACGCACTGCTGTGATCTGCCGTAGCTCCTCCTCCACTCGCTCTCAGCACGGTGGTTTCCTCTGATGATCAGCGCGGCAGCCAGCTCGACCTGGGCCAGGTGGTCATCCAACAGGTTCTCGCCGTTGTAGCGGGGAATCTTGGCCCGCTGCTGAATGGATGAGACTGTCATCTCCCGGTCGATTGCCGCTCTTAGTCGCTCTGGAATCGCCAGCCCGTCCTGCCCTGAAAAGGGCGGGAAGCGGGGCTGGTTTGCTCTGCCCATCGCGGCGAAGCTCTCCAGGGGCCGGCGTCTCAGCTCTACACTCCGTTCCCGGCTGAGCGATGAATCGCTCCGGCCGCTGTACCTCCGCCTGGATCCTCATCTCGCTCCATATCCCACTTCTGACACCAGTGTAACGTGCTGCTCGACATGGCGACGTCCCACCGGGAGATTCGAACTCACGCCTCCCGCTCCGGAGTCCCGCACCCTACCTGTGTCGCCAATAGGGTCAACCCACTTGGCAAGCCAAGTAGGGTGCTCATATTGAGTTCGCTACACTACTCCCCTCTGGTTCTCGACATCGTCCCGATGTCAGCGCCCCATTACTGCTTTGGACAGGAGATCCCACTCCTGACACCAATGTAACGTGCTGCTCGACATGGCGACGTCCCACCGGGAGATTCGAACTCACGCCTCCCGCTCCGGAGTCCTGCACCCTACCTGTGTCGCCAATAGGGTCAACCCACTTGGCAAGCCAAGTAGGGTGCTCATATTGAGTTCGCTACACTACTCCCCTCTGGTTCTCGACATCGTCCCGATGTCAGCGCCCCATTACTACTTTGGACAGGAGATCCCACTTCTGACACCAATGTAACGTGCTGCTCGACATGGCGACGTCCCACCGGGAGATTCGAACTCACGCCTCCCGCTCCGGAGTCCCGCACCCTACCTGTGTCGCCAATAGGGTCAACCCACTTGGCAAGCCAAGTAGGGTGCTCATATTGAGTTCGCTACACTACTCCCCTCTGGTTCTCGACATCGTCCCGATGTCAGCGCCCCATTACTACTTTGGACAGGAGATCCCACTTCTGACACCAATGTAACGTGCTGCTCGACATGGCGACGTCCCACCGGGAGATTCGAACTCACGCCTCCCGCTCCGGAGTCCCGCACCCTACCTGTGTCGCCAATAGGGTCAACCCACTTGGCAAGCCAAGTAGGGTGCTCATATTGAGTTCGCTACACTATTGAATGAACTGCAGAATATATTGAATGAACTACATTTCCCATCAGCCTTTGGGGCTCCAGTTTCATTCAATATATTCCGAAGTGTTTTGTATATATATATATATATCAGAGTTTCATTCAATATATTCTGTGTTTTGTTTGTATGTGATCAGGACCATTTGTACGTTTAGCATTGTTTTCGTTATGTGTTGTATGTAATGAACGGAGATGGAAGAAGTGCAGCTGTGAGTGAATCAGCAGAAAAGTTAGTTGCAGCCATCCTCAGTAATGCAGAGCTGGTTAACACCCTGGCAAATGTATGCAGTCACCAAAATTCTACCGATGAAGAAATGTATTCAGTGTGTTCCACCGTGGCGGACACTTCAGTAAAGTTGGCAAGATATTCATAGATTCGGACTTTGCGCATCAATAATTCGTGAACAAAATGCTGTTAAAACACAAAACACACCAATCTAATACACTGGTAAAGTGGACAACGAGCTACAACCTCATTTTCATTAAACAGAGCCGTTCTCTGAGCTCCAGCAGCTACATTGGCGTCTATGAGCTGCGATAGGGGAGATGAATGTTCAGGGACCGTCTGCAAATTGCAACTCCGAGGGGAAAAAAAACAAAAAAACAACTTAAAATTAATTACTGTCATGATCATCACGGGTAATGTCACCAGAATCAGTTCATACGTCGATTGTGTCGTTTTGTTCAGACTAAAATGCTTAGTTTGCATAAATTTTATTTTTCATAGTTTGGGGAAATATTTATTTAAAAAATATCCAATAACTTGAAAACTACAAAGTGTGGCTTCACCAAAATCACCTCACATGCAACCCATCTTCTTCTAGTCAGACTACAACATATAGTTTGGATTAAAGAAATGTTTTCATAGCTTTGGGAATATTTATTAGGATTAAATTTCAGCATCATCAAGGTTAGTGCCACTAAATGCTGCCCAGCCACTAGGGTCTCCTGTTAGTAACACTTGTTAGTTGGACCAAAAAAAAAATCATAGGTTAGGGAAATATTTATTAGAAATGATAGTTAAAAACTTCTAAATAACTGAGTGCAGCTTCACCAAAATGACCTTACATATCATCCTTCATCTGATGATCATATTATATCATTTAGTCTGGGTAGAAAACATGTTTTCATATTTTTGGGAAATATTTATTTGAAATAAAATTCAATACCTCCTCAGGTATTAAGTGCAGCTTCATCAAAATCACCTCACACATCATCTATCATCTACTAGTCAGACTACATCAGTAGACCATTTATTGACACAGAAAAGCACTGAATTTTTATAGGACTGACTCCTGCACTGACAAATAAATCACAAGGATTAATTTTATCCTGATTCTTAGCCTGCTCTGGACCAGGCTAGCTGTAGAGAATAAATCTCAGTAGCAGCTTAACTGGGCTGAATTTATCCTACTTTTATACAACCAAATCAAGTATTGATTAAGCACGAATTATTTAAAAATCCTGGCTTAATCCTTTATCTTGGTTTCATGAGATATACATCTGAGGTGACCTAACTAATCTGCTGCAGACAGAGCAGTCCTAACATTTTCAACCAATCAAATAACTAAGGCATGGGGATGGTGACCAAGTCACTAGCCAATCAGCAGACATTTCCAATTAGTCCTCCCTGCAGCTGTGGTTTTGGTCTCCAAAACGATTCTCATGTTGAAGATTACTTTAATATTGGATGTGTTCAATGTCATATCTGGACAAAGTTTCCAACCATATCCACATTTTCTGTTGGTTTTGAACTGTTGCGCCTTTATTTTGTTATCATTAGTTTGTTGGGTTATGCTCAGGTTCTTAGTTCAGTTATGTTTTCTCCGGGATTTGGTTTATTTATGACTATTGTTTGCATTATTTGTCCTCTCTGTTCTCCAGTGTCCTCCTTCTGCACAGCTCTGCCTGTTCTGTTTGTAGCTGCTCCCCTGTTATCTCTTAAGTAGTGCAAGCTGTCTCATGCTAGTGCAATTATCTCTCACCTACAGTGGTGTGAAAAAGTGTTTGCCCCCTTCCTCATTTTTCATTTTTTTGTTTGGCTGTCACACTTAAATGTTTCAGATCATTAAACAAATTTAAATATTAGACAAAGACAACACAAGTAAACACAAAATGCAGTTTTTAAATGAAGGTGTTTATTACTAAGGGTAAAAAAAAAAAATCCAAACCCACATGGCCCTGTGTAAAAAAAAAAAAAAAAAAAAAAAAAAGATCTCCCACCCCATTAAAACATAAATTAACTGTGGTTTATCACATCTTTGGAATGCTGAGTTACATTTCTCTAGCCACACCCAAGCCTGATTACTGCCACACCTGTTCTCAATGAAGAAATCACTTTAACTGGACCTACCTGACACAGTGAAGTAGACCAAAATATCCTCAAAAGCTAGACATCATGCTACGATCCAAAGAAATTCAGGAACAATTGAGAAACAAAGTAATTAAGATCTATCAGTCTGGAAGAGGTTATAAAGCCATTTCTAAAGCTTTGGGACTCCAGTGAACCACAGTGAGAGCCATTATCCACAAATGGCGAAAACATGGAACAGTGGTGAACCTTCCCAGGAGTGGCTGGCCTGCCAAAATTACCCCAAGAGCGCAGCAACAACTCATCCAAGGGGTCACAAAAGACCCCATAACAACATCCAAAGAACTGCAGGCCTCATTTGCCTCAGTTAAGGTCAGTGTTCATGACTCCACCATGAGAAAGAGACTGGGCAAAAATGGCCTGGATGGCAGCGTTCCAAGACGAAAACCACTGCTGAGCAAAAAGCGCATAAAGGCTCATCTAAGTTTTGCCAGAAAACATCTTGAGGATTCCCAAGACTTTTAGGAAAATACTCTGTGGACTGACGAGACAAAAGTTGAGCTTTTTTGGAAGGTGTGTGTCCCATTACATCCGGGGTAAAATAACACAGCATTTCAGAAAAGGGACATCATACCAACAGTAAAATATGGTGGTGGTAGTGTGATGGTCTGGGGCTGTTTTACTGCTCCAGGACCTGGAAGACTTACTGTGGTAAATGGAACCATGAATTCTGCTGTCTACCAAAAAATCCTGAAGGAGCATGTCCGCACTTGGGTTCTACCGCAGGACAATGATCCAAAACACACCAGCCAATCCAGCTCTGAATGGCTTAAGAAAAACAAAATGAAGACTTTGGAGTGGCCTACTCAAAGACCTGACCTAAATCCGATTGAGATGCTGTGGCATGACCTTAAAAAATTGGTTCATGCTCAAAACCCTCTAATGTGGCTGAATTACAACAATTCTGCAAAGATGAGTGGGCAAAAATTTCTCCACAGCGCTGTAAAAGACTCATTGCAAGTTATTGCAAATGCTTGATTGCAGTTGTTGCTGCTACAGGTGGTCCAACCAGTTACTAGGATCAGGGGGCAATCACTTTTTCACACAGGGCCATGTAGGTTTGGATTTTTTTCCCCTTAATAATAAACACCTTCATTTAAAAACTGCATTTTGTGTTTACCTGTGTTATCTTTATATATTTAAATCAACATATAAAGAAATGATTTTTGAGCAATATAAAAATAAAGGACAGTAATATTACAATGTGTCTTCAATGATGAAAGGTTGTTATTGTTTTAAATATGCTGAGTACTATTATTATTGATATCATTATTACTAGAATATTACAACAGTATTGTACTATTAGGATTGTTGTTAGGATGGAATTATTTGAAGTATTATATAGGCCAGGTGGTATTATTATTATTATTATTATTATTATTATTATTATTATTATTATTATTATTATTATTATTATTGTTGTTGTTGTTGTTGTTGTTATTGTAACTACTATATGGCTACCTATTATTATGGTTATTATTATTATATGGTTACTTATTGTGCCTAGGTATTGTAAGCCATGTGAGGGTATATGGTGGTATATATGGTGATTATGATGATGATAATATTGTCTATAATTATTTTAAACATACCAGAAGTATGTATTTATTAATATTACAATTATTATTAGATGTTGGTATTATTGTCAATATAAACTATCATTGTTGTATCATTTCTATTGCATAATTTAATTATAAGATGTATTATATATTATGGTATTGTATAATGAATGTAATTGTGGGATGAATAATGACTAGAATGATATTATAATTTATTGGGTATGGAGAAGGGGTGGGACTATATAAGCAGTGGCTTCTTCCCACTCCTTTTGAACAAGGCATTTTTCTTTTTTAATTTTATTTTCTTGGCTTTGATTTTTTTTTTTTTTTGTCTGGATGTTTAAATAAAATCAATCAATCTATCAATCAGTCTTTGTTTAATATTTCAATTTGTTTGATGATCTGAAACATTTAAGTGTGACAAACATACCAAAAAAATGAGAAACCAGGAAGGGGGCAAACACTTTTCCACACCACTGTATTCTGAAGTACATTCAATATATTCCAAAGTTCATTCAATATATTCCCAGTTTCATTCAATATATTCGGAAGTTCATTCGATATATTCCCAGTTTCATTCAATATATTCTGAAGTTCATTGAATATATTCTGAAGTTCATTCAATATATTCGCAAGTTCATTCAATATATTCTGAAGTTCATTCAATATATTTGGAAGTTCATTCAATATATTCCAAAGTTCATTCAATATATTCCCAGTTTCATTCAATATATTCCCATTTTCATTCAATATATTCCCAGTTTCATTCAATATATTCTGAAATTCATTCAATATATTCAGAAGTTCATTCAATATATTCCCAGTTTAATTCAATATATTCTGAAGTTCATTCAATATATTCCCAGTTTCATTCAATATATTCGGAAGTTCATTCAATATATTCCAAGTTTCATTCAATATATTCGGAAGTTCATTCAGTATATTCCAAAGATCATTCAATATATTCCGAGCTTTTTTTTGTAATATATATATTTTTTTTTTTTCCTGAAAGGCTTGCCATAGTATATATATATATATATATATATATATATATATATATATATATATACTGTATATATACACACACTATGGGGGAAAAAGAGTTAGTAGATATTTACAGCCCCTGGGTTTTTGTTGTTATTTCCAACCCACACATGTATCCCCTGAAGATTCACAGAATCAGCACAATATCAGCATGCATAATATGGACAATACCTACAGTTTGTTGTGTATTTGGGTGTGTCTTTCTTTTCCACTGTAAATCACTTTTTAATCTTAACAAATTAAACTATATGTAGAGGATCCTTACATAAACCCGCATCCGGTATCTATGCCAGAGGGACCTTATCATATAGATTAATCCCAGATTAATTTCAACAAACTGGTGATACAGTTATTCACTCTTTGTTGTTATTTTAGAGTCTCATACTGTATCTCTTCATTTTCATTATTCTTGTATTCTTTTCACTCACTCATTGATGGAATTTGAGTCTTGTGGTGATTCCTATATTAGAGTTCCTTATTTATATGCTCACTTGTTGATGTAAAATAAGATCTCGCTCTATATTAATCATTCATATATTACTCAGTTATTGATTAAAATTGATAGTCTTGTAATATATAGTACTTTCTTCTTATTTCTCTATAAAAAGTGGTTCTTTAATCTGTCCCTAACATATGAATGCATGCATGATTTTGACTCCCTGTGTGTTCTTACAACCATAGAAAAGAGCCACAAAATAAAACATTATCTTTATATCAAGTTTTCCAATAGAATTTAAAAACAGGACCAAAGACTTACTTTGACTGAATGTCGCAGACAATCCTACAGAGGTTTTTAGAAGATGTTCTCACCTTCTGATCAGTAGGGGCCCTGGATTGTCCATGACATGCAGACAAAGGCTTTGTCTCCTGATATCCATCGTCAAAGTAGTTGGCAAACTGCCTGCATCCTCCACCAAACTTGTAAAAATTAGTTTTGGACAGTTAGCAGAATCTTTTCAGTTAACCAACCAATGATCACAGAAGAAATACCATTTCTCAGCATAACTTTTATTAAACCACGCAGGGAGTCAGTGTACAAGGGCATGGGTCCTCCAAGCTCCCCTTCTGGAAAGGACCCCACACAAAGGAATTCACAGCTACATACTGTATAGGCAAGTTACTGGGCATTTCCTAGTAACTTTCCAACAATACATGTCCAGATGGCTCCTCTATCCTGTTAGTTCCTGCCTTTATGGCTTTATGGCTTCCTCTCAAGTGTCCATGCCTTCTCTTTAGCCCTCCATGACCCCCATGCCCATATATAGAAACAGGAACAGAGACTTTCCTGTGGAGTTTGTATGTGTGTGTGTGCATGTATGTGTGTGCATAATATGTGTATAAGCAACTGATGTGTATGTGCGAATGGTATATGTGTGGGTTTAAAAGGTATGTGTATGCAAGCATTTTGTGTAATATCTAAATAACTAATCTTCACTATTTATTATAACATATTAAGGTTATTCCTTATTATATTAAAGTTATTTATCTTTATTTTA
The DNA here is from genome assembly GCA_020510985.1 of Pholidichthys leucotaenia. Lineage (NCBI taxonomy): Eukaryota > Metazoa > Chordata > Actinopteri > Cichliformes > Pholidichthyidae > Pholidichthys > Pholidichthys leucotaenia. The sequence continues at coordinate 92,928,105 of CM035849.1, read as the reverse complement.
AAGTTGTCTCTTATTATAACTATTTTTCTCTATATTTCTATTTTTTTTAATATTTTTCATTGGCCGTTGATATCACTCCCCGGTACTCTGTATCCTTCCGCGTGCTGCCTCCGTGATGGTCACTTCCCAGATTAGACTCAAACTCACCTCAGTAAAAATGCATTTTCACCGAACGGGCTATACCCATGGTACTTTTACCAAACGGGTTTGAACCAATGGTACCTTATCTCAACTTTTATGCATAATTACAACGACTGGACTTGAACCCGCCACGAGATATCTATAAACCATTAATAATTAAATTTACTCACTTCAGACTGCCTCTGCTGTCACCTCGCTTCAGACAAAACCATTCTAATTGGGAGGCAGACAGGAGGTCTCAGCAGCAGCCCGTACACTGACTGAGAGAATGTTCCAAAGTGCTGCAGGTCTGGAGAAAGATTTCTGGAGTCCCTGTTCAGTGTGCCAAGTATGTTGGAAAAATGCCCCTTCAACCAGTAGTCAAAAATCAGGCAGGATTAAAGTTTCAGCAAATTCAATTTGCACTGGCCAGTGGAGAACAATACAGAAACTACTTCAGAGTCTCTTTCGTGCATCATTCTGATTCAAACACACAACTTTCAGTCCTTTAAGCATCCTGTTATCTCAAGATTGTCCATGAGATAATATCTAGTTCAGGCTGGTTCTTCCAAGCTGTCTCCTTCTCAGACATACTCATAACAATACAGTACATGTGTACAAAACCAAAGAGATAAGTGTCCAGCTGCCATGACCTTGTACATTTCACACAGACTCTGAGGCAACAGCAGATACAAAATATTAAATTTTCCCATCAGGAACATTGTGAAAATGAATTTAAGTGTATACTTAAAATAAGACTAATGTTAATAATGCTTATGTATAATGTAGTTGTTTAAATTGTTTATGTATATATATACGTATATAGAGAGAGAGACGGTATGCGTATGATGTCACCAAATGGAATTCATGGCAGTTATAAAACACTGAGTGGCAAAAATCAGTGGCAGCATTAGGGTGTATGTGTTACGTGTGGCCCTCGCGAGCCACACAATGAGAGCCAAGGGTGAGCCGGTGAGTTGCGATGTTTTATTAAGGTAAGGGAACAGGGGAAAAGGAACACGGCCTTGTGGGGCCAAAAGGCACAAATAACCATACAGTGAAACACTCACATATACTGCAGAATGAAGGGCAGGAGGCTGGCGCCAGGCGAAGGGGTTCCAGCCTATGGTGAGCGAAGTCGCAGCCCCGAATGATCAGAGCTGCTCCTTTTTAAACCCATTAGCAGCGCCTCAGCTGATGAGGGATAATTGGGTTCCAGCCGTCCCGTGACACTGACAGCTAGGAGCCCGCTGAGACGCTGTCAAGGAGAGAACAGGGTAGAGAAGGGATATGGTCTGAGCGCCGGATAATACGGCATCTCATCCCATGGTGACAGAGCGTCCCCCTCACGGTCGGGCTCCGAACGACCCGAAACATCCGGGACACCCCCCACCACCACCTAGGGTGGGCGGATGGGAGGCAGGACCGGAGGGAGAGGACCAGAGAGGAAAAAAAAAAAAAAGACAAATCGACAATGAACAAATACAGAGTACCAGGGCAGAGAAAAAAAAAACCAAATACAATACTCCATACACTATAACGAGGGGGAAACCCATACAGGCAGAAGATAATTGCAGGAATACAACCCAACACACAGGGAAGAGGAAAAAAAAAGACCCACAATACTCCACAAACCATGTACAGACAAATACAAAATAAAACAACCCCGGGGACACAAAAACGAGAGGAAAAAACCCCCAAGGGCGAAAGGTAGAACACTACAGCCATCCCTCAAACAGGAGGGGAAACCTAAAGAAGAAAACCACGCTAAATGCGGGACAGAAATAACAATTTAGCTGTACCCACCCAAACACAAGTACAGCAACAGACATTCAGTTCGGGGGGTCTCCCCGCACCCAGCGTCCATACCGCTAACAAAGGTGAAGGGAAGAGTTCCGGTGGCCTACCCGAACCCCAGGCCAGAAAACGCAGTTCCTCGGGCGGCCGAACCAGATCGCCGAACAAACAGTCTAACGGGTCGGGCGGCCGCACAAGCGGGCCGAACGGGCACGGCAGACCCTCTGGCGGCCGACCCGCATCACTCAACCACCAGGCCCGTAGGAGAAAGGGAGAAGTCCAAACGGACCCCAGTGGAAGAGGCTTGAGGGAGAGCTGAGGATGAGGTGGTCAAAGGTCAAATGAGAGGAGATCCGCAGCTCCCTCACCGGACCCGGACACCGCTGGAGCAGAACCCACGTCGGACCCCGATTGGGTCTCAGGCGAACCCTCGTCGGACCCCGACTGGGCCGCAGGCGAACCAGGACCGACCTCCGACGTCGAACCTGGACCCTCTAGCACCACGAGAGACGGCAGCTCCTCGCCAGCGACCCTGGGAGAAGGCTCAGGAGAGAAAAGAGAACCGGGATCAGGATCACCGGCAGCGCCAGAACCCGGCGAGATAAGCACGGACGCAGCGGACGGCTGCACCCGGCTCACCTCCCCTAGAGACAGGCTAAAGTGCTCTAAGATTAGGAGAAGAAAGATGAGATAGAGCACTTGCCTGATCTCGGGTTCTGACGCCGTCCAGGATTGCGAAGATCAGGGATCCAACATCAGGAGGTTATCATCAGGCTCCCACTCAGCTGCGTCGGGCTCCGCAGCTGGCATGATGGACAGCGCAGCTTGTGATTCCTCCTGCACCGATGCCCACGCCGACAGCCCACACGGCGTGGTGGCAGGAGAACCTCATCCCGCTGGAATGGACCGCACCTCCATGGAGACCCGGGGACGCTTGGTCATCGGCGCAGACTCCACGTAGCAATCCGTCTTCCTCCTCTGTCCACGGCGTAGCTGCGGAACCGGAACCGCAGGCCCCCCTCCTCATCCCACGACGTTGGCCTGGCGCCGGGGACCACTCAGCGGAGGGAGACACAGAGGGTGCAGGATCAGTGACACAGACTACAGCAGGTGGTGGGAGTTCGGGGAGCTGCAAACCCCGAACTCCTCCTCCAGGAATTTGACAGAGCAAATCATCAGATGAATGTGAAAAAACCGAGACTTGCCTGTCACCTGGAGGCTGGATGGTGCCTGCTGTCATGGACTTTGCTCCTCCCACTCCCCGCCGGGCGGTGACGGAGGACCCCCTGGGAGGACGTCGGGGAGCCGCTCGCGTGGATTCCGGGATGGATTTCGCCAGGTCTGGATTCAGGATGCACACAGCAGTCAGGGAGCGCGTCGAGGAGGAGGGGGCGACAGCCGAGATGAGCTGGACATGAAGCGCTGGCGTGACAGCGGAGGGAAGTGGCTCGGGAGAAGAGGCTGAGAGATCTCCTCTCTGAAGAGGCGCAGGGGAGACAGCTGCGTGGGAGGATGAGACCTTGCGGCGACCCGGAACTGGATCCAGACGGGGTTTTTGCTGAGAAGATGAGGCTGTGTGGTGTCGGTTACTCACAGGGGGCGAAGCGAAGGAAAAATCCGGGAATCGCCGGTCCTGGGCAGAGACAGAGGCGAGGAGGGTGTCGAACTCTGGGAAGTCACGTAGCCCCGGACTCCTCTTCACCAGTCTAACGGTGGCCGCCACATGCCTCATAATGGCGGACGGGTGCACAGCGGAATGAGCAGCAGCCACTCGGTCACGGACCTTAATTGCCGTCAGCTGCAGATCGTCGGGGGGAATCCCGAGTGACATCTTGCAGGACGGGGGAAGCCCTCTGGGTGGCACGAACTCCCGGGCCGGAGTGGAGGCAGGAACGGGATCCCGAAGCGAAGGGTGACATCTCCTCCTCTTCGGCTTCCTGCCGGGATTTCCCTCCAACCCACGGAGCTCCTCTCGCTGCGCAGCGATGGCGTCCCTCCTGGCACAGACCTCAGGATGGTGGGAATGGCGAGGGAGACTGTCCAGGAGATTCTCAGCTAACTCTAGGTGCCAGCGTCTCTCATTGGGGTCGTCGTACAGGGTAGCAGAGAAGAGCGTCCCGTCGACTTCCTCCAAGATGGCCATCAGCTCTCTGCCCTGGAGCCGAACGTGACTCTGGGGAGACGGCATGTTCAAGGGCTGACACCCAGATGGGGAAGAACAAGTCCAACGGCAACTCACGGCCGCCGGCAACTCGCCTGGCTGCGACTTACTGTTACGTGTGGCCCTCGCGAGCCACACAATGAGAGCCAAGGGCGAGCTGGTGAGTTGCGATGTTTTATTAAGGTAAGGGAACAGGGGAAAAGGAACACGGCCTCGTGGGGCCAAAAGGCACAAATAACCATACAGTGAAACATTCACATATACTGCAGAATGAAGAGCAGGAGGCTGGCGCTAGGCGAAGGGGTTCCAGCCTATGGTAAGCGAAGTCGCAGCCCCGAATGATCAGAGCTGCTCCTTTTTAAACCCATTAGCAGCGCCTCAGCTGATGAGGGATAATTGGGTTCCAGCCGTCACGTGACACTGACAGCTGGGAGCCCACTGAGACGCTTTCAAGGAGAGAACAGGGTAGAGAAGGGATATGGTCTGAGCGCCGGATAATACGGCGTCTCATCCCATGGTGACAGTATGCAGTAAAACACAAAAAATACACACAGTATTCAGTCACAGCAGTGCACAGAGTACCTGTTTGCATTATGGAGCGCTAACATTCCATCTTGTATTAATTTACAAAAAATGGCTAAATAAATATTTAAAGGCTCAGAACCACTTCTTCACTTATGTGTGTTCTTACTCACTCATCATCATCACTACTTCAATCATTACTTTCAAGTAAACAGTGTGATATTAACATCTAAAGTTAAAAAAGGAACTCTGTGTCCTACTGTGACTAAATATTTTGTGTGATTTTTGTTTTGCTGCATACAAATTAAGGCTGCGTGTCCACCAAATGCATTTTTTTCCACTCTGGGCGACTGTTTTCTATTCATTCTCTATGTAGTTCAGCATCTACAGTGCTGAGCGCCCTCGGCGCTGAAACGTTCTCGGCGGTGGCCGCTTTTTGTCGCGGCGCTCAAGGCGCTCAGAGTTGAAAAAAGTTCAGCTTTTCAGACTGCAGCTGAGCTCGTCAATGTCAGACCTTTCTATGCAGTCAATCAGAATAAGGAAGGGTGAGACATAGAACACCGATACAGTCTCTACTCAGACTCCTGTTTTCTGTGTCATCATATTTTACATCAAGAGCTGCTAGAATGCGTTTCCTGTGCATTGTTATTTAGAGACTGCTATTAAAAAAACTCAGTAGAAAGTCTGGCCATCGGAAAAGCGGAAGTGCTGAGCTGTGAGTGACAAGCTGTTGCTGGGATACAGGACACAGGCTTTTTTTTTTTTTTCCAGAGCGCCGCGCACAAACACTGAAAAAAAGATGTTCAGGGTGGTTGGGCGACAGAAAACACATTCAGTGGACACGCAGCCTAAAACTGCCACACGTGTTTGCCACTCAGTGCTGGGTAACTATGGTAACTGCCCTGCAACGGCCCAGAGTTCTGTTCCAATGCATCCTCTCTCTCTCTCTCTCTCTCTCTCTCTCTCATATATATATATATATATATATATATATATATACTGTATATATATATATATATCATGCTGATGAATACTTCATTGTGAACAGTGCCCTCCAGCACCGGATGATGAATGCCACTCAACTCCAGCCACATTTACGGGAGGTGAGAGGCACCAAAGTGTCACATCAGACCATTTGAAACAAGTTTAAATCAGTGTGTTCTGCCTACTAGACGACTTGTAAGGGTACATGACCACACCACCAGGTACAGGCATCATCATCTTGCATGAGCCAGGGAGCATTTACGCTGGACAAGGGACCAGTGGGTACCAGTGCTGTTCTCTGATTAAAGTTGATTCACACTGAGCAGAAATGATGGCCACCAACAATGTTGGAGACGTCAAGGAGAACGCCATTCATCAGCCACTGTTGTCACCAGATGAGCCTTTGGTGGTGGCGGTGGTGTTACAGTTTGGGCAGGTGTGTCTAGTCAATACAAAATTGCCCTACACCTTGTGAATGGTACAGTGACAAGCTGATTCTACCAGAATAACATCATTAACTCAGTCATTGTGCCACTGCATGAACAACACAGGCCTAATTTTATCTTCATGGACAACAATGCTCCAGCTCATCAAGGTCGCATTATTAGGAAACAGCTGCTGGAGGCTGGGGTTCCTTAAATGGAGTGGCCTGCACTTTCTCCAGACCCGAATCCCATAGAAAATCTATGGGATCAGCTGAGTTGCCATGTAGAGGCTTGTAACCCTGCAGCCCACAACCTCAATGACCTGAGGGCCGTCCTTCAAGAAGAGTGGAATGCCATGCCTCAGCAGACAATAAGTCAACTTGTGAACAGCATGAGACTTCATTGTTAAGCTGTAACTGATGCTCAAGGGCACATGACAAGTTTTTGAGACACTGACATTTTTTGTTATGGCATACCCGCCACTGTTGTTGGCTTTTGTTGCAATAAATTGCATGAGATGAGGAAATAACCATTGCACGCTTCTACTTAAATGCCCTACTTTCATGATATAACATCACTGTAGTGTGAACTTTATATATTTATCATAAATTTCACCTGAAAGCCAAATATCCTTAACTTTTTGTGAGTAGTGTATACTACTCGCAAAAGTGTATACTGCTCACATTTTGTGAGTAGTGTATACTACTAAACCCAGTCACTTACTTTTTGTGTTCACTTTTTCATCAGGTATCGATGTTTTATGAGTTTTTAAATGACGTGCTATTCCTACATTGTTTCTGACAGATTGATGCTGTTGGATGTGTCGAAGATGGTGTGATCCATACTTCAGAACCAGCTGAGGGAGATGCTCAGTCTGCTCCTGATGGTGACTTGGCTCCTCCTAAAGAGGTGGAGTACTCCGACATCAGCTTCTCCAAAATGAAAAGCAGGAGTCCCACAGAGGCAGTGGAGGAGCCCCAAAACCCCACAGAGACAGAGTATGCTGAAATCAAGAAAGAAAAAATCCCGGAGAGACAAGATGACGCTGAAGAGGACAGTTAAATGCTGGAGGCCAATGAAGAGGAGGTGATGGTGACTGAGGAGAACAAGAAGACTAAAACTGAGGGGAAGGGAGGGAAGGAGGTGGCTCTGTATTCAAATCTGCAAGAATTAATTGGTAACAACATGGAACTGTGAATGTTACTATTTGTTTTGCTTTTTTGTAGCAAAACAAGAACAATGGTACGTGTCCACTGGATCCATCATTTTTCTGCTTTCCATTCATTTTGTATTGGAAACGCAGCAGAAATCATTTGGTTCTGGTACGGTGAAATGTGGGCTACAGTGTACCAGGTAGCCTGTACTTCATCCTACTGCTCATTTGCGTAATGCTGATTTTTTTTTTACTTTTATGCAAATGAGTTCCACATCCCGGCATGTCTCAGAGGCAGCAATCTCATCCTTACCATTTAAACCAGCAGTTTTTGATGTCAAATAATGATGGATTCATTAACTTCACCTACTATTTCTCACATAAAGTCATATTAGAAACACTTTTTGCTAGTTTGTTTTAAAGATACTAGTACATACCCATGCATCCCCGTCCATGCCCGTTGAAACCAAGTATAAGCAAATATTTCTGCATGCCCGTTGCTGAAGGGTCTCCTCCTTTCTCAGATGGCTATGTTGTTCACAGTCATGCCTGCGGTGTACTGCTAGAACCTGAGGTGTTTCATCTTCACAGCATCTTTTCTGATGTGCAGCAGTTGTCCTCATTATATTGCTCTCCATCTGGTGGGTCTTCTTCTTCTTCTTCTTCTTCTTCTTCTTCTTCTTCTTCTTCTTCTTCTTCTTCTTCTTCTTCTTCTTCTTCGTTCAGACCACTGGTTGAGGGATAGGTGCATCGTAATTCCAGTTCATGGACAGGCTCATGAAAATAGATCTGAGCAAAAGGTGTTTTTCAACCCTGTTCAGGAAGGCCTGTGCATGCCCGTAGAAACCAAGAAACTGGAGAAAATCAGTGCTTTGCTTGGCATTTTACACATTTGTAGTGTAGACTGGCATTCTTCAAGGTTACACATTTTTACCATGTCAGCATCTCTTTAAAAACCACATTGCTCAGAAAGCGATGCTTTTACTTAGTTTCTTCATCTTGAGCAAGAATATGAAGACTGCTTGATCTGGCAACTGTGCTTGCAGCATCGTAGAATTGGCCATGGCTGAAAAAATCTTGTGCAGAAAACACCAATGCGCTGTAAAGACTGGGCTTGTGACTTATTCACCTTGGCAATTTTGAGCCATATGACATCATAAAGACATATTAGTCTAGGCATCATGAATGATGGTCTATATGACATCATAAAGACACATTTGTCTATATTTGATTTGATTTTTTTTTTTTTATTATTTTGTATACTTTATTGATCCCCAGAGGGGAAATTGAGGGCATCCACCTGGATGGATGAAGCAGCCATGGTATGGCGCTATCCTTTTACCATTCACACACACATTCACACCTAGGGCCACTTTTAGAGTCTCCAATTAACCTAACCTGCATGTTTTTGGCCTGTGGGAGGAAACCGGAGAACTCCCGGAGTAAACCCACACAGACACAGGGAGAACATGCAGACTCCACACAGATCACTGTTGGTCAGGGGCTGGGATCAAACCAGGGATCCCATGGCCTAGGGTGAGTTGCTGTGCTGCCACAGTGCTAACCACTGTGCATATGACAGCATCGCGCATGTTGCCTGATATCATCGGATCATCACAGGACATCATGCAGACATCATAGGGCATCCTATGATGTGCTATGTCCGTATGACGTCATATAGACATCCTATCTTTATGATGGCATCGCGAGTCCTATGATGCCTGAGATCATAGGATCATCATAGGACATCAGGCAGACATCATAGGCCATCCTATGATCGTGACAGACAGACACACAGAGATTTCTTAAATTTTATAGACTAGTACATACCCATGCATACCTGTCCATTCCCACAAACTAGTACATACCCGTGCATACCCATCCATGCCCATAGAAACCGCATGCCCGTTGTTGAAAGGTCTCCTCCTGTGTGAGACGGCTGTGTTGTTGACAGTCATGCCGCAGGCATCACTGACAGAGATTTCTTGAATTTATAGAATGCCTTTTGCCTTACTGAGTGAGATTTCCTGATGTCCTGGTTCGAATGGGTGTGGTTTAAAGTAGTGTGTCGTATTCCGTCTGAGCTTGTTTGTGCCTTGCCTGGCGTGCAGCATTGGCGGCCAGCCAACTATTCCACATCTCCTGGGTCTCAGCTCGTCTGTGCCGGGTCTCCTCCTATGTGGGACGGCTGTGTTGGTCACAGTCATGCCTCAGGCATCACTGACAGAGACTTCTTGAATTTACAGAGTGCCTTCTGCCTTACTGAGTGAGATTTCCCGATGTCCTGGTTCAAATGGGTGTGGTTTAAAGTAGTGTGTCATATTCGGTCTCAGCTTCTCTGTGCCTTGCCTGGCATGCAGCGTTGGTGGCCAGCCCACTATTCCGCATCTCCTGGGTCTCAGCTTGTCTGTGCCTTGAGTGGTGTGCAGCTTTGCAGGCATTTCGGGCTTCAAGTGACTCAGCGCATGTATGTCGCACTGCCACACGTTTCCTGTCTGTCTGTGCATCCCTTGTCTGTTGTACCCTATGCTGGCAAAGGGTCTCCTTCTGTGGCAGCCATCATAAGACACTACACCATAGGTAGGCAGGCATTGTGAGTGATGGTCTATATGACATCATAAAAAACATCCAGGCTAGCATCATAGGACACTACATCACAGGTAGCCAGTCCTGTTGCCTATATGATGGCATTGCCTATATGACATCATTGGGAGTCCTATGTACCCTGATATCATAGGATCATCACAGGACATCCTGCAGACACCATAGGCCGTCCTATGATGTCCTATGATTGTGACAGACACACAGACATTTCTTGAATTTATAGTGATTTTATAGAGTGATGATGATAGCTGAGACTCATAGTCCACCATGTTGTTTGCGAGCTTCAGTCCATGAAAGACCGCCCATGACTGGATCTGGTGACCAGTCAGGGGCAGCCTGTGTGTTTTCAGCAGCAGGACAAATGAGAATGTTTCCCCCGGGACAGAGCTCTTTGACTATTGGTTTACCATAATATCACATATTTTCTGCAACTTCACCTGGTTACACCTACAGTATCTCCACACCACTCACAATCCCAATACAATGCTTTTTGACAAAACATGGACCAGTGGACATGTAGCATTAGTGTGGGTTTGCTCAATGAATTTAGCTTTTTTTTTTATTTTAAAGGTCATGTTATGATGTCAGTGTTCAACTGTATATATAGTGGGGTTTTTTTTTAAAGTAGGGAAATGTTACTCCACAGACCTTTTGATTATTATCAGTACTATACAGTAGATTTATCATTTATTTGTATTTTGCATCTGTTTATATAACTTAATACATTTGCTGTAAGATTTTTTAACCTCCAGTTGTGCCAGTATATACTGTATTAGAGATGTTGACATCACAATATTTTATGGTAAATCCCAATTTAAGAACTGCTGCAATTGTGAGTAACATTTTAGCTTTGTAAACACATATTAATTGTTAATTAGTAGGTTATTAGTAGGTTTATTATAATCCTATAGCACTTTATTAATGATTATACAGCACTTATTAACAACTTCTTCTGCATGATCATTACATTTAGACTGTTAACAATGTTTTCCTAAATGATTATTTTGATTACTGGTAGTAAATAAATCAGTCATTAGATATGAATTACAATATTAAATTGGGACTCAGGATTTTGATCCACAACTGGATGTTGCACTTGAACCTTCACTCTTAAACCAGAACGAAACTGCAGATTAGCCACATCTCCTAACAAGAACAATCACTACCTCCTCTTCCGCCTACCCTCTGCTTGCAGAATCCATGCTCATACCAGTGTTAGCAGTGGACCGACTCCCCACACTTTTCTGTTGCCTTTTGCTGACCAAGGGTGTCCTCTTTCCGCTGGCGAGTCTCCTGCAGTTTCAAGGGGAGTGCACCACAAAAGTGAGCTGCCAGGCAGCTACGGGAAACAATAGTCTGACAATCAACAGAAAGACAGCCAGAGGGCGTTAAGGTGCCTTCACACCAAATGCGAACGGGCAGCACAAATCCATGCAAAGTCAATGGAAAGAGGTGAGTACACGCGAAATAGCGCATTCGCACATTCACATCTGAGGGATAGCGCTAGCTTTGAGATTCTGCCATCACGGGAGTAAAAGTATCAACATTGGAGAGTAAACTAGTTTGAAAATGAGACTGCCACTCACCTGGAGATAGAAAGACCTGGAGCTCTTCAGCTGAATAGGGATTTCGGAGTTATTTCCTCACGGATTCCTGCCGTGGATGTGCTAACAAGGCTAGCAAGCTAGCAACGGAAACATCCATCATGTAAAGTTTTGAAGACAGGGACAACTTTTTCAGGTGAGCTCCCCATCAGATAATGCAAACGTAAAGCATGACATTATTTTGGGGATTTCCACAGTAGGTTGAACACTGCTGCAGAAGTTATATAGGCAACTTCGCCTGTCTTCCTGCATCTCACTCAGATGGTGAATTCATGTCTATTTGTGTGTTTACATTGAGTTATAATGTAATCGTGCTGCTTGAAAAATTTACCCGTTTGCGTTTGGTGTAAAGGCAGCTTTAGCTCACTGCTGTGGCTGACAGCACTCAGCCACTGCTGAAGATTTCAGCTGTCAATTTATTTTAATAAATTTGCAAAATCTAACTTATGGTACTTTTATTACCATAAATTAAATGGTGTCAAAGTACTAAAATGATTACAAACAAGCCCTCCCTTTACAATGTCAAACATATTCTGAGTTATTTGTTAGTTATTAATAACATTTGAATTTTATGTTTTGTTCTGTTTTTATGCTGCTACCACCCAATAAGCTTCTTACTGTGCAAAGTGAATTGCAATCATAATTCATATCTAATGGCTTGCTTATTTGATATTATTAAGCAGTAATTAAGTTTTATAAAGAAAAAGTTGTTAATAGCCTAATCCTATTGTCAAACTGAATAAGTTGTGAATAAGTGTTTTAATAATGTCTGATAGTTATCTAATATTCATACTAATTTGCAGCTAAATAACAATATGTGCTCCCTTAACTAAAGTATTGTGATTATGATCATTATTAATTTCCAATTAGAAAACTCCATAATGCTCCTTTATGCAGAGGTTCAATGGAATGTATTTGTGGTAGGATGTGCCATGGTTATTTTATTTTATTTTATCATGAAAATTGTTCAGATATGATTATGTTTATGATTATGTTTTTTTTCCCTTTATATCTTGCATACCTTTGTCTTTTCTTGGGATTGACACCCCTGTGTATTTGTATGTAATGCACTGGGGGGGGGGGGGGGCTGAAAAGTTCATAGGCTGAAAAGTTCATAGGGGTCAAATTTGACCAAATGTGGTTTATTTTTCAACAGCAGGGATCCAAGCACTGCAACACCGATGGAAGAAGTGTGTGGACCAAAGGGGAGTCTATGCTGAAAAATAAACCACATTTGGTATAATCTGGCCATTATGAGCTTTTCAGCCTATTAACTCTTCAGCCCCCCTTCATATGTAACATGTTGATCTAGTTTGATTATGACCTTTGGAGACATTATAGGTGAAAATTACTGGAATATTTAGGGTTCCCACATTTATGTCTGACTGATGACTTTGTTCAGTACCAAAAGAAGGGACACCCAAGCCATGTACAGAATGTAATAAACAATGGTTTTGCTTTACAGCTTGTCAACTAAAAGTGTATAAAACCTTTTCATGAATGTTTAAAGTTTATGCATCATTCATGCTTTCTGCCAAAAAATGATTGCACAGGTGTATGTACAATATTTACATGTGTTATATCAGTTATAATTCACAGCCTGTCTTTGCATGTATGCAGTAGTTGGGTATATTATTGCATTACGAGGGATGTCAAACTCATGTCATGGAGCACCAAAATCCTGCAGGTTTTCTTTCCAACCACTTTCTTCAGTAGGTGAGTTCACTGAATTCTTTCCCACTAATGGTGGATCACTGAAAACACCTGCTTTAGTGGCGGGCTGGTAAGAAAACTTGGATATCCTTGGCCCTCTATGGTACAACTTGACATCCCTTCATTAGACAATGCCTTCAGCGAAAATAAAACTGAAATAAACTAGTTATTAAAATGTCCTTTTAAAGTGGAAATTTTATAATCAAATTTCACTTTTATTTACTTTTACCAACATTTTTTAGTTATTTAGTTCAGTAATTTAAAAAAAAGCACTGCAATAACAGTTTCTTAAACGCTTAATGCCTTTTAGATACCATGTCTTTCAGCATATGTATTTTTCCGCAAACTCAGGATTTTACTGTTGATGTTTTTTTAAAAAAATAAAATTGTTTATTTCTATTTTCTTGATTCTGCTATGACCTTCTCTTTTTGGGTCTCTTACTCTGAAGAATAGGAAATGGTTGGAAAACATTGTGAGAATGTGCAGAAACACTGCAACACAAATTTAGCAGACTTGCCCTCCAAACATCAGTGCTACAATGAAAGCTGACTGCAGTCACCCTCTAAGCTGCTGCCATTAAACAAGATATGCTCTACCCAGAAACAGTCAGTCGATCCATCCATCCATCCATCCATCCATCCATCCATCCATCCTCTGCTTATCTGGCGTTTGGGCCACAGGGGCATCAGTCCAGGCAGAGCAGTCCAGACTACTGCCTGATTCACATAGCAGCACCATGATCCCCCTGATCCCCCCTGCAGGTGGTGAGCTCACTGGAGGGCGGACACACGTGTCTCCTTTGAGTACACTGGGTCCTTGATTTAACGTTTTTCATGGAGAGTCACTGCACCACTCTTAGTCTGGCCCTTCACCCACCAGTTTGCCTTGGGAGACCCTACCAGAGGACAGTTGTCCCTCACCACATTGTTCCTGGAATCAGGCACTCAAACCCCTCCACAGTAAGGTGGGGAGGGGACTGTACTAATAGATTTTTTTTAAATCATTTGTTCCTGCTACCACTGACCCCGTGATCAGCAATATGTAACTCAGTGTGGCCTAATGGTTAGTGATGGGGAGTGGTGACTGGATGGTTGCTGGTTCAATCCCTGGACCGGCAGGATCAGATCTTGGTGGGACAGAGACATAACAGTGTTTGCCCCACCCTCCTTAACCCCACTGTGGTGCCCTTGAGCAAGGCCCTGAACCCCCAACTGCTCCAGTGGAGCTGTTCAGTGGCCACAAGTCAGTCTGTGGTTGTACTGGGCCGCTTCCAGGTGTCAATGTGAACACGGTGTGCTTGAACAAGAGAGGTTGCCTCCCCCTGTATAAATAAAGGTTAGATAAAAATAAAGCTGCCATGTGACTTTTTGTCTCTTTCGTGTATGATATGTAGTATTCACCATGTGTGTGTTTCTTTAATTTTTTTGGTTAATATTCTTGCTGACTGTTAAATAATTTTGTCCCTGTGGGATTATAATGATTACATCGACCTTTACTTGACATTTTCTTTATATTATATTATGGATTGTATTAGACCAGACAATGCATTTGGTTTTTAGTTTGTTTTTGGTTGATATACTGTAGTTTATTTTCCTCAGACTAACATGACTCAATAATTAAATGCTTTGTTATGTCAGGAGCCGAGCCGGCTTGGTTTTCCCGGCTCGGTCCTGACCTCCCTGTGGGTTTAGGTGCCGGGGTATATGTGTATATTATGTATTTCTGTGCTACTTCCTTTACCATAGCCACTGCTTTCTGGCCGGCAGCTGTGAGGCAGCCCTCTTTGGCTCACTCTTGGGTGAGCACTGGCTGACAGCCTGCCAGTCCGACCACTCCTCCTCTCTCATTATCACCAGCTGTTCCAATTTCCGTTTGCCATCTCCCGCTTCTCACCCAGGTGCTCCCAATTTCACCATCACCAGCAATGTGTGTACCTAAGCAGCCTTGTGCCAGTCACGCATTGCTGGGTCATTGTATTGCCAGTGCATTGTCAGTGAGTGTTTCATTGTCAGTGCTATTACGACGTGTAGCCACTCTGCTTTGTCGGTCCTCTTGTGTCCACACAGCGATACCGGCTGTGGGACGCCAGCATGGCTACACGTTTCTCCTCCTGCGTTCATGAGGCAATGCCGGCCCCCGAACACCAACCGTAAGTGTTTCTTTGTGTTTTTGTAAGTCTTCACCTTTTGGACTGTTAATCTTTGCTTTAATAAATGTGTTGTGGTGAAACCTGCACGTGAATCCGTCATTTCATCCTCCCTCTCCGTGCGCTGTGTAAAAGTGCACGGGGAGTCATGACAGAATGACCCAGCCAGAAAAAAAGGATTTAGTGGGTTACACCAGCACATCATTTTTTCTTTTTGAACTGTGTTTTTTTGGGACTCACATGGTTTTTGGAGCACACTATGCCCCAGGTCCGCTGGTCTCGTCAAAGCGGAGGAGGAACGGCAGCAGGGACTCCCACAGTGGCGGAGGAATGGGCCGCCGAGGGTATCCAGAGCTTCGTGGATGAAGCTCTCACTCCCCGGGGATTGAAGAAAATGCTGGAATGTTTGGACGGAGC
Source organism: Pholidichthys leucotaenia (assembly GCA_020510985.1). Classification (NCBI taxonomy): domain Eukaryota; kingdom Metazoa; phylum Chordata; class Actinopteri; order Cichliformes; family Pholidichthyidae; genus Pholidichthys; species Pholidichthys leucotaenia. The sequence goes on along the minus strand of CM035849.1, from coordinate 92,912,458 downwards.
AGTGGTAATCCTGGAGGCACATGTCGGGATGTGGAATTACCCACAGTATGCTGATCTACTGGCCACAGTCTGCATGCTCCAGCGCTCATTCCCTGATTTGGCGTTTTCCATGGCATCGAGATGGAGGCACTGCGTCCAGCAGACTTTCATCCTCTGTGGCGCTTCTCCCGACTCTCCTCCCTCTCAAGCATGCTCTTCACCGGCTTGCAAGGGACATCGTCGTCCCGAGTGGAAGCGCCGGGAGAAATCTTCTCCTCCGTCAGCTGCCATCATCCCTCCAGCTGTTATGAGGTCTGACAGGGCTGCCCCGGGAACGTCCACCTCCATCACCAGGGAGAAGGCTCCTTCATGTCTGATGGAGAGGGATGGCAATCAGCCTGCTGCAGCCATGAACAACGAGCTCCGGGAGAACAGGCAAGTGTTTTTTCACTCTATTCAATTTAATCATAAAGGACCTTGTCTGTCTCCCGAGGGAGAGGCCCAGCCTCAGCAGTCCGCTGGATCCTCTCCTCCGGCTGCAGTTGTTAGCTTACCCTCTATTTCCTCTGTGTCTCCTCCCTTGATCCCTGAGTGCCCATCAGTCCTGGAACTGAGCCACCAGACGTTGGAGGAGTTTGGGGCTCTGGATGATTCTACCCAGGGGCCCGCACAGAGGTGTTTCCCTGCAGCCACGCCGGTGGACTCCCCAGCGTTGGAGCCGCTGCAGGAGAATGAAAGGACTGCAATGATCATCTTGCCTGCTGTGGAGGCTGCTGCAGCGGGGTGGGAGCCGGAGATGGACCTCCTTTAGGCCAGACCCAGGCTGCCATTGTCAAGTTTGACGGAGTCCTGGATGGCAGTGGAGCTCCAGCTCAGGCAAGTTCTCTCCCTTGTATTCCTTATGTCTTTACTTGAGAGATCTTGTCTGGCTCTTGGGGAGGAGAAGGACTGCATCTGAACTCGCCTCGCCTGGCTCCACCGCTGCCAACGACCCTAACCACCTCTCTTCTCCTGCTGCCTCTGAGCCTCTGTTTAGGGTCGATGGAGAGGGTACGTCATCGCTGGAAGTCGTCGAGGGTTTGGTCCAACTGGTGGAGGATGCCGCCATTTCAGCTCCAGGGGCCGAGGTTATCAGGGTTCCCCCCATCGACCACCTGCTCAGCCTGGTGCTCCGGTTGGCCCGCTCTCCGTGGGGGCAGCAGAGGCCCAACCGGGCTCCACCACGGGTGCAGCAAGGCTCCTGCAGGAGTCCACCGTGGGTGAAGCCCTGGTCCAGTCAGGCCCCGCTGCGGGTGCTACAAGGCCCCAGGTTGGGACCACTGCAAGTGCTACTCCCTCGCAGGTCAAGGTCGTCAGGGGCACGGCCGGCCAGCTTGAGGACGCCGGGGCCTACACCCCTCTGCCAAATGCCATCTTGGCCCTCTTTGCACCTTTCCGGTCTTGGTGGCTTTATGGCATGGGTAGGCCGCCGGAAGGACTGACTCCCCGGGTCAGGTGGCCCATGTTTTCCGGCATGCCGCCGAACTCTGTCTACCTGACCTTCTGCTGGGTCTGGTACTCTGGGCGGCCGCCTGAGCCCCAACGCCTGTGGACTTGGGGATTTAGTGTCTTTCCTGTTGTGGGCCCTGGGCGGGGTTGTTTTTGTTCCCTCCTGACCTGTTCCACCACGTCCCACACTGGGTTTTTTGTTGCTGTTGTTCCTTCTGGGGGGAGGGGGTGGTCCTCGGGATGTTACCTTGAGTGTCTGGGAATCAACCACTTGAGAAGAGGCTCTGTCAGGAGCTGAGCTGGCTTGGTTTCCCCGGCTTGGTCCTGACCTCCCTGTGGGTTTAGGTGCTGCAATTTATGTGTATATTATGTATTTCTGTGCTGCTTCCTTTACCATAGCCGCTGCTCTCTGGCCAGTAGCTGTGAGGCAGCCCTCTTTGGCTCACTCTTGGGTGAGCACTGGCTGACAGCCTGCCGGTCCGACCACGCCTCCTCTCTCATTATCACCAGCTGTTCCCATTCCTGTTTGCTGTCTCCCCGCTCCTCGTCCAGGTGCTCCCAATTTCACCATCACCAGCAATGCGTGTACTTAAGCAGCCTTGTGCCAGTCACACATTGTTGGGTCATTGTATTGTCAGTGCATTGTCAGTGAGTGTTTCGTTGTCAGCACTACTACGACGTGTAGCCACTCTCCATTGTCGTGGTCCTCTTGTGTCCACATAGCGATATCAGCTGTGGGACTCCAGCGTGGCAATACATTTCTCTTCCTGCGTTCGTGGGGCAATGCTGGCCCCCGAACGCAAACCATAAGTGGGGGTTTTTTTGTGTGTGTTTTTGTAAGTCTTCAACTTTTGGACTGTTAATTTTTGCTTTAATAAATGTGTTAGATAGATAGATAGATAGATAGATAGATAGATAGATAGATAGATAGATAGATAGATAGATAGATAGATAGATAGATACTTTATTTCAAACAAAAAAAGTATAACAAAAACAAAACAAATGACAAATGCAATAAAGTAACAGTATACAGTGTTCAAAAGGGAGAAGGAAGAAGTGAACACTTATTAATTCCATCTCCTCTTTTCCATAAATACACCCATGTGAATTATATACAAATTACCACATTTAAGACCCTAAGTAAACAATTAACTGTATTTTGTACATATCAACATTAACACCCATCCATCCTAGCATACATTGATGTCCATACATCAAAACCAGCCTCAAACAACACAGATATACACAGTGCTGTCCCACCCACCATTCCACAGTGTCCCATAGTGTCCCAGAGTGAGCATAGTGAATCGTACATATAAATACTACCCTTCTAACATGTATCCTTTCAGCAAATAATGTTTGTACCTCTTTTTGAATTGATTTCTGTTTGTACATAGTTTCAGCTCCGGCTCCAGACTGTTCCACAAATCCACCCCACAGACAGATATGCACATACTTTTCTTGGTTGTTCGTATCTTGGGTTTTGCAAAGTTTAAGTCCCCTCTCAAATTATGATCATTGTCTCTTTTTTAAAATATTTTTTGTATACTAGTTGGGAGTTGATTATTAATTGCCCTGTACATGACTTGTGCTGTCTTAAATTTAACTAAATCCATGAACTTTATGACATGTGACTTTAAAAACAAAGAATTGGTATGGTCTCTATATCCTACATTATTTATTATCCTTATAGCTCTTTTTTGTAATGTGCATATTGACTGTAGGTTGGTCTTGTAGGTGTTTCCCCAGACTTCTACACAGTAGTTAAGGTAGAAACAGTGAATTGTACAGTAAGACCAATGATTTATAGTCCAAGATGTGTCTTGTCTTCCCCAGTATGCCTAGACATTTTGCCAACTTGGCCCGGATGTGACTGATGTGAGGTTTCCAGCAGATTTTACTGTCTAGCGTCACCCCCAGAAACTTATTTTCCTGTACTGTTTCTATTCTGGTATCATCTATCGTTACCATTATTTCATGATTTATTTTATAATTTCCAAACAACATAATCTTTGTTTTTTTTAGATTTAGAGATAATTTATTTTTGTTGAGCCACTGCGTTAACTTTTTCATTTCAGTTGTGACCACCTCTAAAACCTGCTGCAAATTCTCACCAGTGTAAAGGATATTTGTGTCATCCGCAAACAAAATAAATTTCAGAATTTTTGATACTTGGCATATGTCATTTATATACAAAATAAAGAGTTTGGGTCCCAAAACTGACCCCTGGGGCACACCACAAGTGATGTCCATGAAGGGTGATTTGTGCTCACCAATTTGTACAAATCGTTGTCTGTTACTTAAATAACTTTCCACCCAACTCAGTCCGACCCCTCTTATCCCATACCTTTCCAGTTTCCTTAGTAGTATTCTGTGGTCAATGGTGTCAAAAGCTTTCTTTGAATCTATAAATACTCCTACAGCAAACTTTTTTTTTATCTACACAACTGGTAATTTCTTCTATAAGTTCGATCAGTGCCAAAGATGTAGATTTATCTGCTCTAAAACCATACTGGCTATCTGTAAGGAGGTTGTGTTTTTCAATGAAATCATCCAGTCTCTTAGTGAAGATTTTTTCAAGTATTTTGGAGAATTGTGAGAGTAAAGAGACTGGCCTATAATTTGTGAAACAATGACTGTCTCCTGTTTTGTATAGTGGTATTACTTTTGCTATTTTCATTTTGTTTGGAAATTTACCAGTTTGAAATGACAGGTTACAGATGTGGGTGAGTGGCTTAACAATTCCTTCAATTCCTTTTTTTCACTATTGTCATGTCAATTTCATTCCAGTCCATTGATTTTTTGTTCTTAAATTTACTCACAGTCTCGATAATTTCCGTTTCAGTAACTGCACCCAAAAAGATTGTGTTTGGATTTCTATCTTCTATTTCATTTACAGAACCACTGTTGTTTGTTTCTGTTGCCACTATTGATTTTGCTAATTCAGGACCAACGTTTACAAAAAATTTATTGAAACCACTGACCATATCCTCCATATTATTTATCAAATTGCCATTTTTAATAAAATATTCTGGATAATTAGCATTCTTAGGTCAATTACTAATAACCCCATTGAGTACTTGCCATATTCCTCTTAAGTTATTTTTATTATCCTCTAATATTCTGTTGTAATATTCTTTCTTACAGGTTCTCATTATATTAGTAAGCTTATTTTTATATTTTTTATATTTGATCTCAGCCTCCACCGTTCTGCACTTAATGAATTGTTTATGTACTGTAATGTATTCTTCTTTTTACATGCATTTATTAACCCCTTGGTGACCCAAGGACTAATTTTCTTTTGTTGTCTGTCACTGTATTGTTTTATAGGACAGTTTTTATTGTACAATGATTGAAATATTTGTAAAAATTTATCATATGCTTTATTTATATCATTTTCATCATAAACTATCTTCCAATCTTGTATTAATAATTCCTTTGTCAGTAAATACATTGATTCTTCGGTTCTTATTCCTTTATATTTAATATTTTTGGTATACTTTTTCTTCCTATAATCGCATTGATAGACAACAAAAATCGGCAGGTGGTTCAGGTTCAGGTTCAGGTTACTTTATTTGTACCCGTAGGTAGATTTGTTTTGCAGTTGGTGACATCCATATTTACAAGCCACAATTACATTCAACATAGACACAAACACAGGCACACATCTTACAAAATAGGTAAATATAAAATATGTACAATATAATTTTTATAGCTTGTTCAACTCTTTGACAGCAGCAGGGACAAAGCTGTTTTTGTAGCGCTGGGTTCTACTTTTTGGGACAGCAAACCTCCGTCTGGAGGGAAGAAGCTGAAAGTTGCAGTGCAAAGGGTGGGAGTCATCATTTAAAATCGAGTCGGCCATCCTCTGTACTTGTCTGGTGTACAGGGATGTCAGGCTCAGCTGTGACTCACCAAGCAAACGACTGGACCATCTGACTACCTGATCCAAGGATTTCCTCTGTTTCAGTTTTATCTGACCAAACCATGACATTAAAGAAAAGGATAAAACAGATTCAATAAAAGCCCGATAGAACATAGTCATTATGGTTCGGTCAATTTGGAAGCGTGCAAGTTTCCTCAAACAATGCCAATTTTGCTGACCCTTTTTGCACACCCTTTCACAGTTCACCTCAAAGTTCAATCCACTATCAATAATCGTCCCAAGATATTTGTACGATTGTACACATTCGGTGGTCTGGCCTTTTAGTATGGTGACTTTGTGCCTGGGAGTTTTCCTCCTAAAGTCAATAATCATATCTTTCGTTTTTGTTGTATTCAGCTGCAGGTAGGAATCCTCACACCAGTGAACAAAGTCATCAACTACTGGGCCGTGGCCACTCTCACCATCCTGGAGGAGACTGACAATGACTGAGTCATCAGCATACTTTATAATGTGTCTGTTGTCATGTCTGCTCCGACACATGTTTGTGTACAGGATGAAGAGTAGTGGTGACAACACACACCCCTGAGGAGAGCCAGTAGAAGAGCACTTTAGGTCAGACAATGTGCCATTGACCCTTACTCTCTGCGTCCTGTTGGTTAAGAAATCCAGAATCCAACCCACCAGATTATTGCTTAAATCAAATTGTTGCAGGAGCCTTTCAACTAAAATATGAGGTTGGATTGTATTAAAGGCAGAAGAAAAGTCCACAAATAAAAGCCTGGCGTGTGTCCCATTAAAATCCAGATGTTTAAAAAGCATGTTAAACAGAGTGACAGTGGCATCCTCCACTCCTCTGTGAGGCCTATAGGCAAACTGCAGAGGATCCAATGCATGTTCAGTCTGCTTTAGGACCTCACATCTGACCAGTTTTTCAAAAATTTTCATTAAAATTGAAGTCAAAGCAACTGGTCTAAAGTCATTTACAGTTTTAGGACAGCTGGATTTTGGAACGGGAACAACCACGGCATCTTTCCAGATCTTAGGTGGTCACTGATATCATTCAATAAAAGCCCACTCCTGATATTATTTTCCATAATGTTTGTGAATATGTTATCTATTAGTGTGGCACTGTGTGACGTGATTATGCTAGGTCCAGCAATTGTTGGATGTAAGCCCATACTGTACATTGTGTTGATAAATTCTTCTGTCAAACTATGTTGTTTTGAATTCATCAGATCTATATTGAAATCCCCACAGGTGAACATAACTTTATGAGTTAGTTTTGCATACATTTTTTTCCATCCAGTCCTTAAATAAGTCAATGTTTGATCCAGGTGTTCTATATACACAGCTCACTACTATATTCTTCACATTGTCCAGACAGATTTCTATTGTAATACATTCAAATCATCCACAGTTACTGACAGATTTTCAACAACCTTGTATTTCAAGCTCTTGTCAACATAAATTGCAACTCCTCCTCCTTTTTTCACTTTTCTATTTATATAATTTAATTTATAGCCATCCATGGTAAAATCCACTCCTTTCTCTTCACTGAGCCACGTCTCTGATATTGCCACAATATTGAATGGCTCTTTAAACTGATGTAAATAATCTTTAATGTTATTAAAGTTGGCTTAGAGACTTCTGCTGTTTAAGTGGATCATAGAAATATTGAAATCAGATGTGACCATTGTGTTAAACTGTTCATCCGTGTAGTAACTACAGTTATTATTGATGGAGCTAAATAAATTATTATCAGGGTCTATGTTATATTCTACGTCCTGTGGGTTCATTCATTCATTCATTCATCTTCTTCCGCTTAATCCTTTTCGGGTCGCGGGGGGGCTGGAGCCTATCCCAGCATCTTTGGGCGAGAGGCAGGGTACACCCTGGACAGATTGCCAGTCCATCGCAGGGCCAACACAGAGAGACAGACAACCATTCACTCTCACATCCACACCTAAGGACAATTTAGAATCCCCAGTTGATGCCAATTAACCTAACCTGCATGTCTTTGGCATGTGGGAGGAAACCGGAGTACCCGGAGTAAACCCACGCAGACACGGGGAGAACATGCAAACTCCACACAGAAGGGTCACCGATGGTCTGGGGGTGGGATCGAACCCACGATGGTCAAGGGTGGAATTGATCCCATGACCTTCTTGCTGTGCTGCCACTGTGCTAACCACTGCGCCACCGTGCTGCCCGTCCTGTGGGTTGTGATCCGTATATTCAAAAACTTTTGGTTCCTGTTGTTCCTGTTTGTTGATCTGTTGTTTCATGTTGTTAAATGTCTTGTAGCAGATGAGTATATCCCTTCAGTGTCCTACAATTGTCTCTTGTTGCTGTGACTCCAGTTCATAACATTCATTGATATTTGTCCAATTCCATAATATTACGGATGTTAATGACCTTGGCTTCTTCAGGTGATCCGTTTAGTTTGATGTATATTTTACAGTTTGATGTCCAGGTGTTTTGAATCTTTTTCTGCTTTCTCAAGTATCTTGCTTTTCTGGCTATTTCTGCGTTTTCTTTTGTGAGGTGCTCGTTTATGTAAATGTTCGTTCCTTTCAGTTTCCTACCTTGTTTTAACAGCGCAGTCTTGTGTTTTCTGTTGACAAACCTCATGATCACAGCCGGTTTGTCGCCGTTTTTCCTGGGCAGAGGGTGGCAGGTCTCAATGGTGTTACAGTCCAGCTGGATTCCTTTGGACTGCATGAAGGCCGCCACTTTTTGCTCCGTGGATTCATCTTCCAGCGCGTTGAGCCTCCCTCCGCTGTCCGTGGCCACCGCTCGTGCGTACGATCGGGGTTTAATGTGGAGCCCCGTGATGATCACGTCGTTCACCCGGGTGTTCTGGTCCAGTTCCGACACTCTGCTCTCCAGATACGCCAGCCTCTTGTCCTTCTCGGCGTTCTGGATCCGCAGCGCTTTCACCTCCTCGACCAGGTCCAGAATGTTTTTTTGCTGCAGCTTAACAGCAGAAATCTCTCCAGCCAAGAAGTCCAGCGATCTTTTAATATCGTCCACCTTCTCAGTCTGCTGAGCTTTCTTGGGACCCATGATCCCGGCCGATGTTTGTTTATTGTGATCGTAAAAAAAAAAAAAAAACAACACGTGGGAGAAATCCCTTTGTTCTCCTGGAGTGTGAGGGGACTGATTGCTTCACCAGCCACTACAATATTAAGTTATGAGCCTGGCAATTTCTCCCTTTTTTCACACGAGCAGGTTCACTCTCCAGCGGTAGTGACAAAGCAACAGCTCAAAACGCCAGCTCTAAACTGAGTTTTAAAGCAAGAAACAAACCGGGAGCCTTTACCTGTGCGTCCTCACCTTATATGCCACAACCGGAAGTTTTTTGATGTGTTGTGGTGTTGTGTTTTGAAGTGTTGTGGTGTAACTTGCACGTGAATCCATCATTTCATCTTCCCTCTCCGTGCGCTGCGTAAAAGCACACGGAGAGTTGTGACATGTTATTTGGAGATGTAAACAATACTCTGCATGTGTGTGTGTGTGTGTGTGTGTGTGTGTGTGTGTGTGTGTGTGTGTGTGTGTGTGAATTTAGTTGTCTTCTGTGGCACTCTGTGAGAAGAGTAAGTTAAAACTCACTATGCAATGATACCCTCTAAGGAAATAAACATATTTAGACTTTACCAGTTTTGTTGACAGTTAAGTGCAGACAATGTACAGGATACACCAGCAAAAAAATGGAACAAAGGTGCCATGAGCTGGGCTGGAGGAGGTTCTGCGAGACCCAGCCTTGTGGTCCTTTTCCCTGTATTGATATTTATCTGTTGTATGTATTAATGTTCTGTTTGCCATTTTCCAGGTTGTCGTCTGGGCCCCTCCTCGGTCCGAGCCTCCCTGGATGCTGTGTCCCGGTTGAGGTCCATCCTGGGTGTTGCATCCCAGTTTCAGTCCGGCGTGGGTGCTGCGCTCCAGCGCGGGTCCACTATAGGCATCACGCCCCAGCCCTGGGGGCGCTGTGGGTGCAGCGTTGGCAGAGCCCAGGTCCACCGAGGGTGCACTATTGTCCCAGCCCGGGTCCACCGAGGGTGCAGTATTGGCCCAGCCCAGAGTGACTGAGGGTGCAGCGTTGGCCCAGCCTAGATCCACAGAGGGGGCAGCGTTGGCACAGCCCGGAGCTACTGAGGGTGATGCAGTGCTCCTCCCCAGAGCCACTGAGAGTGCAGCTCCACTCCTACCTGGAGTCACCGAGGGTGCAGCTCCGCTTCTCCCTGGAGCCACCGAGGATGCAGCTCCTCTCCTCCCTGGAGCCACCGAGGGTGCTGCCAAGCTCCAGCCCAGAGCCGCCGCGGGTGCAGCTCTGCTCCAAGCTGGGACCACCGAGGGTGCTGCTGGCCAGGCCAAGGCCGTCGTGGTCCCTCTTCTTCCTCTGCCAGATGCCGTCAGGGTTCCCCTTCCCTGGCTCCCCTTCCCATCTTTGAGTCTGTCAGTGGGGAAGCTGCCTCCCAGGCCACCCCTCCGGTTCGGGTGGCTGAAGAACCCCAGTCAACTGCCTGACGGGCTGGATTGTTGGGTCAGGTGGCCAGTGTTCCCTGGCAGGCCACCTGACTCATTCCACCTCTCCGTCCGTCAGGCCTGGGACTTTAGTCGCCCCCCTGAACTTTCCTGTTCCTTGGCCTGAGGGGGGGGGGGGCTGCTAATCCATTATAATTGACTGGTGTGGGTCCTGTGCAGGACTTTTGTTTCGGTCCCCCCCCCCCCAGCCTGTTCCTTCCACCACCCACCCTGGGTGGGATATTGTTATGTTCCTTCGGGAAAGGGTGGGGGCAGGTTCTTTTTTTTTTCTTTTGGTGTTACCCTGGGGTGTCTGCAATCCACCCCTTAAGAGGGAGACTCTGTCACAAGCTGGGCTTGAGGGTCTGCCAGACCCAGCCTCGTGGTCCTTTTCCCTGTATTGATATTTATCTGTTGTATGTATTAATGTTCTGTTTGCCATTTTCCTGTGGTGTTTTATTTCTGCAGTTTCTGATTTGTATTTTTGAGTATGTTATTTTATTTTATGCACCCAGTGTTCCCCTGTCTCTGTTGACAGCTGTCAGGGTTGTGCAGCTGCGTGGGCGTGCCCTGTAGTCTGTCAGTTGAGATTGCCCTCCTCTCACCACCTCAGGTGATTCCTATTATGTATCTTCACCTTCTCCTGCTCGTGCATGCGCCTGCACCTGTTATCTGTTATATTGATGGGGTTTAGCCCTACTTATGGGCTCCAGTTTCTGTTCTCTTTGCCCTATGATTATACGGACTAATCCTCGTCTCCGCCAGAGCTCTGCCTCACTCTGGCGCGCAGCCCTTGTAAGTTTCTCCCTCATTTAACATTGTATTTGTGAGCACAGTGTCTACCTTGTGTTTTTCTTTTTGTTCAATAAATTACACTGACGGCAGTTCAGTGCCTGGGTTGTCTCTCTGCACCTCGTAGAGCTGCACATGACAGAATCACAGGGCCACTGAAAACCCAGCTGCTGTCATTCATGTGGCTCGCTCTTTTCTGCTTTTTGTTTTTTACTCACCTGTCTTAGAGCTCGATACATAGCAGGAGGAAGTGGCTACCCAATGCGTCTGGGGTGGGAATGCTGCCGTACGCTCATGGAAATAGATGGGCTAATCTCCATGGCACGCGCATTTTCTGCCCCAGAGGACGCATTGTGATATCTGAAGCTCGCGGAGGCAGCAGCTCCCTGGTGCCCTCAGCTAATGTAGCATGCTGAGGAAAAGGAGACGATTTCTCTGGTGGCTGTGCTGCAACGCGAGAATGGTGGGGTGAAGAGGAAATCTCCGGAGAAGCCTTTGCCCACGCTGAAGGGGAGGCGCTCATGGGCCTCTGTCTTCTCCACACCGCACCAGCCTCTGGTGCCCATTCCAACCCCATCTGCTCCACTTCAGCCATGTCATCCCACAACAGACCGCCAGAGGAATCCTCCCGCCTCTTTGCTAGCCTCTTCCCAGACAACAAGCCCGACTATTCCTGCAGCAGATTTTCTCTCTTTTCCTTCTTCGTTGGCTGTTCCATCTGCCCGATCTCCTCCTGTTGCTGCTGCAACCTCTGTCCCCTCATTGTGCTCTCCTGCTCCCAAGAGGTCCTCTGTCTCTCCCCCGGCCGCATCCGCCTCCAGGACTACAGGGATGGCCCCTCCACAATCCTCAGAAGGGACCTTTTTTCCCAGAGCCACGGAGAAGGATGACTATACACATGCTGCAGCAGATAACATCAGACAACAGGAGAGCAAGCAAGTGTCATTTATTTCTTCTTCTGTTAATGATAAGATGCCTTGCCTGATTCCCGGTGATAAGGCTCAGGGTTGGCAGTCCCCTGAGCTCTCTCTGCCTGCTGCAGCCACCCACTGCTCACCTGTCCTCTCTGTGTCTCCTCTGTTTCCCCCTGAGTGTCAGTCGGACACGGGACAGAGTACCCAGACGCGGGAGTAGCCTGCGGTGCTGGAAGACCCAATTCCAGTACCAGCGGTGAGCCAATCCCCTGCTTCCATGCTGGAGGAGCCACCAGTGTGGGTCACAGCAGCTGGGGTAGCGAGGACTGCTATGACCATCATACCTGCTGCAGAGGCCACCACAGCAGAGTAGGAACCTGAGCTGGACTTTCTGAGGACCGAGCCCAAATTGCCATCATCACCTGGATCGTCAGAGTCCTGGACAGCGGTGGAGCTCAAGATCAGGCAGGTGCTCTCTTTTGTCTCTCTATTTCCTGTGCGAAAGCAATCTTGCCTGACTCTTGGTGAGGCAAGCTTGGAGGCAGCGAGCGACTGCCCGCTGCATCCGAGCTCGCCTCGCCGGGCTTCACCGCTGCCAGTGACCCTGATCCCGCTTCTCTCTGTATTGTCTCTGAGCCTTCTCCCAGGGTGACTGGAGATGATCCAGCACCTCGGGGAGATGGTTCCTCGTAGACTCCGGCTCCCAAAAGAGCCTCATCCTGCCATCCTACGCCGACCAGCTAGCAGGAGCCAGCAGCCCTGAGCTAACGGCCGCAAAAGGGCTCGGACATTAAGACTTTTGATGAGAAGACACTGATTGTATCCATTCATGGCCGTAGGTACGAGTGGACATTTGGCATAGTGGCATGCAGTTTCCCCAAATCCTGGGCGCTGATTTTTTGTGAGCATATGAGCTGCAAGTTGATGTTGCTAACAGATGCCTGATCAATGCAATGTCTTTTGATTCCCTCCCCTGTACAGCTCAAGGAGCCTGACCAACAACGCTAGCCAACGTCACAGCTCCAGGTGATAAGTTCCACACACTGCTCACTCAGTTCCCAGCGCTCACGGTCCCACATTTTCGGCGGCCATCACTAAACATGGGGTGGAGAACTTTATTACCACCACTGCGCCGCCCGTTTTCGCACGACCTCGGCGCCTGGACACAGATAAACTGGCCATAGTGCACAAGGAGTTTGACAACTTGGAAAGGTTGGGCATCATCAGGCACTCAAACAGCCCATGGGCATCCCCACTACATATGGTCCCAAAGGCCGAGGGATCATGGCGACCGTGTGGAGATTTCCGCAGATTAAACAATGCCATAGCGCACGACCACTACCCGATTCCCCATATTCAGGATTTTTCCATTCACCTCGCCTTGGCACATGTTTTTTCTAAGATAGACATGGTCCGTGGTTACCACCAGGTCCCGGTGCACACGGAGGACATAGCCAAAATGGCGGTAATAACTCCGTTTGGTCTGTTTGAGTTTTTATGCATGCCCTTCGGATTAAAAGGCGCGGCACATACACACATGATGGATGCGGTGTTGCACAATCTGCCGTTAGTGTTCATCTACCTGGATGACATCCTGGTGGCCAGCGTGTCCGAGGACGAACATGTAACCTACCTCAAGACGGTTTTCCGGAGGTTAGAGGAGTACGGGTTAATAATCAATCCAGCAAAATGGCAGTTCGGCGTGACGGGGATTGATTTTTTGGGGCACCGCATCTCACCGGAGGGAGCGACACCCTTGTCGGACAAGGTGCGCGGTGGCAAATTTTCCCAGGCCTCAGACGGTCAGGGTGCTGCAAGAGTTTTTGGGGATGGTTAACTTTTATAACCGTTTCCTCCCCCGCGCAGCTCAGCTCATGCAGTCATTGTACACTGCGCTCAAGAAATGGAAAGCGACGGAAAGAGTCAACTGGACTCCTGAGCGGGAGCAGGCATTCTCTGAGGTTAAAACAGCCCTGCCAAACGCCGCACTGTTGGCACACCCGGACCCGGCGGCCCGGATAGCGCTCACTACTGATGCCTCGGATGTGGCCATAGGGACCGTCGTGGAGCAACGTGTCGCCAGTTCTTGGCAGCCACTCGCTTTTTTCAGCAGGGCTTTGCACGACAGTGAGCATAAATACAGTGCGTTCGACAGAGAGTTGCTGGCTCTCCACCTGGCCATACGCCACTTCCAGTTCTGGCTGGAAGGGCGCAACTTCACTGCGTTCGTGGACCACAAGCCGCTAACGTACACGATGCCCAAGGTTTCGGAACCATGGTTGGGCCGGCAGCAAAGACAGCTGGCCGCGATCTCGGAGTTTACGACCGATATTCAGCATGTGGCCGGTAAACTGAATGTGGTGGCGGACTGCCTCTTGCGTGCAGTAGTGGACCTAGTCTGTGTAGGGATAGATTATACAGCCATGGCTGCAGAGCAGATTGGCAATGCAAACGTGTGCGCACTCTAGTCTGGACCAACAGGGTTAAGGCTGGAGAGCAGAGCATTGCAAGACGCCCCCCCCCCATCTGTGACATCTCCACAGGACGCCCGCACCCCGCACCCGGTGGTCCCAGGCACTTGGTGCCGCCACATGTTTGAGTCAGTTCACGCCCTGGAGCACCCAGGAGTGCACGTGTCAGTCAAAATGGTGGGAACGAAGTTTGTATGGCCAGGCCTGTGCAAACAGGTGAAAGAGTGGGCCGCAGCCTGCGTAGCATGCCAACGAGCCAAAGTGCACAGGCACACAATGGCCCCTTTGGAGCTGTTTCGTATCCCGGCTAAGATGTTCAACCACGTTCATGTGGACCTCATGGGCCCCCTCCCGCCATCGCAGGGGTTCATGCACCTTCTGACAGTGGTGGGCCGCACCACACGATGGCCAGAAGCAGTCCCGCTAGCTGCAACCGCATCCGCAGACGTGACATGCTCCTTTTTGACAACAGTGGAACGTTTTGGCATCCCTTCGGACATCACGTCCGATAGGGGCCCTCAGTTTGTTTCTGACCTCTGGTCAGCGATGGCCCATAGCCTGGGTGTTGCAATTCATCGCACAACCACGTACAACCCACAGGCCAATGGGTTATGCGAGCGTTTCCATAGGTCACTGAAAGCAGCGCTCAGGGCTTCGCTTACAGATGCAAATTGGGTGGAACGGGTGCCGTGGGCTCTGTTAGGGTTGCGTTCCGCACCAAAAGAGGATTTGGAGGCTTCCCCGACAGAGCTGTTTTTTTTCTCAGCCACTGCGGCTCCCCGGGAAGTTTTTACCAGATAACCCCGCACAGAACAACCATCCATCCCCGCGTTCACAACATAGTGCAGACACAGGCACACTACCTCGCCCAGCCTACCACTGTTTTCCATGCACTTTTGGCCACGCTGGGATATTCATCTCAGACTGGAAGCAAAGGAGAGGCAGTAAATTCCTCTGCCAGAAGAGCGTGTGGGATTAAACAGTTGGGGACAATAGGAATTGTGATGGGAGAAGGTATTGTGATGTAAGACCCCAGGCAGCAGGAACAAGCAGCTGCGGGGACAATAGGAGTTGTGATGTGTAAATGTATTGTGATGCAAGACCTCAGGCAGCAGGGAGAAGGAGTGTGGTGATATAAAGGAGAGACCCTGTGGCATGAGTTCATTGCTTTTTCTGAGTCTAAGAAAGAGAGAGTGAATAAAGTTTGTCAGCTGTGAAAGCCTGGTCTGTTTATTGCACTCTCCACATGTCCATAATTATAAGGAATAACGTGATACTAGTGACTCAGTGAACAGGGCTTTACTACAGGATGCCAACTATGTACAATAAGGCTTACGGCACTCGCCTGCATGCCAGGTGGCTCCCACGATGAAAGAGGCAAAGCCTCTTCCGCCCACCTCCTTTATACCCTGAATGGCGTCACCACCGGAAACTGGTAGTTAGCCACCCCGGTCTAACCCACGTCCAACCCGGCCACCATCTTACTAGTACCAGCCATTTCCATATCTAACAGATTGATTAAAAAGAGAGCACAGATCAGCTGTGTCTTCCATGCATGCGGCATCCGCCACCACAGAATTGTAGCGTCTGTCTCACTTCAGTGAAGAAAAAGTCGGATGAAATGCGTCATGACCGTTCAGAGGGAGGTTGTGCTGCGCCCTCTGCTCCACCGTTTGGGAGAGGTACGTGGTGCTGTTGAACAAGAAATAATGAAGAGAATCGCGGTCTATGTCTTCACTCCATTCTGCTTTATTCAAAAAGAACATGGACACTTCTGCGCAAGCGCACAACATAGTTCCCTCTCTGGGCAAAAGCAATCAATTTGTGACTCATCAAACTTGGACACTTCTGTGCAAGCACACAACACAGTTCCCTCTCCGGGCAAAAGCAATCAATTTGTGAATCATCGAGCTCTCAACAAACCGTAAACAGTGCACCCAGCATCCAAACCCCATAATACTGTACTGATGTTTTTGAATGTAACAATCATGTGCAACAACAATAATGAAACATTAATCTTTTTAACTCTCATCCCTAACTGTATATATTGTCTACAATCAGCTTTTTAACTTACTTCTTAACCTGTAATCTGCTTCTTAACCCGTGTATGATACGCTTTTAATTAACCCATTAATCCCCATTTTAACCAGTCACATACTATTAATCCCCATTTTTAACCCGTCACATACGGCCTCAAAATAGATGTTGTCCCCAACATCAGGACATGTGAAATGTATAATAATCACTGTCACAGTGCAAAATTCTCAAAGAGTGCATCGTCAACTAATTCAACAAAAAAAGTTTACAGACTGGAACTCTTTTCATACATTCTGTTATGCAAGTGTCAGATACTCGTTGTCCAGTGTTTCTTGTGTATGCATTTTGTTACACTCTGGAACTCTTTTGATACATTCAGTTTTGAGTCCAAATAACACATATGTGACAGGCTGGAACTCTTTTGATACATTCAGTTTTTAGTCCAATGTAATGCATATGACAGGCTGGAACTCTTTTGATACATTCAGTTTTGAGTCCAATGTAACTGCATCTACTCTACTTCAAGTATACAAAATGACCACCGACCCATTAACATTTACCGCAAAGCTCTTGGAAGTAGAAAGGATGTACACTGTATACCCATAGCATGGTTGGTTCAGCATAATAAGGCAATGCCTGTATGTTATAACATGCTGGTGTACCCAATGTATCATAAGTGAATACTTTCGGTTTTCTAGCGTTACGTCTAGGTCTCTGATTTACTTCCTCACCAGGATCACTATAGGTAGGAGAAGGAGGGTGCGGTGAAGGAAGGCTAACCTCCGCAGGTAAGTCCTCTACCTGACCAATGTCGTCCTCTGGTAGCTGGTCAGCTGCTGCAGCTTCAAGCTCTGTCTCCTGCTGCACCGCTTCAGGTATGTTGTCCTCCTGCTGACCTGGGTCTGCGGTCCTCTCAGACGGTGGTGAATCGGGGCGAGCGCTCAAGTGAAGTGGCACTGGATATTACTCGTCCTCATCATCGTCGTCCTCCTCTGAGTGACTCTCCAGTGTCCCTGCTGATCTGGTAGTGGCATATTTCTTTGGACGAGGCTGCAAAGAAGTCTCCAAAGTCAAATGATCACATGGCAGAAGAAGATTGCAATGCAAAGTTCTAGATCTACCCTTGCCTCTCTCAGGTTTCAGTTCATAAATGGGTCCACCCTGCCCAACCTGACTTACCACAGCATGGATTGTGTCCCCCCAGTGATTTTGCAGCTTATCAGCTCCTCCACATGGTGAGTTGGTGTACGGGGCCGGTGGCCGTAGCGTCTACGTGCAGAGTGTGGTGGGAAATGCTGTCTGCCAGGGTAAATGGGTCTGCCAGTTGTTGCTGCTGGTCTCCTTTGGGGGCGCTCTCTCCCCCTCCCTGTTGCTTTTGTCATGTCCAGGTTTGCCCTCTCCATCGCTCTGGTAGTTCTCTGGATAGTCTCCACGGGGAGGGCCTCTCCTCCTGGGGTAGCACCTATAGCGGCTCCTGTCCGCGGCATACCTGCTTCCCTGGACTGCAGTGTCTCCTGGGCCGGTAACATTTGCCACCTCTGCTCCCTTTTCTCCTTCAACTACATCAAACTCCACAGTTTCACCATCTCCAACACTGCGAAGGCATTCCCTTGGGTTGTTCCTTTTGGTGGCTGTCTGGTGTACAAAAACATCTTCTTTTGTGTCATCCCTATTGATGAAACCATAACCATTTCTGATGTTGAACCATTTGACTGTACCCAAGACTCTTGTTGCGATGACCTTCTTATTCCCTGCTGGAGCTGCGGCTGCCGGGTGGATGGGCTACTGCCTTTTGGGCTCTCTGCTTCCCTCCCCCTTGCAGCATTGTGCTCCCTACATGCTCTACAGCCTGCCTGAAAATGCTCACTACTCCCTTTACGAATACTACCACAGGTGTATGGCTTACATTTGGCTTTGTGTGTGGGCCAGCACTCTCCTCGACACTTTTTGGGGCAGCACGAGGCACTTTTACACACTGAACAACATTTCAAATTCTGGTTTTCACCCTGTGTAGCACAGCTATAACAATGCTGGGACCATTTTATGTCACTGGTCACGCCATGTCCCGCTGGAGTGACCCCTTCTAGTTTAAAGAGTTACCTCTGGCTGGTTTCACTGGCTTCTGTGCTTTACAGCCTGCTCTAAAATGCTCGCTGCTCCCACAGCTAAAACAGTGCTGGCAAAACTCTTCACCTGTCTGAATGCAATAATAACACCTTGGTTGTGGGTGGGGCATGTGGTACCGCTGAGGGGTGAAGCGCAGCTAGAATTGTGCAGTGCCTCTCATCGGCGCCAAGCCTTGCACTGGATAGTACTGCTGAAGAGCTGCTTGGGGCTGCTGTTGAGGAAAGTAGTGCTGAGCAGATGGGTCCAGCTGGTATTATGGGTATGGCGTGAAAGTCGGCACTGGGGAGTGGTTTTCAGGTCCTCCGCTGGTGGTGGGTTGTGCTGTGGCTGAAGGCTTCTGCATGGTTTCTCGGATTTGGGACACTTCAGCTCACAAGTCCTTTAAAAATACCATCTCAGACCGCATCTCTTTAATCTCTGCCAGCAGCTCAGGTGACGGAACGGCTGTGCTTTGTTTTTGAACTGTTCTTTTTTCTGCAGGTGCAGGGGTGTCACTGGGCTGAACAGCATTCACGGCGGCCACTCGCTGGGGGACAGCATGTCTCTTCTTGTCTTGTCTTTCCTTCTCATGAGCGCATGCAATATTCACCTTTTCCAATAAAACTTCATCAGGTGTCGTGGGCTGAAGAAGGGACGGCTGCATGTCACTCTTAACACTGTCACTCTGCAAACCTGTTAGGATGGTGTGCATGAATAACCTTTGGACCAAGGCGGGGTCATATTTTAGACCCGACTCATCTTCCTGGGACGCGAAAAGAATCTTCTGGCGAAGGTCCATGGCTCTCAGAAGGAAATTTTGAGGAGTCTCTTTACTGCTCTGAGCTTCTGAAGAAAGCTGTTTGTACAGTTCAGTAGCCCCTCTCTCCTGATAGTGAGACCTTAGGATCCTCCGCAGGGCAGGAAGAGTCAGATTACCTTTGCCTTCTAGGTAACTTCTCAGCTGCAGGCCTGGTGTGATGGCACGAATCACTGCGTCGATGATCTCATCTTCATGGTAGCCTTTACTGAGCCCACTTTCAATCTGCCTGGCCAAACTGGAAAATGTGAGCTTGTCTTTTTGTCCCAGCTCCCCTATTTGGCCTGATATCTTAAAGTCTTTACGCCACATGGAGTTATCTGGAGGCGCTGAAGCTTGCCTGTGCATTGGTGTGTTCTGTAGGCTCAGTTTATTGCTCATTAGCTGATGCATAGCCTCTTCTTTGGCTTTTAGTGTGGCCCGTAAAGCATGTACTTCTTTCTGCAGGTCTTCTTTCTGTTTGCCTTCACCCACTATCTCTAACTCTGGCATCTTTGCATTTTCAATCAAGTCCTTTATACTGAGCAAATGAGACATTCCCTCATCTTCTAGCTCAGCTAACTCAGCTCTTTCAACATAATTTGTGACAAATGTGATTAGCTGGCCTCGAGTTTTGTCTGCAAATTGCTCTTTTCCCATTCCAGATATTTGTAGTCCATTGCATACATAAAGCAGTTGTTCAACATTCAGTTTGTATAATACACCTTTAACTCCTAACTTGACTTCCTCCAAACATTCCATTTTCATTGGAGAAGTGGGCATAAAACAGTTCAATGTAGGCCTCTTTTACCTTCGTGGTGTAGCGGTGTCCTCTAGTGGTGATTGCGGCGCTAGAGTTACAACCTCTGCACGTGGTGTCAAAGCCACGGTGAATGTCTGCGATGCCTTATGTCTCCAGGGTTTGTGGAGGGATATTTGGCTCGAGTTTCCACTTCGGCTGGCGGGTTTATCTGTCACCAAAATATCCCAAGTGGTGCCTCCTTAATGTTGCGCCCTCTGCTCCACCGTTCGGGAGAAGTACGTGGTGCTTTAGAACAAGAAATAATGAAGAGAATCGCGGTCTACGTCTTCACTCCATTCTACTTCATTCAAAAAAGAACATGGACACTTCTGCGCAAGCGCACAACACAGTTCCCTCTCTGGGCAAAAGCAATCAATTTGTGAATCATCGAGCTCTCAACAAACCGTAAACAGTGCACCCAGCATCCAAACCCCATAATACTGTGACATAGGCAAGGTTCACACAAAGAAGAGGAGCAAGATGGTTGTGACGAACAGGCTTTATTCACACACACCCAACCCCAACACCCTGAGCACAGACAGGAGGGGAGGTCATTCTCCCAGACCTCTGTTTCAATCATGGTTACACACACATGATACATCTTGCCCTAATCCTACCTATAAACACTGCTGGGTCATTATAACACAGTTATATTGACCCAGCAGTATAACAAATCAGTAACAACACATTTAATACACACACACAGTAACGTTTCCAACTGGCAAAGCATGCTGGGAAATCTCTGCCCCCCTTAACATGGCCCTGACGTTACACTGCCCCCCGCTGGACTGATTTCTGTCCCCAGAAAATTCAAAGTCCACTTTCAGAAATCCAACGCGAGTCAGCCCAGTGCCGGGGCGGCACACACGGGCCATCCAGTGTCCATCTGAGTCTCGGTCGGAGTATCTGGTTTGGGTAGGGTTCCAGTTCGGCCACCAGCGGGCGGATGGACACATCTGACAGCCTCTGTAGGACCACGCACAGTCCCTTCCCTGGCAGCGGGAGTCACATGCCCGCTCTGGCCGATTCCCACCGCTGCCAGGTCTCCCAGGCGGCCGCTGGCCCGCATCCATGCATCCAGCCCTTGCTGTGCCTGGAAAAATGGCCGGATCTTTGTCCTGCTTGCTCCGCTGCTGCGCGTCGCTGCTGCGCCGAGGGCCTCCGTGACATCACCGAAAGGGGGAAGCATCTGCGGGTGGCGGTAGGACTACGCACAGTTCCTCCCCTGGCAGCAGGAGTCACGACTCCCACCGCTGCCAGGACCTCCCAGGCGGCTGCTGCCCCGCGTCCAGGCGTCCAGCCCCTGCCGAGCCCGGGAAAAGACCGGATCTGTCCTGCTCGCTCCGCTGCTGCTGCGCTCCAAAGGCCTCTGTGATGTCACCGCCGGGAGAAGCATCTGCAAGAGGCGGCCTTTCCCCGTCCATGCCACCTCGCTCTAATTTAACGTCGGCGAGGGGCCAGTTTGTTGTGCGCTGCGTATGGGGCAGTACCGTGCGATGTACCCTGGCTCTGCACAGCGGAAGCCCCCCTTCCTCGCGTCACCGCGGCTGTCTCCTCCGTGCACGTGCTGCCATGGTCTGCCGTAGCTCCTCCTCCCACTCGCTCTCAGCACGGCGGTTTCCTCCAATGATCAGTCGTTCAGCACGGCAGCCAACTTGACCTGGGCCAGGTGGTCATCCAACAGGTTCTCGCCGTTGTAGCGGAGAATCTTGGCCCGCTTGGACGGTCATCTCCCGGTCGATCGCCGCTCCTAATCGGTCTGGAATCGCCAGCCTGTCTTGCCCTGAAAAGGGCGGGAAACGGGGTTGGTTTGCTCTGCTCGGCCCGCTCTGCCTTGAAAAAGGCAGAGCAGTCCCTTCGAGTCTGCTGCTCCGTCCATTGCGGCAAGCCACTCCGGGGGCCGGCGTCTCAGCTCTACGCTCTGTTACTAGCCGAGCGATGAACCGCCCCGGCCGCTGGACCTCCGCCTGGATCCTCATCTTGCTCCATCCCCACTCCTGACACCAGTGTGATGTAGGCAAGGTTCACACAAAGAAGAGGAGCAAGATGGTTGTGACGAACAGGCTTTATTCACACACACCCAACCCCAACACCCTGAGCACAGACAGGAGGGGAGGTCATTCTCCTAGACCTCTGTTTCAATCATGGTTACACACACATTATACATCTTGCCTTAATCCTGCCTATCAACACTGCTGGGTACCCAGCAGTATAATAACTCAGTAATAACACATTTAATACACACACACAGTAACGTTTCCAACTGGCAAAGCATGCTCTGAAATCCTTGCCCCCCTTAACATGGCCCCGACATTACAATACTGTACTGATGTTTTTGAATGTAACAATCATGTGCAACAACAATAATGAAACATTAATTTTTTTTAACTCTCATCCCTAACTGTATATATTGTCTACAGTCAGCTTTTTAACTTACTTCTTAACCTGTAATCTGCTTCTTATCCCGTGTATGATATGCTTTTAATTAACCCATTAATCCCCATTTTTAATCAGTCACATACTATTAATCCCCATTTTTAACCCGTCGTGGAAAATGTGGAAATGACGAGACTGAGTTTATCTCACGAGTCAGGTTTATTCACATTCTCCAACATCATCAAAAACAGAAAGAGGGAGAAACCCCCATACATTCGTCCCTTTTATACCCCAGGACATCAAAGCACACAGTCACATTGTATTTAATCCCAAGTAACAATGCATCTTCCTCCAGGTCTTATCACCTTCACCCAAAGTCACTGGCAGCCAGGAAATCCCCCAAGGCCATCTCTTTGCATACCAAAGACCACATTTCACATCCTCCTGTTATCTCCAAGGAGGCTCAGTCCTTTGTTCATCTGAGACGTGAAGCATACAGTAAGCATACAGTGATATGCATATGAAGCATATGAAACCCACATTTGTCCCACATGACCCCCCCCAAACGTCTAAGATGTAACAACGGAATAACAGTCAGTCTGTCATGATAAAATCATTACACATCAGCCCACGCGCTGCTTGGGCCTCAGTCTCCTCCCGTATCTGCTGTAAGCAGGCTTCAACACTTCCGTGGTGCCATCCTGCTGGTGGGCTGCTGTCTGAGGGTTAGAATTGTTAGTCAATCTCTGTGGGTGTTCTGGGGGATGTTCTCTAGGGGGTCTGCTGCGCCGAGGAGCCCTGGCCAACAGCACATCGTCATCTGCCACCACAAAGGCGGGTTTGAGCCTGTTAATGTCAATCTTCTCCTTCCTGCCCCCCAAATCTAGCAAAAAATGCTTATCCCCTGTTTCCAGCACTCTAAATGGTCCATCATAAGGTGGTCGTAATGGCGGGTGATGGGCATCGTGTCTGACAAAAACAAACTCCGTGTTTTTTAAAGCCTTAGGTATAAAAACGCGCGGAAAACTGTGGTGAATGGGACCAGGCAGCGTGCCCGATTCCGTGCCACGCGCAACCGCTGAGCCGGGGAACATTCTGGCGCAGGATTATCTGGGAGAAACTCCCCGGGCAGCCGAAGTGGCTGCGCAAAAACTAGCTCCGCCGGGGAGGCTTCTAAATCCTCTTTAGGTGCAGAACGCAACCCCAATAAAACCCATGGTAGCCTGTCCACCCAATTTGCATCCGTAAGCGACACTCTGAGAGCCGCTTTCAATGACTTGTGAAAACGTTTGCATAACCCGTTAGCCTGCGGATTGTACGCGGTTGTGCGGTGGATTGTTACCCCCAGGCTGCGGGCCATTGCTGACCAAAGCTCTGAAACAAATTGAGGGCCTCTGTCGGACGTAACGTCCGACGGGACTCCAAAGCGCGCTACTCATGCTGTTAAAAACGCGCGCGCCACCTCCCCGGCTGTGGTTGACGCCAGTGGGACCACTTCTGGCCAGCGCGTGGTGCGGTCTACCATTGTCAGAAGGTGTGTGCACCCCTGTGACGGCGGAAGGGGGCCTACGAGGTCCACGTGAACATGATCGAACCTCTTAGCCGGGATGTGAAACGGCTCCAAAGGAGCTCTCGTGTGTCTGTGTACCTTGGCTCGCTGACAGGCCATGCAGGCTGTTGCCCACTCCCTAATTTGTTTGCGCAGGCTCGGCCATACAAATTTCTCTCCTACCATTTTGACCGACGCGCGCACTCCCGGGTGCGCCAGAGAATGGATCGAGTGAAAAACGCGGTGGCGCCACGCGGCTGGTACCACGCGGCTGGTACCACAGGACGCGGTCGCCCAGTGGAGACATCGCAGATTAGGGGGGGCATACCGTCTTGCAGCACCCTGTTCTCCAGCCTTAACCCTATTGGTCCAGACTGGAGCGCGCGCATGTCCGCGTCGCTAACCTGATCCGCGGCCATGGCTGCATAATCTATCCCTACGCGTACTGGGGGCGTGTGCACTTCCGCGTCGCTAACCTGATCCGCGGCCGTGGCTGCAAAATCTACCCCCATGCAGGCTGGAGCCACCACGGCGCGCGAGAGGCAGTCTGCCACTACATTAAGTTTACCTGCCACATGCTGGATATCGGTAGTAAACTCTGAGATCGCGGACAGCTGTCTCTGCTGCCGGCCTGACCACGGTTCTGAAACCTTGGCCATCGCGAAAGTCAGTGGCTTGTGGTCAACGAATGCAGTGAAACGGCGTCCCTCCAGCCAGAACTGGAAGTGGCGAATGGCCAAGTGGAGAGCTAACAACTCCCTGTCGAATGCACTGTATTTTCGTTCACTATCGCGCAAGGTCCTGCTGAAAAAGGCGAGCGGTTGCCAAGCCCCAGCTACATGCTGCTCCACGACCGCCCCTATGGCCACATCTGACGCGTCAGTAGTGAGTGCTATGCGGGCCGTTGGGACTGGATGTGCTAACAACGCGGCGTTTGCCAGGGCTGTTTTGACTTCCGAGAATGCTCGCTTTCGCTCCGGAGACCATTTGATTTTATTTGTGGGTTTTTGTTTTTTTTAGTGCAGCATACAATGGTTGCATGAGCTACGCTGAGCGGGGGAGGAAACGGTTATAAAAATTCACCATTCCCAAAAACTCCTGTAACGCTTTGACCATTTGTGGCTGGGGAAAATTTGTTACTGCGCGCACTTTGTCAGGCAGAGGAACCGCCCCTTCTGGAGAGACGCGATGCCCCAAAAAAATCAATCTGCGTCACCCCGAACTGACACTTCGCTGGGTTGATTATTAACCCGTGCTCTCCCAACCTCCGGAAAACTGCCGTGAGGTGGTTTTCGTGTTCGTCTTCGGACGCGCTGGCTACCAATATGTCATCCAGGTAGACGAACACGAAGGGGAGATCGCGCAACACCGCCGTCCATCATGCGTTGGAACGTCTGCGCCGCACCTTTAAGCCCAAACGGCATGAGCAAAAATTCGAATAGCCCGAACGGAGTTATTACCACTGTTTTGGGTATGTCCTCAGCGCACACTGGGACCTGGTGATAACCGCGTACCAAGTCTATCTTAGAAAAAACGCGCGCCCCCGCCAAATGAACTGAAAAATCTTGGATATGCGGGATTGGGTAGCGGTTGTGTGCTGTAGCGTTGTTCAGGCTGCACGGTGGCGCAGTGGTTAGCACCGCGGCAGCACAGTTTACCCTCGGCCGGGGGATAGCGGGGATCGTGAGATCGTGGGTTCGATCCCTGCCCCCAGCCAACAGTGATCTGTGTGGAGTTTGCATGTTCTCCCCGTGTTTGCGTGGGTTTACTCCGGAATTTCTCCGGTTTCCTCCCACATGCTAAAAACATGCAGGTTAGGGAGTTAAGGGGCGCTTGCACACGCAGCGACCGGCAGCTGGTGGCTTGTCACCAGACTGCAGAACAAATCTACCTACAGGTACAAAATAAGTCAAAAAAAAAAAAAAAAACCTGCGGAAATCTCCGCAAGGTTGCCACGAGCCATCAGCTTTCGGGACCATGTGAAGCGGTGAAGCCCATGGGCTTTTCGAACGCCTGATGATGCCCAACTTTTCCAGGTTGGCAAACTCCTCGCGCGTTATGGTCAGTTTAGCTGAATCCAAGCGCCGGGCTTTTGCAAAAACGGGCGGTCCGGTGGTAGTAATAAAATGTTCCACCCCATGTTTCGCCACAGCCGCCGAAAATGTTGGGACCGTGAGTGCTGGGAACTGAGTGAGCAGTGTGTGGAACTTACCACTTGCAGCTGTGACATTGGCTTGTGCTGTTGGCGGGGCCACTCGAGCTGTACAGGGAATAGAATAAAAAGAGAGTGCATTAACCAGGCGCCTGTTAGCAAGATCAACCAACAAACCATGTGAGCACAGAAAATCAGCCCCTAACATATTGAAATTCACTGCAGCTACGACAAAAGTCCACTCAAATGTACGGCCGTGTAGGGACAGAAGCAGAGTCTTCTCACCAAAGGTCTTAATCGCCGAGCCGTTCGCTGCTGACACCCCGGGACCACTGGAAGGCACCAGCCGGTCAACGGAGGAAGGTGTGATGAAACTCAACTGGGAGCCTGTGTCCACGAGGAAATGCCTCCCTGAGTGCGCATCCTTCAAGTAGAGTAGCTTGTTCTCCTCCACGAGGGCCGCAGCTGCTACCAACCCCCGGTCTTGGCGTTTCCCGAGCGCTTGAATTGGCACGGTGGTATACATTTGCGTGCCCTCTCTGCGAAGCGGCGATGGTAGAAACAAAGGACGTCGTCTGTTCCGTGTTTCTTGGCCCCTGCCGCCGCCGTCATCGGTGAGTCTGGTACTGCTGCCTCTGGCCCCCTGCCATCTCCGGACGTCGCGCCGAGCTTCGCTGCCGCGGCCGTAGCCGCGTGCCGTTTGGTGGCGTTGACGAGTCATTGCACCTCCTGGCCTAGCTCGCGGTAGTCTCGTTGGGCCAACAGTGGCGAACTGGCCAGGGTCGCTCTCCCCGCTGACGGTAGGGTCCTGAGGAAGAGGTGGGTGAAGATGAAATGATCATCGTCAGAGTCTTTCAACCTCAACAGCTTCTCCATCAGGTCCGCAGGCCTGTCGCTTTCAAATTCAGTCAGCGCCAGGAGCCCCTCCGCTCGCTCCTCCACCGAGGGGGTGAAGTACCAGATGAGTGCAGCCTTCAACGCGCTGTACTTGTCGCTGTCCGGCGGCTGGTTGATCAGGCTCTCCACATGCTGGGCTGTGTGGTTGTCCAGTTTTGCAACCACATGGTAGAACTTTGTGGCGTCTACCAAAATCCCCCGGAGGTTGAACTGCGCTTCAACCGCATTAAACCAGGAGCGCGGATTGTTCTGCCAGAAGTCCGGTAGCTGGACTGTGGCTGCATTCGCTTGGCTGGCTCCTGACGAGTCTGGCTCGGGGGAATTTCTTTCACTCATGATATGTCTTAGGGTCACCAGTGTGGAAAATGTGGAAATGACGAGGCTGAGTTTATCTCACGAGTCAGGTTTATTCACATTCTCCAACATCATCAAAAACAGAAAGAGGGAGAAACCCCCATACATTCGTCCCTTTTATACCCCAGGACATCAAAGCACACAGTCACATTGTATTTAATCCCAAGTAACAATGCGTCTTCCTCCAGGTCTTATCACCTTCACCCAAAGCCACTGGCGGCCAGGAAATCCCCCAAGGCCATCTCTTTGCATACCAAAGACCACATTTCACATCCTCCTGTTATCTCCAAGGAGGCTCAGTCCTTTGTTCATCTGAGACGTGAAGCATACAGTAAGCATACAAATATCAGATACGATTCAGAATTAGGACCATATATGAAAGTGGCCTGGGTCTGGTGTGAAAAAATTGGATGTGTTGTTCAGTCATTAAAAAGTCAGATATGGGTGTGGCTTATATGGTTCATATATCCATACCTACATATGTATAGACACAAGAGGAATGTTTAGAGATTGCATATGTGGAATGACCTCATGTCTCAGAGCAGGACAATAGGTCTCAACCGCCTGCAGAGATCAATGAGGAGATGGAGGTGCAGCAGTGGAGACCCGAAGGGACTTCCTGACCACCGAGGGTCAGGTGGAGGAATGAGAGGACAATGGAAGGAGATAACAAGAATGTGTGATGTCGGCTTTTGTGATGTGATGTATAAGTAGGAAGGTCTGACTGCGCTCAGTCTCTTTTTCTGCTTCTGCCTGTGGATGAGACATGTTGGGGATAGGAAGCTGACAATAAACCTGATTTATAAAATCACTCCGCTTCCTTATTTCAAGCTCCCTACATTGGTGACCAGACGTGAGAATGGACGGAAGACGTTCTCCCACTACAGGCTTGTCAGAGGTGACCCAAGCAAGCGCCGTCACCAACCCTGACATGGGAACAGATGAAAGGCGTTTCCCCGCAGCAGACTCGTTGGAGGCAGCCCAAGCAAGCGCCGTCCCCAACCCTGTCGTGAGAACGGAGGAAAGACGTTCTCGCGCTGCAGACTCGTCGGAGGCGGCCCAAGCAAGCGCCGTCGCCATCAAACTCCCAGAGTTCTGGCAGAATGACCCGAACTCGTGGTTCAAGCAGGCTGAGGATCAGTTTGCACTCGCAGGGGTGACAGCTGATGAAACCAAATTCTACCACATCGTCGCCAGACTCAATGCCACCACAGCACGATGCGCGCTGAGCGTGATACAACAGCCGCCCACCAACGACAAGTATAAGGAGCTGAAGGCAACATTCAGCGAGAGTTTTGTCCCCTCGGCCGAGGAAAGGGCCGGGAGGATACTGGCGATTTACGGCCACGGAGGGCGCAGACCGATGGCCCTCATGGAGGACATGCTGCAACTGAGAGAGGCAGATAACGACAACTTTCTTTTCCAACACATCTTCCTCAGCACTCTCCCGACGCACAGGAGAGGAATCCTGGCCAGCATGCGATATAAGACCCAGCAGGACTTCCGTGCGCTAGCCCAAGAAGCGCAGCGGCTCCTCAACTCCTGCGGCGAGCAGATGGCCACAGCAGCATCGACAGATCTCGGCGCAGAAGCCCAGAGCATCGGAGAACCAGAGGCGATGGAGCAAAGGCCGCCCACCTTGGCAGCGACGCAACCGAGGCGCAACAAACGGGACGACCTCTGCTACTACCATCGACGCTTCGCCAAGAGGGCATACAAATGCGTACCACCATGTAGTTTCAAGAGCTCGGGAAACTTCAAAGCCGGGAGCCGTTAGCAGCTACGGCCCTCGGCGAAACAAACA
Organism: Pholidichthys leucotaenia; assembly: GCA_020510985.1. Classification (NCBI taxonomy): domain Eukaryota; kingdom Metazoa; phylum Chordata; class Actinopteri; order Cichliformes; family Pholidichthyidae; genus Pholidichthys; species Pholidichthys leucotaenia. Next base: position 92,883,531 of record CM035849.1, on the reverse strand, counting down.
AGCTGCTCTACGTAACTGATGGACGGTCCGGGAGACAGTTCCTCATTGACACCGGAGCTCAGGTGAGCTTCATCACCCTGTCCTACGCAGACCAGGCAACGGGACCCCGTGGAAACGGAGCGACAGTAGCTAACGGCTCGACCATCAACACTTTTGGTGAAAGGACCCTGCCTCTGTCCATACACGGCCGCAACTATAGGTGGACCTTTATTATAGCGACGGTGAGTTTTAACTTGTTGGGTGCTGATTTCTTTTGTGCACATGGGTTGTTAGTCGATCTGGCAAACAGACGCTTAATCAATGCATCAAGTCATTTTCTTCTATTCCCTGTTCAGCTCGAGTGTCCCCACCACCCGTGCAGGTCAGCGTCGCCACAGCAGGAGGTAAGTTTGACCAACTCCTCACCCAATTTTCAGCACTCACAGTTCCCAAATTTTCAGCAACAGTAGCGAAACACGGGGTGGAGCACTTCATTCCCACAACCGGCCCACCTGTGTTCGCTAAAGCTCGGCGCTTAGACGCGACCAAGCTCGCTATAGCACGCGACGAGTTCGCCAGCCTGGAAAAACTGGACATTATTCGGCGCTCGAAAAGCCCATGGGCCTCGCCACTGCATATGGTCCCGAAAACCGATGGTTCCTGGAGACCTTGCGGTGATTATCGCAGATTAAACAATGCCACAGCACGTGACCGCTACCCAATCCCTCACATTCAGGATTTTTCACTACATCTGGCGGGTGCGCGCATTTTTTCTAAAATAGACCTGGTCCGCGGCTACCACCAAGTCCCGGTCCGTCGCGAAGACGTCCCTAAAACGGCCATAATAACCCCTTTTGGTCTTTTTGAATTTTTGCGAATGCCGTTTGGCCTCAAAGGCGCTGCGCAAACTTTTCAGTGTATGATGGACACTGTATTACGTGACCTCCCTTTCGTGTTCGTCTACCTCGACGATATTCTAGTAGCCAGCACGTCTGAGGAAGAACACGAACAACACCTCACTACGGTTTTTCAGAGGCTCGAAGAGCACGGGTTAATAATCAACCCAGCCAAATGCCGATTCGGCGTGTCACAGATTGATATTTTGGGACACAGAGTTTCACCAGAAGGGGCAGTCCCATTACCGGACAAAGCGCGCAGTGGCAAATTTCCCCCGACCACAAACGGTCAGATCGCTACAGGAATTTTTAGGAATGGTAAATTTTTACAACAGTTTCCTCCCCCGCGCAGCTCAACTCATGCAGCCCCTATATGCCGCGCTCAGAAAACAAAAGCCCTCCAACGCGGTTGAATGGTCCCCGGAGCGGGAACGCGCATTCGCAGAAGTAAAAAGAGCACTAGCGGATGCCGCACTGTTGGTCCACCCTGACCCCTCGGCCCACATAGCGCTTACCACAGACGCTTCAAACCTGGCCATAGGGGCGGTCGTGGAACAACATGTTGACGGAACTTGGCAACCGCTAGCATTTTTTAGCAAATCCTTAAACGAAACCAAGCGCAAGTACAGCACTTTTGACAGAGAGCTGCTAGCACTTCATTTATCCATCCGCCATTTCCAGTTCTGGCTGGAAGGGCGGCGTTTCACGGCTTTTGTTGACCACAAACCGCTCACTTTCGCGATGTCTAAAATCTCAGAACCGTGGTCGGGCCGGCAACAAAGGCAGCTGGCCGCAATTTCGGAGTTTACCACAGACATTCGACACGTAGCAGGCAAACTTAATTTGGTGGCAGATTGCCTCTCCCGCGCGGTGACATCGGCGGGGCACGCGGAAGCAGATTATACTACCACAGCCGCAGGGCACAAGGCCAACGCGGACGCGTACACGGCCCCAATTCACGTAGGGATAGATTACGCAGCCATGGCGGCGGAGCAAAACAGTGACGCGGACGTGCACGCGCTCCAGTCTGGACCAACAGGGTTAAGGCTGGAGGAAAGGGGTTTGCGTGACGGTTTGCCCCCCTTAATCTGTAGTCCCAGCCGCGTGGCGCCGCCGCGTTTTTGACGCGCCTCGGTGAAAATGGTCGCGGAGAAGTTTGTTTGGCCAGGCCTGCGTAAAAACGTGAAGGAGTGGGCGAGAACGTGCATGTCTTGCCAACGCGCCAAAATTCACAAACACACGAAAGCTCCTCTGGAACCCTTCCGAATCCCGGCCAGGAGGCTCGACCATGTACACGTCGACCTCATGGGCCCACTACCGTCGTCCCAGGGGTTCACACACCTTCTAACAATGGTAGACCGGACCACACGTTGGCCAGAAGCGGTACCGCTGGCGTCAACCACGGCTGCGGAAGTGGCTCGCGTTTTTTTAACGACCTGGGTGGCGCGTTTCGGCGTCCCGTCGGACATCACGTCCGATAGGGGGCCTCAATTTGTCTCAGAGCTCTGGTCAGCCATGGCCAGCAGCTTAGGAGTGACAATTCATCGCACCACCGCGTATCACCCTCAGGCTAACGGTTTATGCAAGCATTTTCATAGGTCTTTGAAGGCCGCCCTCAGGGCCTCACTGACGGATACAGATTGGGTAAACAAACTTCCGTGGGTTTTATTGGGGTTGCGTTCTGCGCCTAAGGAGGATCTAGACGCCTCCCCAGCAGAATTAGTTTTCGCACAACCTCTCAGGCTCCCGGGTGAGTTCTTACCAGAACATCCAGAACCCGGGCGCCTCCCAGCCCTGAGGCCTCTAAGCAGCACGGGACCGGACACGCTCCCCGGACCCATACACCACTCTTTTCCGCGGGTTTTTATTCCCCAGGCTTTGAAAAATGCCGAGTTTGTTTTTGTTAGGCACGAAGCTTTAAAACCAACCCTCCGCCCACCATATGATGGACCATATAGAGTGCTGGAACCTGGTGATAAGCATTTTGTGCTGGATTTGGGGGACAGAAAAGAGACAGTCAGCATTGACAGACTTAAGCCCGCCTTCATGTTGAGTGACGAACCTGCACGGGTGGCGAGGGCACCTCGATGGGGTAGACCCCCCAAAAGACACACCCCAGCACCCCCCCCAGCCCCCCCCCCCCCGCAGGGACCAAATAACCACCCTTCTCCCCAAGCTGCAGATTCCTTATAGGACGGCGCCACCAGGACACCGAGGCGGGCGTACAGCAGATTTGGGAGAAGATTGAAACCCAGACGACACATAGACTGATGTAAAATTGATAAGGGGTTGTAAGCTATGCTGTCAAAGTTTGCCGTAGCAGTTTTAGGGCGGACATATGACATAGACTATACTGTTACTGTTATCACTGAATTTTTAACATGATCATGCCGTATAGCTTGTGGGGTTGACGTGGCTCCTGAGGATTTTTTCCTCTTTTCCTTTTAATGTGATTAACTGTATAGTATGTCATGGACGTTACCATAGGCTGTGAACTTAATTGTATTGTCCTTTTCTTAGACGTTTGGGGGGGCTGTGGCTTATATGGTTCATATATCCATACCTACATATGTATAGACACAAGAGGAATGTTTAGAGATTGCATATGTGGAATGACCTCACGTCTCAGAGCAGGACAATAGGTCTCGACCGCCTGCAGAGATCAACGAGGAGATGGAGGTGCAGCGGTGGAGACCCGAAGGGACTTCCTGACCACCCAGGGTCAGGTGGAGGAATGAGAGGACAATGGAAGGAGATAACAAGAACGTGTGATGTCGGCTTTTGTGATGTGATGTATAAGTAGGAAGGTCTGACTGCGCTCAGCCTCTTTTTCTGCTTCTGCCTGTGGATGAGACATGTTGGGGATAGGATGCCGACAATAAACCTGATTTATAAAATCACTCCGCTTCCTTATTTCAAGCTCCCTACAATGGGTCACATTTGTGAAAAAAAAAATCGGAATTGGGCATTAAAACCTGCAATGTGACCTTAGCCATACATATGTGGTCCTAATTCCGAATCGTATCTGATATTTTCCAAAGCAACCTCCGTCTGAACGGTCATGTCGCATTTCATCCGACTTTTTCCTCACTGAAGTGAGACAGACGCTCCAATTCTGTGGTGGTGGATGCTGCAGGCATGGGAGACACAGCTGATTTGTGCTGTCTTTTTAATCAAGCTCCTTCCCTTTATCACTGGATTGCAATTTTTGTCGGCTCAGACTGCACAATAACTTCAAAATTGCGGCGGGGGGTGGGGTGTTCGGGGTTGAAGCTTTAGACCAGGGGTGTCCAATCATGTGCCATGGAGGGCCAAGACCCTGCAGGCTTTACCTCCAACCAGTGTGTTCAGCACCAGATTTCACTGAACTTCTTCCCACTGATTGCTGATCAGTGAAAACACCTGCTGAAGCAACTGGGTAGAAGAGAAAACCTGCAGGGTCTTGGCCCTCCATGGCACATGATTGGACACCCCTGCTTTAGACATTACATGCGCACAGTAACGGCGCATTTATATTAAAAAAAAAGTCATCTGGCATGTAGAAGAATGAAGGTGGTCTCATTTATTTTGTGCATAAAGATTTCTCAATGTTTTTTTAACATTTATTTTGCTGCGCTGCATCAAAGGTGAAGACGTTCTGTCCCCTCAATCGTTCTGTGCTCATATTTACTTCCTCAAACACAGCGCTGTCTGACGTGTTTTCTTCTGCGCATGCGGGTCACTTCATAGCTGGAGACCGTTCATACTCCAGGCAAAAAATCGGAATTGAGCATCAAGACCTGCAGTGTGACCATAGCCTTTGAGTTTGCAGGTTTTATTTCTTCTGCAACTGCCATAAACTTTCCTTCTAACAGTATTAGTTCAATCACATACAGATGTTTTAAAAATGTGTTATTTTGTATTGAAGCTGCATTATTTTTACATGATATACACTAATCTAAGGTTTAAAGTTATGAATTTTTATTATGAAAATAAGAACTAAAACATAAGCTTAATCAGATTTGCAAGGGGTCTTCATTTTGTGTCAGTTTGCTTATTTTTAGCTCTGTTTTTGCTAATGAACATGCATGGGAGGAAAGTGCTTCATACAAGCATTTTTCCCTCAAAGTTCATAATGTATAACATACAGTATATAATCACATAATAATGGCATAAATATGTAAAACTGAGTGTTTAGGACAGTCTGAAGTTGGATGTTTATGTCTACAGGGATTATGCATAAAACAATACCTTTGTGGAATTTGTGTTCAATGACGAGACTTGAGTTTATTCCTCAGGTTCGGCTTTATTGCAGAACACAATCATCCAACATTCTCAAATAGCAAGAAGAGGGAGAATCATGTTACATCACATTCTTATACCTCCGGGGGATTAAGAACTCAAGTCACATGGTGCTTCTGCAAACATTTAATCACAATGCAAGTCTCTGAAGATTCACCATTGTCTCTTATTCTCTGGTGTTCCGGGGATGCCCCCAGGGCCTCCTCTCTGAGACAAGGGTCCGACTTCACACCTCCTCGACATCTCCTGTCGGCCCCCGTCGATCCAGACTCTTTGTTCCTCCAGACGTGAAGCCCCAATCCACATAAGCCATACATTTGTGGGAGATATGAACCAAACATATGTGCCACACCTTATTGTTTGAAAATTAGATCATATTTTGATACTGTAGCACCTTGGGGGAGTCAGATTATTTAGCATCTCAGACAAGAGACAGTGGATAAGCATAGGAGAACAATGCTCAGGAGGTTCCTGGCGAGATAGCAGGAAGGAATCAAGGACATAGGGGGTTGAATGCAGTGTAATGCAAATGTCATGTTAAGATAAGATAAGATAAGCCTTTATTAGCCCCACAATGGGGAAATTCCAGGATTGCAACAGTACAGAGATAGCAACACTCAGAGCAACAATCAGAAGGCAAGAAAAAACAAGAACATCTAGTAAACATATTGTGTGTGGAGAAATGCCATGAAACTTGTGAGGAGTGATTTGGGTAAAAGAAGAGTGCCTGCTGAAATGTTTCATTCGGTTCTGTGCTTGAGAGATGTGAAGTGTGTAATAAACTGTCTGCCATGAATCAGCCTCTTATTTCACACACCCCACACTGGTGACCCAAGATGTATTATGGAACACGAGGCAAGAACCCCGGAGCCGGCCCGGTCAGGAAGATCCAGCGAGACAGCAGCCATCCCACAGACAGCCCGGATTGGACTCCACAGCCACGCGTGTGCGGTTTCAGTCAAGCTACCGGATTTCTGGCAGCACAACCCGCGCTCTTGGTTCCACCACACCAAGGCCCAGTTCGCCCTCCGGGGAGTAACGGCAGACGACTCCAGATTCTACCATGTGGTCGCAGCGCTGGACGCCCGCACAACTCAGCAGGTAGCGAGCCTGCTCGATCAGCCTCCAGCCAACAACAAATACGAGGCGCTCAAGGCTGCGCTCACCCGGTGCTACAATCTCTTGGAATGTGAGAGAGCAGAGAGGCTCCTGAGCCTGGGCCGAGTTAGGAGATGGTTCGGCCGTAGACCTGATGGAGAAGATGCTGGCGTTAATGGGCACGGACGACGGGCACTTTCTGTTTGCCCACCTCTTCCTCCGGAACCTTCCAACAGTGGCGAGAGCGGTTCTGGCCAATTCGCTGTTGCTGGCCGCGCGTGACTACCATGCACTAGCCCAGGAGGCAGACCGGATCATCTTCACCAGCCGGGCGATCACAGTCAACGCGGCGGCGGCGGAGCCCAGCAAGACGACCAGAGGAGGTGAGGAGCCACCGACGGTAGCGGCAGCGGTGGCCAAGGAGCGCCAGAGAGACATGCTCTGTTTCTACCACCGCCGCTTCGGAGAGAATGCACGCAGATGTGCGCCACCGTGCCAATTCAAGCGCTCGGGAAAACGCCGAGGCCAGGGGTCGTAGCAGCTGCAGCCCTCGGTGAAGAGAACAAGCTGCTCTACTTGACGGACGCGCGCTCGGGGAGGCGTTTCCTCGTGGACACCGGAGCCCAGAAAAGCTTCATCCTGCCGACCTACACTGACCGGCTGGCAGGACCTAGCGGCCCCGGGATGTTGGCAGCAAATGGCTCGGACATTAAGACCTTTGGTGATAGGACACTGATCTTATCATAACACGGCCATACATATGAGTGGACTTTTGTCATAGCAGCACTGAATTACCATATCCTGGGGGCTGATTTTCTGTGTGCACATGGTTTACTGGTTGATGTTGCTAACAGGTGCCTGGTTAATGCACTGTCCTTTGACTCTTTCCCCTGCATAGCTCAAGTGACCCAGCCAACAGCACAAGCCAACGTCACAGCTCCAGGCGGTAAGTTCCACACACTGCTCACTCAGTTCCCAGCACTCACGGTCCCGACGTTTTCGGCGGCCATCGCTAAACACAGGGTGGAGCACTTTATCACCAACACCGGGCCGCCCGTTTTTGCAAGACCTCGGCGCTTGGACGCAGCTAAACTGGCCATAGCGCGCAAGGAGTTCACCAACCTGGAAAGGTTGGGCATCATCAGGCGTTCGAACAGCCCATGGGCATCCCCGCTGCACATGGTCCCTAAGGCTGAGGGATTGTGGCGACCGTGCGGTGATTTCCTCAGGTTGAACAACGCCACAGCACACGACCGCTACCCAATTCCCCACATACAGGATTTTTCCGTTCACCTCGCCGGAGCGCGCATTTTTTCCAAAATAGACCTGGTCCGCAGCTACCACCAAGTCCCAGTGCGCGCGGAGGACATACCCAAAACAGCGGTAATAACTCTGTTCGGTCTATTCGAGTTCCTGCGCATGCTATTCGGGTTAAAAGAAGCGGCACAGACATTCCAGCGCATGATGGATGCAGTTCTGCGTGACCTCCCGTTCGTGTTCATCTACCTGGACGATATCCTGGTAGCCAGTGCGTCCGAAGACGAACACAAAACCCACCTCACCACGGTTTTCCGGAGGTTGGAGGAGCACGGGTTAATAATCAACCTGGCGAAATGCCAGTTCGGCGTGATGGAGATTGATTTTTTGGGGCACCGCGTCTCTCCTGAAGGAGCGATCCCACTGCCCAACAAAGTGCGCGCCGTGGCGGATTTCCCCCGGCCTCAGACGGTCAGGGCGCTGCAGGAATTTTTGGGGATAGTTAACTTTTATAACCATTTCCTTCCCCGCGCGGTGCAGCTCATGCAACCATTGTACGCCGCGCTCAAGAGACAGAAACCTGCGGATAGGGTCGAATGGACCCCAGAGCGAGAGCGGGCGTTCTTGGAGGTTCAAGCAGCCCTGGCAAACACCGCACTGCTGGTGCATCCGGACCCGGCGGCCCGGATAGCGCTCACCACCGACGCTTCAGACGTGGCCATAGGGGCTGTCGTAGAGCAGCGCGTCGCCGGGGCTTGGCAGCCGCTTGCCTTTTTCAGCAAAACTTTGCGCGACAGCAAATGTAAATACAAAGTGTTTGACAGGGAGTTACTGGCTCTCCACCTGGCCATACGCCACTTCTAGTTCTGGCTGGAAGGGCGCAACCTCACTGCATTCGTGGACCACAAGCCGCTAACATTCGCGATGGCCAAGGTTTCAGAACCGTGGTTGGGCCGGCAGCAGAGACAGCTGGCCGCGATCTCAGAGTTTACTACCGATATTCAGCATGTGTTGGGTAAACTGAATGTGGTGGCGGACTGCCTCTCGCGCGCTGTGGTGGCCCCGGTCTACGTGGAGATAGATTATGCAGCCATGGACCCGGAGCAGATTAGCGATACAGACGTGCGTGCGCTCCATCTGGATAAATAGGGTTAAGACTGGAGAGCAGGGTGCTGCAAGATGGTGGCCCCCCCAATCTGCGATGTCTCCACGGGACGCCCGCGTCCGGTGGTCCCAGTCGCGTGGCGCCGCCGCGTGTTTGAGTCGGTTCACACTCTGGCGCACCCAGGAGTGCATGTGTCGGTCAAAATGGTGGGAGAGAAGTTTGTGTGGCCGAGCCTACGCAAACAAGTAAAAGAGTGGGCTGCAGCCTGCGTGGCGTGCCAACGAGCCAAGGTACACAGACACACGAAGGCTCCCTTGGAGCCATTTCGGGTACCGGCTAAGAGGTTCGACCATGTTCATGTGGACCTCGTGGGCCCCCTCCCACCATCACAGGGGTGCACGCACCTCCTGACAGTGGTGGACCGCACCACGCGCTTGCCAGAAGCAGTCCCACTGACGGCAACCACGTCCGCGGACGTACCACGCGCTTTTTTAACAGCATGGGTGGCGCGTTTTGGAGGCCCGTCGGACTTTACGTCCGACAGGGGCCCTCAGTTTGTTTCCGAACTCTGGTCCGCGATGGCCCGCAGCCTGGGTGTTACAATTCACCGCACAACCGCATACAACCCACAGGCCAATAGTTTATGCGAGCGTTTTCATAGATCACTGAAAGCAGCGCTCAGGGCTTCAGTGACGGATGCAAATTGGGTAGACAGGTTGCCGTGGGTTTTATTGGGGTTGTGCTCCGTGCCAAAAGAGGATCTGGAAGCTTCCCCGGCAGAGCTTGTTTTTGCGCAGCCCCTACGGCTGCACGGGGAATTTCTGCCAGATAATCCCACACCGGACAGCTGCCCGTCTCAGCTTTTGCAGCGTAGCGTAAACACAGGCAAGCTGCCGGGCCCAGCCCACCACTGTTTTCTGCGTGTTTTCGTGCCTAAAACTTTGAAGAACGCGAAGTTCGTGTTCGTCAGACACGACACCCACCGCCCTCCATTGCGCCCACCCTATGATGGACCATTCAGAGTGTTGGAAACAGGGGATAAGCAATTTTTGCTAGACTTGGGGGATAGGCGGGAGAAAATTGACACAGACAGACTCAAACCTGCTTTCGTTGTGGCGGACGAGCAAGTGCTGTTGGCTAGGGCCCCTCGGCGTGGAAGACCCCCACGGAGAGCTCCCTAGAGAAACGATTCACCAGAGCAGCCACACGGACAGACCGAAGTGCCCCCCCCCCCCTCGTCACGCCCCACCCGCAGTCAGACACACTCCCAGCAGCCCCCCACTGGCACAGCAGCGCCACGGAGGCAGTAAACCCCAGTTACAGCAGATACGGGAGGAGACGGAAGCCCAAACGACGTGTGGACTGATGTTCTATTGTTCTATCTAAGATGCTGGGGGGGAAGTGTAGCACGTTGGGGGAGTCAGATTATTTAGCATCTCAGACAAGAGACAGTGGATAAGCATAGGAGAACAATGCTCAGGAGGTTCCTGGCGAGATAGCAGGAAGGAATCAAGGATGTAAGGGGTTGAATGCAGTGTAATGCAAATGTCATGTTGTGTGTGGAGAAATCAGAATCAGAATCAGAATCAGCTTTATTGGCCAAGTATGCACAACACATACAAGGAATTTGACTTTGGCTAAAAACTTGCTCTCGTTGTTCAGGTGGATGATTTAAATAAGGATTCAATGACAACAGAGTATGTACAGTAAATTACAGTCTGTTCACGTTTCTATAAAAGGATGCAAATATATACAGGAATATATGCAGTTATTTACTCAGACTAACCACACTTTGCAGAAATATATAAAAAATATACAGTCACACAGATTCAGTGATATAATGTGAATGAAGTAAAAAGCAGTGTGAGAGTTATGTGCAATTGTAATAATGGATGAAAAGTCATGAGTACAGCAACAGGTAGGACTAGGTGAATGTTAGGAGTTCATCAGAGTGATGGCTTGAGGAAAGAAACTGTTCCTGTGACGGGTGGTTTTGACCTTCAGTGATCTGTAACGACGACCATGAAACTTGTGAGGAGTGATTTGGGTAAAAGTGCTTGCTGAAATGTTTCATTCTGTTCTGTGCTTGAGAGATGTGAAGTGTGTAATAAACCGTCTGCCATGAATCAGCTTCTTATTTCACACACCCCACAGTACTCATCATTTAATAGATTTGTGTAATTGATAGAAAATAAAAGCTGCTGTTGGGTTGTTAAGGAACTGGAGCTCTGAGGGTTTAAAAGCTCGCGCAGCTTGGTATTGGTGAGAACCCACGACATCCTGTGTTAACATCTATTCTAATGCTTCTGGGGAAAATAACTTAATAACACTCTGTGAATGTTCCTAAGCTGCTAAGTTGATTTTTTTATCTATATAATTTAACTATGTCAAAGTCTTGCAGTTTAATTAATATTTCTTTTGCATTATCGATGTTTTTAAATGTTATATAGCAACTTTTCTGACATATTTATCAGACCCAGGGAACACACACACAGGCTCGAGTGAATACAATAATCTTTATTTGTTCTAAGTGAGTGTGTGAGTGCATGTATGTGTTGTTTGTGCAGAGTATGAGATGGTGAAGGATCATGATGATGTCGTGACCGGGGAAGAGCAGAACGCCGTTCAGCCTGGCAACCCTATAATAACACAGAGCACAGATGTTAGCACTGTCCACCAATAAAGGAGCGTGGCAATGACTGGGGCTTACTTGGCAGGTGTCAGTTGGATGCTCAGGTTGGCCCAGGGGCTGCAGCCAGGGAGACAGCGTTCTCGGCCCACACCGGGGAAGGGCATGTGGCCCTGTTGGAGCAATGGAGGCTCGTACCACCGCCGAGAGGAGGAGATTACGCCGCTGGGGGAATCCACCTGTGCACAGGGGAAGATGACTAAAAAGGTGAGTGGAAATCAGGCTTACTTGAAGCAAAGAGACGATTCGAGTCAGGGATGAAGAAGCCAGGAAGTTGGCCGTTGACGGGAGATGTATTTCTGTTGGCAGGACAACAGATGGCTCTCAGGCAGAGCAGGCTATAAAGCCCGTGGGAGATTGGGAGCAGGTGTGCGTGCAGCTGTAGCAGATAATGGCCCAGAGGGAGCCATGACATTTACTGTCAGAAGAAGGGGAAAAAAAAAAAAAAAACATACAGTAGTGGTCAGAAGAAGCTCCTGTTTTCGGAAGTCCAGTTGTACTTACAACATTTCTGGAGATGTAACTTTGTCATGATTCCCTATAATATTTTCTGTACAGTATTTGTAAGTCCTATGGCCCTTTAGATAAGATGCGTAAGTGAATCAAAAATGACCTGGTGAAGTAATTTTGTTGCAATATCTTTGTAATGAAAAGTTGTTATCATTCCATATTCCAGGTGTTTCTCAGAATCATTTTATTGATATTATCCCTTTTAAATTTTTAACTTACCCTTTATACATTTTACAAAATTGTAGTTTTTGGATGACTACACCAAGCTTCAATAAGTGGGTTAAAAATTGACCCGCATTCATCTCCTATGGAATTTCATGGGAACCTTTGATTCTTATCAACTGTGACTGTCAGGAATATTTGTGGACCACACAGTGAGAGCCTAAATGCCTTTACATACTTCACAAGAACAGAGAAATTTGTTCTCTCTCCCAGGGCTACAAGAACAAAATTGCATCATTTTGTTCTTGTAGCCCTGGTTTGGGAGTTCTTGCAGCTTGTTTTTGACACATCATCGTGGCAGAACTTTTTTCTTGTGTGGTGTCCAAGAACTATTGTGTGACTGATCAGAAATATGAATTTCCCAGGAGTTCTGCAGTCGAGTTTCTTGTAAAGTATGAAATGTCTGAAAGAACGTTGTTCTTGTTCTTGCCACTTCAAGAATTTTTTTTTTAAATTTTCTTACGGAGTATGTAAAGGCCTTAAGTCACTTCCTCTCTACTTCTGCACATGGGACCTTCATCGGAAAAGATCTCCATTGAAATAAATGGCAAGAGCAAAATTATCTTTTGAATAATTCAATCCCGATTGAATTTTGCCACGAGTTATACATATGATATTTGCCAATTTAAAAGATAATTTTCCACGTAAATAACAATATAGGTTGTGTTGTGAAGGGAATTTACAACAGGAACAACGTGGTGATGTAGCAGTTTAGTGTCGTCATCACGCCGACCTTGATATGACGGAGTCCACCATCTTAGGCTCTCTTGTCTGGTGACTCAGCCTTGTAGCATCTCAGGGAGCTGAATGCCAACATGTGTGATGTACTGTTAAGCAGGTATGTAATAAAGTTCCAGTTCGAGCTCAGCATCCTCGTCTGTCTTTATTATTAGGTTTGTGGACATACAGTAACAGGTTGTTGTCTAGCTGTTAAGGTGTAAGGCTGTTAAAATAAAACACTAAAAAGGCATGTACCTGACATCATGTGTTCAAAGCGCACCCAGGGTGAAGTAACTAAAGGCGCTTTTCCATTTGGCCCAGTTTGGCCCCCTTTGGTACGGTACAGGACAGTACAGTTCGGCCCGCATTGTTTTTCCACTGCACTAGGGTGTCATTTGAAGTGGGTGGGAAATAGTTACGGGGAGGCGGCGCAACCCTCTCCCTCCCGCTATGTAAAACAAGCGTAACTGGCGTAAATCAAGCGTAACATTACGCAAAACACAAGTTGGCAGGATACGAGGCGTCTGCGTTCTCTGGCTGTTTTTGCCAGAAAAAAGGCAAAAACGGAGAACAGAAGGCAAACCCGCAATACGACACACTCTGGAAAGGTACTGGAGCATTTAGAAGCCATGAGGATGCAAACTACATTACGTATGACGGTAAGCTAATGATTGCTAATGCTACTTTGCTTTTAAGTCCGCCGTACAACATTGTAATGTCGGCAAGTTATCGATATTAGGTCCTAAAATATGTATTCTGTGTGTGTGTGTTTCAGATGGCTCTCTTGTGACAAAAATATTGCTTCAAACGGTCGGCGTGAACATTCAGCACAGTGATTTAACCCCAAGTTCATGAACGCAAAGTGGCTATAATGTCTGTAGAAATGTTTAGCTTCCTGTGAAATAAATTGCACTGATCTGTGTCAAAATCATGGAGAGACTGTTGAGACGTCATGAGATTTACCTGCTCCAGCCAGTGGTGTCGTGGCAAAACATGGATCAGGTGCCATATGAGCCATTAAATATATACTGTATTTCAACAGGTAAATAGTACTGAGTTAGGCATAAGATGTATTTAACAATTATGATGCATTTTAAACCAAAACAAATGGATCTAGGATTAAAAGTAATTAAAATAATGCAGTCACAAGGTTACATGGAGAAATACATGGATTAACTGGAAATATATCGTATTGAGTATTGCTGATTACATGTAGATACTGTATAAATATATATTCTTTGCATCAACAGTGAACTATACATGTATTCATGTAGTATTGCCCTGGAAATTTTGACAATAAACCTTTGTACTTTTGCAGATGTCTCTATTTTGTTTTACAGTCTTCAGCAAATAATTGTGTTGGTTACTTTTCTTAAAAATGAGCCATTATTTTCAAAGTCACTGATAAATGGTTCGTATTGTTGACTCTTTTCCCACCGGTGTCTGAACAGACAAAATAGAAAATCATGATGCAAACACATAAATCATTATATTGTTTATTCCAATCAGCAGCAAATTACAGATTATTTAGAATGTGCAAAATTCAAACTGTAAAAAAAACAAACAAAAAAAAACAAATGGGTAACAAACGCCAGCCACGCTGCCTCACTGAGAAGCAACTGGTCAGCCCCTCGTACTGGTCCTGGTTCAGCAGATCTTTAGTCTGCATCTCTGTAAATAGTGAGGCAAGGTCTGGTTTGGGTGGATCGTTTTCCCCTTGCCTAGATGAAAGACAAAAATGGGTGGTGGATAATTAAAGAAAGTTTAAAACATATTTGAGAAATGAATGAATCTTTATTTTGGATAGATTAGATTAAAAGAAAGGAACAGAATAATAGAACAAAGGGGGGGAAAATCCCATAAGGTCAAATTAAACAGCAACTCCTCGGATTATACAATTCAACATAACTTATCCGAAATGGGTGATGGCTGAAGCCACAGCTTATATTGCCCACCCATGTTCCAGCTAAGAATTCAAAAATAAAATAAAAATAAGAGTGATTACAAATCAGAACAAAGCCAAGACAAAACGTGACAAAAACTAAGCAACAGCACAACACAGACTGGATATGATAATCCTTATGTGATTTTACATGTCATTTTGTATATACAGCCGTGGACAAAATTGTTGGTACCCCTCTGTTAATGAAAGAAAAACCCACAGTGGTCACAGAAATAACTTGAATCTGAAAAAAGTGGTAATAAATAAAAATTCTATGAAAATTAACCAATGAAAATTAGACAATGCTTTTGAACTGTGGTTCAACAGAATTATTTAAAAAAAACAAACTCATGAAACAGACCTGGACAAAAATGATGGTACTCCTAGAAAAGATTGAAAATAATAGGCCATAGGGACATGAACATGACCATAGGGACATGTTCAGAATCAGAATCAGAATCAGAATCAGAATCAGATTTATTGCCATTGTTCATGTAGTACACAAACTAGGAATTTGTCTCGGTGCAATGCTGCAACATTAAACATGATAAAATAAAAGACATAAACTATACATGCAATAAAGTGTAGAATAAGAATGAGTAATACTAGTCAGCAGTTTAAATATATTAGCGAGCAGCAGATAATGTGGAGAACCATATAGTGCAGTCGGTAATGCAAGAAGAAAACAGTGATGATTGACATGAGTCTGGTTGAGCTGCTGTACATGGTGCACGAGAGTTAATAAGTCACTTAGTGTTCAGCAGTCTGATGGCAGAGGGGAAGAAGCTGTTCATGTGACGGGAGGTTTTAGTCTGAATGGACCGAAGTCTTCTACCTGAGGGGAGAGGGGCAAACAGTACGTGACCAGGGTGTGAAGGATCGGCTATGATCCGGCCAGCACGCCTCCGGGTCCTGGAGATGTACAGATCCTGGAGAGATGGGAGCTTGCAGCCTATCACCTTCTCAGCAGTGCGCACGACGCGCTGCAGCCTTATTCTGTCCCTGGCAGTGGCTCCTGCGTACTACACAGTTATGGAGGTGGTGAGGATGGACTCAATGATGGCTGTGTAGAACTGCACTAACATCTTGGTGGGTAGATTGAGCTTCCTCAGCTGCCGCAGGAAGAACATCCTCTGCTGGGCCTTTTTGATGAGGGAGCTGAAGGTTGGCTCCCACTTGAGGTCCCTGGTGATGGTGGTGCCTAGGAAGCGGAAGGAATCAGCAGTGGTGATGGGAGAGCCTGTGAGGGTGAGGGGGAGCAGAGGGGTTGTGACTTTCCTGAAGTCCACAATCATCTCCACTGTCTTCAGAGCGTTCAGCTGCAGGTTGTTGTTGTTGCACCAGGACGCCAGCTGGGCCACCTCTCTCTTGTAGGCGGACTCGTCGCTGTTGGAGATGAGCCCGATGAGGGTGGTGTCGTCCGCAAACTTGATCAGCTTGACAGACTGGTGGCTGGAGGTGCAGGAGTTGGTATAAAGGGAGAAGAGTAGGGGGGAAAGTACACAGCCCTGGGGTGATCCGGTGCTGATGCTAACAGAATCTGAGACAGTCTTTCCCAGCCGCACATGCTGCCTCCGGTCCGTCAGGAAGTCGGTGATCCACCTGCAGAGGGAGTCAGGCACGTTGAGCAGGGACAGCTTGTCCCGGAGCAGAGCGGGGCGGATGGTGTTGAATGCGGAGCTGAAGTCCACAAACAGGATCCTGGCGTAGGTTCCCGGGCAGTCCAGGTGCTGGAGGATGGAGTGGAGGGCCAGGTTGACTGCGCCGTCTACAGACCTGTTGGCTCGGTAGGCAAACTGCAGCGGGTCCAGGAGGGCAGTGGTGATGGACTTGAGGTGGGGCAGGACCAGGCGCTCAAAGGACTTCAAGACTACAGAG
Organism: Pholidichthys leucotaenia; assembly: GCA_020510985.1. Lineage (NCBI taxonomy): Eukaryota > Metazoa > Chordata > Actinopteri > Cichliformes > Pholidichthyidae > Pholidichthys > Pholidichthys leucotaenia. The sequence continues at coordinate 92,866,954 of CM035849.1, read as the reverse complement.
GTGAGCGCTACAGGTCTGTGGTCATTAAGTCCAGTGATCCATGGCTTCTTGGGGACAGGGATGATGGTGGAGGATTTGAGGCAGGTCGGCACGTGGCATAGCTTAAGGGAGGTGTTAAAAATGTCTGTGAAGACAGGAGCCAGCTCTTTCGCACAGTGTCTCAGGGTGGAGGGAGACACGCCGTCCGGACCGGGGGCCTTGCGCGGGTTCAGTCTGGAGAACTGTTTGAGCACGTCCTGCTCACTGATGACAAGGGCAGGGGGGGAGGAGTGGGGGGGGGGCGCCTTTGATGAAGTAGGGACCGTGGAGGCTGTGGAGCTGGAGGGAGGGGGGGAGTTGGACACAGCTGACGAGATGTCAAAACGGGCATAGTGTTGGGACAGTCTTTGACAAAGGGCTTTGTCATTCTGACCTTTAGGAGCCTGAGGCTGATAGTTGGTGATTTGCCTCAGACCTCTCCACACAGAAGCTGAGTCGTTAGCAGTGAACTGCTGCTGGAGTCTCTCAGAATACACAGATTTAGCTCTCCTCAGCTCTCTGTTAAACCGATATTTAACCTCTCGGTAGCGGTCCCCGTCTCCACTTTTCAGCGCTGCTTCCTTCTCCTTCCTGATCTGTCGGAGCTTAGCAGTGAACCAGGGCTTGTCATTTGAGTACCTCACCCTGGTGCGCGATGGAAGAATGCTCTCCTCACAAAAGTGGATATATGAGTTCACAGTGTCTGTGTACTCATCCAAATCATGGGTGGCTCCTTTAAACATGCCCCAGTCAGTTATTTCCATGCACGTTTCCAGCTTCTCCTCAGCTTCACTGGTCCATTTCTTCGTAGTGCTCACAACAGGTTTAGTGAGCTTCAGTCTCTGTCTGTAAGTGGGAATGAGGTGGACCATCACGTGATCAGATAGACCGAGTGCAGCACAGGGAACAGCGCGATACGCGTCCTTAACTGTAGTGTAACAGTGATCCAGTGTGTTCTCACCTCTGGTGGGGCATTTAATAAACTGTTTGTAGCGGGGGAGATCGTGGCTCAGATTGCTCTGGTTAAAGTCGCCATCCACAATAACCAGAGAGTCCGGGAAAGTGCGCTCCGTATGTATGTTCAACCAAGATGTGTCCTCTAACATCACAGGTGTCTGCAAACTTGTAATCAGTCAATCGGCCTATTTAAAGGGTGACAAGTAGTCACTGTGCTGTGACCATTGTGGGTTTTTCTTTCATTAACAGAGGGGTACCAACAATTTTGTCCACGTGTGTATGTTTGGAGTATTTCTTCCTTTAGTTTTTGTTTAAATTGTCCAAGCTTTGTACATGATTTTAATTCAGGTCAAAAAGCGTTCCACAGTCTGACTCCTTGCACTGAGACACAGTGTTGCTTGGTGGTAGTTCTCACTGAAGGTTTTTGAAATATACATGTTCCTCTGAAATGATATTGTTATTTGGAACAACTTTTGGATATTTGCGGGCAGTGATAGATTCTTAGCTTTAAACATTATTACTGCAGTTTTAAAGGCAACCAGATCTTTCAACCTGAGAGCTTTTAATTTAAGAAAAAAGTGGGTTTGTTGGTTCCCTGTAAGCAGCTGTGTTTATTATTCTAATAGCTCTCTTCTGAAGCATAACGACTGGATATACAGTATGTTTTATATGTGTTTCCCCATACTTCAGTACAATATGTCATGTATGGGTATTGGTATCCTCTGAAGAGCTGGAGCAGGTGGCTGGGGAGAGGGAAGTCTGGGCTTCTCTGCTTGAACTGCTGCCTCTGCGACCCGGACCTCCGGAAAAGTGGTAGAAGATGGATGGATGGATATTGATGTATGGGAGTATTAATGAATGATACAAAGTCTATAGTGTGGGTTGATTCAGCAAATATTTCACTCTGTGCAGTATTGCGATTGATTTGCATATTTTACCTTTAATATAATTAATGTGACTTCCAACACAGTTTTTTATTGATTATTATGCCAAGGATTTTAATTTTGGATACCCTTTCAATCTCTACACCATTTACACTGAGTTTAGATGCTGAGTTGTTGTGATGGTGTGAAATAACGTTATCAATAAAAGTTTAGCCACCACTGTGTCGCCCTGGTTTCAAGTGTGGGTGGTGTTTTGTGCTTGTATTGCTAAAATATAAAAGGAAGCACTACAATGGGTCTCAAATATTTGTAATGTGTTCTATTACTGAATGAGTTTAAAGATGAAATACTATAGACTACACATATAAACTAAATTCTAATGGTGACTGAACATCTCCCATTCCCCAAGGTGCAAGATACACTATTATGACTATAACTCATAAAGGATCACAGAAGTGATCTGATAAAAATAAATAAACAAGCGGTTTATTTTATGGTGGCTACTATTGGATGTGCCATTCATTTTCAATTACTCTGTAATTAATATTCACACAAATAAATCTCAATTCAGTCCCTTTCATATTAAGTGGAAATTGTGCTACTTTAAATTTGGCACTTTACCTAAACTTTAACTTAAAGCGAGGTAGTCGGATCTGGGAACAAAATGCTTTTTTTGCGTGAATGGAAAGAAAATCCTACAGACACATATAGCGCGATTGTCTGCGAGTGTGAATGACCTGTTCCACGAGCAAATGTACGTTTTTTGGTCCGTGGCTGTTTACATCGGCCAGGATACTTTGTGCACCGATGGGCCATAGGGATCCCGTATTTTACATTCGGAAAAAACAGTGAAACGAGAACAGCAGGAAGAGCCATAGTATCATCGTCTAATCGTTTTATAACACATTTCACAACTAATAATAGTAACATTTCCACAAAAAATGTGCTATATTAACAACACGATCGCATTTTGCACACGGCTCGCTCTCCGGCGGCGGCCCCGAGAAGTAAACAAATGCAGGGACGCTTGAATTCTTTCCTCCCGAAAATATCATTTTTGAATATTAATAAACAGGAGCTAAACAGGAGCAGTTTCGATGCCGACATTTCACATACAAATCCTAATATACGTGTTCTATACACCATCGGCTTTTGCGTATAAAGATTTGACTATAAATATGATGTGTGTTTACCTGTCACAATACATTGGTGTCAAAACGTCGCCATTCTGAGCAGATCCTGTTTGGACTCTACAATGAAATACACACAAATTAAGTATATGCCCAGCACAAAAGTGCAACATGTAAAAAAAAAAAAACCCACCTTTTTAACCAGGATTACAACTAGCTTATTTCATCAGATATTGTCAACACAAAAAAGCAACATACAAGGGCGGACGTAGCATTGAGCTAGGTCATCGTTTAAACATGATTAAGTTTTCGTCTGTCCTAAGTGAACTTTCCACTGTTGGAAAAATAACGTAAAACATGAATATCACAATATCACGGCTTCAACTGCTGAAGTTGAGTGCGTCGCGGCTGTACATTCAATTCAATTCGGGTGGCTGGGTCTAATTCCCGGTGCGTCTCTGTCTATTTTGTGGTGCGTCTGCTTGTGCTCCCCACTGCAAGCTCAGTCTGCTTCCCTCTGCATTCTCTCATCAGCCGAAACACACAGGAAACTCTGCTGGACCGCTGTGTTAGATTTCTGCTGATTTCTGTTAAGTCATTCTATCATTGTTTATAATATCACTTGTTCGCGGGCTCACTGACGAAAAATTGCAAATGGCGGCCAGCAAGCGATTCTCGAAAGTCAGCGTAACGCCCACTCTTATGATGCTATGCCCGGACCAATCAGTGGCCAGCAGTGGGTTGACGTAACGGTGCCGGTACCCTTCGGACCTACTCTCGATCGGGGCTGATAAAACTGGCACAGTTCAGAAAAAACAGAACTGTTAGGCCATTGGGTGCCGAATGGAAAAGCGGACAAAAGGGGCCGAACCGTGCCAAAAGGGGCCCAACTGGGCCAAGTGGAAAAGCGCCTTAATAGTCCTCTGTATCAGCTCTCAAAAGACAAAACAATACCTTTGTGTTGTTTATCTCCTCTTTGGATTCTTCTTTCATTGGTCAGGAAACAGGAGGTGAGGTTTTAGTAGTCTCCCGCCATGATTATGTTTGGTGAAGTGGGATGATAGTAGATGATGTCCGCTAATCGTTTTCACAAAAAACTAAATATTATTCTGTAATTATATGACAACCGACAACTTTAATTACATGGAAAATTATCTTTTAAACTGACAAGCATCATATGTGTAACTCATGGCAAAATTTGATCGGGATTAAAAGATAATTTCACTCTTGCCATTCATTTCAATTGAGATTTTTTTTTCCGATTTAAGGTCCCATATGAAAGTAGAGGGGGTGTGACTTAGGTTTCCGATAGGCTATCATAAGTGTCCCCCCTTAAAGTGACAATTCGTCAAAAATTGAGGGTCTTTTGTTAACATGTCTGTAACATGTTTTTTATGACTGACATATCAAGAGCAAAATCACTCAAATGTCTCATATCTCTAGTTTTTTTTTGTTTTTTTTTTGGTGTAAAGTTTCACTTAAGCCCTGTCCTCTGGAAAAAGGCGAGTTGAGATGAAAGTTTTTGGTGACGTAACTATTCATGGTGGTGGCACGTGGGTAGTGTGTGAGCCGATCAGGACTCTCTGGCAGAACTGAATTTATTCTCCAGGCTAGTTAGCATTTTTAAACAAACTACTTTGAAAACTTGACCCCGGTGGATTTATATCCACCAGAGTGCATCTTGAAGAAAATTATTTTACATAGCAAGATCTGAACACATGTAAATATTTTCTTCATTACCTCAGAAAATATTTGATGTCATCAAACTGATGTATTTCAACAACATACTTGCACATTTATGTGTGTCCTTCATGACTAGAGTGTCGAAGAGTATGCTATTATCATGTATCAACAAATTAGCCTACTTTAAAGTTAGCTAACACTAGCTAACTATCTAAACTAGCTAACATTACTGTATGTCAAAGTTGCCAACTTTTCAGAAAAGCTTGGAGTGAGATTTAGAAGGAATGGTCCACTGGGGAGACTGAGAGATGGGAGTGGTGTGAGCATGCAGGCACACAATACACGTAAAGTTGTTTTTTCCTTTTAAATAAATACACTTCTTTACTAAGTTTTAGAACATGTTCAGTCTGCTTTATGCTACCTTGAGAGCTCCTATTATGGAAAAATCTAAAGAACGTCAACATACTGTAATATTGACAGTAATGTCTTCATTCTAGAATGAGAAATAGGGTTAGAAAGAGGGCAAAAGAGTGAGACTCACTACAAAAGACTGAGTTGGCGACACTGCTCTGTGTGTGTGTGTGTATGTGTGTGTGTAAGACAGAGAGAGAGAGAGAGAGAGAGAGAGAGAGAGAGAGAGAGAGAGAGAGAGAGAGAGAGAGAGAGACTGTGAAAAAGCCTTTATTGCACACTTCAAAAAAAAAATGTAAGCACACCAACATCATTCCACCAAGTGTGTCACATTGGAAAAAGTGCAAACTCAAATGTTCCCCCCTACACACACAACACAGAGCAGTCCCTGCAGTCCACCTATTCAAAAATCCAGTTCTGTAACAGTCAGTTACAGTCAATTAAACGTCATCTACCAGTCTGTTCAAACAGTATCCCAAAAATGGGTAAAACAGGCAGAGGAACGACCACCATTCAGTCCTCCTGCCAGGCGCGCTTGACCGGCGTTCCCCCTGCTGCTTTACGCAGGGCTGTCAGGTGTTTCTTGAGGCGATAACGCTTCCTTTCATCCAGGAGGTCCAGACCAACCTGCCTTCTTAGCACATCCACAGACTCAATGAATTTATCAGTGTCACTGAAGTAGTCGGTGACCCTAATGGCTTTGTTATAGGTTGCGTCCAGGAATGCATTTATTTCTTCCAGTGAATACAAACTCATGTTTGTATTGCATTTTGCCTCTATAGACTCAGCATTAGACACAGCGTCGTTCTCAGATTCCATTTCCTTGTCAGCACCACTCAGCTGACTGCTTGGTTCTCCCGGGCCAGTGGATTTATCATGGGCCACATTTTCCTGGATGCCACCCTCAGCAGGTGACTGTCGCTGATCCATCCCCCGCCGTGTAACGGTAGCAGCCTCAGGAAGCACAGCCGCTGATGTCACACAGCGAGATTCTGAGAGAGAGAGAGAGAGAGAGAGAGAGACTGACTGTGAAAAAGTCTTTATTGCACACTTCAAAAAAATGTAAGCACAGAGAGAGAGAGAGAGAGAGAGACTTTGACTTTTAAAAAAATGCCTTTATTGCACAATTCAAAAAAATGTAAGCGCACCAATATCATTCCACCAAGTGTCTCACATTGGAAAAGTGCAAACATAAGTCACCCCCCTCCCCCACACAGCACAAAGTGTTCCTTGCAGTCCACCTAGTCCACAATGCCAGTGGCAGTAGTCTGAGTCTTCCTTGTAGTTCGTGCAAAGACGAGCCACAGGCCTCCAGGTCTTAAGCAAGGCCAAGTCCCCTTCCTCCAGAGACATTTTCCTCATCTCAGATGGATTGTAGTCCTTAGAGTCCTTAGAGTCTTAAAGATGACTTGCTTGACAATCCCGCATGGTCTAAGGCTTACAGTGCAGAGCATTGTAGCTGGATGGAATAAATATATGAATATATAAACACACAGTGCGGAGCATTGTAGCTAGATGGAATAAATATGTAAATATATAAACACCCATAGTACGGAGCATTGCAGCTAGGTGGAATAAATATGTAAATATATAAACACACACAGTGCGGAGCAATGTAGCTAGATGGAATAATATGTAGATATATAAACACACAGTGCGGAGCACTGTAGCTAGAGGGAATAAATATATAGATATATAAATATAAACACACCCAGTGCGGAGCATTGTAGCTAGATGGAATAAATATGTAAATATATAAACGCACACAGTGCAGAGCATTGTTGCTAGATGGGATGAAACAGCATAACCGTCTACTTAGTTATCCTACATGGTATGATTATGTGCCCATACATATTCTCACCCTCCATAGTGACCGGTATTTTCCTAGTTGTATGCCGGAGGGGACCATTGTGTAAGTCTATTGCATCTTTTGCATTCAAAAAACAGGGGCCAGAACTGTTCCCTGGGGGTCCCCCCATACTGCAGATGATGGTGTCAGACACACAGTCCTGAGTTCTCACAAACTGTGGTCGGTTTGTGAGGTAGTCCAGGATCCACAGTGACAGGTGCTGGTCCACCTCTGCGTACAGTAGCTTGTCCCTCAGAATCACTGGTTGGATGGTGTTCCCAGGCTTCTCCTGGGTTAAATTTCAGTTAAATTTCATATTGCCTATAAACTCCTCCTCCTGACCTACAAGTCACTCCACAGTCTTGCTCCACAATACTTAATGGGCCTTCTCCACCAGCAAACCACAACTTGGAACCTGAGATCCTCTGACTCAGGCTTCCTCTCCATCCCCTGTATCAAGAAGCAGGCTTTTGGGAGCAGAGCCTTCAGTATTGCTGCCCCCACCCTTTGGAATGCTCTCCTATCAGAAATCTGCTGTGTAACTTCATTGGACTCTTTCAAGTCTGCACTGAAAAGACATTTATTCACTCACCCATAAATTTAATATGAGTGATTGTTGTCAAAAAAAGATCCCTGTGGAACTCCGTGACTGAGCTTTGAGTTGGAAGAAAACTCATTACTGACATGTACAAACTGGAACCTATCAGATAAATAAGATCTAAACCACTGCAACGAAGTTCTATTAAGTCCAACATGGTGTTCTAATCGATCAAGTAAAATATTATGATCGATAGTATCAAAAGCTGCACTAAGGTCTCAAAGAACAAGTACAGAAAAAAAGTTCATTTTCAGTTGTGATAAGGAGGTCATTAGTGACCTTCACTAAAGCTGTTTCAGTACTATAATGGATTCTAAACCCAGATTGAAACTCTTCAAACAAACCATTTCCCTGCAACTGGTCAAATAATCGTGTAGCAACAACTCTAAGATTTTTGAAATTAAAGGCAGATTAGAGATTGGTCAGGAGCTAAAACTCTTGGATCCAGTATTGGCTTTTTAAGTAAAGGTTTAATTACAACAGTTTTAAAAACATGCGGTACATGGCATGAAGAATCGATTATTTGAAGAATAAAGCTTCCGATAAATGGGAAGACTTCTTTAAATAACCTAGTAGGAATAGGGTCTAAAAGACAAGTTGAAGGCTTAGATGAGGAAATTATTTTATCTAACTCTGAAAGGTCAATTGGAGTAAACTCATCCAAACAGATATCAGTTGAAGGAGTTGTAGTAGTTACTGTATTTAAGTTAACAGTGGGAAGAATCTGACTGATTTTATCTCTGATAGATGAAATTTTATAAAGTCCCTTACTATAATTATTCTATCTGATTTCAGCACTAAATCCACTAAGAACTTGGCAAATTTGGATAAAAACTCTTGAGTAGGCTGAGGGAGGTCGATAAACTAAGGCAAATAAAATTGGGTTTAACCTAAAGTTGCTAACATGCCCAACACTGGGGATCAGACCTCAGAGGAATTATAACATGTTTTTTGCTTTACATTAACTAGTAATTTGGAATAGTAAATTGTTGCTACTCCTCCTCCACGACCAGAACTTCTGGGATTTTAACAGCTTAAATAACCAGAGGAAGTCGAGTCATTTAAACCAACATAATCCTCTTACCCAAACCAAGTCTCTGTAAGGAATATTAAATCAATCTGATGATCAATTAATAGATCATGAACTAGGAGAGACTTGGGAGTTAAAGACCTAATATTTAACAACCCACATTTAATTTTTAAATTATGAGGAGGAGCAAAGGCCAAGTCATTAAATTTAGAGGCTTCATGTTTAATTAGAGTTTTACCAACTTTTTTGTTTAATCACTTTGGGATGCTTATACATTATCCATCCACCCTTCTTCTTCTGCTTAATCCTTTTCGGGTTGCAGGGGGCTGGAGCCTATCCCAGCATCTTTGGGCGAGAGGCAGGGTACACCTTGAACAGATCGCCAGCCCATCGCAGGGCCAATACAGAGAGACAGACAACCATTCACTCTCACAGTCATACCTAAGAACAATTTAGAATCCCCAGTTTGATGCCAATTAACCTAATTTGCATGTTTTTGGCATGTGGGAGAAAACTGGGGAAATCCCAGAGTAAACCCATGTAGAGAACATGCAAATTCCACACAGATCACTGTTGGTTGGGGGCTGGGCTCAAACCCAGGATCCCCTGGCCAAGGGTGAGTTGCTGTGCTGCCACAGTGCTAACCATTCTTCCACCGCGCTGCCCGCTTATACATTATATTTTTATTTACTTTGGAGGGGGCAGACAATGATTCTCTGATGGGGGAGACAGGGGCTAAGTTGAGGGGTGGTGGATGAAGAGGATTTGCAGAGAAGCATCTAAGACTGCAACTCTGCTTCCTGGTCCCAACTCTGAGTTGTCAAGGTTTTGGAAATTTGGATAAAAATTATGCCAGATTGTCAGATAAAAGAGACACACCATCCAAAGTGGGATGGACGCCGTCTCGTCTAATAAAACCAGGTTTTCCCCAAAATGAGCTCCAATTATCTATGTAGCCCACATTGTTTTCAGGATACCACACAGACAGCCATATTAGATCATTTTACCTCTGTAAATAAATGAAAAAGTAAAATATTTTTGTCTCATTTGTTTAACTGGGTTCTCTTTATCTACTTTTAGAACTTTCAGGTCATATTTATGCAGAAATGAGGAACATTCTGAAGTGTTCACAAATTTTCAAGCACCACTGTATTACTGAAGTCAAATGTCATCAAATTATCAAGAAATTACCAACTGGGAGGCATTTATCACTCTATTAAAGCAAGAAATCTTTGTGTGTCTGTGTGTGTGTCTGTGTGTCTGTCACGTTTATAGGACATCATAGGATGGCCTATGATCTCTGCCTGATCATCATAGGAGGACTCGCGATGCTGTCATTAAGATATGATGTCTATATGACGGCACATAGACAAATGTTCCTTTATGACGTCAAATAGACCATCATTCACTCTCAATGCCTCGACTAATGTGTCTTTATGATGTCATATGCCTCAAAATCGGCAAGGTGAGTAAGTCGTTGGTGTCTTCCTGAACAGGGTCAAAAGCCATATAGAGACACAGGTATCACTATAAATACAAGAAATCTGTCTGTCTGTCATGATTATAGGACATCATAGGACGGCCTATGATGTCTGCGTGATGTCCTATGATGATCCTATGATCTCAGGCATCATAGGACTCGCGATGTTGTCATAAAGATATGATGCCTATATGACATCATATACACATAGCACATCATTGGACACCCTATGATGTCGGCATGATGTCCTATGAGGCATGATGTCCGATGATGATCCTAAGATATCAGGCAACACTTCTGTGTGGACAACACCATACCCACCAAGACCATACGGTGTTGCTCGAACAACAAACCCTGGATTAACCCTGAGATAAAAACACTTCTGGAGAGAGAAGAAGTGGATCTTCAGGTCGGGGAACAGGGAGATGCTGAAGTCCGAACAGAGGGAGCTGAGGAGGAAGCTCAGAGAAGGCAAGAACAGCTTCAGGAAGAAGATGGAGGACAAGCTGCAACAGAGCAACATCGGCGGGGTCTGGAGAAACCTTAAAACCATCTCTGGGCTCCAGAATACCTCCCCCCAGGCCACGGGGGGCAGGGAGTGGGCGAACAATCTGAACCTGTTTTTTAATAGGTTTGACCAACCACCCTCCCCCCAGACTGCACAACAACCACTGCTGCCTCTAAAGTCATTGAGATCTGCTGTCCACACCCCACTCCACCAACAACCCCCACTCCCAGCACACAGCCCCCCCCAACATGACCCTCACTAAGACCCAGGTGAGGACGGAGCTGAGGAAGATCAAGGCGAGGAAGGCCTCGGGACCGGACGGCATCAGCGCGAAGCTCGTCAAGTCCTGCGCAGACCAGCTGTGTGGGATTGTGGAGCACATCTTCAACCTGAGCCTGAAGCTGGGGAGGGTACCACAGTTGTGGAAAACATCTTGTGTGGTACCTGTACCAAAGACTTCCCACCCCAAAGACCTGAACAGCTACAGACCAGTGGTCCTGACGTCTCACATGATGAAGACCCTGGAGAGACTGCTCCTTGCTCACCTCCGCCCCCTGGTGGGACCAGCAATGGATCCACTTCAGTTCGCCTACCAGCATGGCATTGGGGTGGAGGATGCAGTGATCTTCCTCCTTCACCGTTCCCTGTCCCACCTGGAGAAGCCCGGGAATGCGGTGAGGATCATGTTCTTTGACTTCTCCAGTGCTTTCAACACCATCCAACCGATGATCCTGAAGGACAAACTGCTGTGCCCAGGGGTGGACCAGCACCTGTCATCATGGATCCTGGACTACCTCAGAAACCGGCCACAGTTTGTGAGAACCCGGGACTGTGTGTCCGACATGATCATCGGCAGCACGGGGCCCCCCCAGGGAACGGTTTTGGCTCCCTTCCTGTTCACCCTTCATACTGTGGACTTCTCACACAACACAACACACTGCCATCTACAGAAGTTCTCTGATGACTCTGCGATTGTCGGCCTCATCTCCAACGGAAGCTGAGTACAGAGGACTTATCCAAGACTTCGTGGACCGGTGCCATCAAAACTACCTCCAGATCAACATGAGGAAATCTAAGGAGCTGGTGGTGGACTGCCGCAGGCAAGGACAACCCCTCACAGCACCAGTAAATATCCAGGGAACAGACATTGAGATGGTGACATCCTACAAGTACCTGGGTGTTCATCTGAACAATAAACTAGACTGGTCACACAATACCGACACACTCTACAAGAAGGGACAGCGCAGGCTGTTCCTACTGAGGAGACTCAGGTCTTTTGGTGTACAAGGGGCACTGCTGAAGACATTCTACGACACGGTGGTGGCATCAGCCATCACTTTTGGAGTGGTCTGCTGGGGCAGCGGCATTACAGCAGCCGATAGGAAGAGACTGAACAAACTAATCAAGAAAGCTAGCTCTGTCCTGGGGAAACGCCTTGACCCAGTGGAGGAGATAGGAGAGAGAAGGATGGTGGCTAAACTGTCATCTCTGCTGGAGTCCGAGTCCCACCCTATGCAGGACATACTGAACGCACTGAGGAGTTCATTTAGCAGTAGACTACATCATCCTAGGTGCGCAACCGAGAGGTTTCGCAGGTCCTTCCTACCTACGGCTGTCAGACTGTATAACCTAAGCAGGGCTATTCGCAGAGATAGCAAAAAAACATGACGGCCTAATAGTATTGAATGCAAAAGACGCAACAGACTTACAAATGGTCCCCTCCAGCATACAACTAGGACAATATCAGTCGCTACGGAGGGTGACAATATATATGGGTACATATTCATACCATATAGGGTAACTAAATAGACGTTTATGCTGTTTATTCCATCTAGCTACAATGAGCTGCACTGTGTATATATATATATATATATTTATATATTTATGTGTACATATGTACACTACCGTTCAAAAGTTTGGGGTCACCCAGACAATTATTTTGTGTTTTCCATGAAAAGTCACACTTATTTACCACCATGAGTTGTAAAATGAATAGAAAATATAGTCAAGACATTGACAAGGTTAGAAATAATGATTTGTATTTGAAATAATATTTTTTTCCAGATACTCAACCTTCTCAAAGGAAGGTCAGTTTTTTAGCTTCTCTAACCAGCTAAACTGTTTTCAGCTGTGCTAACATGATTGCACAAGGGTTTTCTAATCATCCATTAGCCTTCTGACGCAATGAGCAAACACATTGTACCATTAGAACACTGGAGTGATAGTTGCTGGAAATGGGCCTCTATACACCTATGTAGGTATTGCACCAAAAACCAGACATTTGCAGCTAGAATAGTCATTTACCACATTAGCAATGTATATTAGATATTAGAGTGTATTTCTGATTAAAGTTATCTTCACTGAAAAAAACAGTGCTTTTCTTTCAAAAATAAGGAAATTTCTAAGTGACCCCAAACTTTAGAACGGTAGCGTATATTCACTGCTCTTATTTTCCTGTCTTTTTAATTATTGCTCTGAGTGTTGCTATCCCTGTGCTGCTGCAATCCTGGAATTTCCCCATTGTGGGACTAATAAAGGCTTATCTAACATAGGACTCGCGGTGCCATCATATAGACAAATGTGTCCAAATGTGTCTTTATGATGTCATATAGACCATCACTCACAATGCCTACACTAATGTGTTTTTATGATGTCAAACTTGGCAAGGTGAATAAGTCATCACTCTATAAAAAGCAAGAAATCTGCCATGCTTCATAGGATATCATAGGACAGCCTATGATCTCTGCCTGAACATCATAGGGCGTCTTATGATCTCAGGCATCATAGGACACATAGACAAATGTGTCTTTATGATGTCATAGAGACATGTGTCTTTGAACTCAGGAATCATAGGACACACAAATGTGTAGGCATCATAGGACAGGACACAGACAAATGTGTCTTTATGGTGTCATAGAGACCATGTGTCTTTGAACTCAGGCATCATAGGACACATAGACAAATGTGTCTATGATATGCCATGGAGACCATAGACAAATGTGTCTTTATGATGTCATAGAGACCATGTGTCTTTGAACTCAGGCATCATAGGACACATAGACAAATATGTCTTTAGGATATGTCTTAGAGACCATGTGTGTGATATCCTACCGTGTAGCAATGATCACACTTGAGTTATTTCTTTGGCTAACTCTGCCGTTTATTCTGCAACACACATAATATGACTGAACATGGATTCTGCGCGGGGTTTTCACACTCTTGTTCTAATGTGTCCCCTTAATAGTAGTGCTGAACAATACAGGTAGTTCCCCCTAGAGGCATGTGCCAGTAATGTTTTAAATTAGACTTGCAGTCTACCACATCCCTCCCCTCTAGATTAAACTACTTTTAATTACACTAGCCAATTATGCTAGACATCCTGGAACTCCCATTTAACCCTAAACAATCACAGTTACTTTTAACTTCTTAAACACATGTGCCATACACATAATTTCTTTCTCTTTTTTTTTTTTTTTTACATGTATAACACACATAACAGTCTAACTGGGGATTTGGTTTGACTACCGCATCCCAGTGAGGTTCCAGGACGCATTCTTGTCCTGTGGCTGGGGAACTCACTACTGACTAAGTATAGTCCTTCAAGTAGTCTGGAGCTTTCCTAGCTCGCTGAGATCTTCTCACGGCGGGTGAGCCAACTGCAGGTGAAGACTCAGACTGCTCCACTGTTTCGGCTGCTGCAGTGCTGCCCGTAGAATCTGCAGAGACGGTTACCTCAGGCTTCACCTGAAGTGGTGGTTCGTTGATGCTCTCCTCAGAATGGGTGTCAGACAACACCTCTGGTGCCATCGGCAGGGGAATGGAGCTCCTACCACGAACTTGGTTGATGTGTCGCCTCACCACTTGTCCATGACCTAATGTCACCTTGAATGACACAGGGCCTGTCTTTTCTGTTATTTCTCCTGGTACCCAGGCTGGTCCTGAGCCAAAGTTGCGGGTGTAGACCACGTCTCCTTCTCTCAGTATTCTCTCTCTAGCATGCATGTCATGATAACCTTTTTGTTTCTCTTGTTTATCATGCACTTTGTTTCTGAAGTCTGGATGTATTAAGTCAAATGTTGACCTCAACTTCCTTCCACACAACAGCTCAGCTGGTGACTTGCCAGTTGTAGATTGGGGTGTTATTCGATAGCTGAACAGAGCTCTCGACATTCGGGTTTCAATAGAGTCTCCTGTCATCTTTTTCATGAGTGACTTGAATGTCTGCACGGCCCTCTCGGCTAAGCCGTTAGAAGAAGGATGGTATGGCGCAGTCGTGATGTGACGTATGCCATTCTTTTCAGAAAACTCTTGGAACTGTTCACTCGTAAAACATGTACCGTTATCTGATACTATGATTTCAGGTAGCCCATGTTGGCTGAAACTCTTTCTAAGACATTCAATGGTAACAGTAGAAGTAGAGCTACTCACAGAATATGCATCGATCCACTTTGAGTATGCGTCAACTATGATCAGGAACATTCTTCCCATCCATGGACCTGCGTAGTCAATGTGAATTCTTCTCCATGGTTTATCTGGAACTTCCCAGGGATGTAGTGGGGCTGCTGGAGGACTGTTCCTGTTCTCCTGGCATGCCGCACATGACTTCACAAGCGCCTCCACCTCTGCATCCATGTTGGGCCACCACATGTAACTCCTCGCCAACGCTTTCATGCGAGTGATGCCAGGGTGTGCTTGGTGTAGTTGTTGCAGTAAGGCATTCCTACCAGGTGGTGGAACAACCACGCGTCCTCCCCACAGGATACAACCTTCCTGGGTGCTGAGCTCATCCTGTCGTCGGGCATAGGGAATGAACTCAGGACTGTTCATCTTCGGCCATCCTCGCAAGATGTATTCTCGCACTCTTGCTAGAACAGGGTCTTTGTCTGTCCACTTCTTTATTTGTTGTGCGTTCACCAGGGGCACGCCGATATCTTCAAACAATAGCACTCTCTCCTCCTCCTCAGGCGTGCTGTCTCTTCCTCCATCCAAGGGTAGCCTACTCATCGCGTCAGCATTCGTATGGTCCCGTCCGGCTTTGTAAACGATGGTGTACTCATACGCTGCTAATGTAACGGCCCATCTCTGAATTCTCTGAGATGTCATCTGGGGTATGGCTCTCATTTCACTGAACAGTGAAATTAGTGGCTTGTGGTCAGTCACTATAGCGAACTGTCTCCCGTACAGGTATTTGTGGAATTTTTTTACACCAAATACTACTGCAAGGCCCTCCTTGTCTAGCTGGGAGTCGTTTTTCTCAGCTGCACTAAGAGTTCTTGAGACGAACCCTATGGGTCTCTCTGAGCCATCCTCCATACGATGAGAGAGTACAGCTCCCACACCATAGGGTGATGCGTCACACGCCAGGATGAGTGGTTTGTTTGAATCATAGTGCACTAACACACTACAGGACTGAAGTAGCGCTTTGGACTCTTCAAACGCCTTCTGCTGCTTGACCCCCCATGACCATTTTTCTTCCTTCTTAAGTAAGGTATGTAGTGGTGCCAGCAGCGTGGAGAGCTTTGGGAGGAACCTATGGTAATAGTTCAACAAGCCCAGGTAGGCTTTTAACTCAGTAACATTTTGTGGCTCAGGCGCCTCCGCAATGGCTTCCACTTTGTCTGTTAGAGGGTGTAGACCACTGGCGTTGATCTTGTGGCCTAGGAACACCACCTCTTTTCCCATGAACTCACACTTGCTTCTTTTCAACCTCAGACCGCTTTTCTCCAACCGTTGAAGCACTTCCTCCAGCGTTTTCAGATGTTCTTGTTCATTTGGTCCTGTACAAAGGATGTCATCCAAATAAATGGCAACATTCGGAATTCCACCTAGGATGCCCTCCATAGTTCTCTGGAATATAGCAGGACTGGAAGCTACTCCAAATGGTAAGCGTGTGTAGGTATATAAGCCTTTGTGTGTATTGATGGTTACATACTTTCTTGATTCTTCTTCCAAGACTACTTGTTGGTAGGCGTGACTCATGTCTAATTTCGTGAAGTGTCGGCCGCCGTTCAGCTGTGCGAAGAGGTCCTCCACTTTAGGAATTGGATACTGATCCACCCGTGATGCTCGATTGACAGTGAGTTTGTAATCTCCACATATTCTAATGGAGCCATCCGGCTTTCTCACTGGGACTATGGGCGCCGCCCATTCTGCAACCTGCACTGGCTCAATGATCTTGTCATCCAGCAGCCTCTGTAGCTCGCTTTCGACCAGTGGCTTGACTGCATAGGGTACCGGTCGGGGTTTGCAGAATCGTGGTTGGGCCTCCTTGTCCACATTAATCTTTGCAGTGACACCTTTTAGCTGTCCTAAGCCTTCTTTGAACACCTCAGCGTGTCTTTCGAGGATCTCCTCCAGCTGCAATTTGGGCTGAGATTCCACTTTATTCACCAACTGATCAATCATGGCCAGTTCTTGTAGCCAACTTCGCCCTAGTAGATTTGGTCCTTCGCTCCCAACTACTACTACAGGTAAGTCCTTTTCTTTGTTTTCGTGTTGCACCTTCACTTGTGCCATGCCTAGCACGTCTAGCTTCTCTCCTGTGTATGTTTTTAATTTTAATGAACAGGGATTTAATTCTGCTGTGTCTGTTTTCTTCCACAGTTGTGTATATTGCTGTTTACTTAATATGGTTACTCCACAGCCTGTATCAACTTCAAATGTTACTTTCATTCCATTAACATTCATGGTACGCGTGATGGGCGCTACCTTGGTCAGCTCCTCTGACGTGTTGTAAATTGTGTGAAAACCCATGTCTTCTGTATCACTTTCTCCCTCCCCTCTCAGTTGATTCGCTCGCTGTTCCTTTCCTGGGCCCTTGTTTTCATACTTTTGCCCATTAACTGTCGCTTTCAGCACCTGTGCGCTGTCCACCTTTATTCTACATGCTTTCTTAATGTGCCCTCGCTTGCCACAATTATGACACAGCTCAGTGGCAAATTTGCACTCGGCGGCATTGTGCTGGCCTTTGCAGCGATAACAACTGGGGAATTTGTGCTGAGTTTTGTCAGTCAACACTTTGTGGACACCTACTTGGGTCTTAGGCACACGAACATGCGTTGCTGTGTCCTCTGTTAGCTTCCCTTGCATCTCTCTCACATCTTTAGATGCTGTTTCCATCGCTTGGCATAATTCCAAAGCCTTCACAAAAGTGAGTTTTGTTTCAAATAAAAATCGCCGTTGCATACGGTCATCATTCACTCCACACACAAGTCTGTCTCTTAACATTTCTTCCAATGAGTCTTTGTAATCACAGTGCAGTGCTAATTTCCTCAATTCTGCCACATACTCTGCTATGGACTCAGTGTTCCTCCTTATGCGTGAATTAAATTTGAATCGTTGCACGATTTCACTCGGTTTGGGGCTGAAGTGCTTCTGAAGCTCAGCAGTAAGCTGGTCGTACGTTTTATCTTTCGGTAATGCAGGGCTTATTAAATTTCTCAACAAGCTGTAAGTAGTTGCACCAACTCCACTCAACAGTACAGCCTTCCTTTTGTCTGGCTCCTCAATATCATTAGCTTGGAAGAAAAAGTCCAACATTTCACTATATTCTTCCCATGACTGAGTCGAGTTATCAAAAGGGGTTACCGTTCCGATTACAGCCGCCATTGCTCGTCGTGGTGGGGAAACCTCGTTTTTCCTCCTCTGAACTTGCACTCGAACTACTGGAGTCACTTGAGTTTGCCACACTTGCAATGTTCTCTGTTTCTCGCCGCTGATTTTTTTTTTTTTAATCCTCGTCGCCAATTGTGTGATATCCTACCGTGTAGCAATGATCACACTTGAGTTATTTCTTTGGCTAACTCTGCCGTTTATTCTGCAACACACATAATATGACTGAACATGGATTCTGCGCGGGGTTTTCACACTCTTGTTCTAATGTGTCCCCTTAATAGTAGTGCTGAACAATACAGGTAGTTCCCCCTAGAGGCATGTGCCAGTAATGTTTTAAATTAGACTTGCAGTCTACCACAATGTGTCTTTGAACTCAGGCATCATAGGACACATAGACAAATGTGTCTTTATGATATCATATAGACCATGAACTCAGGCATCATAGGACAACTCACAATGCCTATATGACAGCACATAGACAAATGTGTCTTTATGATGTCATATACATCAAGCCCACGGCACATAAGATAAGATAATGTAACCCAGCTGAGAAAATGACCCTTTTTCTCAAATTTCATTTGTATTAATACAATTGTGTGATTTTATTTTGAAAAACGATTATTTTGGGAAGAGGAAGTGTAATCCTCGTTATCCAACTTTTAAATTCCCGTTTCATGGTCACATTGGGCGATCGTGGTCTTTTCATTCATTAAGAGTGATATTAGCCCCACCTTCCGAGCAGAGTGCCGAGGCGCGCACCCGGTTTTTCGGTCTTTTGCGATCTGAGAGTGGATGAGAGAGGCTGTGGATGGTCTGTGTGGAGACCTGTGGGTCTTCTTGGTGAGTTACTACTGAAAAGTGCTATAAATGGATCTAAACGCTGTCCAAACGCTAATTTGAAACCTTTATTATCCTAAGTTGACGGGAGCACGAGCTTGAGAGGCATGGTGGATGTGTCCTTTGCTGTGTTCACACTGATATCTCATCTTGGTGAGTGGAAACCAAGTGTGTGATAAAGAGAAGCATGCTAATGTTAGCGTTATGCTAATGCTAATCGCGAGTGGATTTTTTCCTGTTTAAAAGCAATGGAAAAGGCTATTTTTGTGCCTGTATGGTTTTCCTAAATGTGATTTCAGTTCCCAACAGTATGCTGACGTACTTTTAGTTCTTTTGCACTATTTCTGTCGAATGTAATGTGTAGTTTGATACTAAAAGCACATTTTGTTGGTTTCCTATGTAAATTCATAGGTTATGTTAAACTTAGTAGCTCAGACAGGGTTTTACTGATTTTAAAAGGGAATATTGGAAGTAATGGGACAGTATATTCCCTGGTTATGTGATAACTTAATTGTATTTCATTTCATGATTTACAAAGACAAGGTTAAAAAGGATTAATCATAATTTCATGGTTAAATGATGTAGAGATAGAAAGAGAAATTCATTTAATTGGTTACATGAGAAAAAAAAAAGTATTTCATGTACTACCAGAGAGATTTTGAGAAAAGAAAACATACATGTAAGATGTAAGATGTGAAATGTGAATTGTAAGATATTACTATATTACTGGATTGTAATAATAGTAATATGAGAGAAGAATTTAAACACTAAGCTATAGTGTTATATAAGAAGAGATTGGAAAACGAATTACTCTAGCTGTAAACAATAACATCATTATTGTTGTGCATTCTGATTAAGAACCTTCTGGATCCTGGATTCGAATGGAGATGGCGAGCTTGACCCGAGAACTGAACCGAGACTGAACCGAGATCTTGGATCTCGGTTGAAGAACATCCTTCCTCTCTCCAGTGCACAAAATTTAAAGTGGTAACAACTCAAGCCGCCGCTTTAAAAGAGGAAAAGAAACCTCAGTCTGGAAATACAAGATATCTTGACTGGTCAAACGACTAAAACAAAAAGACGAACAAACACTGAGCTCAGTAGGACATTTTTGGGGTTTTATTTCATGCCGGCCGTTGTTATATTTGTATATTTGTAAATTGTTTGTATACTCTGTTCTCTTTATCTTTAAAAATAACAGCCATTATTGCTCATTTCTTGCCCCCAGCTATTTCTTTCTACACTCATTTTAATTCCCTATTGTAATCCTTACGAACCTAGCAACTGGTCTACACAGAATAATTTCCCTTACCTAATTAATGTAAGGCAAGGGTTACAATAAGAAGTGGCGAGCCCAGCCAGGAGCCTTTTTCTTCTCTCCCTTACGTTATTTCAAGCCTATAACGTACCCAAAATGGATTTTGTTGAATGTGAATCTGTGAAAATTCCAAATGCAGTGATAGTGAGTGAAATCGCTGGAGATAGCAACTTGATGAAGTGACTGAGTTTTTGAAACGGTATGGATCGATTTCAAGAGTCATAAAAGTAACAGATAGTAAGTCTGAGTTTTCCCAGAGTGCTATTTTTGAGTATCACTCGGGTATTGCTTTTGAATCTCTTGACCCATTGCCATGTACTCATGTATCTGATAGTGGAGCCAGCTATATGATACAATCTCTTGCCAGTGTTTATACGCACCGTGTAGGGAATGATATGACCAAGTTATATCTCACTGACATTAAAAACCTAGCGAAGATGAGTGGCAGAGATTTTGCAGATGTCCTGAAAGACATGATGTCACAGATTTCTGAGTCAATCAAATAATCTGAAAATGATCAATCAGAGCAAGTTAAGTTACCTGATAACTTACCTGAAGCTTTCTTGGATGAACCTCAACCTCAGCCTTTTGCAGCTGAGCCCAGTATTCAAGGTGCACAACCAACTAACCAGTCAAATCACACTGTGAGCACCCCAGCTCAAAGTATGCCCACCATTTCTGCACATGATTTAAATCCCCCAGAAGTGCAACGTGTGGTAGTTGAGCACATTGTAAAAACGGAAGATTTTCCCGTGCAGCCGTTTTCACAAAAGCTCAGAGCTTTTTCTGGCAACGACCTCCGACCAACTTATGAGCTAGATTATGATACTTGGCACTCCAGTGTAGAATTAATCTTGACTGACCCTGCTATGTCCAAACTGTAACAATCCCGAAAGATCATTGAGTCTCTTTTACCCCCACCAGCTGATGTAGTCGAGCACTTGAACCCCAACAGCTCACATCAGAATACCTTCAGCTGTTAGATTCTGCTTATGGTACAGTCCAAGATGGCGGAGAGCTTTACGTCAAGTTTCTTGACACCTTCCAAAACACAGGTGAGAAACCCTTGTCATACCTACAACGTCTTCAAGTAGCTTTGACTCACACTGTAAAGCGTGGAGGTGCTTCAAGCCAGGATTTTGACAAGCTGCTTGTCACACAGTTTTGTCAAGGTTATTGGGATGATTCCCTTTTAACTGCACTCCAGTTAAAACAAAAACGAACAAATCCCCCAACTTTTCCTGATTTGCTTCTCTTGCTACGTGCTGAAGAAGACCAAAATGCTGCCAAAAACTTGCGAATGAGACATTTGAGCAGTTCAAAACAAAAAGTGGCATCCCACGTGCAAACTGTGCAATGCAGTTCAGGTGAAAATGAGAACAATATCACGTTAAACTCACTTAAAGAACTCTCAAAACAAGTTGCAGAAATTCAAACGCAACTAGTAAAACTAACTGCAGAACCAAAAGCTCAAAACTCAAAAAGTACACTCAATACAAAGCTAAAAGAGAAACGAAAGTCGGAGGTTCGAAGACGATCAGATACCGTCGTAGTTCCGACCATAAATGATACCGGATGGAGACAATACTGAAAATGACAATTCAGTCGAGGGACAAGAACACCAATCAAATGATTTACCTGATGAAATGGACAAAAATGATCACATTACAATTCAACCAATATGACGATCTGAAAGAATCAGACAACTTCCAAAAAGACTAGAGTATCCTGAATTAGGAAATCATCTAGTGACTGTTGTTAAGTCCCTTTTTCAAGGTTTCAATACAGCCTTCTCAGAGTTTCTAAATACTGACGATGGACAGTCTTGGTTACACATGCAACGGGACGTGCATGATATTTAGCGCGGGAGGGTGTAACCCAGCTGAGAAAATGACCCTTTTTCTCAAATTTCATTTGTATTAATACAGTTGTGTGATTTTATTTTGAAAAACGATTATTTTGGGAAGAGGAAGTGTAATCCTTGTTATCCAACTTTTAAATTCCCATTTCATGGTCACGTTGGGCGATTGTGGTCTTTTCATTCATTAAGAGCGATATTAGCCCCACCTTCCGAGCAGAGTGCCGAGGCGCGCACCCGGTTTTTCGGTCTTTTGCGATCTGAGAGCGGACGAGAGAGGCTGTGGATCGTCTGTGTGGAGACCTGTGGGTCTTCTTGGTGAGTTACTACTGAAAAGTGCTATAAATGGATCTAAACGCTGTCCAAACGCTAATTTGAAATCTTTATTATCCTAAGTTGACGGGAGCACGAGCTTGAGAGGCATGGTGGATGTGTCCTTTGCTGTGTTCACGCTGATATCTCATCTTGGTGAGTGGAAACCAAGTGTGTGATAAAGAGAAGCATGCTAATGTTAGCATTATGCTAATGCTAATCGCGAGTGGATTTTTTCCTGTTTAAAAGCAATGGAAAAGGCTATTTTTGTGCCTGCATGGTTTTCCTAAATGTGATTTCAGTTCCCAACAGTATGCTGAAGTACTTTTAGTTCTTTTGCACTATTTCTGTCGAATGTAATGTGTAGTTTGATACTAAAAGCACATTTTGTTGGTCTCCTATGTAAATTCATAGGTTATGCTAAACCCAGTAGCTCAGACAGGGTTTTACTGATTTTAAAAGGGAATATTGGAAGTAATGGGACAGTATATTCCCTGGTTATGTGATAACTTAATTGTATTTCATTTCATGATTTACAAAGACAAGGTTAAAAAGGATTAATCATAATTTCATGGTTAAATGATGTAGAGATAGAAAGAGAAATTCATTTAATTGGTTACATGAGAAAAAAAAAGTATTTAAGATAAGATAAGATAAGATAAGATAAGAAAAGAAAAACCTTTATTAGTCCCACAATGGGGAAATTCCAGGATTGCAACAGCACAGGGATAGCAACACTCAGAGCAACAATCAGAAGGCAAGAAAAAACAAGAGCAGCTAGTATACATATGTACCATAGATATAAAATGCGAGATTGGCAGTAGGTCACTGGAGCGCGAGATTTACGGCCGCCATATTGGTACAGGAATCACAACAAATCCACAGCTCAGCTTAACGCACAACACTCTGATTATGTCTTCATTTCTGTCACCATGGGATGAGAGTTTCCGGCGCTCAGACCAGTCCTTTCTCATCCCTATCTCTCATTGGGCAGTGTTACAGGACGGCTGGGGCCCAATTAATCCTCATCAGCTGAGGCGCTGCTAATGAGGATGAAAAGGAGCAGCTTTGATCACTCTGGGCTGCGACTTAAGCACTGTTATGCTGGAACCCTTACGGTAAGTGTCGAGTATTTGTTTTTAAATAATTTAATGGCGTGTTGTCAAAAATAAAGGTAAAAACTCTGATTTTCATTTGGGAGGTCACTGATTTCTGTACATGCATGACTGCCATGAGTGTAATATATATTGTAATTCAGTATCGATAGTTATGGCAATATTTCTCATGTGATATTAGTATACAGTGTTACATTGTGTTCTTTGTTACTGGGTCAGTATTGGTAGCCAATATTATCAAAATGAACTTTGGGTTCTTGTAACTAGTTTGGTAGTTACTCAAATAGCGTGAGGATAGTTTTTCTTTTTCCTGTATACACTTGGCCTAATGAAAGATTTAAGATAAGATAAGATAAGATAAGCCTTTATTAGTCCCACAACGGGGAAATTCCAGGACTGCAACAGCACAGGGATAGCAACACTCAGAGCAACAATCAGAAGGCAAGAAAAAAAAACAAGCAAGCAAGAGCAGCTAATATACATATGTACATATTACTATAAAATATATATATACACACACACACAGACACACAATGCAGAGCATTGTAGCTGGATGGAATAAATATATGAATATATAAACACACAGTGCAGAGCATTGTAGCTAGATGGAATAAATATGTAAATGTATAAACACCCACAGTACGGAGCATTGCAGCTAGGTGGAATAAATATGTAAGTATATAAACACATACAGTGCGGAGCAATGTAGCTAGATGGAATAATATGTAGATATATAAAAACACAGTGCGGAGCATTGTAGCTAGATGGAATAAATATATAGATATATAAATATAAACACACCCAGTGCTGAGCATTGTAGCTAGATGGAATAAATATGTAAATATATAAACACACACAGTGCAGAGCATTGTTGCTAGATGGGATGAAACAGCATAACCATCTACTTAGTTATCCTACATGGTATGATTATGTGCCCATACATATTCTCACCCTCCATAGCGACCGGTATTTTCCTAGTTGTATGCCGGAGGGGACCATTGTGTAAGTTTATTGCATCTTTTGCATTCAAAAAACTATTAGTTTGTTACGTCTTTTTGCTATCTCTGCGAGCAGCCCTGCTTAGGTTGTACAGTCTGACAGCCGTTGGTAGGAAGGACCTACGAAACCTCTCGGTTGTGCACCTGGGATGATGTAGTCTGCTGCTAAATGAGCTCCTCAGTGCATTCAGTATGTCCTGCTTAGGGTGGAACTCGGACTCCAGCAGAGATGACAGTTTAGCCACCGTCCTTCTCTCTCCTATCTCCTCCACCGGATCAAGGCGCTGCCCCAGGACAGAGCTAGCTTTCTTAATCATTTTGTTCAGTCTCTTCCTATCGGCTGCAGTAATGCCACTGCCCCAGCAGACCACTCCAAAAGTGATGGCTGATGCCACCACCGTGTCATAGAATGTCTTCAGCAGCGCCCCTTGTACACCAAAAGACCTGAGTCTCCTCAGCAGGAACAGCCTGTGCTGTCCCTTCTTGTAGAGTGCGTCAGTATTGTGTGACATATTGTGTGACAATATTAGGTTTATCAAACCGTCTTTACACAATAATTGCACATATATGTGTACAAACATCTACCTCCTGTATCAGACCAACATCATGAAGGTTTGCAGATAGTAATTTACAGATATTGTGGCACATATGTTTAGTTCATATTTCCCACAAGAGTGTGGCACATATGTCTGGTTCATATCTCCCACAAATGTATGGCTTATGTGGATTAGGGCTTCACGTCTGGAGGAACAAAGAGTCTGGATCGACGGGGGCCGACAGGAGATGTCGAGGAGGTGTGAAGTCGGACCCTTGTCTCAGAGAGGAGGCCCTGGGGGCATCCCCGGAACATCGGAGAATAAGAGACAATGGTGAATCTTCAGAGACTTGCATTGTGATTAAATGTTTGCAGAAGCACCATGTGACTTGAGTTCTTAATCCCCCGGAGGTATAAGAATGTGATGTGACATGATTCTGCCTCTTCTTTCTATCTGAGAATGTTGGATGATTGTGTTCTGCAATAAAGCCGAACCTGAGGAATGAACTCAGTCTCATCATTGAACACAACTTCCACAATATGTTATTTGAAAATTGAAACTTTACAGATAGAATTTTACATTACCTATTTCGCATTTGTCTATTACAGGGAGGGGGTACAAGAAGATCTGGTGATGATTAATGCAGTCATATCTCATAGACATTACTATTTCTGTCTTGTATTACATTTTGCCTGACATTACTATAAATATTTGCTATGATGGATAGAAGGGGACAGGGTGGATGTTACGTGTGATGAAGATGATGGTGATGATGATGGTGATGACGATGGGCTGGGCTCTGGGTTAAATTAATAAAGCCTACATCTACTGCTTTAAACTGTGTTTTGATTCAATTAACACTTCACCTCACTTTGCAATTGATTAATATGAGCTTGCTGCTTTCATGTTGAGTGCATTATTCTATGCAATAAATTTGTAATGAACATTGGTGTATTGTATAAATTTATGTGGGCCTAAAATCAATAAGAATTTCAAATTGATTTTAAACAACTGCTATACAGATCCAGGTAGATTTGGGGGGGGGGGGGAGTGTATAATGTCTGTTTAGTTAAATGAAGAAACTTGAATAATTGATTTGTAATTTTTTATTCTCTTTATTTATTTCAAAGTTTACATATCTAGGCCAATTTGTATAGCACAGGCTGAAATATTTCTTTGATAAACATTTTTGACAATTGGGGGGGGGGGCAATAAGCTGGTTGCCTGGGGTGGCAAATATAACAAATACAGCCCAGGACAAAGTATGAATTAATCAATTTCGGCCATATATTTATGCATAAATGGCCACAATGAAAGAGGTAAGCTTAATTATTAATCAGGGGGTATGGTAACTTCTTTTTCAGCTCATTTGACAGTTCTTGATTGAGACACTGCAAAATGCCATAATTTAATAATTATGAAGCTCTTAAACACCTAATATTTATGCAGATTATGCTGAAAGTAAACTACTATATGCTGTGTTGTAAACATGTTCACTGAAGCCTGTCAAACATTTAACAAAGGAGAATGACCCAAGCAGGTGTCTGCACTGGATCACAGGGATGTGCTACAGATATCCTGTACCAAGATGGCGGACGCGCGTCACGCCACCGCAAGCACGGACTGACTAGCGCTGCCAATCTAGCATTTTATATCTATGATATGTACATATTACTATAAATATATATATATATATATACACTACCGTTCAAAACTTTGGGGTCACTTAGAAATGTCCTTATTTTTGAAAGAAAAGCACTTTTTTTCAATGAAGATAACTTTAAACTAATCAGAAATACACTCTATACATTGCTAATGTGGTAAATGACTATTCTAGCTGCAAATGTCTGGTTTTTGGTGCAATATCTACAGAGGTGTATAGAGGCCCATTTCTAGCAACTATCACTCCGGTGTTCTAATGGTACAATGTGTTTGCTCATTGCGTCAGAAGGCTAATGGATGATTAGAAAACCCTTGTGCAATCATGTTAGGTCTGCAATGCTGTAATTGCTGCAAATGGAGGATTCTTTGACGTAAGCAAAGTTTGAAGGAAAAAATTATTATTTCAAATACAAATCATTATTTCTAACCTTGTCAATGTCTTGACTATATTTTCTATTCATTTTACAACTCATGGTGGTAAATAAGTGTGACTTTTCATGGAAAACACAAAATAATTGTCTGGGTGACCCAAAACTTTTGAACGGCAGTGTATATATATATACTGTATATGTAGACACACAGTGCGGAGCATTGTGGTTGGTGAATGTGCAGCAGAAAGTCTAAGCTCTCTCGCCGCGCATGCGGCGGGCCAGCGGGATGTCTTTGGGCATGATGGTGACCCTCTTGGCGTGGATGGCGCACAGGTTGGTGTCCTCGAAGAGACCCACCAGGTAGGCCTCGCTGGCCTCCTGCAGAGCCATGACGGCGGAGCTCTGGAAGTGCAGGTCGGTCTTGAAGTCCTGAGCGATCTCCCTCACCAGGCGCTGGAAGGGCAGCTTACGGATGAGCAGCTCCGTGGATTTCTGGTAGCGACGGATCTCTCTCAGAGCCACGGTAACGGGCCTGTAACGGTGAGGCTTCTTCACTCCGCCGGTGGCCGGAGCGCTTTTCCGAGCAGCCTTGGTGGCCAGCTGCCTCCTGGGGGCTTTTCCTCCAGTAGATTTACGGGCGGTCTGCTTGGTACTACCAAAGAGATTTTGAGAAAAGAAAACATGCATGTAAGATGTAAGATGTGAAATGTGAATTGTAAGATATTACTATATTACTGGATTGTAATAATAGTAATATGAGAGAAGAATTTAAACACTAAGCTATAGTGTTATATAAGAAGAGATTGGAAAACGAATTACTCTAGCTGTAAACAATAATATCATTATTGTTGTGCGGGCTAGGTTTTTTTGGTTGCTGATTAAGAACCTTCTGGATCCTGGATTCTCTGTGAATGGAGATGGCGAGCCTGGCCCGAGACCTGAACCGAGACTGAACCGAGATCTGAACCAAGATCTAGGTTGAAGAACATCCTTCCTCTCTCCAGTGCACAAAATTCAAAGTGGTAACAACTCAAGCCGCCGCTTTAAAAGAGGAAAAGAAACCTCAGTCTGGAAATACAAGGTATCTTGACTGGTCAAACGACTAAAACAAAAAGACGAACAAACACTGAGCTCAGTAGGACATTTTTGGGGTTTTATTTCATGCCGGCCGTTGTTATATTTGTATATTTGTAAATTGTTTGTATACTCTGTTCTCTTTATCTTTAAAAATAACAGCCATTATTGCTCATTTCTTGCCCCCAGCTATTTCATTCCACACTCATTTTAATTCCCTATTGTAATCCTTACGAACCTAGCAACTGGTCTACACTTAATAATTTCCCTTACCTAATTAACGTAAGGCAAGGGTTATAATAAGCCTTTATTAGTCCCACAATAGGGAAATTCCAGGATTGCAACAGCACAGGGATAGCAACACTCAGAGCAACAATCAGAAGACAAGAAAAAACAAGAGCAGCGAGTATACATATGTACATATAAATATATAAATATATAGACACACAGTGTGGAGCATTATAGCTAGATGGAATAAATATATAAATATATAAATACACACAGTGCGGAGCATTGTCGCTAGATGGAATAAATATATAAACACACACAGATATGCGGAGCATTGTAGTTAGATAAAATGAAACAGCATAACCGTCTACTTAGTTATCATACATGAAATGATTATGTACCCATACACACTGTCGCCCTCCATAGCGACCGGTATTTTCCTAGTTGTATACCGGAGGGGACCATTGGGATATGGTCTTTACAGAAGAAGACCCAACAGATGGAGAGAGATAGAATGACAACTGCTGCACATCAGAAAAAGATGCCATGAAGATGAAACACCTGAGGTTCCAGCAGTACATCGCACCCGTTTGAGACAGGAGGACACCCTTCACCACAGACACAGGTAAGCAACATAACACAGAACAGTGACAGGCACAGGATATCATAGGACACCCTATGATGTCTGCCTGATGTCCTAGACACAGATAAGCAACACAGAACAGTGACAGGCAGGAGAAGTAGAACACATGACATCATAGGACATCAGGCAGACACTTATTAAAGCAAGAAATCTCTGTGTGTCTGTGTGTCTGTCACGTTTATAGGACATCGTAGGATGGCCTATGATTTCTGCCTCATCATAGGATGTCCTATGAACTCAGGCATCATAGGACTCACAATGCCGTCATAAAGATAGGATGTCTATTTGACAGCACATAGACAAATGTGTCTTTATGATGTCATAGCTAGAAAGCTAGCTCTGTCCTGGGGAAACGCCTTGACCCAGTGGAGGAGATAGGAGAGAGAAGGATGGTGGCTAAACTGTCATCTCTGCTGGAGTCCGAGTCCCATCCTATGCAGGACATACTGAACGCACTGAGGAGTTCATTTAGCAGTAAACTACTTCATCCTAGGTGCGCGACCGAGAGGTTTCGCAGGTCCTTCCTACCTACGGCTGTCAGACTGTATAACCTAAGCAGGGCTGCTTGCAGAGATAGCAAAAAAAACGTTACGACCTAATAGTATTGAATGCAAAAGACGCAACAGACTTACACAAATGGTCCCCTCCAGCATACAACTAGGACAATATCAGTCGCTACGGAGGGTGACAATATGTATGGGTACATATTCATACCATGTAGGGTAACTAAATAGACGGTTATGCTGTTTATTCCATCTAGCTACAATGATCCGCACTGTGTATATATATTTATATATTTATGTGTACATACTATGTATATTCACTGCTCTTATTTTCTTATCTTCTTAATTATTGCTCTGAGTGTTTCTATCCTTGTGCTGTTGCAATCATGGAATTTCCCCATTGTGGGACTAATAAAGGCTTATCTTATCTTATATAGACCATCACTCACAATACCTAGACTAATGTGTCTTTATGATGTCATATGGCTCATAGACAAATGTGTCTTTATGATGTCATATAGACCATCACGACGCCTAGACTAATGTGTCTTTATGGTGTCATATGGCTCAAAATTGGCAAGGTGTATAAAGTAGAAGGAGAATATAGAGTGAAGTGTCGATAATAGATGAGTCAAAATAAGCACCGGACGGCCGCACCTCGGACACAGTCCAAGGACGCATAATTTTTTCACACATAAGGAGTTGTTCAGAACTCCTTATACAAAGATATAGAGTGATGATAATCAAGTCAGTGGTGGTAATGCACCTGTAAGCTGGTTGCCAACCACCAATCAAATCTAAAGAAGAAGAAGAAGAATCACAGGGCCAGTCTTTACAGCATGCTTTAAAGAGTTTGTGTTGACCCATTTCGGTTTTTGTGTTGACCAAAGTACAAGTTATCCTTTCTTTTTCTTCATGAAATTTTGTGACTTTTCCTCATCTAGGGTCATGAACTGGTGTGTAAAATCTGGACGCTTTGATGTGTAGTGGAATGTATGTGCAGAGTTTGTATACAAAGATGATGTTGCGGGTCATTTTGACCTGGTGTGGCACACATATTTGGGATGCTTTGACTGCATATGTATAGCATAATGACTGAGATGCTTAAGGCTGCATATGTATATTGTAACCTCATGTCTTAGAAGGAACAATAAGTCTGGACCACCTGGGGATAACAGTGGGAGGTGGAGGTGCCTTTGGCAAGGACTCTTAAAGGACTTCCTGACCTCCTGGGGTCAGGTGGAAGAAGAAGGGGTCTGGGGGAGAGGTATTGTCGATGGGGGGTTTATTGACAATGTGATGCTGTACCTTGATGTCCCAGGTATAAAAGTGGGGAATTGGAGTAGTTCGCTCTCTTTTCCTGTTTG
The DNA here is from genome assembly GCA_020510985.1 of Pholidichthys leucotaenia. NCBI lineage: Eukaryota > Metazoa > Chordata > Actinopteri > Cichliformes > Pholidichthyidae > Pholidichthys > Pholidichthys leucotaenia. The sequence continues at coordinate 92,835,970 of CM035849.1, read as the reverse complement.
AGAGATGGTTGGAGATGTGAGATGTTTAATAAATCTGAATTGAGAAATAAATTCAGCCTCTTCATTTCACGCTCTCCACATTGGTGACCTGAAGACGTATAATGACTAGAGACAGTTCCCCTGAGCCAGACTCGCCAGGGACCGCTGGAGCAAGCGCGGTCTCAGTCAAGCTTCCAGAGTTCTGGCAGGACAACCCAGACTCGTGGTTCCTCCTGGCCGAAGCCCCGTTTGAACTAGGGGGAATAACGACAGATGACACAAAATTCTTCCATGTCATCGCCAAGCTCGACAACTGCACAGCCCGACACGTGTGGAGCCTGGAGCAGCACCCGCCCGCTCGCGACAAATACGGCGGGTTGAAAGCTGCCCTCATCCAGCGTTTCACGCCCTCAGCCGAGGAGAGAGCTAGGAAGCTCCTGGCTCTGCACGACTTGGGAGGACGCACGCCTGTCGACCTGATGGAAGACATGCTGCAGCTGAGAGGCTCAGACAACGACGATTTCGTCTTCACGCAGATCTTCCTGCGAACCCTACCATCGCAGACGAGGGCGACCCTGGCAGGCTCTCGTTTTGTGACCCAGCGGGACTTCCGCGCGCTGGCCCAGGAGGCGCAGCGGATCCTCAACTCCAGCGAGGAGCACTCGGCCACCGCAGCAGCGGCAGATCTCGGCGCGGCGACTGGGAGCAGCGGGGGGCCAGAGGCGACAGAGGTGGTCCCACCAACAATGGCGGCAGCGAAGTCCCGACACAGTGGAGGAGACGGCTTCTTTCACTTCCGGCTTCCAGAGAGAGCAGACGCTTTTCTCTCCTCTCCTCTCCTTTCCTCCTCCCTGGAAACTGTCTCCCTGCTTGCGATGTCCTGTCTGTGTCTCGCTCTTCTTCTGCTGCATCGACCCAAATGGAAATTATGGAAATTGGAATTGTGACTTAATGCTATTGACACCACTTTTAACAGGAATCGGGCCAGGGGGGAACCCAAGAATTGGAACTCGTGTTTCGACTGAAGATTGGCATGATCACAGGATTTTCTGTTTGGCCTTGGAGTTTTCCTGGTGTATCAAAATTAAAGCTGGATGAGCTAATCAAATGCGGACCCGGCGTAGCTCCCTCAACAAATTCGTTCAGCTGGGGGGAGCACTGATAGCGGCAAATGGGATTAACATGGAATTTACCATCTGGCATGCACAGAAGAGAGATGGACTCTCTTGGACATGTTACCTATGTTTCGGAAGGTGGATAACATCTGGAGTCGCTGAGTGCTCTCCAGAGAATGATTCTAAAGCCTGTAAATTGTGATGCACAGAATCGCATGAGAGGTGAAATTTTTATGCTCTAAGTAAACTGTGCCTATTGACCTTGATTCGGCGCCCTGAAGACTTCATTCATTCCTCCTGGGAAGATAAGGCTCAAGGGAGTTTGGCTTCTTTCTTAACCCAAACAATTAACATCAATTGCTGTTGTTCAGCAGACTGGACTCTTCAAGGACAGCGCTATCATGTGTCTAATACAGAACTTTGCCATCTGGCATGCACGAAGAGAGAGAGACTCTGGACATGCTTATCTGTGTTTTGAAAACATGATTATAACAACTATCCGTTGCCAGGAGGCGCCCCACTCTGTTGTACATCACCAAATGATACATTCAACACTGCACTCACACTGATTATATATGCTGATTACACACACTGGTCTCTCATCGCTCTTTGTCAACGTGTGTATTGTTTGACTGCTAAATGTGCATTGAGGTTTTTTTTTCTTGTAATCATAATCTCGCTCACTGAGCGCTATTCTGATAACTATGGGGTTTTTTTTCTCTCGCCTATTGTGTCATTCCCTACCCCTTCACTCTTTACCCCCACTGTATGACTGGCGCCTCAAGGCTGTCGTGGCGCTGGGATGCGCTTATAGAGCGCGCCCAATGTCAAGTCAAATTTCAATTCTCCTGTATGTCTTGCACGTACGGTAGTATTGACAATAAACCTTAATTGATTGATTGATTGAATTGATTCTGCTTTTACCATCATCGTTTCGCAGAGACGGCACGCAAGTGTGTACCGCCGTGCCAGTTCAAGAGCTCGGGAAACGCCAGGACCGGGAGTCACTAGCAGCGGCGGCACTCGGCGAACGGAACAAGCTGCTCTACCTGACGGACGCGTGCTCCGGGAGGCACTTCCTCATGGACACGGGCGCCCAAGGGAGTTTCATCATCCCTACCTACGCTGACCAGCTGACAGGCCCCCGTGGTGACGGAGCAACAGCGGCGAACGGCTCGAGCATTAAGACCTATGGTGAAAGGACTCTGCTTCTGTCCTTGCACGGCCGCACATATGAATGGACTTTTGTTATAGCGGCGGTGAGTTTCAACATGTTAGGTGCTGATTTTCTGTGCTCACATGGGTTGTTAGTTGATCTTCCCAATAGGCGCCTAGTTAATGCACTCTCCTTTTACTCCATTCCTTGTGCAGCTCGAGTGTCCCCACCACCAGCACAGACCAACGTCGCCACAGCAGGCGGTAAGTTTCACACACTCCTCACTCAGTTTCCAGCACTCACAGTTCCCACTGTTTCGGCAACAGTTGCGAAACATGGGGTGGAGCACTTTATTACTACTACTGGCCCCCCCGTTTTTGCGAAAGCTCGGCGCTTGGATGCAGCTAAATTGTCCATAGCACGCGAGGAGTTCGCCAACCTGGAAAGGTTGGGCATCATCCAGCGTTCAAAGAGCCCATGGGCCTCCCCACTGCATATGGTCCCTAAAGCTGACGGCTCGTGGAGACCTTGCGGTGATTTCCGCAGGTTAAACAACGCCACAGCGCATGACCGCTATCCAATCCCACATATTCAGGATTTTTCGGTGCATCTGGCGGGGGCGCGCATTTTTTCTAAAATAGACTTGGTCCGCGGTTATCATCAAGTCCCAGTGTGCGCTGAGGACATCCCCAAAACAGCGGTGATAACTCCATTTGGACTCCATGAGTTTTTACGCATGCTGTTTGGGCTTAAAGGCGCCGCGCAGACCTTCCAGCGCATGATGGATGCAGTGTTGCGCGATCTCCCTTTTGTGTTTGTCTACCTGGACGACATTTTGGTAGCCAGCGCGTCCGAGGTAGAACACGAAAAACACCTCACAGAAGTTTTCCAGAGGTTGGGAGAGCACGGGTTAATAATCAACCCGGCTAAGTGCCAGTTCGGGGTGGCACAGATCGACTTTTTGGGGCACCTCGTCTCCCCAGAGGGAGCAGTTCCGCTACCGGACAAAATGCGCACAGTGGCAGATTTTCCCCAGCCGCAAATGGTCAAAGCATTGCAGGAGTTTTTGGGAATGGTGAATTTTTATAACTGTTTCCTCCCCCGCGCAGCGCAGCTCATGCAACCATTATATGCCACTCTTAAAAAGCAAAAACCCTCCAATGCAATCGAGTGGTCCCCGGAGCGGGAGCGCGCATTCGCGGAGGTAAAAAAAAAGCCCTTGCAGACGCTGCGTTGTTGGCTCATCCAGTCCCAACGGCCCGCATAGCGCTCACCACTGATGCGTCAGACGTGGCCATAGGGGCGGTAATGGAGCAGCACATGGCCGGGGTTTGGCAGCCGCTGGCCTTCTTCAGCAGGTCCTTGCACGAGGCTGAGCGAAAATACAGCGCGTTTGACAGGGAGCTGTTAGCGCTCCACTTAGCCATCCGCCACTTCCAATTCTGGCTAGAAGGTTGGCGTTTCACCGCGTTTGTCGATCACAAACCGCTCACTTTTGCGATGGCCAAAATTTCAGAACCATGGTCGGGCCGGCAGCAGAGGCAGCTGGCCGCAATTTCGGAGTTTACTACTGACATTCAACACGTAGCGGGTAAACTCAATGTGGTGGCAGACTGCCTCTCTCGCGCGATAACCGCACCAGTCCGCGCAGAGGCAGATTATACTACCACGGCCTCAGAGCAAAATAGCAGCGTGGAAGCGCACGCGGCCCCAGTTCACGTGGGAATAGACTATGCAGCCATGGCAGCGGATCAGGGTAGCGATGCGGACGTATGCGCGCTCCAGTCTGGACCAACAGGGTTAAGGCTGGAGAACAGGAGGCTGCAAAATGGTATGCCCCCACTAATCTGCGATGTCTCTACCGGAAGACCGCGTCCAGTAGTGCCGGACGCATGGCGCCGCCGCGTTTTTGACTCGATTCACTCCCTGGCGCACCCAGGGGTGCGCGCGTCTGTGAAAATGGTAGCGGAAAAGTTTGTTTGGCCAGGCCTGCGCAAGCACGTTAAAGAATGGGCACGAGCCTGTATGGCTTGCCAGCGGGCCAAAGTACACAAGCACACAAAAACCCCGTTAGAGCCGTTTCTCATCCCAGCCAAGAGGTTTGATCATGTGCATGTCAACCTCGTAGGCCCCCTACCGTCGTCGCAGGGGTACACACACCTTTTGACAATGGTGGATCGAACCACGCGTTGGTCAGAAATGGTCCCACTAGCATCGACCACAGCGGCAGAGGTGGCCCGCGCGTTTTTAACGGCTTGGATAGCGCGTTTCGGGGTTCCGTCGGATATTACGTCCGACAGGGGACCTCAATTTGTGTCTGAGCTTTGGTCAGCGATGGCCCACAGTTTAGGTGTGACAATTCACCGCACTACCGCTTACCACCCCCAGGCTAATGGTTTATGCGAGCGGTTTCATAGATCATTGAAGGCGGCCCTCAGAGCGTCGCTTACGGATGCAAATTGGGTAAACAGGCTACCATGGGTTTTATTAGGGTTGCGTTCTGCACCTAAAGAGGACTTAAAAGCCTCCCCAGCCGAGTTGGTATTTGCACAACCTCTCCGACTGCCAGGAGAGTTTCTGCCAGATAATCCGGCGCCAGGGCGTCCCCCTGCTCAGTGGTCACTGATCGGCATGGGAGCAGACATGCTTCCGGGCCCCGTCCACCACACCTTCCCACGCGCTTTTGTGCCCAAAGCTTTAAAAAATGCCAAGTTTGTTTTTGTCAGGCACGAGGCTCAACGCCCAGCCCTGCGTCCACCCTACGATGGCCCATATAGAGTGCTGGAAACAGGTGATAAGCATTTTGTGCTAGATTTGGGGGACAGGAAGGAAACAATTAGTATAGACAGACTAAAGCCTGCTTTTGTGATGGCCGACGAGACTGTGCGAGTGGCGAAGGCCCCTTGATGCGGCAGGCTCCCCAGGGAGCATGCTCCAGACCCCCCACAGGGATCAACTAACAGTTCTCATCCTCAGATAGCAGATTCATGGCAGGATGGCGCCACAGGAGCTGCAAAGCCCGCCTACAGCAAGTTTGGAAGGCGGTTGAAGCCCAGACAGCATATGGACTGATGTCGTGATTTTATCATGTTGTGTGAACTATGTTTTATTGTTTCATCTTCGACGTTTGGGGGGGGGGGGGGGTTATGTGGCACACATATTTGGGATGCTTTGACTGCATATGTATAGCACAATGACTGAGAAGCTTAAGGCTGAATATGTATATTGTAACCTCACGTCTTAGAAGGAACAATAAGTCTGGACCTCCTGGGGATAACTGTCACATGTGGCTCTGGGGAGCCACACAATGAGAGCCAAGGGCGAGCCAGTGAGTTATGATGTTTATTGGTGACAGGGGTAAGGGATGAGGAAAGCACAGATGCTCATACACATTAACACTCATGGGCAGAACAGCGGCAGAGTTAACAGTGGGCACCGGGCGTAGGGGTACACAGCTAGAGAACTCACAGCAGGTAAAACTCACGGGTTAAGCAGCCAGAGAGCTGGCACTGGGCAAAGGACTCCAATACATAGGCCACTCATACAAGATGGTACTCCCAAGTGATACAGTAAGGCAAGTAGCGGGCTAGCACCGGACATGGGGGTACAAAGGCACAATACTCCTTACGGGAAGACACTTACGAGTAATGCTGAAGACGAGGCAGGGGCTGGCACCAGACGAAGGGGCTCCAGCTAGTAGTGCTTATGTCGCAGCCCCGAGTGATCGAGGCTGCTCCTCTTTATCCTCATTAGCAGCGCCCCAGCTGATGAAGATTAATTGGCCCCAACCGTCCCATGACACTGACAGCTGGGAGCCAGCTGAGACGCTGCCCAATGAGAGGCAGGGATGAGAAGGAGCATGGGCTGAGCGCCGAGCCTGCGTCTCACACCATGGTGACAGAGCCTCCCTCTCACAGTCGGGCTCCAAATGACCAGGAACATCCCAGCACCGGAGGGAGAGAAGCAGAGAGAAAAAAAAAAAATTAAAAAAAAGAAAACAGACCATGAACAAATACAGAGTACAAGGTAGACAAAACGAAAAATCCAAATACAATACTCTGTATCCACAGGAAATAATAACCGGGGCAAAGATGAAAAATGCAGAGTAAGGATAATAAGGAAAAACATGATACACAGCGCTATAAATATAAAGGGGGAACAAAACACACTACTCCATAACGCAAAAGCAAGGCTATGAGCAGGACAAAAAAGGACAAGAAACGCTGAGTACAAGTAATAGAAGATACACAGCGCAATATCAAACAAAATAAGGCCAACACAGAGTACAGTAAAGTGGAAAACAAAACACATACTCCATACAATAACACGTAGTCAATGTCTAAGTCGGGGCTAGGGAAAGCCCCCCACGAAGATAATAAGGAGGGATAAGGTGATCACACAGTATGGTCGCAAAGGAAGCCACACACATACTCCGTGATGCACCGACAAGGCTAAGGCTGATGAAAACGCTGAGTACGGATAATAAGAGGAACAGAATACACAGCGCTATATATATAAGGGAGTCACCCAGAGGAATAAAAGTGACCTAATAGGGACAGGATAACAACTAAGGGAAATACTGAGCATGGTTAATAATAAAAAACACAACTCACAGCACAGAAAACACATATTCCCCTAAGGACAAAAAGCTACACCCGAGTGACCTTAATAATAGCAAAAGATAAGAGACACCCGAGGAGACGGCGGGCAGAGTCCAAAAACGGCCGAATAGTTCTGGTGATCTCCCCGCCCATTGTCCAATTGGTGAGCCGGGGAAGAGGAAAAGTTCGGACGGCCAACTCCAGACCCAGATCCCAAGGAACCAGTCCGCCGGTAGCTGTGCCAGGCCACCCAGAAGAGAATACAGTTCATCGGGGGGGTTGGACCAGATCGCCGAATGGGAAGTCTTACAGATCAAGCCGTCGACCCGCATCACTCAGCCACCAGGACCGTTGAGACGGGCGAAGGGTCAAAGCGGACCCCGGTGGAAGAGGCTTAGGGGAGAGCTGATGATGAGGTAGATGAGCGTCAGGCCACAGGGAAACAGCCACCTCCTCACCGGACCTGGACAACACTTGTGTAAGCACCCGTGTCGGACCCGATTGGGCCTTAGGCGAACCCACGTTGGACACCGCTGGGGCAGCACCCGCGTCAGACCCCGATTGGGTCTTGGGCGAACTCACGTCGGACACCGCTGGAGCAGCACCCACGATGGACCCCAACTGGGTCGGCACCGCACCAGAACCGACCTCCAACGTTGAACCCGGACCCTCCCCGCACCACGAGAGAGACAGCAATTCCTCGCCGGTGACCTGGAAACAGGCGTCAGGACAGAAACAGAACCGGGATCAGGAGTCACCGGCAGCGCCAGAACCCGGCGAGACGAGCTCGGGACGCAGCGGGCGGCTGCACCAGCTCATTCTCCCCTAGAGACAGGCTAAAGTGCTCAAAGGTATGAAGAGAAAAAGGAAAAGAGAGCACTCGCCTGATCTCGGGCTCTGACGCCGTCCAGGACTGCGAAGATCCAGGATCCATCGTCAGGAGGTCGTTGTCAGGCTCCCACCCAGCTGCGTCGGGCCCCGCAGCCGGCACGATGGTCAGCGCAGCTTGAGGTTCCTCCAGCGTTGGTAACCCCGCCGACGGTCCATGCGGCGTGATGACAGGAGAACCTCATCCCACTGGACCAAACCGCACCTCCGTGGAGACCCGGGGACGCTTGGTCATCAGCGTAGACTCCACGTAGCAGTCAGTCCTCCTCCTCCATCCACTATGTAGCTGCGGAGCCGCAGGCCCTCTCCTCGTCCCACGACATGGACCCGAAGCCGGGGACCGCTCGGCGGAGAGAGACACAGAGGGTGCGGAATTAAAGACACGGGTTACAGCAGGTGGTGGGAGTTCAGGGCGCTGCGGACCCCGAACTCCACCTCCAGGAGTGTAACAGAGCAAATCACAAAACTGATGTAAATAAGCTAGGACTTACCTGCCTCCTGGAGGTTGGGTGGTGCCTGCTGTCGTGGACATCGCTTCTTCCTCTCCCCGCCGGGCGATAACGGAGGACCCCCTGAGAAGTGGTCTGGGGATCACTCGTGTCGTCTCCAGAAGAGGGCTCGCCAGGTCAGGATTCCAGGCACACACAGCAGTCAGGAAGCACGTCGAGGAGGAGGGGATAACAGCCGGGATGAGCCAGCCCGGATGCCTTGGGATGACAGCGGGGGAAAGAGGCTCGGAGAACGGAGCTGTGAAATCTCCACGCTGACGAGACAAAGAGTGACAGCTGCGTGGGGGAAAAGGTCCTGGCGGCAACCCGGAACTGGTTCCGGACGGGGGTCGTGCTGAGGCGCCTGGGCATTGTGATGACGGCTATTCCCAGGGGACGAAGCGAGGGGGAAACCCAGGAATCACCGCTCCTGATCAGAGATCGAGGCGAGGGAGGCGTTGAAAATGGGAAAGCTTCGTAGCCCTGGAGTCCTCTCCACCAATGTCACTGCCGCCGCCACATGCCTGAAGGTGGTGGAATGGACTGCATAGTGGAGCTCGCAAACGCCGTTCGGTCCCGGACGTAACTGCAGTCAGCCAGCAAGCTCCTTCAGGGGAATCCCGAGTAACGTGGTGCAGAACGGGGAAAGCTCACTGGGTGGCGCGAACTCCCGGGCTGGAATGGAAGCAGGAACGGGATCCCGAAGCGGGGGGCAACGTCATCCACTTCGGCTTCCTGCTGGGATTTCCTTCCAACCTGTGGAGCTCCTCTCGCAATGCGGCCATAGCGTCTCTCCTGGCACAGGCCTCAGGATGGTAAAAATGATGAGGCAAGGTGTCCAGGAGGCTCTCAGCATGGTCCAGATGTCTTGCGTTGGAGGCGTCATGCAGGGTGAAGAGCGTCCTGTCGACAGCCTCTGGGATGGACCTCCGCACGTTGCCCTGGCATCAGACATGACTCACGGGAGACGGCATGCTAACGGCGCTGACACCCGGACAGGAAGGTACGAGTCCACCCAAACTCACGGCCGCCGGCAACTCGTCTGGCTGCGACATACTGTCACATGTGGCTCTGGGGAGCCACACAATGACAGCCAAGGGCGAGCCAGTGAGTTATGATGTTTATTGGTGACAGGGGTAAGGGATGAGGAAAGCACAGATGCCCACACACATTAACACTCATGGGCAGAACAGCGGCAGAGTTAACAGTGGGCACCGGGCATAGGGGTACACAGCTAGAGAACTCACAGCAGGTAAAACTCACGGGTTAAGCAGCCAGAGAGCTGGCACTGGGCAAAGGACTCCAATACACAGGTCACTCATACAAGATGGTACTCCCAAGTGATACAGTAAGGCAAGTAGCGGGCTAGCACCGGACATGGGGGTACAAAGGCACAATACTCCTTACGGGAAGACACTTACGAGTAATGCTGAAGACGAGGCAGGGGCTGGCACCAGACGAAGGGGCTCCAGCCTAGTAGTGCTTATGTCGCAGCCCCGAGTGATCGAGGCTGCTCCTCTTTATCCTCATTAGCAGCGCCCCAGCTGATGAAGATTAATTGGCCCCAGCCGTCCCGTGACACTGACAGCTGGGAGCCAGCTGAGACGCTGCCCAATGAGAGGCAGGGATGAGAAGGAGCATGGGCTGAGTGCCGAGCCGGAGTCTCACCCCATGGTGACAATAACAGTGGGAGGTGGCGGTACATTTGGCAAGGACTCTGAAAGGACTTCCTGACCTCCTGGGGTCAGGTGGAAGAAGAAGGGGTCTGGGGGAGAGGTATTGTCGATGGGGGGTTTATTGACAATGTGATGCTGTACCTTGATGTCCCAGGTATAAAAGTGGGGAATTGGAGTAGTTCGCTCTCTTTTCCTGTTTGAGAGATGGTTGGAGATGTGAGATGTTTAATAAATCTGAATTGAGAAATAAATTCAGCCTCTTCATTTCACGCTCTCCACACCGGACACTTTTATGTGGGTAAGTAGCTGTACAGATCCAAAATAAACATGCCTCTTTGATGTACTTTATTTTGACTGCCCAGTCAATTTCCACAGATTCAGGACTATCTAAAACAGCTAGACAGAAAATTTACAGCTATCGCAGTCTCTGAAACTTGGCTTAATGAAGAGCAGGCTCCTCTGATGGCAATAGAAGGGATATCAATGTTTTTATATTATCCATCCATCCATCCATCTTCTACCACTTTTCCGGAGGTCCGGGTCGCGGAGTGCAGCAGTTCAAGCAGAGAAGCCCAGACTTCCCTCTCCCCAGCCACTTGCTCCAGCTCTTCAGAGGGGATACCAAGGCGTTCCCAGACAGCTGGGAGACATAGTCTCTCCACCGAGTCCTGGGTCTGCCCCGAGGTCTCCTCCCAGTGGGACGTGCCTGAAACACCTCAAGTGGGAGGCGTCCAGGAGGCATCCTAATCAGATGCCCATACCACCTCAACTGACTCCTTTCAAAAAAAAGGGTGGTGGTGTTGCACTGTATATTGATGACCTGTATAGGTGTAAGCTTGTAAATGGAATGTCCTTTGCACTACCAGGGATTGTGGAGTGTGTTACTGTTGAGATTGACCAAGATATAACAAAAAATCTAATTATAAGTTGTAATGCCAGGAACTTGCATTGAGACATTCAGAGATAAATTAGTTGAGCTGTACAATAATATTAGTAGTAAGAAAATGGCTGTAATTTGTGGAGATTTCAATATTGATTTACTAAATCCATTTCAACAAAATGTAATTACAGAGTTCATGAATTCTATGTACAGTATGAGTCTATATCCCACAATAACACATCCCAGTAGAATCACAGTTCACACTGCTACACTTATTGATAAGCTGTTTGTTAATATTATTGATAAGAAAATAGAAAGTGAATTATTGATAAATGATATAAGTGACCATTTGCCAGTCTTTGCTCTTATCCATGGCCACACGGGGGCCAATACAGAAAAAAACTTTAAAATCTTTCAGATACAAATCACAAAATGCAATCAGTTCTTTTAAAGAAGACTTGCTGAAGCAAGACTGGACAAAAGTCTATTTATCAGATGTAAATGAAGCTTATGACACATTTATGAACATTGTAACCACTCTTTATGAAAAAAAATTGTCCATTAGTAAAGAAAAAGCTAAAACATAAATTTGTCAACAAGCCATGGTTAACCAAAGGATTACAAAAGGTGTGTAAAAAGAAAAATTTATTATATAAAGCTTTTCTAAAGAAAAGGACAAAAGAAGCAGAGCAGCGGTATAAAACATACAAAAATAAGTTAACATATATAATGAGATGTAGTAAAAGAGACTATTACAGTAAAGAACTGGAGAAAAACAGAGACAATATTAAAAAATACATGGACAATACTTAACAATATTCTTGGAAATAAAAATAGAAATATAAGTTACCCAACCAATTTTTCAAAAAAAAAAAAAATAATAATAATAAAACGACTCAGAGCGTGAATGCAGTCTCACCTGCAGATGAATTTAATAACTTTTTTGTTAACATTGGTCCTAATTTGGCTTGAGAAATACCCATTACAGCACCAACGGGTGATACAGTAAGCAAAAACACTGCTATAAAAGACTCCATTTTCATAAAGAACACAGACGAGAGAGAGGTCATTGAAATTGTTAAATTGTTTAAAAGTAAAACATCGACATGCTCTTAGTCAAAACTATTATTGAATGCTTAGTGAAACCACTGATGTATATTTGTAACCTGTCTCTCCAAACAGGTATATTTCCCAATGCAATGAAAATAGCTAAAGTAATTCCGATATACAAGACGGGTGACAGAGAGGAATTTTCAAACTATAGACCAATTTCACTATTGCCGCAATTTTCCAAGATACTTGAAAAAATATTCTGTGAGAGAATTAACAACTTCATAATGAAGAATAATTTATTGTGTGAGCAGCAATATGGGTTCAGACACAAGAGGACAACTGCATTTGCTCTAATGGAATTTATAGAAAAAATATCAACTGCCATTGAAAATAAAGAGTATTCAGTTGGGGTATTCCTGGATCTTAAAAAAGCATTTGATACAGTGGATCATAATTTATTATTAAAGAAACTACAAAATTGTGGTATTAGGGGGGTAGCACTGTCCTGGTTATGTAGTTACTTAAAGAATAGATATCAGTATGTATGTGTTGGTAACAAAAACTCACAGTTACTGAAGGTTACTTGTGGAGTCCCACAGGGTTCAGTTTTGGGGCCACTGTTATTCAATATGTATATAAATGATATATGTAAAGTCTCGGAAAAAATGGATTTAATATTGTTTGCCGATGATACTAATTTATTATGCAGTGGAAGCAATTTGGAACAACTTTTGGATACACTCGGAAAGGAATTAGGAAAGCTTAAACTGTGGTTTGATTCAAACAAATTAACGCTCAATTTAAGTAAGACAAAATTTATAGTTTTTAACGACCATCACAACAACTTAGTATCTAAACTTAGTGTAAATGGTGTAGAGATTGAAAGGGTATCTGAAACTAAATTTCTTGGAGTAATAATTGATAATAAACTGTGTTGGAAGTCACATATTAATTATATTAAAGGTAAAATATCGAAATCAATTGCAATACTACACAGAGTGAAATATTTGCTGAATCAACCCACATTATATACTTTGTATCATTCATTAATACTCCCATACATGACATATTGTACTGAAGTATGGGGAAATACATATAAAACAAACATATATCCAGTCTTTATGCTTTAGAAGAGAGCTATTAGAATAATAAACAAAGCTGCTTACAGGGGACCAACAAACCCACTTTTCCTTAAATTAAAAGCTCTCAGGTTGAAAGATCTGGTTGACTTTAAAACTGCAGTAATTATGTTTAAAGTAAAGAATCTATCACTGCCCGCAAATATCCAAAAGTTATTCCAAATAAGGGAGAAACAATATAATTTCAGAGGAACATGTATATTTCAAAAACCCTCAGTAAAAACTACCACCAAGCAACACTGTATTTCAGTGGAAATACAGTACATTCATTGGACCCAAATTAAAATCATGTACAACGCTTGGACAATTTAAACAAAAACTAAAGGAAGAAATACTCCAAACATATATACAAGATGACATGTAAAATCACATAAGGACTGTCATATCCAGTCTGTGTTGTGTTGTTGCTTAGTTTTTTGTCACGTTTTGTCTTAGCTTTGTTCTGAATTGTAATCGCTCTTGTTTTGTTTTTCTTTTGGATTCTTGGATGGAATATGGGTGGGCAATATAAGTTACGGCTTCAGCCATCACCCATTTCAGATAACTTATGTAGAACTGTATAATCAGAGGAGTTATTGTTTGATTTGACCTTGTTGGATTTTGTTTTCCTCTTTGTTATATTGTTCTGTTTCTTTTTTTTTTAATCTTTATTTTTAATCTATCCGAAATAAAGATTCATTCATTCTTTCAATTGTATTTTGACTGCCAGAGACCCAGGTGTGTGTCGAGGAGGGACTTTCTCTCCCTTGTCCTTGTCACTTTTCTCATGCCATCTCTTTGACAAACACACCAAAAATGAGCTCCAGAAGGTTTACAGCTGAAGAAGCTTCATCACATATTTTGAACTGGGATAGTGACGCAGAGGAAGAGATTTCAGAGACCGAGGACAATGTAATTGATGATCCAGATTGTCAATTTTCCAACGATGAGGAGGATTCAGAGGACGAGCCTGCCGTTGTGTCTCCATCGGATGAAAGCCAAGGAATGCAGCAATCATAGATCGATAGATAGATAGATCGATAGATAGATAGATCGATAGATAGATAGATAGATAGATAGATAGATAGATACCTTATTTCGAACAAAAAAGTATAACAAAAACAAAACAAATGACAAATGCAATAAAGTAACAGTATACACTGTTCGAAAGGGAGAAGGAAGAAGTGAACACTTATTAATTCCATCTCCTCTTTTCCATAAATGCACCCATGTGAATTATATACAAATTACCACCTTTAAGACCCCAAGTAAACAATTTACTGTATTTTTTAAAAATCAACATTAACACCCATCCATCCTAACATACATTGATGTCCATACATCAAAACCAGCCTCAAACAACACAGATATACACAGTGCTGTCCCACCCACCATTCCATAGTGTCCCATAATGTCCCAGAGTGAGCATAGTGAATCGTACATATAAATACTACCCTTCTAACATATATCCTTTCAGCAAATAATGTTTATACCTCTTTTTGAATTGATTTCTGTTTGTACATAGTTTCAGTTCCGGCTCCAGACTGTTCCACAAATCCACCCCACAGACAGATATGCACATACTTTTCTTGGTTGTTCACATCTTGGGTTTTGTAAAGTTTAAGTCTCCTCTCAAATTATGATCATTGTCTCTTTTTTTAAATATTTTTTGTATATTAGTTGGGAGTTGATTATTAATTGCCCTGTACATGACTTGTGCTGTCTTAAATTTAACTAAATCCATGAACTTTATGACATGTGACTTTAAAAACAATGAATTGGTATGGTCTCTATATCCTACATTGTTTATTATCCTTATAGCTCTTTTTTGTAATGTGCATATTGACTGTAGGTTGGTCTTGTAGGTGTTTCCCCAGACTTCTACACAGTAGTTAAGATAAGGTAAAAACAGTGAATTGTACAGTAAGACCAATGATTTATAGTCCAAGATGTGTCTTGTCTTCCCCAGTATGCCTATACATCTTGCTAAGTTGGCCCGGATGTGACTGATGTGAGGTTTCCAGCAGATTTTATTATCTAGCGTCACCCCCAGAAACTTATTTTCCTGTACTGTTTCTATTCTGGTATCATCTATCGTTACTATTATTTCATGATTTATTTTATAATTTCCAAACAACATAATCTTTGGTTTTTTTAGATTTAGAGATAATTTATTTTTGTTGAACCACTGCGTTAACCTTTTCATTTCAGTTGTGACCACCTCTAAAACCTGCTGCAAATTTTCACCAATGCAAAGGATATTTGTGTCATCCGAAAACAAAATAAATTTCAGAATTTTTGATACTTGGCATATGTCATTTATATACAAAATAAAGAGTTTGGGTCCCAAAACTGACCCCTGGGGCACACCACAAGTGATGTCCATGAAGGGTGATTTGTGCTCACCAATTTGTACAAATTGTTGTCTGTTACTTAAATAACTTTCCACCCAACTCAGTCCTACCCCTCTTATCCCATACCTTTCCAGTTTCCTTAGTAGTATTCTGTGGTCAATGGTGTCAAAAGCTTTCTTTAAATCTATAAATACTCCTACAGCAACCTTTTTTTTATCTATACAACTAGTAATTTCTTCTATAAGTTCGATCAGTGCCAAAGATGTAGATTTATCTGCTCTAAAACCATACTGGCTATCTGTAAGGAGGTTGTGTTTTTTCAATGAAATCATCCAGTCTCTTAGTGAAGATTTTTTCAAGTATTTTGGAGAATTGTGAGAGTAAAGAGACTGGCCTGTAATTTGTGAAATGATGACTGTCTCCTGTTTTGTATAGAGGTATTATTTTTGCTATTTTCATTTTGTCTGGAAATGTACCAGTTTGAAATGACTGAGGTTACAGATGTGGGTGAGTGGCTTAACAATTCCTTCAATTACTTTTTTCACTATTGTCATGTCAATTTCATTCCAGTCCATTGATTTTTTGTTCTTAAATTTACTCACAGTCTTGATAATTTCCTTTTCAGTAACTACACCCAAAAAGATTGTGTTTGGATTTCTATCTTCTATTTCATTCACAGAACCACTGTTGTTTGCTTCTGGTGTCACTATTGATTTTGCTAATTCAGGACCAACGTTTACAAAAAATTTATTGAAACCACTGACCACATCCTCCATATTATTTATCAAATTGCCATTTTTAATAAAATATTCTGGATAATTAGCATTCTTAGGTCAATTACTAATAATCCCATTGAGTACTTGCCATATTCCTCTTAAGTTATTTTTGTTATCCTCTAATATTCTGTTGTAATATTCTTTCTTACAGGTCCCTATTATATTAGTAAGCTTATTTTTATATCTTTTATATTTGATCTCAGCTTCCACCATTCTGCATTTAATGAATTGTTTATATAATGTATTCTTCTTTTTACGTGCATTTATTAACCCCTTGGTGACCCAAGGAATATTTTTTTTGTTGTCTGTCACTGTATTGTTTTATAGGACAGTTTTTATTGTACAATGATTGAAATATTTGTAAAAAAAATTATCATATGCTTTATTTATGTCATTTTCATCATAAACTATCTTCCAATCTTGTATTAATAATTCCTTTGGCAGTAAATACATTGATTCTTCGGTTCTTATTCTTTTATATTTAATATTTTTGGTATACTTTTTCTTCCTATAATCACATTGATAGACAACAAAAATCGGCAGGTGGTCACTGATATCATTCAATAAAAGCCCACTCCTGATATTATTTTCCATAATGTTTGTGAATATGTTATCTATTAGTGTGGCACTGTGTGACGTGATTCTGCTAGGTCTGGTAATTGTTGGATGTAAGCCCATACTGTACATTGTGTTGATAAATTCTTCTGTCAAACTATGTTGTTTTGAGTTCATCAGATCTATATTGAAATCCCCACAGATGAACATAACTTTATGAGTTAGTTTTGCATACATTTTTTCCATCCAGTCCTTAAATAAGTCAATGTTTGATCCAGGTGTTCTATATACACAGCTCACTACTACATTCTTCACATTGTCCAGACAGATTTCTATTGTAATACATTCAAATAAATCATTCACAGTTACTGCCAGATTTTCAACAACCTTGTATTTCAAGCTCTTGTCAACATAAATTGCAACTCCTCCTTTTTTCACTTTTCTATTTATATAATTTAATTCATAGCCATCCATGGTAAAATCCACTCCTTTCTCTTCACTGAGCCATGTCTCTGATATTGCCACAATATTGAACAGCTCTTTAAACTGATGTAAATAATCTTTAATGTTATTAAAATTGGCATAGAGACTTCTGCTGTTGAAGTGGATCATAGAAATATTGAAATCAGATGTGACCATTGTGTTAAACTGATCATCTGTGTAGTAACTACAGTCATTATTGATGGAGCTAAATAAATTATTATCAGGGTCTATGTTATATTCTACGTCCTGTGGGTTGTGATCTGTATATTCAAAAACTTTCAGTTCCTGTTGTTCCTGTTTGTTGATCTTTTGTTTCATGTTGTTAAATGTCTTGTAGCAGTTGAGTATATCCCTTCAGTGTCCTACAGTTGTCTGATTGTTGCTGTGACTCCAGTTCATAATATTCATTGATATTTGTCCAGTTCCATAATATTACGGATGTTAATGACCTTGGCTTCTTCAGGTGATCCGTTTAATTTGATGTATATTTTACAGTTTGATGTCCAGGTGTTTTGAATCTTTTTCTGCTTTTTCATGTATCTTGCTTTTCTGGCTATTTCTGCATTTTCTTCTGTGAGGGGCTCGTTTATGTAAATGTCCGTTCCTTTTAGTTTCCTACCTTGTTTTAACAGCGCAGTCTTGTGTTTTCTGTTCACAAACCTCATGATCACAGCTGGTTTGTCGCCGTTTTTCCTGGGCAGAGGGTGGCAGGTCTCTATGGTGTTGCAGTCCAGCTGAATTCCTTTGGACTGCATCAAGACCTCCACTTGTTGCTCCGTGGATTTGTCTTCCAGCTCACCGAGGCTTCCACTGCTGTCCGCGGCCACCGCTCGCGCGTATGATCGGGGTTTAATGTGGAGCCCCGTGATGATCACGTCGTTCACCCGAGTGTTCTGCTCCAGTTCCGACACTCTGCTCTCCAGATACGCCAGCCTCTTTTCCTTCTCAGCGTTCTGGAACCGCAGCGCTTTCACCTCCTCGATCAGGTCCAGGATGTTTCTTTGCTGCAGCTTAACAGCAGAAATCTCTTCCGCCAAGAAGTCCAGCGCTTTTTTAATTTCGTCCACCTCCTCAGTCTGCTGAGCTTTCTTGGGACCCATGATCCCGGCCGATGATCGTTGATTGTGATCGTAGGAAAAAAAAAAAACACGTGGGAGAAATCCCTTTGTTCTCCCTGAGCGTGAGGGGCCTGATTGCTTCACCAGCCACTACAATATTAAGTTATGAGGCTGGCAATTTCTCTTTTTTCGCACGAGCAGGTTTATTCTCCAGCGGTAGTAACAAAGAAAAAAAAAAAAAAAACAAGCCTCAAAACGCTTAGGCTCTAAACTGAGTTTTTAAACAGAAACGAACTGGGAGCCTTTACTTGTGCGTCCTCACCTTACAGGAACCGGAAGTTTAATGTCATCCACAGAGGGGACATGGGCATCTAAAGATGGTAATATAAAATGGTCAACATCACCACACCAAAGCCGAGGTAGACTGTATCTTCCAATGTCATCAAAATGACTCCCGGTCGTACAAGATTTGCTGTCACACGAGTTGATGATATTCAGTCAGCATTTCAGCTCTTCATATCCCCACCAATAGAGAAGATTATACTGGAAATGACCAACTTGGAGGGGAGGCGTGTATTTTAGGAGAAATGGAAGCCACTGGATCAGATTGACTTGCATGCTTACATTGGAATTCTGGTATTAGCTAGAGTGTACAGGTCAAAGGGAGAAGCAACTGCAAGTCGATGGGATGAAGAGTATGGAAGGCCAATCTTTTGAGCAACAATGTCTCTGGAGACATTTCACATGATATCTCGTGTGATCCGATATGACAACTGTGACACCAGAGCTGGTCGACGTAAAAGAGACAAACTAGCTGCATTTAGAGATGTATGGGATAAATGGGTTGAAATCTACCTTTGTTGTACAATCCTGGTCCCCATGTTACTGTAGATGAGCACCTTGTACCATTCAGGGGGTGCTGTCCTTTCAGACAGTACATGCCCAACAAGCCTGCCAAGCATGGCATCAAAATGTGGGTAGCCTGTGATGCAAAATCTAGCTATGCATGGAGTACGCAACTGTATACTGGAAAGCTACCTGGAGGAGCATCTGAGAAGAATCAGGGGATGTGTGTGGTGCTGGAGATGAGTGAAAGGTTTCAAGGTCATAACATCACATGTGACAACTTCTTTCCATCTTACCGTCTTGGAGATGAACTTCAGAAGAGAAAGCTGACTATGTTGGGAACAGTGACAAGAAATAAGCCAGAACTTCCCAGTGAAATTCTGAAGATGCAGGGCAGACCTCTGCATTCCTCAATATTTGTTTTCACTAAGAAAGCAGCAGTTGTTTCATACTGCCCTAAGAGAAACAAGAATGTCCTTGTAATGAGCACAATGCACACAGATGCATCTCTGAGCACAAGAGAAGACATGAAGCCACAAATGATCCTGGACTACAACTCCACCAAAGGAGGAGTTGACAATCTGGATAAAGTCACAGCAACATACAGCTGCCAGCGCAAGACTGCCCGTTGGCCCTTGGTGATTTTCTACAACATTGTCGATGTGTCTGCTTACAATGCCTATGTCCTGTGGACTGAAATCAACCAGCAATGGAATGCCGGCAAATTGTACCGATGTCGCCTTTTCCTGGAAGAACTTGGCAAAGCACTTGTCACTCCCAAGATCCAGAGGCGAGCCAGGCCAGCTCGATCCCCAGCAGCTGCAGCTGTCATTGAAAAGGTCAAGGTCAGGTCATCCAACCAATCTGCAATGGATTCAGTGGACACAGGTGTAAAGAAACGGAAAAGATGCCAGGTCTGTCCCTCCCGAGAGGACAGTAAAACAAGTACCTCTTGTGTGAAATGCAAGAATTACATCTGCAGAAAGCACACAGTTACATTCTGTCCATCATGTGGAGAGTATTGAAAATGCTGAACATTGAAAATGCGAGAAAAAGGGACAAGTTAAATGAAAAACAAAATGCAGAGGGAAAAACTTGAACAAAATAGTTCTTAAATATAGTGTTGAAATTAAAAATGTATCGTTATGTCTCTTTTATAAATGTTTATATAATCTAAAATAAAGTTGTTATTGGTTTAACCTCTTTTTTTGACTGTTTTGAGTGTGTAATCCTCTCGGCGCCACACCAGTAGGCTGCCTTTTGCAACAGCGGCTCGATTCCGAGTTTTTTTTCCCTTCCTCTCTCTTTTGATCACTTTTTTTTTTCACCCCACTTATATCACGGACACACAGATCGTCCCAAATGTCTCCTGAGCCGGTGGACGGAGCCACTGTTTATAGCAGGATACGATACAACAGGGAAGAGCTGCTAGCATTTAACCGCCACCCGGTCCCACTGGAAAAACTCGACATACCGAGAGAACTGAGGCGAAAACGCCGCGGCTGCCGGGCTGGAGTAAGGCGGAGGACAAAAAATATAAGGTACAGACCCTCCCTTCCATCTGTTGTCATGGGAAATGTACGGTCGATACTGGGAAAGTTAGATGAGCTAGCGGCTATCTCCCGTTATGATAGCACTTACCGGGAGTGCTCTCTCCTTTTGTTTACTGAGACGTGGCTAACTGAACTAGCAGCAGATGCTAACATTGAGCTGGAGGGTTTTCACATGATACGAGCTGACCGAACACCAGAGAGTGGCAAAACTAGGGGCGGTGGAGTGATAATGTATGTTAACAACAACTGGTGCAGACCGGGACATATCACTGTTAAACAACGACACTGCAGCAAAGACATTGAGTTGCTAGCTGTTAGCATGAGGCCTACATATCTCCCGAGAGAACACTCACACGTGATCTGCATTGTTGTTTATGCAAATCCGACGGCGAACGCTGGGACAGCGCGTGACGTCATCCATTCAGTAACCAGCAGGCTGCAGACAGAACACCCAGATGCTCTTCTCCTCATCTCAGGCGATTTCAACCACGTTTCACTGTCTCCCATTCTGCCCACTTTCACCCAGTATGTCACATGCCACACTAGAGACAATAAAACACTGGATTTGTTCTACGCAAACACTAAGGAGGCGTACACCTCATCACAACTCCCCCCACTTGGGAGATCGGATCACAACTTGGTTCATCTCCGACCGGTGTACAAACCCCTAGTGCACAGACAACCTCCGGCCATGCACACTGTGGAGTTATGGTCTGAGGAGACAATGGACACTCTAAAGGACTGTTTTGAAGCCACTGCCTGGAAGCAGCTCTGCGATCCACATGGTGAGGACATCGATGGCCTCATTCACACCTTCACGGGCTACCTCAGCTTCTGTGTGGACAAATCCTTTCCCACCAAGACCATACGGCGTCACTCAAACAACAAACCCTGGATCAACCCTGAGATAAAAACACTTCTGAGAGAGAAGAAGAGGATCTTCAGGTCGGGGAACAGGGAGATGCTGAAGTCCGTACAGAGGGAGCTGAGGAGAAAGATCAGAGAAGGCAAGGACAGCTTCAGGAAGAAGATGGAGGACAAGCTGCAACAGAGCGACATCAGCGGGGTCTGGAGAAACCTCAAAACCATCTCGGGGCTCCAGAATACCTCCCCCCAGGCCACGGGGGGCAGGGAGTGGGCGAACAACCTGAATCTGTTTTTCAATAGATTTGACCAACCGCCCTCCCCCCTGTCTGCACAACAACCACTGCTGCCTCTAAGAAATCAAGTCCTGCTGCCCACTCCCCACTCCACCGACACCCCCCCCACTCCCAACACACAGCCCCCCATCCTGACCCTGACCAAGACCCAGGTGAGGACGGAGCTGAGGAAGATCAAGGCGAGGAAGGCGTCGGGTCCGGACGGCATCAGCGCAAAGCTCCTCAAGTCCTGTGCAGACCAGCTGTGTGGGATTGTGACGTATATCTTCAACATGAGCCTGAAACTGGGGAGGGTACCACAGCTGTGGAAAACATCTTGTGTGGTACCTGTACCAAAAACTTCCCACCCCAAAGACCTGAACAGCTTCAGACCGGTGGCCTTGACGTCCCACTTGATGAAGACCCTGGAGAGACTGCTCCTTGCTCATCTCCGCCTCCTGGTGGAACCAGCGATGGATCCACTCCAGTTCGCCTACCAGCATGGCATTGGGGTGGAGGATGCGGTGATCTTCCTCCTTCACCGTTCTCTGTCCCACCTGGAGAAGCCCGGGAATATGGTGAGGATCATGTTCTTTGACTTCTCCAGTGCTTTCAACACCATCCAACCGATGATCCTGAAGGACAAGCTGCTGCGCGCAGGGGTGGACCAGCACCTGTCATCATGGATCCTGGACTACCTCACGAACCGGCCTCAGTTTGTGAGAACCCGGGACTGTGTTTCCGACACGATCATCAGTAGCACGGGGGCCCCCCAGGGAACGGTGCTGGCTCCCTTCCTGTTCACTCTTTATACTGCGGACTTCTCACACAACACAACACATTGCCATCTACAGAAGTTCTCTGATGACTCTGCGATCGTTGGTCTCATCTCCAGCGGAGATGAAGCTGAGTACAGAGGGCTTATCCAGGACTTTGTGGACTGGTGCCATCGGAACTGCCTCCAGATCAACGCGAGGAAAACTAAGGAGCTGGTGGTGGACTGCCGCAGGCATGGGCAGCCCCTCACAGCACCAGTAAATATACAGGGAACAGACATCGAGATGGTGACATCCTATAAGTACCTGGGTATTCAGCTGAACAATAAACTAGACTGGTCACACAATACTGACGCACTCTACAAGAAGGGACAGCGCAGGCGTTCCTGCTGAGGGAGACTCAGTCTTTTGGTGTACAAGGGGCGCTGCTGAAGTCATTCTATGACACGGTGGTGGCATCAGCCATCACTTTTGGGAGTGTCTGCTGGGGCAGTGGCATTACTGCAGCCGATAGGAAGTGACTGAACAAACTGATTAAGAAAGCTAGCTCTGTCCTGGGGGCAGCGCCTTGATCCAATGGAGGAGATAGGAGATGAGAAGGACGGTGGGCTAAACTGTCATCTCTGCTGGGAGTCCGAGTTCCCACCCTATGCAGGACATACTGGATGCACTGAGGACTCATTTGAGCAGCAGACTACATCATCCCAGAGTACACAACCGAGAGGTTTCGTAGGCCCTTCCTACCAACGGCTGTCAGACTGTACAACCTAAGCAGGGCGCTCGCAGAGATAGCAAAAAGGACGTAACAAACGAATAGTTTGTTTGTTTTTTTTTTTTTGAATGCAAAAGATGCAATAGACTTACACAAGTGTCCTCTCCGGGCAGTCAACTAGTAACAGACCGGTCGCTATGGAGGGTGAGAATATGTTTGGGCACATAATCATACAATGTAGGATAACTAAATAGACGGTTATGCTGTTTCATCCCACCTAGCAACATGCTCTGCACTGTGTGTGTTTATATATTACATATTTATTCCATCTAGCTCAATGCTCAGCACTGGGTGTGTTTTATATTTATATATCTATATATTTATTCCATCTAGCTACAATGCTCCCGCTGTGTTTTTTATATATCTACATATTATTCCATTCTAGCTACATGGCTCCCGCACTGTGTGTGTGTATATACTTGCATATTTTTTCCACCTAGCTGCAATGCGCCGTACTGTGGGTGTTTATATATTTACATATTTATTCCATCTAGCTACAATGCTGCTGCACTGTGTGTTCATATATTCATATATTTAATTCCATCCACTACAATGCTCTGCACTGTGTCTGGTGTGTGTGTGTCTATATACTGTATATATTTTATAGTATATGTACATATGTATATTAGCTGCTCTTGCTTGCTTGTTTTTTTCTTGCCTTCTGATTGTTGCTCTGAGTGTTGCTATCCCTGTGCTGTTGCAATCCTGGAATTTCCCCGTTGTGGGACTAATAAAGGCTTATCTTATCTTATCTTATCTTGATTTACACAGTACGGGTCAAAATGACCCGCAACATAATCAATGTAATTTTTTTTCATCATAATACAAGGGTTAAAGAGGTGCTGACACAGTAAAAATGTGTAACCTTGAAGGATGCCAGTCTACACTACAAATGTGTAAAATGCCAAACAAAGCGCTGATTTTCTCCGGGTGCTCCGGTTTCTTGGTTTCTACGGGCATGCACAGGCCTTCCTGAACAGGGTCAAAAGCCACTTTTTGCTCAGATCTATTTTCATGAGCCTGTCCATGAAATGAAATTACGATGCACCTATCCCTCAACCAGTGGTCTGAACAAAGAAGAAGAAGACCCACCAGATGGCGAGCAATAGAATGAAGAGAACTACTGCATGTCAGAAAAGATGCCGTGAAGATGAAACATTCAGGTTCCAGCAGTACACTGCAAGCATGACTGTGAACAACACAGCCGTCTGAGACAGGAGGAGAGACCCTTCAGCAACAGGAATGCAGAAATACTTGCTTATATTTGGTTTCTACGGGCATGGACGGGTATGCACGAGTATGTACTAGTCATCATATTATAATTCAAGAAATCTCTGTCTGTGTGCGTGTGTGTGTCTGCGTGTCACGATCATAGGACTTTGTGTTGCTATGGTAACCATGTCAAAGATCAAAGGCAGGCATGCAGCAGGGGTTATACGGGCATGCACGGGTACCATGTCAACATCCTTGAATTTCAGCCTCCCCGGATATGGGGAAGTTTGGGAGGAGAAATCTTTCATGATTGTCCATAGGGGATCCATAGGGAAGCTGTGGGTGTTCATAGCTATATCACAGGTGCACACTATGTTCCTATGATGTCACATGACCATATAAAGCGTTCTGAATAACTCCTTTGAACAACTCCTTCTATGATGTCATACAGACATCATAGGCACCCTGTGAGGTCAGAACACTCTTTTTACAGGCATGCAGGAATGCTTGCTTACACTTGCATTCTACGGGCACGCAGAAATACTTGCTTAACCATGTCAAAGATCAAAGGCAGGGATCACCATGGCACTGTTGCCATGGTAACAGTAACTTTCTACAGGCATGCAGAAATGCTTGCTTACACTTGAATTCTACGGGCACGCAGAAGCACTTGCTTATACTTGATTTCTACAGGCATGCACGGGTATGCACTGGTAATGTAAAATTCTTCTTTTTGGGAAAGTGAAGTTGGAAATATTTTAACATGATTTCAAGAATCCTGAAGTACATAAACAAAAATACTTAAAATACTAGTATGATCTGAGTTCACTCAACTGATATGCAGTGTCGCAATGTCTTTTAGGATCAGTGCTTCTCTTATTTTTGATGTCTGCCTCTCAGATATTTAGTAATACACCAATGGGTTTAAGAGTCATTAACATTTTTTTCTTAGTATCACTGGCTCTTCTCTATGGGCTTCTGACCTTTGTGCAGGGAAAGGGAGTCACTGCACATGCAATATGAATATTGTTTATGTGAAGAACAAGTGTTTCCTCTGCTTTCATTTTTTGCACATATTTCATTCAGCAAAGTGACTGCAAACAGCTAAAATGTGTTTTCTTCTGTTTTCTTTTTTGATAAGTGTTTGGCATGCTGAATTTTAGAATTTCATAAACTTTCACAAGTTCTTTTCCATTTTGTATTTCAGTTGCTGGCAATGAAAACAAACACTGAGGATTCTCTTCTATCACAATTACAGAAGTGTAAGCCTAAAATAACTTGTGAAACTCCAAGCAGATGTGAAATGCTTTGCATAGTGAGTTCCTTTAAGAAGAAAACGAAACTCTGTAGTGTGGCTCATGAGGTTCTCAGTCTTGCATATCTCCATTAGATTTACTAGTGCATGCCTCCAGAAAGCAAGTATTCTTGTTTGAAAACAGGTAGCCCAAGTAGGCTTTACAGGCCCAAATGTAGGCTGTGTTTGAAAGTGGAATACAAAGAGGTGTAGCCTATATGTAGGCAATCACACATGTTAGACTTTGACAAATATAAAAGGGACTGAACACTAAGATTTATTTGATTGTGTGATTAATTACAGAGTTATTGAAAATGAATGGGACATCCATTATTAGCAACTGTTTAAGAACCCTTTTTTATTTGTTTGTCAGACTTATTTGTGTGAACTTTTATGAGTCATATTCATAAGTGTTGTATCTTGCACTTTGAGGAATGGGAGTTGTTCAGTCATCATTATAATTGTTTTAGTTTATATGTGTAGTTTATAGTCTATTGTCAATAAACTCATGCAGTACTATAACAGGACATGTTTACAAATATTTGAGACCCATTGTAGTGCATCCTTTTACAGTATACTTTAGCAATACTATAAGTACAAAACGCCAAACATTATTATACTCAGCAGAATGACCTATTTGGCTGCAACTGTTGCATCAGTGTTGCCCATTTGTCTGTAAATAAAAAAAATGATTATTTTCTTATTTGGGCGGTTTTTGTCATGGTCATCATTTGGTCAAAGCATGCATATACAGTATGTCAGCATATGTTATGCAATTGATCTGGCTATTCTGCTCCACAATCATGGTGGTATTATTTATAACTTTTTTTCCCCCACAATATTTTTTATTGAACCTTTTTTTACAAACATGGCACAAACAGTCAGACACTAACACTAAAGTAATTTAAAAATTAAAACAAACACTAACAACAACAACAAAAAAATGTACTAAAAACAACAACAACCATTAACTAGAAAAGCACTCGGAGAGCGCAGACCTCCGCCAAGCGCCACAGTTCCCTCCATACAGTCTTCAGATTCCTTGATCATGAAAACATATGCCAAGCAGTGGTTCAGTAGTTATTCATGAAAATGGCATTTTCCGTAATGGCGGCCACAGTTCCTCCCATACAGTGTTTGTGTGTACGTTTTCAGATTCCTTGACCATGAAAAGATATGACTAGCAATTGGATTGACAATGATAGGATTAGTGGTTCAGTAGTTATTGAGGAAAGTGGCATTTTCCGTAATGGCGGTTTAGCGCCACAGTTCGCCCCATACAGTGTTTGTGTGTACGCTTTCAGATTCCTTGACCATGAAAACATATGACTAGCAATTGGATTCACAACAATTGGATTGACAATGATAGGATTAGTGGTTTAGTAGTTATTCACGAAAATGGCATTTTGCATAATGGCGGTTTTCTTGTGGATGGTGATCCGGATCACCACCAAAATGTAATCATCTGTAGGATACCCCATTTCTGACAATCTGTGAAAATTTCACGAAAATCCGTCCATAACTTTTTGAGTTATCTTGCTAACAGACAAACAAACAAACAAACAAACAAACAAACAGACAGACAGACAGACAAACCAACGCCGATGATCACATAACCTCCCCCTTTGGCAGAGGTAATAAAAGCAAGTCAACAACAATGCTCCTCTGTTTATTCTAGGTAATCAATTACATAAGAATACATAATATACGTACATTCACCAGTTTGGAATTTGCAAGGTCCACACATATCATTCACCTTCTTCTTCAGAAGTTATGTTTAATTTCTTTACATAATCAATGAAAGGTCCCCATATATTCTTAAACACATTTTCCTTTAATTTCAGTATATATGTTATTCTTTCTAGTGGAAGGTTTGTTAACGTCTGTTTTAACCACTGAGTCACATCTGGTCTATGAATCTTTTTCCACAGTAGTGTAATACATTGTTTGGCATTAAGCAAACTGAGGTCTATGAATGCTTTTTCACTCTTATTAAAGTTATGTTTTTCTGGATACAGACCCAACAAAAACAGTTTAGGGTTCAATGTGAATTGTTTTGAAATTATTTTTTCAATTGTTACCAAAACATTCTGATTTTTCTACATTCCCATAAACAGTGAAATAGGGTTCCTTTACTTTCCATTCATTTTGTGCATGTATCTGGTATGTTTTTGGTATATCTATTTAATTCCACTGGTGTAACATACATCCGCATTAACCATTTAAAATGTATCAGTTTAAGACATACATTTATTGATTTGGTTTGAGCTTCTGCACAAGCCATTTCCCATTGTTCCTCTGAAATTTCAATTTGCAGGTCTTCTTTCCAATAATTCAGTCTTTTCTGTGAGTTTTCACTTGAGAATAGTGTCAATGAGTTATAAAACTCTTAAATAATACCCTTTCTCTTACTTTCATCAAAATTTTTTCCAAAGATGAATAAGTAGGTCGAGTGAGAGCATTATTTTGATTTGATCGAATAAAATTTCTAAGCTGAAGATATTTAAAAAAATATGTTCTATTAAGATTGAATTTAATCCTCAGTTCTTCAAAAGACATTATGTTATCTGAGCGTGACAAATATAAGTCTTGAATCTTTTGAATCCCTTTTATATTCCATATTTTAAATACAGTATCCGCTCTCCCTGGTGTAAAATATTGATTACCCCATACTGGGCTAAATTGTGACAGTAAGTGTGGTTCTTTTAAATATTTTTTGGTTTCACACCATATTTTGTTCATGTGCTTTACAATTGGATTTTTAACTTGTTTCTGTAATTTTTTAGCCGAGTCTGAGTATATGAATAAGGGAAAAGATAAAGGTAAATTGTATGATTCCATTTCAGTCCAGTGAGGAGGATCATTTGATGAAAAATAATATGTCATAGACCTCAGTTGTGCTGACCAGTAATACAACATAAAGTTTGGACATATCAGACCTCCACGATCAAATGGTAAATATAGTAAAGACAAACGTAATCTAGCCTTCCTATTGTTCCATATAAATTCCACTAACTTTTTTTAAATTCTTGAGAATAGATCTGAAGGTGGTGGTAAAGGAGTGTTTTGAAATAAATAAAGTATTTTTGGTAAGATATTACTTTTAACTACTGAGCGGGGTCCGATCGGACCCCACACATATGTTGTTATGCACAACACGGACATATTATCGATCACAGCTATCATGCTTTATGACTTTGTTTGTCATCATCTGTGAATCACAAAAAATAAATCTGATTTAAAATACAGTTTTCTTCTGTACTGTCAGTTCAGATTTTTCATTGGGGTCCGATCAGACCCCAGGGAAAAATAGGATGTTAATGATATTAAATGTATGAATTTTGTGTTATATTTCAGTGAATGATGGCTCAACGAGGTAGACGTGCAAGTTATACAGCTGCTCAGGCCCTGTGAATTATTTTGCAGTCAGATGATGACTCAGGCCAGGAGGACTCCGATGTATCAGATGATGCCGAAGACCACCTTTCCAAACCGTCGGATTACAGTGACACAGAGTCCATTCAGCCTGCTCCAGATGGTAACAATGGTGTCAACAATCTTCCTGCAGACCAAAATCCACCTGAACCTGTTAGAGGCAGAGGACGTGCACGAGTTCGTGCCCGAGGCCGTGGTCGAGGTAGGGGTAGAGGCCGTGGTCAAGTGGACAGACAGAACCATGATGAAGATCAGGGTGATGAGGATCCTGCAGCTCAGCATGAGATACAAGATGTGCTAGTTGGACGAAATGGCACTGTGTGGCAGAAAAAACCACCAAATGTAGGTAGACGTCAGCCTCAAGATATCATCAGACAGGCGCCTGGCATAACCAATGCCGTGAACTGTACTTCACCTGTTGAAGCCTTTGGTCTCTTCATTACCCCGACAATGATAGATCTTGTAGTTCTGGAAACCAATCGAGAAGCTCGACGACAAGTCACAGCATGGAATGAAACAAATCCAGACAATCCTAAAACTTGGTTGGCTCTTGATAGTAATGAAATGAAGGCATTCATAGGATTATGCATCTTGGCTGGTGTCTACAAGTCTAACCATGAGCCAGTAGCATCACTTTGGTCAGAGAAAGAAGGAAGACCTATCTTTAGTGCCACCATGTCGAACGCCACCATGCAAATGATAAAATTGTCATTTTCTTTCCTATTAAGATATCTTTGTAGCCTAAATGTAAGTTGGTTATAGAATTTTGAGATGAATGTTCTTTGTTTTAACCAAATAAAACATTTTAAGTGAAAAAAATACTTTGGTATTGCTTAATAATCCAATTAACAGTTAAATTTTCTGTGGGGTCCAAACGGACCCCAGTTGGTACTATTTGTATGTAAAATATGTTGGTAGGATGAAGGTTAAGTATATTAATTCTCCCAATCATCGACATTGGTAGTGACATCTATCTCTGAAGTAACTCATTAATATCTGTCATTAAGACTTCATAGTTGGCACTGGCGACTGATTCTAGCTTAGGCAAAATTTGAATTCCTAAATATTTAAACTGATTTACAACATTGAATTGATTTACCTCAGGAGCTGGATGATTTCTCTGGGCCTCATTTAGCATTAATATTGAAGATTTTGTTTTATTTATTTTATATCCTGATATTTCCCCAAAGTTCTTTATTAAATTTAACAAGGTCGGAATTGATTTTTTAAAATTTTACATAAACAAAATTATGTCATCGGCATACAGGGAGATTTTATGTTCTGTTGGTCCTACTTTAATTCCATATATTTGTGGATGTAAACGTACTGCCATCGCTAAAGGTTCAATTGCCATAGTAAACAGCAAAGGTGAAAGTGGACAGCCTTGTCGACATCCTCTATTGATTTTTATTGATTTTGAGATATTGCTGTTTGTTAGGATTTCTGCTGTAGCATTATTGTATATTATCTGAACCCATTTTATGAAATTATTTCCAAGTCCAAACCTTTGTAGGACTTCAAAAAGATAGGGTCATTCGACCCTATCAAAGGCCTTTTCGGCGTCCAATGATAGGAGAGCTGTATCCGGTGCTTCTTTATTGGAATAAATAATATTAAATAGTCTTCTTACATTATGGAAGCCTTGTCTTCCCGTTCTAAAGCCATTCTGATCTCGGTTAATAACATTTGGTAATATTTCTTGTAGTCGTTTTGCTAAAATTTTACAGATTATTTTAAGATCAGCATTTAATAGGCTTATTGGTCTCATGTTTTCACATTTATTAGGGGGTTTACCTGGTTTTGGCAACAGTATAATTAAGGCATTATTCATGTATGGTGGTAAATTACCATTTTGAAATGCTTCTAAAACCATTTCAAAAAGTGGTTTTATTAATTTATTCTTAAATTTTTTATAGAGGTCAACTGGAAGACCATCTGGTCCTGCTCTTTTTCCTGATTTCATATTATCAATGGCTTGCCCAACTTCTTCTTACTAATTTTAGACTCCAGTATCTCCCTGTTTTCATTTGGAATACACGGTATAGATAATCTGTCCAAAAATCCATTTAGTTTTGTAGTAGTAGTAGATTAGTTTATTTGACAGGGACAGGTTAAGTCAGTTTCATTTTTTGTATCATATAGTTTTTGATAATAATCTCTAAAGGCACTATTAATTTCTAAAGGATCTATAGCTACCTGTCCGTTACTTATAATACTGGTAATTGGTGTTTTAAATTCTAATTGTTTAATCTGCCATGCCAATAATTTTCC
The DNA here is from genome assembly GCA_020510985.1 of Pholidichthys leucotaenia. Taxonomy (NCBI): domain Eukaryota; kingdom Metazoa; phylum Chordata; class Actinopteri; order Cichliformes; family Pholidichthyidae; genus Pholidichthys; species Pholidichthys leucotaenia. The sequence continues at coordinate 92,804,492 of CM035849.1, read as the reverse complement.
TGATTTTTCACCTTGTTCATAAAAAGTTTGCTTCAATCTCAGAAGACTCGAGGCAGCTCTATTTGCTGATTTTTTGTCATATTCTGCTCTCAGAATCAGTAATTCGTTCTCTAACTGTGGGTTACTTCCTGCATACACTTTTTCTTGAAGAATTTTTATTTTACGTTCCAATTGGACTCTCTCCTCTCTGGTCTTCTTAGATTTTGAACCTGTATAACTAATAATATGCCCCCTAATAAAAGCTTTGAAAGCCTCCCACTTTATACATGTCGTTGTTTGTGTAGTATTAATATCAAAGAACTCATCTATCTGTTTTTCTATGTACTTAACAAATTCCTCATCCTGAAGCCATTTATGCTGAAAATGCCACCTACCTGGATCCTTTGTCAATTTCTTATCTACATATATTAGACAGCAGGGTGCATGATCAGAGATCACAATATTATCATAGAAACAATTCTGAATCTTGGACCTTAATTCTGTAGAGATCAAAAAGTAGTCAATACGTGAGAATGTCTTATAGGTATTAGAATAACAAGAATAGGCTTTGACTTGTGGTTTCATTTCTCTTCATATATCTAGCAATCTCAATTCTTTCATAAAATGATTAATGGTCATCCTGCATCCATTGTGCGTACAGTCCAGTCCTGTTGATCTATCTATACTGGGATTCAATGTACAATTAAAATCCCCTGCTATTATATGTTGCCCTGTAAGTGATGATAAAGTAAGGAATAAATTAACAAAGAAGTTTTGATCATCAATATTGGGGCCGTATAAGTTCACCAGATTTATATTTTCTAATAACAAAGATCCTTGGATGATTAGGTATCTTCCAAATTTGTCTCCAATTACATTTTTCACTTGAAATGGGACTGTTTTGTGTATGAGAGTCATAACTCCCCTAGCTCGGGATGAAAATGATGAGGTGAACACGTTACCTTGCCATCTTCTAATTCTTTTTACATCCTTCTCTATTAGAGAAATTTCTTGTAAAAATACAATTTTTGAATCTATGTCTTTTATTTTATTCATAATTTGTTTAAGTTTTTTTAAGATTTTGTAGACCTCTGTAATTCCATGAAGTTAAATTAAGATTAACGCTTTGATCTATGATCAGTAAAGAGTTTGAGATTACCTTGCAATATGAACATACTCTTACAGAGAAGCAAAAACATAAATGATAGAACATTCATCCTACAAACTAAACAAAAACAAATTCCCTTTCCCCATAATCGTGGTAATCCCCACAAAATAAAAAAAAATTCCGTCTCCCATTATAGCTAGTGACTGTTCCACACCTGCGAGGATCAGTCAAACCACTCTCTCTTTCTCCTCTCAATCACCCTGACTCTACTACTATTCTTATAACATTAACTCTCTTCTGTAGTTTTTTCAGCATAACTTCAAAGTTTAATAGCAACGTTGTACATCATAGCTTTTTTTTTAAATGCAGTCTATATTTTGTAAACTTATTATATGTTTCAGATCAATCAGATGTCTGTACATACGCTTAAATGTTCTACCTTTGTCATGTTCATGCTTAGCTCCCACCAGTCTCCTTTTGAATCTGCTTGATGAGCTCCTGCGCCTCTTGAGGGGTCTTGCAGGTGTGGGTTCTCCCCTTATATGTGGCCAGCAGTCTTGCCAGATGAATCACTCCGTGACGAATCCCGAGGTTGCGCAGCTCTTTGCGAGCGGGGTCGAACTGCCTCCTTAATTGTTGTATTCCTGTGGCAAAGTCTGGGTAGAACCGCACCTGTTGATCCTGGTATTTAATTTCCCCTTTAGCTCGTGCAGCATTGGTGACTGTCATCTTTTCTATGTAGTTGAGGAACTTCATAATCAGCGTCCTCGGTGGTGTCTTATTATCTCTCGGTGGTCCGATTCGGTGAGCTCTCTCTAAAACGACCGATGACTACAGGTCCGCGTTGTTCAGCGCTTCTGGAATCCACTTTTCCAAAAAGGAACATGAGTCCCGTCCCTCCGCTCCCTCTGGGAGGCCCACCAGCCTCAAATTATTCCGTCGCGAGCTTGATTCCAAGTCTAGGATGTTATCTTCCAGACGTTTCCATTTTAATTCCATTGTTTGCAGTTTAATTTGCAGGCTGGTGACTTCATCCTCAGCACTTGATATTCGGAGCTCCGCCTGCGACACTCGCTCCAAACAGTCGTTTATTTCTTTCCTCATACCTTCTATCGCTGCTATAATCCCATCAAATTTAGACAAAAACTCTGTTCTCATGGGGGTGATGGCAGCGAGCACTATGCTTGTCCCCTTCCCAGCAGTTCCCATTCCGCCGCTGGCTCCATCCTCCGCCATTGCCTCTGGAGTTTTCCCTACCTCGCCTTGAGCGTGGAAGTCCATTAGCTTGGATTGTTTTGTCGAATTGCCTTTTCCTCCATCTAATTTTCCAACCTTGGTCTTTACCATATCCATGCCAAAACGGTGGGATGGGTTTTTGTTCCAATTGAGAGAGTTTTAGTAGAATTTTTAGTTTTACAAGCAGAGCAGTTTGAAACACATCTTCCTACGTGGCCGCCATAACCGGAAGTCCTATTATTGTTTACTTTTAATTTTTAGATAGCCATGCACCGGGAGGAGCGGCATGTTGAACCCACGGTGCTGCAAAGGACAGCGGTGGTACACAGGTGAAGCACGAGTGAAGCGTGAAGCAGCCACTGAGACTCCGTTCCGTTAATCAGGCAGGTTGGGCTTGGGTCCCTGCAAGGACTGCAATAAACTGGTCCGGCTCCCACCCCCCCTCCCCCGCCCCATGCACCTCATGTTCTCTACATATCGATGGCCGAAACGCAAAACCTTCTATCTGAAAAATGCACTTTTTTGAAAAAACTAAAAAAAACCTTTTTGTTTTCTTGCAGAATGCTCTCAGAGATGCACACCTCCTGTAACCTCAGCAAAGCACTTATAAAATCTGAGGTCAGTCTGATGAATGGTTTGAGAGATATTTGAGGAACACACATACACACACACACACAAAACAGACAGACATTTAAGATAAGATAAGATAAGATAAGCCTTTATTAGTCCCACAATAGGGAAATTCCAGGATTGCAACAGCCCAGGGATACCAACACTCAGAGCAACAATCAAGAAGACAAGAAAAACAAGAGCAGCGAATATACATCCATCCATCCATCAATCTTCTACCGCTTTTCCGGAGGTCTGGGTCGCGGAGGCAGCAGTTCCAGCAGAGAAGCCCAGACTTCCCTCTCCCCAGCCACCTGCTCCAGCTCTTCAGAGGGGATACCAAGGCGTTCCCAGACCAGCTGGGAGACATAGTCTCTCCACCGAGTCCTGGGTCTTCTTCGGGGTCTCCTCCCAGTGGGATGTGCCTGAAACACCTCAAGTGGGAGGCGTCCAGGAGGCATCCTAATCAGATGCCCATACCACCTCAACTGACTCCTTTCAATGTGGAGGAGCAGCGGTTCTACTCTGAGCCTCTCCCGGATGACTGACGCCCTCACCCTATCTCTGAGGGTGAGTCCAGCAATCCTACGGAGAAAGCTCATTTCAGCCGCTTGTATCCGCAATCTCGTTCTCTCGGTCATTACCCAAAGCTCGTGACCATAGGTGAGAGTAGGAACGTAGATTGACTGGTAAATTGACAGCTTTGCCTTAGAACTAAGATCCCTCTTCACCACAACAGACCGGTACAACGTCCGCATCACTGCAGATGCTGCTCCAATCCGTCTGTCAATCTCTCGCTCCATTTTCCCCTCACTCGTGAACAAGACCCCAAGATACTTAAACTCCTCCACTTGGGGCAGGAGCCTGTCCCCAACCCGGAGAGGACAATCCACCTTTTTCCGGCTGAGGACCATGGACTCGGACTTGGAGGTGCTAATTCTCATCCCAGCCGCTTCACACTCAGCGGCAAACTGTCCCAGCAAGAGCTGTAGGTCATTGCTGGATGAAGCCAACAGGACAACATCATCTGCAAACAACAGAGATGAGATCCTGTGGTCACCAAGCATGACACCCTCCATTCCCTGGCTGCACCTAGAAATCCTGTCCATAAAAATTATGAACAGGATCGGTGACAAAGGGCAGCCCTGGCGGAGTCCATCTCTCACTGGGAATGAGTCCGACCGAGTGTTGGCAATACGAACCAAACTCTCACAACAGTCGTACAGAGACCGAATAGCTCGTAACAACAAGCCCAATACCCCATACTCCCGAAGCACCCCCCACAAAAACCCACGAGGAATGCAGTCAAATGCCTTCTCCAAGTCCACAAAACGCATGTAAACTGGTTGGGCAAACTCCCACAAACCCTCAAGAATTCTCGAGAGGGTAAAGAGCTGGTCCGATGTGCCACGGCCAGGACGAAAACCACATTGCTCCTCCTGAATCCGAGGTTCGACCAAGGGCCGGGCTCTCCTCTCCAGTACCTTGGCATAGACCTTCCCAGGGAGGCTGAGGAGTGTGATCCCTCTAAAGTTGGAGCACACCCTCCGGTCCCCTTTTTTGAAGAGAGGAACCACCACCCCGATTTGCCATGCCAAAGGCACTGCCCCCGACCTCCACGCAATGTTGAAGAGGCGTGTCAACAATGACAACCCAACAACATCCAGGGCCTTGAGGTACTCAGGGTGAATCTCGTCCACCCCTGGGGCCCGGCCACCAAGGAGATTTTTAACCACCTTGGCGACCTCAGCCCCTGTGATAGGCGAGTCATCCTCCTCATCCCCAAACCCTGCTTCCTCTGTGGAAGGCGTATCAGTGGGATTGAGGAGATCCTCAAAGTATTCCTTCCACCGCCCGACGATATCCCCAGTCGAAGTTAACAGTGTCCCATCCGCACCATACACAGTGTGGACGGGGAGCTGCTTTCCCCTCCTGAGCCGCCGGACAGTTTGCCAGAATCTCTTTGAGGCCGACCGAAAGTCTTGTTCCATGGCCTCACCGAACTCCTCCCATACCCGGGTTTTTGCTTCAGCAACCACCCGAGCTGCACTCCGCTTCACCTGCGGTACACCTCAGCTGCTTCGGGAGTCCCACAAGCCAACCAAGCTTGATAGGACTCCTTCTTCAGCTTAATGGTTCCCCTCACCACTGGTGTCCACCACTTGGTTCGGGGGTTGCCACCACGAGATGCACCGACCACCTTGCGGCCGCAGCTCTGGCCGCCGCTTCAACAACAGAGGTGGAGAACATGGCCCATTCAGACTCCATGTCTCCAGACTCCCTCGGAATGTGGTTGAAGTTCTTCCGGAGGCGGGAGTTGAAGACGTCCCGGACAGGGGCCTCAGCCAGACGCTCCCAGCCCACCCTCACTATACGTTTGGATAGATAGATAGATAGATTAGTTTATTTGACAGGGACAGTGCAATAAACATAGACAATTAATCAATGACAATCAATCTGATGTGTTGCACATGGAGTGTATAGCTATTAGCTAATTTGCAACTCTTGTCCCTGGATGGGCTTTAGAAAAGAGAATCAAGTAAAGAAAAGAAAAGAAATAAAGAAAATACACAATAACCACATACATCAATGCAAAAGGATTATAAATATACAATTATAAATATTATAAATACTATAAATACACAATTATAAGTATTATAAATATCTCCGTTATGTTCTCCGTTATGTTCACAATATTCAAAATGGCATTGAAACATATATTTTTTTTTTTTAAAATATGACCAAAGATAGCCTATTATAGATTTAGCTTAAGGTTCAACGAAAGGACTAGCTGTTACAATCCATGACGTTTGCACCACTTCTGAGTCCGTGGGGAATTCTTGAGAGATGGCTGCTATAAGACGCAAAAGACGCAATAGACTTACACAATGGTCCCCTCTAGTATACAACTATGACAATATTGGTCGCTACGGAGGGTGACAATATGTATGGGTCTACCAGGTCTAAATGGCTTCCTCCCCTGCCATCCGATCCAACTCACCACCAGGTGGTGATCAGTTGACAGCTCTGCACCTCTCTTTACTCGGGTGTCCAAGACATACGGTCGCAGGTCTGATGATACGATAACAAAATCGATCATCGACCTGCGACCTAGGGTGTCCTGGTGCCAGGTGCACATATGGACACCCTTATGCTTGAACATGGTGTTCGTTATGGACAGACTGTGGCTAGCACAGAAGTCCATTAACTGAGCACCACTCGGGTTTAGATCGGGCAGGCCGTTCCCTCCAATCACCCCCCTCCAGGTTTCACTGTCGTTGCCCACGTGCGCATTGAAGTCCCCCAGTAGGACAATGGAGTCTCCAAGAGGAGCAACCTCCAGCACCCCAGTCACAGACTCCAAAAAGGGTTGGTACTCTGAAACATTATTTGGTGCATAGGCACAAATGATGGTCAGGACCGGTTTCCCAAACCAAAGGCACAGGGAAGCAACCCTTTCGTCCACCGGGGAAAACTCCAATATAGAGGCAGCAGGGTGGGGCGATACAAGAATACCCACCCCTGCTCGTCACCTCTTGCCTGGGGCAACTCCAGAAAAGGCCAAGCTCCAGCCCCTCTCCAGGAGACTGGTTCCGGAACCGAAGCTGTGTGTTGAGGTGAGGCCGACTATATCTAGCCGGTATCTCTCAACCTCGTACACCAGCTCAGGCTCCTTCCCCACCAGAGAAGTGACATTCCACGTACCAAAAGCCAGTTTAGAAAGCTTGGGATCAGTCCGCCAAGGTCTCCGCCTTTGACCGCCACCTAATCCACATAGTACCTGACCCCCATGATCCCTCCTGCAGGTGGTGAGCCCACTGGAGGGCGGACCCATGTAACTCCTTTGGGCTGAGCCTGGCCGGGTCCCACGGGTGGAAACCCGGCCACCAGACGCTAGCCTTCGAGCCCCTCCCCCACACCTGACTCCAGGGTGGGGCCCCGGTAACCCCATACCCGGCGGGGTACACTGAATCCTTGATATACAATTTATCATGAGAGTCTGTTGGATCGTTCTTAGTCTGGCGAATATACATATGTACATATAAATATATAAATATATAAACACACAGTGCGGAGCATTGTAGCTAGATGGGATAAATATATATACACACAGTGCGGAGCACTGTAGCTAGATGGAATAAACAGCATAACCGTCTGGTTAGTTATCCTACATAGTATGAATATGTACCCATACATATTATCACCTTCCGTAGTGACCGATATTGTCCTAGTTGTATACTGGAGGGGACCATTGTGTAAGTCTATTGCGTCTTTTGCATTCAATACTATTAGGTCGTCACGTTTTTTTGCTATCTCTGCAAGCAGCTCTGCTTAGGTTATACAGTCTGACAGCCATAGGTAGGAAGGACCTGCGAAACCTCTCGGTTGCGCACCTAGGATGATGTAGTCTGCTGCTAAATGAGCTCCTCAGCGCATTCAGTATGTCCTGCATAAGGTGGAACTCGGACTCCAGCAGAGATGACAGTTTAGCCACCATCCTTCTCTCTCCTATCTTCTCCACTGGGTCAAGGCGCTGCCCCAGGACAGAGCTAGCTTTCTTGATCAGTTTGTTCAGTCTCTTCCTATCGGCTGCTGTAATGCCACTGCCCCAGCAGACCACTGCAAAAGTGATGGCTGATGCCACTACCGTGTCATAGAATGTCTTCAGCAGCGCCCCTTTTACACCAAAAGACCTGAGTCTCCTCAGTAGGAACAGCCTGCGCTGTCCCTTCTTGTAGAGTGCATCGGTATTGTGTGACCAGTCTAGTTTATTGTTCAGATAAACACCCAGGTACTTGTAGGATGTCACCATCTCAATGTCTGTACCCTGTATGTTTACTAGTGCTGTGAGGGGTTGTCCTTGCCTGTGGCAGTCCACCACCAGCTCCTTAGTTTTCCTAGCGTTGATCTTGAGGCAGTTCCGATGGCACCAGTCCATGAAGTCCTGGATAAGTCCTCTGTACTCAGCTTCATCTCCGTTGGAGACGAGGCCGACAATCGCAGAGTCGTCAGAGAAGTTCTGTAGATGGCAGTGTGTTGTGTTGTGTGAGAAGTGCGCAGTATAAAGGGTGAACAGGAAGGGAGCCAAAACAGTTCCCTGGGAAGCCCCCGTGCTACCAATGATCGTGTCGGACACACAGTCCCGGGTTCTCACAAACTGTGGCCGGTTAGTGAGGTAGTCCAGGATCCATGATGACAGGTGCTGGTCCACCCCTGCGCACAGCAGCTTGTCCTTCAAGATCATCGGTTGGATGGTGTTGAAAGCACTGGAGAAGTCAAAGAACATGATCCTCACCACATTCCCGGGCTTCTCCAGGTGGGACAGAGAACGGTGAAGAAGGAAGATCACTGCATCCTCCACCCCAATGCCATGCTGGTAGGCGAACTGGAGTGGATCCATTGCTGGTCCCACCAGGGGGCGGAGGTGAGCAAGGAGCAGTCTCTCCAGGGTCTTCATCACGTGGGACATCAGGGCCACTGGTCTGTAGCTGTTCAGGTCTTTGGGGTGGGAAGTCTTTGGTACAGGTACCACACAAGATGTTTTCCACAACTGTGATACCCTCCCCAGCTTCAGACTCAGGTTGAAGATGAGCTCCACAATCCCACACAGCTGGTCTGCACAGGACTTGAGGAGCTTCACACTGATGACGTCCGGCCCCGAGGCCTTCCTTGCCTTGATCTTCCTCAGCTCCATCCTCACCTGCGTCTTAGTGAGGGTCATGTTGGGGGGCTGTGTGCTGGGAGTGGGGGGTGTTGGTGGAGTGGGGTGTGGGCAGCAGGACTCGATGTCTTTAGAGGCAGCAGTGGTTTTTGTGCAGTCGGGGGGGAGGGCGGTTGGTCAAACCTATTGAAAAACAGGTTCAGATTGTTCGCCCACTCCCTGCCCCCCGTGGCCTGGGGGGGGGGGGTATTCTGGAGCCCAGAGATGGTTTTAAGGTTTCTCCAGACCCCACCGATGTCGCTCTGTTGCAGCTTGTCCTCCATCTTCTTCCTGAAGCTGTCCTGGCCTTCTCTGATCTTCCTCCTCAGCTCCCTCTGTACGGACTTCAGCATCTCCCTGTTCCCCGACCTGAAGATCCTCTTCTTCTCTCTCAGAAGTGTTTTTATCTCAGGGTTGATCCAGGGTTTGTTGTTCGAGCAACACCGTGTGGTCTTGGTGGGTACGGTGTTGTCCACACAGAAGCTGATGTAGTCCGTGATGGTGTGAGTGAGGCCATCGATGTCCTCACCATGTGGATCGCAGAGCTGCTCTCAGGCAGTGATTTCAAAACAGTCCTTTAGAGCGTCCATTGCCTCCTCAGACCATAACTTCACTGTGCGCCTGACCGGAGGTTGTCTGTGCACTAGGGGTTTGCACACCAGCAGGCGATGAACCAAGTTGTGATCCGATCTCCCGAGTGGGGGGAGTGGTGATGAGGTGTACGCCTCCTTAGTGTTTGCGTAGAATAAGTCCAGTGTTTTATTGTCTCTAGTGTGGCATGTGACATACTGGGTGAGCGTGGGTAGAATGGGAGACAGTGAAATATGGTTGAAATCGCCTGAGATGAGGAGAAGAGCATCTGGGTGTTCTGTCTGCAGCCTGCCAGTTACTGAGTGGATGATGTCACGCGCTGTCCCATCGTTCGCTGTCGGATTTGCATAAATAACAATGCAGATCACGTGTGAGTATTCCCTCGGGAGATATGTAGGCCGCATGCTAACAGCTAGCAACTCCATGACTTTGTTGCAGTGTTGTTGTTTAACCGTGATATGTCCCGGTCTGCACCAGTTGTTATTGACATACATCATCACTCCTCCGCCCCTTGCCTTCCCACTGTCTGGTGTTTGGTCTGCCCGTATTGCGTGGAAACCCTCCAGTTCAATGTTAGCATTTGTTGCTAGTTCTGTTAGCCACGTCGCCATGAATAGCATCAGGCTACACTCCCTGTATATGCTATCGTAGCGGGAGATAGCCGCTAGCTCATCTGTTTTTCTGAGTAGCGATCGTACATTCCCCATAACGGATGGGAGGGCGGGTCTGTACCTTATATTCCTCACCCACCGTGTTATTCCAGCGCGACATCCACGCCGTTTCCGCCTTATTTCTCCTGGTATGTCGAGTTTTTGTGTTAGCATCGTGGGCCGGTTAAGTGCTAACAGCTGGTCCCTATTGTACTGCCTCCTGCAAGAAACAGTGGATCCGTCCGCTGGCTCAGGACACATTTGGGCGATCTACATGTCTGTGATGGATCAAGGTGTCGCCGAAACAGAAAGATTAGCAAGAGAGCCAGATAGTAAATAGAAATAGGAAGAAATTGATCCGCTGTTGTGGCCTTCAGAGAGAGCAGTCGCATTTTCTCTCCCTCCTCCCCACTCCTCTCCCCTCTTCACTATCCCAGCTTGCTGTATCCTGTCTCTGTCTGTGTCGCTCTTATTCTGGCTGAATCTTATTTCAAATGGAAAATTATGGATTTGGTGGGCTTTATATGCGATTGACACCACTTCAAAAGAAGATCGGGCTAGGGGGAGCCCAGGACTCATGGACAATTGGGAATTCATGTGTCTGTGTGATTCGACTAAGATGCGGAAGACATCTCTATTTGTTTGGCTTGATCACAGGATTTCTATTTTGGCTCCGGAGTTCCTGATGTATCAGAAATTAAGAAGTTGGGAGAGCTGATCAAAGCGGACCCGGCAATGCTCCTTCAACAACAAATTCAACCAGTTTTAAAGCCTGTATATGGAAATTATGAAGCACAGAATCGCAAGAGAGATGGAAATTCTATGCTCTGAGTGTACTGTGCCTTGACCTTGATTCGGCGCCCTCTCCTCCTGGATGAAGACAAAACAGAAGAAGAGTTTGGCTTCTCTTAACCCAAACAATTAACATCAATTGCTGTTGTTCAGCAGACTGGAGTCTTCAAGGACAGCGCTATCATGTGTCTAATACAGAACTTTGCCATCTGGCATGCACGAAGAGAGAGAGAATCTGGACATGCTTATCTGTGTTTTGAAAACATGATTATAACAACTATCCGTTGCCAGGAGGCGCCCTCTGTTGTACATCAACAAATGATACATTCAACACTGCACTCACACTGATTATATATGCTGATACACACACACTGGTCTCTCATCGCTCTTTGTCAACGTGTGTATTGTTTGACTGCTAAATGTGCATTGAGGGTTTTTTTCTTGTAATCATAATCTCGCTCACTGAGCGCTAATCTGATAACTATGTTTTTTTCTCTCGCCTACTGTGTCATTCCCTACCCCTCCCCTCTTTATCCCCACTGTATGGCTGGCGCCTCAAGGCTGCCGCGGCACTGGGATGCGCTTATAGAGCGCGCCCAATGTCAAGTCAAATTTCAATTCTCCTGTATGTCTTGCATGTACTGTAGTATTGAAAATAAACCTTAATTGAAAAAGGCAGCCTACTCGTGTGGCGCTGGAAGTGACAAAAAAAAAAAAAGGACTCCTAAACGCTCACATTACAGCCAAGTATGAACCTCAGGAGAGTTGAAGTGATCTGCTTAAAAAAAAATAAAAATAAAATTATTGCATTTATAGATAGATTAGCATAGTGTTGTTCCTCTTTAGCAGCAATGTTAAAAAAAAAAAATTGTATTCTTGTCTAACTTCCATTATAGTTTTATCATGAAGAACAGAAGATCGTATTAATATTTTACACTGATGCAACAATGTGTCCAATTCATGAAACTATGTCTTGTCTTCCCAACCTCCAAATACGACGCTGGGAAGACAAGACATCTGGAAGACTGTGATGTCACCACATTTCTCAGATTTTTTTCTAACTCACTTAAATCCATGTACGGAGGTAAAAAAGTGAACCATTGAAGCAACTAAAAATATGGAGTCTCATCTTACTTTTTTGTCACTGCTGCCTGTCCTGATTTTCACTTCCTCATTTGTGACTTACTCCAATGTTGTGATGCACTTCCTTTACACACTTAAGACACACTAAAAAAAACCACAATGGTCACAGAAATAACTTGAATCTGACAAAAGTGGTAATAAATAAAAATTCTATGAAAATTTACCAATGAAAATCAGACAATGCTTTTGAATTGTGGTTCAACAGAATTATTTTAAAAAGCAAACTCATGAAACAGGCAAGGACAAAAATGATGGTAGCTACCCCTAGAAAAGATTGAAAATAATGTGACCATAGGGACATGTTCAACCAAGATGTGTCCTCTAATTAACATCACAGATGTCTACAAACTTGTAGTTAGTTCAGTTAGTCAGCCTATTTAAAGAGTGACAAGTAGTCACTGTGCTGTTTGGTGACATGGTGTGTACCATGCTAAACATGGATCAGAGGAAGCAAAGGAGAGAGTTGTCTCAGGAGATTAGAAAGAAAATTATAGACAAGCATGTTAAAGGTAAAGGCTACAAGACCATCTCCAAGCAGCTTGATGTTCTTGTGACTACAGTTGCACATATTATTCAGAAATTTAAGATCCACGGGACTGTAGCCAACCTCCCTGGACGTGGCCGCAGGAGGAAACTTGATGAAAAATGGAAGAGACGGATAATACAAATGGTAACAAAAGAGCCCAGAACAACCTCTTAACACATTCATGGTGAACTCCAAGGTCAAGGTACATCAGTGTCAGATCGCACCATCTGTTGTTGTTTGAGCCAAAGTGGACTTCATGGGAGATGACCAAGGAGGACACCACTGTTGAAAACAAATTATAAAAAAGCCAGACTGGAATTTGCCAAACTGCATGTTGACAAGCCATAAAGCTTCTGGGAGAATGTCCTTTGGACAGACGAGACAAAACTGGAACTTTTTGGCAAAGCACATCAGCGCTATGTTCACAGACACAAAATTGAAGCATACTAAGAAAAGAACACTGTTCCTACTGTGAAACATGGAGGAGGTTCTGTTATGTTCTGGGGCTGCTTTGCTGCATCTGGCACAGGGTGTCTTGAATCTGTGCAGGGTACAATGAAATCTCAAGACTATCAAGGTATTCTAGAGAGAAATGTGCTGCCCAGTGTCAGACAGCTTGGTCTCAGTCGCAGGTCATGGGTCTTGCAACAGGATAATGACCCAAAACACACAGCTAAAAACACTCAAGAATGGCTAAGAGCGAAACATTGGACTATTCTAAAGTGGCCTTCTATGAGCCCTGATCTAAATCCTATTGAACATCTGTGGAAGGAGCTGAAACATGCCGTCTGGAGAAGGCACCCTTCAAACCTGAGACAACTGGAGTAGTTTGCTCATGAGGAGTGGGCCAAAATACCTGCTGAGAGGTGCAGAAGTCCCATTGACAGTTACAGAAATCATTTGATTGCAGTGATTGCCTCAAAAGGTTGTGCAACAAAATATTAAGTTAAGGGTACCATCATTTTTGTCCAGTCCTGTTTCATGAGTTTGTTTTTTAAAATAATTCTGTTGAACCACAATTCAAAAGCATTGTCTGATTTTCATTGGTTAATTTTCATAGAATTTTTATTTATTACCACTTTTGTCAGATTCAAGTTATTTCTGTGACCATTGTGGGTTTTTCTTTCATTAACAGAGGGGTACCAACAATTTTGTCCACGGCTGTAGTTTACACATATTGCAACTGTAACCCTGTACCCTGTCACTTCATTTCATGACTTACATGACCACTAGAGGTCATTTAATGTCACAATAAAGAATAGGCTATAAAACCTGCATGTAAAACATCCATAAGGTGTTTTCTCTTTAAGGACAATCTCCAAAACCACTTGTTAAAGGCTTTGATTGCATTTTATGTACCTTTCATTTTCAACAGTTGTATGGCACAAATTGTCAGTTTTATTAGCCACACGTAAGATGTAGCCAATAAAAAAAAAAAATCACAATGGACACAAATAACAAAAAGAGATATACTAAATCATTTTAATAGTATTCTCAGACCAAACTGTTAGTGACCTTCATTATAATATAGGATTATTGCTTGGATGATATTGATGCATTTTAGTTATGATTGAAAAATGACATTTTAGTGAATCTCTATATTCCTTCATCTGGAATATTGTGGGAGCCACTAGCATTAAACAGTAATCACGCATGTGCCTAAAACTGATTTTGGATTAAAGCTGAGATTACAGGATTAGAATGTTCCACTAGCTGGACAGACCCTTAAATAGACCAGCCTGGAGCTGTCAGTGGTTCAGAGCCACAGAAACTGACATTAACACATTTGAAGAAGAGGGCTTTCATTTTACTTCAGACAAGCAGGTGAGTGTGCAGTAGTGTTGACTGAAAAAAAGACGGAGTTGATTTTTAAATTTTATTTCATTGCAGAATTTTCAAGACGACTATATTTTTTATGCCTTTAGTTTAGGTACAGAAAGTATAAATATACCAGTGTAACTAGGGCTGTGCAATATGACAAAAATTTCATATCACGTCGTATATCACGATATACATTGCCACAGTTGTAAATAAGAATATGTTCTTAATCTGTCTTGCCTGGTTAAATAAAGGTTAAATTTAAGTAAATTTCATGTAAATTCTACAGTTTAGATAATCACACAAAAAGACCTTCTCTTTTTTATGTTTTACATTCACCTCTTTCCCTCATAATTTTGCAGTGTTGTTATAAAATCGTTTTTTTATGTGCATTTGAGACTTGATTCTCATAAATTTCAGGTTTTTCTTCGAAATCATAGCATATGAATAAAAAGTAAACATCAATAAGTTAAATATTTCCTGAGCCAGAGGAGAATAGCAAAAAAAAAAAAAAAAAAAAAAAAAGATAGATAAATAACATTAAAAAAATGTCTGAAAATGAGAAAATTACCCATCGCTGCCATCGACAGATATAATTAGCTAAGTGTAGATCCAAGGCATGATGACTGCTATTCTGGCCTGATGTAACCTGTTTGCTTCTTAGTAAAAATATTTCAGATTGGTCATGATCTGAAAATCAAAGACACAAAAGGTAATGTAGTAAAATATATGTGATGACGTTAACTTTATTCATTATCGCTACTTGACTAACTAAAATTATTAGAATGTGGAGGAATGAAGGGATGAGACACAAGAGCTGCCAGTTCAGAACTGTACTCAACTCCAGCAATAACAGGAATGACATTTGGCACCAATACGCATACATAAACGTTTCCCCATCTCTCCACCCTTCCCCCCAAGTCACTGGGTGTGAGCGGAGCCTTCCAGTGGTCCACCCCCCAGCCCACCCCCCACCCCCCTACCCTGCGAAGGGGCCTTATCAGTCCAGCACCCTGGGCTTGAGCAATTGCCCATATTGCCTGTATTGTAGAGCAGCTGGGTCCCCGAGGGGTCTCCAGGCAGGGAAGAAAACAACTCAGTCTCCGGTCTTGGCAAAAAGTCCTCTGTAGGGGAAAGACCAACCTGTGAACCCACCGCAGGTGGGCAGCCACGCTGGGGAGTCTGGACCAGCACCACCTGCTTGTCTGGCAACATGTGAGCGGGCTTAAGTCTATCTATGCAGATGGTTTCCCTGCACCCCCCAAAGTCCAATACAAAAAGTTTTGCACCTGTTTTCAAAACTCTGAAACAGCCATTGTAAAGCGGATGCAGTGGAGTCCTGTGGGCATCGTGTCTGACGAAAACAAACTTGGCATGCTCCAAATGCTTCGGAACAAAAGTGCAAGGAAAACAATGGTGCTGCGTCCATGGAATGCTAACTGACTCGACCCTAGGAAAAAAGTACCCAGACGAGTTGTGCCAGGCATGAGACCTTCCAGCAAAAATTCGCTCAGGACCTGCAATGGCTGTACAAAAACGAGCTCAGCCAAGAAAGCGGCAAAATCCTCCCTGGGTGCGGAGCGTAACCCAGCTAGGACCCAAGTGAAGTGGTCGACCCAATTTGCATTGGTCAACGAGGTTCTAAATGCGGTTTTAAGCGACCTGTGGAACCTTTCACACAAACTATTAGCCTGCGGATTGTATGTGGTGGTATGGTGAACTTTGACCCCGAGGCCCTCAGCCATGGTGGACCAGAGTTCCGAATGAACTGGAGCCGCCTATCAGAGATAAAGTCCGACTGGGAACGGAAACACGTAACCCAAGACGACAAAAACGCAGGGGCTACATTGGCAGAAGTGGTGGAAGCAAACGAGACTGCCTCTGGCCAACGCGTGGTGTGGTCCACTAACGTCAAAAGGTGTGTGAAACCTTGTGATGGCTGAAGGTGGCCGACTAAGTCCACGTGGACATGGTTGAATCTCCTGCTTAGAATCTGAAAAGGTTCAACGGGGACCCTGGTGTACCTCTGAACCTTAGATCGTTGGTACGCAATGCAAGCTGCAGCCCACTCCTTCCACATCCTTGTGTAACAAGTTCTGGTTGTGGAGGAGGAGTAGTAGCAACAATTTACCATTCCAAGTTGCTAGTTAATGTAAGCAAAAAAATGTTATAATTCCTTTGAGGGCCTGGCCTCAGTATTGGTCATGTTAGCAATTTTAATTTAAACCCAATTTTATTTGCCATAGTTTATCATCCTCCCTCAGTCTACTCAGAGTTTTTATCCGAATTTGCCAAATTCTTTGTGGATTTAGGGCTGAAATCAGACAGAATAAGTTATAGTAGGGGACTTTAATATACTTGTAGATGTAGATAGGGACTGCCGTAATATGGCATTTAATTCAATATTAGACTCGATGGGTTTTCTCAGAAAGTGGAAATTCTACCTATTATCTCCACCACACATTTGGACCTTGTTCTGACATATGCATAGAAATAGAAAATCTGGTGTGTCTCCTCATAACCTGTACTGTCAGACCATTATCTGTTACTTTTGATTTTACTATTTCTGACTATTTGGCTCCTAAAGAAAAATATTACTCCAGTAGATGCCTCTCAGATGATGCTGTTACCAAATTTAAGCAGATTGTTTCCTCAATGCCATGTGTCAACACAATGGAGATAAGCTATGGAGAGCTTGCTCTTCTGTAATTGATAGTGTAATTACAACAACTCCTTCGAACTGACATCTGTTTGGTGAGTTTACTCCAATTGACCTTCTAGAATTAGATAAAATAATTCTCATCTAAGTCTTCAACTTGTCTTTTAGACCCCTATTCCTACTAGGTTATTAAAGAAGTCTTCCCATTTATCGGTAGCTCTGTTCTTCAAATAATCAGTTCTTCATTAACTTAGGCCATGTACCGCAGGCTTTTAAAACTGCTGTAATTAAACCCTTACTTAAAAAAGCCAATGCTGGATCCAGGAGTTTTAGCTAACCTATAGACCAATCTCTAATCTGCCTTTCATTTCAAAAATCTTAGAAAGAGTTGTTGCTACGTAATTATTTGATCACCTGCAGGGAAATGGTTTACTTGAAGAGTTTCAATCTGGGTTTAGAATCCATCATAGTACTGAAACAGCCTTAGCGAAGGTCACCAACAACCTCCTCATCGCATCTGATAATGGACTTGTTTCTGTACTTGTCCTTTTAGACCTTAGTGCAGCTTTGATACTATTGATCATAATATTCTACTTGATAGATTAGAGCACTATGTTGGACTTAATGGAACTTCGTTGCAGTGGTTTAGATCTTATTTATCTGATAGGTTCCAGTTTGTACATGTCAGTAATGAGTTTTCTTCCAACTCAAAGCTCAGTCACGGAGTTCCACAGGGATCTGTGCTAGGCCCTACTCCTTTTAGTTTATATAAGCTTCCGCTAGGCAACATTATTAGAAAGCAGTGTATACATTTCCATTGCTATGCAGATGACACACAATTATACCTGTCAATGAAGCCAGATGATAGTAATCAATTAGCCAACTTAGAAGCCTATCTTAAGGAAATCAAAGCCTGGATGACTTGTAATTTCCTGCTATTAAATTCAGATAAGACTGAAGTCTTTCTAGTTGGTCCAAAAAATCTTAGAAATACCTTTCCAAATCAAACTCTTAGTTTGGATGTGGTTACTCTTTCTCTTAATAGTTCTGTGAGGAACCTTGGAGTTATTTTTGATCAAGATCTGTTTTTTAATTCACATATTAAACTTGTTTCTAAGACTGCCTTCTGTCATTTGCGCAATATTGCTAAGATTAGGAGCATCTTGTCTCAGAGTGATGCTGGGAAACTAATCCACGCTTTTGTTAGCTCTAGATTAGATTGCTGTACGGTAACTCTTTATTATCAAGTTGTCCTAAAACATCTTTAAAAAGTCTTCAGTTGATCCAAAATGCTGCAGCAAGAGTTTGAACAGGTACTAGAAAGAGCGATTTGTATCTCTCCGGTTCTGGCCTCCCTTCACTGGCTTCCCATAAAGTTTAGAATTAAGTTTAAAATCCTTCTTCTTACTTACAAAGCTCTAAATAATC
Source organism: Pholidichthys leucotaenia (assembly GCA_020510985.1). Taxonomy (NCBI): domain Eukaryota; kingdom Metazoa; phylum Chordata; class Actinopteri; order Cichliformes; family Pholidichthyidae; genus Pholidichthys; species Pholidichthys leucotaenia. Next base: position 92,786,252 of record CM035849.1, on the reverse strand, counting down.
AGGGTCCCTTTTTATTTAAAACATTCTGACACTACCCTATTATCCTAACAGAGCACTACACTCCCAAAATGCAGGGTTTACTTGTAATACCTAGAATCTCAAAAGTACAATGGGAGGCAGAGCCTTCAGTTATCAAGCTCCTCTCCTGTGGAACCAGCTGCCAATCTGGATTCGGGAATCAGACTCAATCTCTGTTTTTAAGAATAGGGTTAAAACCTTCCTTTTTGATATAGCTTATAATTAGGGAGGGATTGTGTGCCCCTGAACCCTCCTTTAGTTATGCTGCTAATAGGTTTAGACAGCCGGGGGACCTCCAACAATGCACTGGGCTTCACTCCTTTCTTCACTCTCCTGATCCCCTGCTCCGTGGGATCTCGGAGCAGGCTCATGGCGTGCTGAGTGGAGCGTGGGTCAAGCGAAGCCACCACGTAGTGGTATCTTGTGTTGTCCGTAGAAATCCCACAGAGGGCAAACTGAGCCTCAACATGGATGAACCAGGCAGCAGGATCACGGAGCCAGAAGTCCGGGAGCTTGATTGCCACGTCCAATGAAGCCGGGGTCTCGGGGGAAAACCTTAGCGTGGGTGTCCCCAAAGAGGAGCTCACTTTGTCTTCCATTTTGAGCATTATCATGTCGGGGCCACCACTGTGGAGGAATGAAGGGACGAGACATGAGAGCTGCCAGTTCAGAACTTTACTCAAGTCCAGCAATAACTGGAATGACATTTGACACAAATACACATATATAAATGTTTCCACATCTCTCCACCCTTCTCCCCCATCATTGGGTGTGAGTGGAGCCTTCTAATGGTCCACCACAAGAAATCAAATAAATTACATTAAGAACCAGCTTGCTCCTCTGGCCTCTTTCATTTGTTATTTATTTTGCGTGTATATGCCACCATCATGCACTTTTGCAGCTTTAATAAAAAAAAAAATTCAGACAAAACTAAGAAACAGCAGTAATTTAAAGCAAAGAAATGATGGTCTGATGCACTATGTTTCCAATTAGTACAACTTAGCACCATCATTTAGCATTTGCTGCTTTATAACTAAACATGGTGTTAATGTTACTTGCCTCCTATTAAAACGAGGTTAGTGGACTATTCTCCTTGACACAGCATGATGGAAAGCAGTCCCACATCCTCTCTGGCAAAAAGGAGTAGCGGGCTAGTGGCTATTTAACTAAACTGGGAGTTCAGAGTTAGCAACCACTGGAGAGCCTAGTAGCCACACACCACACACACTGACATAATGATGGGCTCAGGGAACACACACACACACAGGCTCAGGAAGATTTAAGGCTTTTATTCAACAACCGGTGGTGTTGAATGCATGAATGGAAGTGTGGATGTGGTGCGGGTGAACAGGGTGCGTCGAGAGCAGAACAGCTCGCCGTGCAGCCAGGCAACCCTGAGGACAGAGCAGAGCAGGGAATTAGCTACAGTCAAACGCCCCGTGGGGAATAATCACAATATACTGCTTACGTGCAGATTAGATGGTGACTGGCATTGGCGACGCTGATGCTGCCTGGAGGACCGCGCTGCTGCGCGCTCCCGGTGTGCTGGAGGGAGGTTGACAGGGAGAGGCGAGGAGGAGGAAAGCCGCCGCCCTGGAGATCCACCTGTGCACAGGGGAGAAGCTGGAGAGACGGTAAGAAGGATAATGTAGCTTACGTGCTTGGAGAATGGTGCGCTGGCCGGGACGAAATGGTCGAGCGCTAGAGGTTTGGGAGCATAGACGAGCAGATGACTCCAGGCCGAGGCAGAGGGCAGAGGGAGTTATATAGGCAGAGGCTAATGAGGCACAGGTGTGCGCGCCACTAGCGCTGATGATAGGCGAGAGCGAGTTGTAACAGTACTCGCCCCCCGAGCAGCGCCTCCTGGCGCTGGCTTACCTGGGTGCGCCCGGTGGAACTCCGTGATGAGGTTCTTATCCAGCACCCAGGACGGGGGCACCCAGGATCTGCATTCAGGGCCATATCCCTCCCAGTCCACCAGGTACTGGAGACCGCGGCCACGGCGGCGGGCGTCCAGGATGGCCGTGACCCCCCATGCCGGATTGCTGTCGATCATCCTGGGAGGAGGGGGGGGGGCTCTGGGAGGAGGACAGAGAGGGTCAGAAACAACAGGTTTAATATGGGAGACGTGAAACGTCGGGCAGACCTGGAGGGAGGGGGGGAGAGCCAAACACACAGCCACCAGATTAATTATCTTAGTTATGGGATAAGGACCAATGAAGCGCTGTGCCAGCTTCTTCCTCTCAGCCTTCAGCTTAATACCTCTGGTAGATAACCAAATTTGCTGACCCACCTGATACTTGGGAGCGGCCCTCCTGTGGTGATTGGTGACTCGAGAATTGCGCTCCACCATGCGTAAAAGCGCCTGGCGCATTTTGGTCCAAATACGCCTGCAGCGCCTCAAATGTGCTTGGACAGATGGGACTGCCACCTCACCTTCCTCTTCGGGGAACAAGGGCGGATCATACCCCAGGGACGCCCGGAAGGGGGACATACTGATGGCTGAGGACAAGGTCAAGTTGTGGGCGTACTCAACCCAGAGTAGGCAGGTGCTCTAGGAAGAAGGGCTAGAAGAGGTGACGCAGCGCAAGGCTGCCTCCAGCTCCTGGTTAGTGCACTCACACTGTCCGTTCGATTGAGGATGGTGACCGGAGGACAGACTCACCGTGGCCCCCAGTGCGTTGCAGAAGGACTTCCAAACCTTGGACACAAACTGAGGCCCCCGGTCCGAGACGACATCCACCGGGATCCCGTGCAACCTGACTATGTGTTGGATTAATAAGTCGGCCCGTCTCTCGCGCCGAAGGGAGCCCTTGGAGAGGCACGAAGTGGGCCGCCTTGGAGAACCAGTTGATGATGGTCAGGATGGTGTCATAAGAGTTAGACTTGGGGAGGCCGGTGATGAAGTCCAGCGCCGCATGGGACCAGGGCCTCCCGGGGACGGTAGGGGGTGGAGGAGACCCGCTGGAGGGGAGGTGGAGGTCTTACCCGTTGCGCACTGGGGACAGGCACAGACGTAGTTGGTGACATCACTCCTAAGACCAGGCCACCAAAAGGACCGTTGGAGGAGCTCCACCAGCCTGGAGATGCCAGGGTGACAGGCGAACTTAGCCATATGAGCCCAGTGGATGACGTCGCCCCGGACCGATGATGGAACGAATAGTCTCTCAACCGGACCGCCACCAGGGTCGGGTTCCGCCTCCTGTGCCTTCCGGACCTTGGCCTTAAACCCCCATGCAACGGCCCCCACGACGCACGAGGTGGGCAGGATGGTGTGGTCCCGATCCTCTGGGTCTTTGGGGGCGAACTGTCTGGACAGCGCATCCGGTTTCCCGTTCTTGGAACCGGGGCAATAGGTGATGGTGAACTTGAAGCGTCCGAAAAAGAGTGACCAACCCGTCTGGCGGGCATTCAGACGCTTGGCCGTCCTCAGGTACTCCAAGTTCTTGTGATCGGTCCAGACCACAAACGGCTGAGCTGCTTCCTCCAGCCAATGGCGCCACTCCTGAAGTGCGAGCTTCACCGCCAGGAGCTCCCTGTCACCGATGTCATAATTTTGTTCAGCAGGGGAGAGGCGCCGGGAGAAGAAAGCACAGGGACGCACCTGCCCATCCGCAGGTGAGCGCTGGGACGGCACTGCCCCCACCCCCGTGTCAGATGCGTCCACCTCGACCAGGCACTGGAGTGTCGGGTCAACCTGGGTGAGGACCCGGGAGGAGGCGAACTCCGTATTCAGGGTCTCGAAGGCCGATGCTACATCCTCAGTCCACTGGAACGGCACCTTGGGGGAGGTGAGGCGGGTCAGGGGAGCGGCAATGGCGCTGTACTTCGGCACGAAGTGGCGGTAGAAATTGGCGAAGCCGAGGAACTGTTGCACCTGCTTCCTGGAGGAGGGGGCGGGCCACTCCACCACCGCCTTGACCTTAGCCGGGTCGGGGAGAACCTGGTTGTGAGCGATGACGAAACCCAGGAAGGAGGTTTGGTTGGTGTAGAACTCACACTTCTCTGCTTTAACGTACAGCCTGTTCTCCAGAAGTTGCTGAAGGACCCGCCTCACATGGGCCTGATGCTCCTCCCGAGTCCGGGAGAAGATCAGGATGTTGTCCAGATACACAAACACGAAGACCCCCAGGAGGTCCTGAAGAACGTTGTTGATGAGACGTTGGAAGACGGCCGGAGAGTTGGTGAGCCCAAACGGCATGACCAGATACTCAAAATGGCCGCTGGGCATCTGGAACCCCGTCTTCCATTCGTCACCCTCCCGGATCCGAACAAGGTGGTACGCACTGCGCAGGTCCAGTTTGGTGAACCAGGAGGCCCCCTGGAGGGAGTTGAAGACCGAATCCATCGGGGCAGCGTGTACTTGTCCCTTATTGTGATGTCATTGAGAGCCCAGAAGTCGATACACAGCCGCAGGGACCCGTCCTTCTTGCCCACAAAGAAGAATCCGGCTCCAACCGGGGACGAGGAAGGCCGGGTGATGCCTGCGCTGAGCGACTCCTTAATGTAAACGTCCATGGCCTCGTGCTCCGGGGCAGACAGGCTGTAGAGGCGGTCAGATGGAAGGAGTGCCCCCAGGTGGAGGTTTATGGCGCAGTCATAGGAGCGGTGGGGGGGAAGAGATAGTGCTTTGGACTTACTAAAGACCGGGCCCAGGTCGTGGAACTCCGGGGGTACCAAGGAGAGGTCCGGAGGAGGAGAGTCAGGAGCTGGGAGCGGCACCGACGGGGCACAGGCAGCGGACTGGAGGCAGGTGCTCATGCAAAAGGTGCTCCAGGAGAGCACGCTGCCGGACTGCCAGTCGAAGGTGGGATTATGAAGACGCAGCCAGGGATAACCCAGGATGACAGGTGAAGCCGAGGTGGGCAGTACGAAGAGGCTGACATCCTCCCTGTGGTTACCGGAGATGATGACTGGGACCAGTTTAGTTCTATGAGTGACTGTCTCTAGAGGTGTACGGGCAAGAGTGACCAGGTTAATGGGGGCTGGCAGCGCTTGGCAGGGGATGCCCAAACGGGTTACCAGGCTTTGAGAAATGAAATTCTGTTCTGCCCCCGAGTCCACCAGTGCGTGTGTGACATGGCCCGTGGGGTTATGACAGAACCTAACCGGGAGGAGGCATTTAGTGAGGGGATTAGAATGGGATGCGTCCGCGAGGCCCCCTACAGCAACTCGCGGACGTCCCCTTTTGGCCAAATCGGAAAGTCCTCCACAGAGTGCTGGTCACCCCCGCAATACATGCAGAGGCCCAACTCTCTGCAGTGCTTTCTCCGCAGGTGGACGTTTAGCCCGTCCGATCAGCATTGCCTCAGTGTCGTCGGTGGACCCCGGAGCGGGTAACGCCAGGGGGCGAGATTGAGGGACCCGGGCGGAAGCTCCGCTCGAGTGGCCAGAAGATCTCCGCTCGGCGGCCTGTTCCCTCAGCCTATTATCTAAATTTATTGCAAGGGAAATTAATTCTGATAACTGGTCCGGTATATCCCGGGAGGCCAGCTCGTCCTGTAAGGAAGAATTTAGGCTGTGGGTGAAGATGCTGCAGAGCGCAGCTTCGCCCCACCCAACTTCCGTCGCAACCACCCGGAAGTCGACAGCGTAGTCAGCGGCCGACCAGCTACCCTGACGGAGATTAAGCAGCCGGGTGGTTAGGACGTTATCTTGGTCCGAGTGGTCAAAAACCTCCTTAAAATCATGCACGAATTGGGCGTAGGTCAGGTTCGCGTAGCTGGGCCTCGCCATGACGGCATAGGCCCAGGCTAGCGCTCGCCCTTCCAAAAGATTTGCCACATACCCAATTCGGCTATGATCCAAAGGGAAGTCCCCGGGGACGTGCTGAAACATCGACTCACATTGCAGAAGAAAGCCACGTGCCTCACCGAGTTTCCCGCTGAAGCGCACGGGGGTTGGAATGGGGGTGAGTCGGGTTAGAGGTCCAGAGCTAGCTGAGCTAGCCGGGGAGGGGACCGAAGCTGGCCCGCTGGCCGGAGCCGGAGGGAAGGCCTGTAGAGGATCCAGGCAATCTAACTGTTGGACAATTTGGGTAAGGTGATTGAAAATCATCTGTTGCTGATGAGCGATTAAATCCACCCGAGCCTCGAGGGTGGAAAGTCGGCGTGCGAGCCCGCTGTCCCCTGAGCCACTTGGCTGGAGTCGTACTGACATAATGATGGGCTCAGGGAACACACACACAGGCTCGGGAAGATTTAAGGCTTTTATTCAACAACCGGTGGTGTTGAATGCATGAATGGAAGTGTGGATGTGGTGCGGTTGAACAGGGTGCATCGAGAGCAGAACAGCTCGCCGTGCAGCCAGGCAACCCTGAGGACAGAGCAGAGCAGGGAATTAGCTACAGTCAAACACCCTGCGGGGAATAATCACAATATACTGCTTACATGCAGATGAGATGGTGACTGGCGTTGGCGACACTGATGCTGCCTGGATGACAGCGCTGCTGCGCGCTCCCGACGTGCTGGAGGGAGGTTGACAGGGAGAGGCAAGGAGGAGGAAATCTGCCGCCCTGGAGATCCACCTGTGCACAGGGGAGAAGCTGGAGAGAAGGTAAGAAGGATAATGCAGCTTACGTGCTTGGAGAATGGTGCGCTGGCCGGGACGAAACGGTCAAGCACTGGAGGTTTGGGAGCGTAGACAAGCAGACGACTTCAGGACGAGGCAGAGGGCAGAGGGAGTTACAGTATATAGGCAGAGGCTGATGAGGTGCAGGTGTGCGCGCCGCTGGCGCTGATGACAAGTGAGAGCGAGTTGTAACACACACTACGCACACCGCGGGGGAGAGATGGGGCGTTGACAAGTAGTGGATGAGGAGCTTTGCTCAAGAAACGGTAGTAGGTGGATTTTAGATAATGATATAAACGATAGAGCATTCTATGAAATGACATGTTTTTATATCGTCAGCCGATATATATTGTCATATTGCACAGCCCTAAGTGTAACCATGTGAAAATGTTCATTTACAATGTAAAATCCTGCATGACTTAGATCGCTGATTGGTAGAGCTAATTTTTAGGTTCAGTCAGGTGTGATGAAGGTCAAGCTCAGAGGTCATGACACCAGAAAAAATGGTTTAAATTTATCTTTAGTGCTTCTACTTAAATTACAACACCTACAAGATTATTGGGAATTTTTTAAGTTTAGTATATATTCTTTTAAATGTCTTGTTTGTTAATTAATGGCATAGAGGATTAGATCATACTTACAGTATGTTGGAATTCAACAGATATACTGTATATCTAATAAGTGTGGATTTATTAATCTGTAACTTTTTACACTTGTTAAATGTAGCAAAGCACATAAGATATAGCCGTGGACAAAATTGTTGGTACCCCTCTGTTAATGAAAGAAAAACCCACAATGGTCACAGAAATAACTTGAATCTGACAAATGTGGTAATAAATAAAAATTCTATGAAAATTAACCAATGAAAATCAAACAATGCTTTTGAATTGTGTTTCAAAAGAATTATTTTAAAAAACAAGCTCATGAAACAGGACTGGACAAAAATGATGGTACCCTTAACTTAATATTTTGTTGCACAACCTTTTGAGGCAATCACTGCAATCAAACAATTTCTGTAACTGTCAGTGAGACTTCTGCACCTCTCAGCAGGTATTTTGGCCCACTCCTCATGAGCAAACTGCTCCAGTTGTCTCTGGTTTGAAGGGTGCCTTCTCCAGACGGCATGTTTCAGCTCCTTCCACAGATGTTCAATAGGATTTAGATCAGGGCTCATAGAAGGCCACTTTAGAATAGTCCAATGTTTCGCTCTTAGCCATTCTTGAGTGTTATTAGCTGTGTGTTTTGGGTCATTATCCTGTTGCAAGACCCATGACCTGCGACTGAGACCAAGCTGTCTGACACTGGGCAACACATTTCTCTCTAGAATACCTTGATAGTCTTGAGATTTCATTGTACCCTGCACAGATTCAAGACACCCTGTGCCAGATGCAGCAAAGCAGCCCCAGAACATAACAGAACCTCCTCCATGTTTCACAGTAGGGACAGTGTTCTTTTCTTGGTATGCTTCATTTTTGCGTCTGTGAACATAGCGCTGATGTGCCTTTCCAAAAAGTTCCAGTTTTGTCTCGTCTGTCCAAAGGACATTCTCCCAGAAGCTTTGTGGCTTGTCAACATGCAGTTTGGCATATTCCAGTCTGGCTTTTTTATGATTTATTTTCAACAGTGGGGTCCTCCTTGGTCGTCTCCCATGAAGTCCACTTTGGCTCAAACAACGACGGATGGTGTGATCTGACACTGATGTACCTTGACCTTGGAGTTCATCATGAATGTGTTTAGAGGTTGTTCTGGGCTCTTTTGTTACCATTCGTATTGTTCGTCTCTTCCATTTTTCATCAAGTTTTCTCCTGCAGCCACGTCCAGGGAGGTTGGCTACAGTCCCGTGGATCTTAAATTTCTGAATAATATGTGCAACTGTAGTCACAGGAACATCAAGCTGCTTGGAGATGGTCTTATAGCCTTTACCTTTAATATGCTTGTCTATAATTTTCTTTCTAATCTCCTGAGATACCTCTCTCCTTTGCTTCCTCTGGTCCATGTTTAGTGTGTTACACACCATGTCATCAAACAGCACAGTGACTACTTATCACCCTTTAAATAGACCGACTGACTGATTACAAGTTTGTAGACACCTGTGATGTTAATTAGAGGACACATCTTGGTTGAACGTGTCCCTATGGTCACATTATTTTCAATCTTTTCTAGGGGTACCATCATTTTTGTCCAGGCCTGTTTCATGAGTTTGTTTTTTAAAATAATTCTGTTGAACCACAATTCAAAAGCATTGTCTGATTTTCATTGGTTAATTTTCATAGAATTGTTATTTATTACCACTTTTGTCAGATTCAAGTTATTTCTGTGACCATTGTGGGTTTTTCTTTCATTAACAGAGGGGTACCAACAATTTTGTCCACGTGTGTATGAATAGAAAGAAAATTACATCCATCCATCTTCACCTGCTTATCCAGGGTCCGGGTCCAGCGGTCCAAGCAGAGTAGCCCAGTCTGCCACCCAGTTCACATAGCACCATGATCCCCACGGTCCCTCCTTCAGGTGGTGAGCCCACTGGAGAGTGGAGCCATGTGGCTTCTTCAGGTCCACTGGATCCTTGGCGTAACTTTTTTCATAGGTATCCACTGGACCGCTCTTAGTCTGGCCCTTCTCCCAAGACCAATTTGTCTTGGGAGACCCTACTAGGGGCAAGTGCCCCTGACAGCATAGCTCCTGAAAATCATTAGGGCACTCAAACTTTTTCACCACATTAATTTGACGATTCATGGAGAGAGAAAAACAAAACTCATACACTCATAAGTATAGACTGCAATTGTTTTAATGTTAAATACAGTCTGTGCATAATTAGCTTACATTTACTGTAATTTTTCCCCAATGCATTGGATGTCATCTCTATAAACTGGCCATATTCACTTACCTTTTATTTAAATGGTGGTTTTAAGTTATTGTATTATTTATTTTCAGCAGCAATGGCCAATGTCTTCAAAGGGCTAAACCTCCTAGAAACACTAAAAGAGTCCATAGAGAGCAATAAATTATCAGATGTCAAGGATGCAGTGGAAGATCTCCTCATCAGCAGAATTAACTTGGCCATTGTGGGAGAACGCGGAGATGAGAAATCCTCCTTCATGAACTCCCTCCGTGGGCTCGGGCCTGGTGATGAGGGAGCAGTTCCTTCTCCATCCACTGTTGCTCCACAAGAAGTCGCCGGCTACCCAAACCCCAAACACCCTGACTTCCGTCTGTGGGACCTGCCACCCATCCCAAACACATCCCCATTTCAGCCAGAGGGATACATGGATAGATACAAGTTTCTCCGCTACAATGCTGTTTTTATGACGTTCACACTCACACCTGAAGCCAACAGCGTGGTGGTTTTTTTGGAGGCTCTTTCATTGCAGAGGCAGACTGTGTATTTTGTCCTCCTAGCATCTGTAAAAGACACAGAAAAGAGCCTGGAAGAAAAGAGGAAAGACAGTGTGGAAGTGCTGAAATCTTGGGGCGTTCCTCAACCTAAAGTCTACCTGGTCAGACCCTCCACCCTGGAGAAGTCTGACTTCCCTGCTCTGATTGGGGACATGGGAAAAGACCTCCCTGAGATCCGGGCCCATGCTCTCCTCCTGGCTGTACCAGCACTCACGCCAGACCTGGTCACTCAGAAGAAGGAGGTGTTCAAAGCACTAGTATGGGCAGCTGCTTCACTGTCCGGAGGAGTGTCTGCTATTCCTGTTCCCCTGGTGGCATCGATTGTTGACTCTAGTATAGCAGTGAGGATCCTGACTAAAGTGCAGTTATCTCTGTGCCTGGATGATGAATCTGTTGAGAAACTGGCTCGACAGCGAGGCATTGAGCCTACAAAACTGAAACAGCTCCGAACATGTGCACTGTCAGTGGAGGTTGCTAAAGGTGAAGTGAAAAAGCGTCTGGCAGCAGCAGAGAAAGACTTGGCCAGAGTTTCATCAAAGCTCTTGGAGATGGCGATGCCCAGAAACGCTCGCTCAGTCAGCCGCTCCTTCGCTGCCATGCTGCAAGCACTCACTGGTGCTATTGATGAAATGGCAACAGATGCTGAGAAAATAGTGACTACTGCTCTAGGAGAGGGAAAATGAAATGATTTTTCAGTTTGTGTAAAGTTCACATATACCCACCCATTTTCATATGTTTTAAAGTAAAAGAATGAAACAAAAATGTTCAGCAAAGATGCCATGAATCTTCTCACTTTTTTGCACTGTAGTGATAATAGTCTATTAACTGGCAAGCAGTTTAAGCTTGTTTGTGTCTGCTTCAAAAACTCGCCCACATGCACTGAAGAACAGCTTTTTTTTTTTTTAAATAAAGCTTTGAGTAGAGGAAGTGAGAGGAAATTCAACTGTGTGAAAGTTGCAGAGGAGGGCAAGGTGGAAAAAAAAACATTATCTTCTTCATCTCAACTATAAAAATTTGTGTTTTCTGGCTTGCATGATTAGTTATGCAATATTTTGAATCAAGTGTGAAAACTTCCTTTTTATCTTTGGCTAGGACCATTTCTTTTACTACACCATCCTCTGAGGTAAGAATAAGCTTATTAGCTAAACTCTCTTTTTGGCCCTGCCTATTAAAACTATAAAAGATTTCTCTTTAAAGGTTCTGATTTGCAAAAGTTATTTTCTGACAAAGTTTTTGATTTTCAGTGATTCAGATTTAGCTTCTCTCTGGGGAAGAAAATACAGTCTTGTTTTGGGAAGTATGCAGTTGCTTTATTTGTAGCATCTGTCATGTACAGTATTTGACAGAAAAAAGGACGTCTTTTGTTAGATAAACATTTTAGATATTCAATGAAAAAGCCAAATGCATGTCACAGTAAATTGGACTTCCTCCAAACTAAAAAAAAAACAAAACTCTAGCAACAAAGAAAACTAAAAACTTGCAGACTTCAAAAAGCTGTCAGACAAAATTAAATCAAAGAGAAAATGAGAGAAAATAAACTGTAATTAATGATTAGCAATGGAAAGAAAACTAACTGGTAAGATACCTTCAAGTTTAAATAAAAACCCACTTTACATTAAAAAGAGGTTAGACTTTAATGTGCATGCACGTAGACAACACACATTTTTTACACAATTTTTCTTGCAGACACCAAAGCTGAAGCCCTTAAAAAGAGGGAAAACGCCATGGACAGACATAGACAGAAATGTTATTTCTTGGTCATGCAGTTGGTATTTCTGGCTCTGCTAAAAAGTATGTATCTTATTTCCTAAATAAAATTTGCATTAAAGCCATATTTATCAACTGACCTTTCCACTTGTTTTTCTTTTTTAATAGATTTTTCATGTGGAGAGTCAAACCCCTTTCATTTAGAAGGCTCTAATCTGATGGCTAAGGAAGGATCCTGCATCGAAATCAAATGCACAGTCTCAGGGTCTAAAACTGTTGCTGGTGCCCACTGGTTTTGGATGAAAGATTCAAATTGGACTAAGAACCAAGGTTTTATTGCCACCATTGTTTACAGCACAGATGAGTCCAAACGTCAGATCCATCCAGACTATGCAAAGAGGGTAAAATATACAGGCTCTGATAGCTTGACTTATTCATCCTCACGAAGGCCATCCTGCAGTATTTTGATCTGTGACCTGAACACGACCGACAGTGGAAACTACTCTTTCAGATTTGTAGGAAGCAAAAAATGGGTTACAAACCAAGTCATTCTCACTGTAACGGGTAAGGGCGGTAAAGTTACTTCCTTTTTTGTGAAAATTAGCAAAATTCATTAAAATTACTACAGTTAAATGTGCATCTTTCCTCTTAAATTGGCAACTTTCCTCATAGTTTTTAAACTTTTTCCTATAAATGTGGATGTTTCTTTTTTGTGACATCAATTTTAAGATTTATTTTTTTTTTGTCAAAACCACTGGAAGCTCAAAAGAGAGACTGTTCTGCAAAATGTAACCATGTACACCATTTCTGCATGTAGCTGGTACAAGCTATATGTATGCACACACGTGCGTGCACACACACACGCACACACACACACACACACACACACACACACTTTCACAGCAAATCATGGGTCTGCATATTTAGAGATAGATATTATTATATAATGATATAATAATATAATTATAATTATTATATTATAATTATAAATGATATAATATTAATATATGATATAATATCCCCCTGTACCGGAGTGGTGGCTTAGTTGGTAGAGCATCCGCCCCACACCCGGGAGGCAGGGGTTCAAATCCCGACCGGGTCATGCCGAAGACCATATAAAAGTGGAACTTCCTGCCGTCCAGCTTGGTGCTCAGCAATAATGGAATGGAGGAGGGAAATCTGTGGCGGCGCCTTGCATGGCAGCGACCTTCTGATTCTGCACTTGGGGTGTGTGTGATTGACACTGTAGATAGGTAAAGCACAATCTCGTTCTACTGTACATGATTGGTTGTATGGTTGAATGACAATAAGGGTGATTTATATCATATTTTGTAGATCTTATTTATCTGATAGGTTCCAGTTTGTTCATGTCAATAATGAGTTTTCTTTCAACTCAAAGCTTAGTCATGGAGTTCCACAGAGATCTGTGCTAGGCCCTACTCTTTTTAGTTTATATATGCTTCCATTAGGCAACATTATTAGAAAGCACTTTATACATTTTCATTGTTATGCAGATGATACACAATTATACCTGTCAATGAACCCAGATGATAGCAATCAATTAGCCAAGTTAGAAGCCTGTCTTAAGGAAATCAAAGCTTGGATGTGTCACGTGGGGTGAAACGCCATGTCATCCGGCGCTCAGACCATATTCCCTCAGCCCTGTCCTTTCTGTGGCAGCGTCTCAGCGGGCTCCCAGCTGTCAGTTACGGGACGGCTGGAGCCCAATTAACCCTCATCAGCTGAGGCGCTGCTGATGAGTATAAGAAGGAGCAGTTCCGATCACTCAGGGCTGCCACTTAGCACACTGAAGGCTGGAACCCCTACGCCCGGTGCCAGTCCTCTACTCATCATCCTGCATTACTTGTGAGTGTACATTGTATGAGTATTTGTGCCTTTTGGCCCACAAGGCCGTGTTCCTTATCCCCTGTTCCCGATTATTAATAAAACATCGCAACTCACTGGCTCGCCCTCGGCTCTCATTGTGTGGCTCGTGAGGGCCACACGTAACAGGATGACTTGTAATTTCCTGCTATTAAATTCAGATAAGACTGAAGTCATTCTTGTTGGTCAAAAAAACCTTAGAAATACCTTTCCAAATCAAACTTTCAGTTTGGATGTGGTTACTCTTTCTCTTAATAGCTCTGTGAGGAACCTTGGAATTATTTTTGATCAAGATCTGTCCTTCAATTCACATATTAAATTTGTTTCTAAGACTGCCTTCTATCATTTGCGTAATATTGCCAAGATTAGGAGCATCTTGTCTCAGAGTGATGCTGAGAAACTGATCCACGCTTTTGTTAGCTCGAAATTAGATTATTGTAATTCTTTATTATCAGGCTGTCCTAAAACATCTTTAAAAAGTCTTCAGCTGATCCAAGATGCTGCAGCAAGAGTTTTAACAGGTACTAGAAAGAGAGATCATATCTCTCCGGTTCTGGCCTCCCTTCATTGGCTTCCCATAGAGTTTAGAATTAAGTTTAAAATCCTTCTTCTTACTTACAAAGCTCTAAACAATCAGGCTCCTTTTTATTTAAAAGATCTGATACTACCGTATTATCCTAACAGAGCACTATGCTCCCAAAATGCAGGATTACTTGTAATAACTAGAATCTCCAAAAGTACAATGGGAGGCAGAGCCTTCAGTTATCAAGCTCCCCTCCTGTGGAACCAGCTGCCAATCTGGATTCTGGAGTCAGACTCGATCTCTCTTTTTAAGAATAGGGCTAAAACCTACCTTTTTGATATAGCCTACAATTAGGGAGGGATCATGTGCTTCTGAACCCTCCCTTAGTTATGCTGCTAATAGGTTTAGTCAGCCGGGGGACCTCCAGTAATGCACTGGGCCTCACTCCTTTCCTCACTCTCTATGAAATATTATTTTTTTTGCTGGTCATTAACATCTGTTTGTTCTCTCCCATAGATTGAGTCCCCATCGTGCTGTTTGCTCTCTACATGTCTGTTCTTTTCATATTCTCTGTCCCCTCACCCCCCAGCCAGTCGCAGCAGATGACTGCCCCTCCCTGAGCCTGGTTCTGCTGGAGGTTTCTTCCTGTTAAAAGGGAGTTTTTCCTCTCCACCATCGCCTAGTGCTTGCTCACAGGGGATCGCCTGATTGCTGGGGTCTTTCTGCAACTGTGGGGGTCCCCCCTACAGTTGAAAGTGCTATGAGATGACTGTTGTTGTGAAATGGCGCTACATAAATAAAGTTGAATTGAATTGAATTGAATTGAATTGAATTGAATTAAATATTTACATTGGCAAGGTTTTTTATGCCGGATGTCCCTCATGATGCAGCCCTCCCCATTTACCCAGGGTTGGAACTGGCACAAAATATACACTGGTTTTGTGCTTTCCCCCTGTGGCTTGGTTGTACAAACTATTTGTACAGTACATAATGAAATTAAGCAAACTCTAGTGGTGCTATAAACAACAACATGAAGTGACAAGCCAAAGGGTTGCAGCTGTAATGTGTTTAAAATAGACACCGTCTTGTCGAAACCATAAACATACTCTAGTAATTTTAGTGCCTAACCCTAAAAATGTTTATTACTTAATGCAACACACCTTGTGCCTGGTTACATGCCCACGATAATCCAGTAACTGGAAATAATCAGATAATGGTGAAAGTGAGATTTGATGTGTTTACATGCACTGAATAAATGTATTATTACCTCCGCCAAGGAGGTTATGTTTTCATCGGCGTTGGTTTGTCTGTTTGTCTGTCTGTCTGTCTGTCTGTCTGTCTGTCTGTCTGTTTGTTTGTTTGTTAGCAAGATAACTCAAAAAGTTATGGACGGATTTTCATGAAATTTTCAGAGATTGTCAGAAATGGGGCATCCTACAGATGATTACATTTTGGTGGTGATCCGGATCACCGTCTGGAAGAAAACCGCCATTATGTGAAATGCCATTTTCCTGAATAACTACTGAACCATTAATCCTATCCATGTCAATCCTATTGCTACTCATATGTTTTCATGGTCAAGGAATCTGAAAACGTACACACAATAAATGTAGGATTAATATTTATGATGTAAAACACTGTATGGGGGGGACTGTGGCGCTTGGCAGAGGTCTGCGCTCTCTGAATGCTTTTCTAGTTGGATTTTGAAATGCGTTATTGAGGATTTGAAAAAGAATACCTGTTGGTAAAATCTCTTTAACCAGTAATCAAGAAACAGGCAGGATTAAAGTTTCAGCAAATTTAATTTGCACTGGCCAGAGGACAACAATACAGAAACTGCCACAGAGTCTCTTCCGTGCATCATTCTGATTCACACACACAACTTTCAGTCATTTAAACATCCTGCTATCTGAATACTGTCCATGAGAGAATATCTAGTTCAGGCTGGTTCTTCCAAGCTGTCTCCTTCTCAGACATACCCATAACAATACAGTGCAGGCATACAAAAACAAAGAGATAAATGTCCAGCTGCCACGACCTTGGATATTTCACACAGACTCTGAGGCATCGGCAGATACAAAAATAAAATTCTCCTACCAATACCTATGCAGTGGTATTGTTTGGAGGATTTTTTGGACAAAAAGTCACTTGTGGCTCTGGAGATGCAAGTTGCAGGCCCCTGGATTAGATGAAGAAAAAAAATTGCACTCAAAATGAGTCATAATTTGTTTATTACGGCTTCCCTATGATTTCCTTTTCATGGCAACTTAAAACTAATATTATTTGTTCTGTATTATGATAGATATATTAATTTAATTGCTGAAATAGTAAGTTTTTCACCAAGTATCATTTAGGTCCCACAGTTGAGAAAGAATGTCTTAAATAACAACAATACCTTAAAGTGACACCACAACAAAAATCAAGGTTTTTTTTTTTTCCTGTTAACATGTCTGTAACATGTTTTTTGTGACTTACAAGACATATCCAGAGCAAAGTCTCACTGCAGTCCCAAGCCTGTGTTTTTCTGCTGTGAATTTCTAGTTAGGGAATACCCTGCCCACCCCCCCCACCTCCAAAAACAGGCAAGTTTGGACAGACCGTTTCTAGCTACGTAAGCATTCTTTCTTAGCCCAATTGGTTATAGCATTAACCAATCAGACTGATGCTCTTGGCTACCTTGGGGGAAGAGGAAGGAGCCGAGGAGCAGCAGGACTGAGGCAGAGAGAGAGGAAAGAGAGGCAGAGAGGAGGGAAGAGAGAGGGGCAGACGGGGCGCCCCACCCAGCTGCTCTCCACGAGACCACAGTCTCGGCAAGCTGCTCTCACCAACCTTTGCTGGCGGACGGGACGCTACGCCGGAAGCCTCCAGCCAGCTGCACTCAGTGAGGCCGCTGTTACCAGCAGACAGGGCGCCGCACCATTCACCAGGAGATCCTTGGCAAGTGAGCAACCAGAGACCAATGGGGAACCCTCCAGTCTCCAAGCGGGGCTGGGCAGCGACTTTCCGCTCCACTGAGAATGACTCTTCCTCAAGTTGGATTGCCTTCTCAGAACCATGGCTCAAAGTCCTCTTCTTCCAGCTATTGGTGGGCGGGCGTATGGGTAGAGTTAATTAGAATATTCATAGATCCGTGCTTACTTAAGTAGGTGGAAGATGGAAAAAAAAAAAAACTCTTTCCAAGCAATTCTAAGGCAATGAACATTTTTTTGTGTATAAAAAGCCACAATATACTATTTTGGGCAATACACATTTTTTGATGGTGTTTTTGGTGGTTTTGGGTGCTTTCCAGTGGTTTTGAGCCACTGGAAGGCGTCTTTAAAATATAATTTATCTTGTGCATTCAAGGAGGTGTGCTGTGCAGGCTGATTCACCATCACTATTTAAATTTTTCATAATTAAGATTCACTAGAAGGGGAACTATTTGAATCATAACATAATGCAATATAAATAACACAGTTTTAAAAGCACACAAAACTCATTCGTCCAATGTAAAGGCAGGCTTTCATGATGAAAAGTTTTGCATTGGTGTGGCTTGCCTGCTCCAACTGGCTCCATTATCTTGCACTCTTGCACTGTTAACATTTGTGTACACTTGTATTTCATTATTTTCCTGCTGATTCTTCTTCAAACTCTGTAATTTTGCCTTATATGACCAGATCAGCTGTGCTTCACGTGTTAATTGTGCAACACTGTTACCAGAAGTTTGGTAGTTTATGCCTCCTCACCCGCAAACTAATGTGAATATTTAGCAGATTTTTTCTTCATTGCTAAAACTTAGTCTGTTAGGTGGCAACCGTTCTTGTCATTATAGTCATCATTAGATTTTGTTCTAGAAACATTAATACTGTCTGTCTTTTGAATATTTCAGAAAATCCATGCTTGATCACTTTTGATAAACTTCTCATTGTGAAGGAAGATGACAATGTAACGCTGACATGTTCCACGTTAAGCTCATGTCCAACAGAACCAAAAATTGAACCTTGGACTCCACTGTCTTCAGAACATCAAACAAAGGTTGAGAATCCTAAAAAAACAACGTACAAGTTTAAAGCCTCCTGGATGGATGACGGGAAGTTGTTTTCATGCCAGACTCAGAACAACACTGACCCATATTTGATACGGAACACCACCATGACAGTAGAATGTAAGTTTATATACAGTTTATTATTGTCTTGTCAGTTAATGTGTGGTGTTAATGATGTAATGTCGTACAGCTGACATGCTCCAAAATCAAACCACGGCTTATCATTTTCAAATTTACTGGATTTAAAAAATAATGTTAGGGACACTTTACAGTATCTTTGTTATCTGCTTACTTCAGTTACAGAAGTCAAAGTCAACTTTATTGTTAATTCTGCCATATGTACAGCACATACAGAGAACTGAAATTATGTTACAGTGAGACCCACGGTGCAGCAGGGTAAACACTAAGTAGGAAATATGAATATAAAGTGTAACATCTAACACCAAACATTAAACATCAAACGTCAGTGCAAAGAAAACCAACCTCCAACCAGAAGCTAACTACAAATACTAAGGATGTGCAAAATAACTAAATACAATAAAAATTAAGACAGCATGTAGTGACTTAAGGCACGTATCAGGGCACACAGAGGGTTAAAGTGGCACGTAGTACAAAGAGAGCAGCACATTGCTGCATGAAGTGACTGGTGCAGCCCTGAGATCAGTGTGTGTGTGGGAGTGAACAGGACCTGGATGACAGAGTTCAGTTTTTGAAGCTCCTCCAATCAGTGTGTGTGTGTGGGGGGGGGGGGGGGGGGTTGAACAGTACCTGGGGATGGGAGAGTTCAGTTGTTGAAGGCGGGGGGGGGGCACAAGGGGGGCAGGGGGCAGAGCAGGGAGAGAGATGAGCTTCCTGACAGCCTGGTGGATGAAGCTGTCCTTCAGTCTGCTGGTCCTGGCCCAGAGACGCTGCAGTCTCCTCCCTGATGGCAGCAGACTGAAGAAGCTGTGTGATGGGTGGGTGGGATCACCTGCAATGAAGAACTGCAAGCACAAGTTATACAGACTTTTTTCCTACCTTTTCAAAATCAGTTACCTGTAGCACTTTATGATGCAGGACCCAGTTAAAACATCATATTTACCTTGTAACTATGGTATAAACTGCTACCAAATTACTCAGTTATCTTTCTATTTGGAGTAAAATTATTTTAACTGAAACACATTTTTGACTGTTGCTATGTGACATAAGAAATCAACCCCTGGTTGCAATTTTGACAATAGTTGAGTTTTTTTTAATTATTATTGTGATAATTAATTGTATCTTACAATTTTGTTATTAATACAATATATTGTTTTTCAGTTATCTGGCTGTCTTGTTTTGTAAAGTTTTGTACAGTTATTTATACATTAACAAAAACACAAGTGGATGAGGTTAAAGATCAATTTGACTGATAGGATTATTTTTTTTTTTTTTCAAATTTAATCAATTAACCATGATTATTTTTTTTTTAAGTTAACTGCAATTAATCATAGGGGAAATTGTGGGGTGGAGTGAGGGTGTATAAGCACAATACACACAAACTGCTGTTTTTTTTCCAACACATACGCTTCTTTACCTCAGTAAGTTTTAAAACATGTTTAGTCTGCTTGCCATGGTAATCAGCCTTGACCATACCTTGATAGCCATGCCTTGACAGCTCTTATTGTGTGAAAAACTGAAGCAACTCAACGTGACATTGGCAGAAATTTCTTTATTTTGAAGTGGCAAATAAGGTTTGTGGTGTGAAACTGAGACTCACTCCTAAAGAGCGGTGATGTAGTGTTGCAAACTATACACAGTATCCTAGCCTAATATTTTCTTTATTAATGTTCCCTAAATTTACTGATCCAGTGGTAAATATTCCCTGCAGTCACTCACTTTAATGTCTAAATGTAATCTATGGTCCAAATGTCCACACAATATGACAGCGATACTCCAGCAAACTGATTAGCACATCCAGAATTAAATAAAATGAGGAGTTTGTGCATGGGCTTAACCTGTTTCTTTTGTGTGCCACACTAAGGACTGTTTGAGTGGGTGGGCTACGAGTTCTGCTACAACAGGAAGTACTGGAATTTGCATAATTTTTAAAAAATCTGTTAATTGAACTGCCATAAAATTTTCCGGCCCTAGTTATAAGACTTATTTCATATATCAATGCAAGCTCACAATTTGGCAAGATCAAGAGGCATTTTGGCTAGAAATGGTTACAAAAAATACTACTAAGTTATTGACAAATATCTGATGGTGACAATCTAGCTGATGAGAAAACAAAACAATGTAAATATGTGATATCTGAGAGAATAGATAAGTAATATGCTTACTGTTTGGCAAGAAACAAGTCACTATGTCCTCATGTGTTGTAACAGTTTAATGATTCAAAAAATCTTCAACTTAACTGATAACCTACGTAAAGTATTTATAAATCCTTTACTAGGACAGTTTTAGTATAAAGCAGCACCTGATGTTTTGGTTTCACATATATATTCAGCATTATAGTTTGAACCACAATGTGTGTAGTGAAAATCTGATACCATGACAACTCTAGCAGGTCGTTTGTGAAAAACCAACATTCAACACACATTACACTTATATTAGTTTTATTTACATTTTTGATGGTTTCTAGTGTTTCATCTATAGGTCACAAAACTGATAAACTCCCACTTGACGGCAGCACAAGTTTACCTCTTTGCTAAATGTGTAGGATTTACTGCCAACATCATTCTGCAAAATTGATTTGTGTCAGCGACCCACCCACTGTTATGTCTGTACATTAATTTCAACCTCCATGTATTAACTGTCTGAACACAGATGCTCCTAAAAAGACGACGGCTAAAAAAAGCAAAACGAAGGTCGAGGAAGGAAAATCTGTGACCCTCTCTTGCTTTGCTGAAGGACAGCCCAGCCCGACATTTACCTGGTTCAAAAATGATCATCAACAGCATTCAGGGGCCCAGTGGGTAATAGCAGCAATTCAGGAATCAGATAGTGGAATGTACTATTGTGAATCGCAAAACAAGCATGGGATTCATAAATCAGAAATGGTTAATATAAATGTTGAATGTGAGTAATATTTTACCTGAAATAATTTAATCATATCAATCTTTTATGCTTAAATAAATCACCATGTTTTGATCAAATATTTGTCACCATATATTAGTATATTGTGGATGCAATTTTTGAATGATAATCCTGCAGTTTAACGTCAACATTATGTGCTTTTTGATACTGAATAAACCTTAAATACTGAACTCTTCTGTTTTAGATCGCCCTGTTGTTAAAGTACATGTTTCAGCATATCCTATGAGTAAACACGGGCTCATTAAAGAGGGGGATACAGTCAATTTTATCTGTATTGTGGAAAGAAGCAATCCACAACCTTACATCTCTAAGTGGTTTAAAGGACGCAAGCCTGTTTCATTTGAGAAGACATATGTTGTTGAAAGTATCAGAAAAGAGGACAGTGGCACCTACAGTTGCACAGCAAGCAACACTGTGGGTTCTGGTCAGTCAGATTCATATCAACTAGATGTTCAGTGTAAGTTTCACAGTTCTTTAAACTGTTCTGTATATGATAGTACAGAAAATAAAAATAAATCAGTCCTTTTGGTGTCTATTACATTAACTGAAGGTTTTTGGGGGGTTTTTTACAGACAGGCCAAGGAACACGGATATTTCCATCACTGGAGCTGACAATAACTTGGTGAAAGTTAACAAGTTACTCACATTTACCTGTAACACTGATGCTAATCCAACCCCATGGTACTCCTGGTACAGATCAAAATCTACTGACTCTTCCAGCTGGACACTGATGAAAAACTATGATCAAAAAGATTTTCAGCTGAAGGTGCAAAGAGGCGATGAAGGATGTTACAGATGCAACGCCACAAACGCCATCAATATAGGGGATATTAGCCAGACAGTTTGCATAAAAGTGCTGTGTAAGTAATTCCGTTCTGCATAGAATATCTTCACAGTCTCTGCATTGAATCATGGTTTACACTAATATTGAGTCAAGACCTCATTGAGACCAGACTAAGGCCAGAGTCTCCCAAGACCAGACAAGACCAAGAGAGTAAGGGGTCAGCACCGACTGGTAAATGGCTTTCACTTATATAGTGCTTTTCTACTCATCTCTGGATGACCAAAGCATTTTACATACAGTATCCTGCTATCCACCCATTCACACACTGGTGGCAGTGCAGCTGCCATGCACATACGCTCTGGCCTAGCCTACCAGGAGCAACTGGGGGTTCAGTGTCTTGCTCAAGGACACTTTGACATGCAGACTGCAGAGAGCAGGAATCAGTAGTTGGCCACACTACACCAAGTCAAGACCAAGATCTATGTACACAGTGGACTTGGCCTCAACTTGGTCTCTGCCTGGCTTAGTCTTGGTCTTGACTTGTCTCAACCCCTTAAAGTCTTGGTCTTTTTACACTCAGGCCTCTGTCAATTCATGGACTGGTCTTAACTACAACACTACCTGTTTCTGTCTAAAAGTCATCATTTACCTGCTTTATAACCAGTTAATTTAAAGATGCACTCCCATGTATATAAATACCCTATAAAAACAAATCTACATCGTTCTAAAATGGTATCTTATGCCCTTTTTTCTACAAAAAAAAAAAAAAGCTTTCATTGTCTTACAGTTTTGTGTCAAAATCTTTTCACTTTCCTTTGGCTTTTTCCTTCAAATGCCAGGTTCTGTGACTAGGCCCACCCACATACCACAAGGCTAGCAGTGGTTAGTGCTACATTAAACAGAATAAATTCTGTGATAGAAAGACTTACCGGTTGAAGGACATGCCCAGTTGTATGCAGAGTGGCCCAGGATAATTACTGAAACTGCATTGGTCCTTAAAATGGGCAGCTCAGTGGTGCAGCGGTTAGCACTGTGGCAGCACAGCAAGAAGGTCACGGGATCGATTCCACCCCTGACTAGTGTGGGTTTGACCACACTGCCGGCCCATTGGTGACCCTTTTGTGTGGAGTTTGCATGTTCTTCCCGTGTCTGCGTGGGTTTACTCCGGTTTCCTCCCACAGGCCAAAAACATTCAAGTTAGGTTAACTGGAGACTCTAAAGTGGCCCTAGGTGTGAATGTGTGTAAGAATGGTGAAGGGATTGGTTCCACAACTTGGCTGCCTCATCCATCCAGGTGGATGCCCTGAATTTCACTCTGGGATTGATAAAGTATACAAAAAAAAAAATCGGTTTAATGGTAAAACCCATCTTAATTTAGGTCAAATTTTCAAAGCAGCAACCCAAAAATGCTAACTGGGCCTAGAGACTAACTTCAGTTAGGCCAGAGAGTCCTGAATGGCTCAACACTACAGACCTGATATAGTTACATCACAGAAAATGCTCCTTCTAAACTCATCTTTTTTCAGGGGGCAGGGCTCAAGTGAAACATTTAAGCAAAAAAAAAAAAAAAAACAGATAAGAGACATTTGAGAGATTTCGCTCTTCATATATCTTGTAAATTATAAAAAACATCATTACAGACATGTTAACAAGAAAAAAAAACTTGATTTTTGGCAGAATGTCACTTTAAATATTAAGAAATAATGAAACAGATGATGTAAACCTAATATTACATTGTTTGATTTTATACATTTTAGCTTCTAAATTGCTTAATTGTTTCACTTGTGGATCGTCACCTTATCATGGTGGGGGGTTTGCGTGCCCTAGTGATCCCAGGATCTATGTTGTCCGGGGCAATTTGCCTCTGTTAGGGCCACCCAAGATAAACTGGTCCTGGGTGAAGGACCAGACAAAGAATGATCTAACAGACGCTGATGATGAATGCTAGAACAAGGATTCAGTGTACCCTGCCTGGTATGGGGTTACCGGGGCCCCACTCTCGAGCCAGGCCTGGGATAGGGGCTCGATGGCTAACGCCTGGTGGCCAGGTTTCTGCCCATAGGACCCAAATGGGCTCAGCCCAAAGGAGTTACATGAGTCCGCCCTCCAGTGGGCTCACCACCTGCAGGAGGGACCATGGGGGTATAGTGCTATGTGGATCAGGTGGCGGTAGAAGGCAGAGACCTTGGCAGTCTGATCCTAGGCTTCCTAAATTGGCTTTTGGGACATGGAATGTCACCTCTCTGGTGGGGAAGGAGCCTGATCTGATGCATGAGGTTGAGAGATACCGGCTAGATATCATCAACCTCACCTCAACACACAGCTCTGGTTCTGGAACCAGTCTCCTGGAGAGGGGCTGGAGCTTGGCCTACTCTGGAGTTGGCCCGGGTGAGAGGCGATGAGCAGGGGTGGGTATTCTTGTATCCTCTCACCTTGCTGCCTCTATATTGGAGATTTCCCCTGTGGATGAAAGGATTGTTTCCTTGTGCCTTCGGGTTGGGAAATGGGTCCTGTTACAGAGTACCCAACCTTTTTGGAGTCTCTGACTGGGGTGCTGGAGGGTGCTCCTCTTGGAGACTCCATTGTCCTACTGGGGAACTTCAATGTGCACGTGGGCAATGACAGTGAAACCTGGAGGAGTGTGATTGGGAGGAACAGCCTGCCCAATCTGAATCCGAGTGGTGTTCAGTTATTGGATGTCTGTGCTAACCACAGGTTGTCCATAATAAACACCATGTTCAAGCATAAGGGTGTCCATATGTGCACCTGGCACCAGGACACCCTAGATCACAGGTTGATGATCGATTTTGTTATCGTATCATCAGACCTGCGACCATATGTCTTGGACGCTCAGGCAAAGAGAGGTGCAGAGCTGTCACCTGATCACTTGGGGGCAGTTGTGGCGCAGGTGTAGTGTGGCCGACTACTGATCGGAGGGTCAAGGGTTCAATTCCCACTCTGTCTGCAGTCTGCATGTTGAAGTGTCCTTGAGTAACACACTGAACCCCCAGTTGCTCCTGGTGGGTCAGGCCAGCGCTGGTGCATGGCAGCTCTGCCACCATCAGTGTGTGAATGTGTGTGTGAATGGGTGGATAGCAGGATCTGTAAAGCGCTTTGGTTATCTAGAGATGGAAAAAAGTGCTATATAAGTGAACGCCATTTACCTGTTGGTGAGTTGGAGTTGATGGCAGGGGATGATGCCATTCAGACCTGGTAGACCCAAACGTATAGTGAGGGTGTGCTGGGAACATCTGGCTGAGGTCTGTGTCTGGGAGGTCTTCAACTCCCACCTCTGGAAGAACTTTGACCACATTCCGAGGGAGTCTGGAGACATGGAGTCTATATGGGCCATGTTCTCCACTTCCATTATTGAAGCAGCTGCCCAGAGCTGTGGCTGCAAAGTCGTCAGTGCATCTCATGATGGCAATCCCCGAAAAAAGTGGTGGACACCAGTGGAGAGGGGGGACATTTAGCTGAAGGAGTCCTATTGAGCTTGGTTGGCTTGTGGGACTCCCAAAGCAGCTGAGGTGTACCAGCAGGCCAAGCAGAGTGTAGCTTGGGTGGTTGCTGAAGCAAAAACTTGGGTGTGGAAGGAGTTCGGTGAGGCCATGGAACAAGACTTTCGGTCGGCCTCGAAGGGATTCTGGCAAACTGTCCGGCGGCTCAGGAGGGGGAAGCAGCTCCCTGTTCACACTGTATGGTGCTGTAGTGGATTTATGTGTTTTATAGTTGTTTTATTGTTAGTACAAGAATTAATGTAAATATGAATGTGAGAAGGAATGAAGATTTCATTACCCATACATAAGCTTGTTTGGGGCACCAGTCCAAATAATGAACAATTAATGGGGGCGGCGCGGTGGCGCAGTGGTTAGCACTGCGGCAGCACAGCAACTCATCCTTGGCCGGGGGATCCTGGGTTCGATCCCAGCCCCCGACCAACAGTGATCTGTGTGGAGTTTGCATGTTCTCCCCGTGTCTGCGTGGGTTTACTAAGGGATTTCTCTGGTTTCCTCCCACATGCCAAAAACATGCAAGTTAGGTTAATTGGCATCAAAACTGGGGATTCTAAATTGTCCTTAGGTATGACTGTGAGAGTGAATGGTTGTCTGTCTTTCTGTGTTGGCCCTGCGATGGACTGGCGAGTCCGGGGTGTACCCTGCCTCTCGCCCGAAGATGCTGGGATAGGCTCCAGCACCCCCGCAACCCAAAAAGGATTAAGTGGAAGAAGATAAATGAATGAATGAATTTATTATCAATTCTTTATTTGTATCAATGATGAATCAGTCTCAGAAAAAAAATCATGAGTTCTTGTCTGCTTATAATCAAGAAAATGGACATGAAACCAAACAATAACTCCCATATGTTTTTCAATAGCTTAATAAGAAATGTCAGAATAGGTTAACACATTTGAATGACTTTAAAACAGAGAATTCAACATGTATCATGAGCATCATAGACTGTTATTGAATTACTGAGCAAAACCTGTGAATCAAACATTTGTGGAACCAAATAAACCATAGTTTAACTTGGCATACTGGAAATTGGAAAGCAATAAAATGGCATTAGTTAAGAAAAGTGGATGCAATTTTATGAAGAAAATGATGAGTAAACCAATTATAAAAAGGAAAATTGGTGTTACTCTGAAAATGAACGTAGCTTAATGAAAAGACAAAATGCATTTGACATTCTGAAAGGAGTTTGCAAATCTTAGGTTTAAAGAACCTATACCAGGAATATTCTGAAGAATTAAGTTTAAATTGAACAACAGACCGTCAGCCAAGCAGATTCAGGTTGCATCCCCTTGGGTAGCAGACCTCCATGTGCCAACCTTGATCTAGCTGGATGTCTGTGGATTCTGTTGAGGGGGAACTGGTAGACAGGTTCTACCACAGTTAGGGCATGCGCCCGAGATGACAACTGTAGACGCTGGCTAATGTCCTCTTATTTACAGCAAAGGGAATTTGACCAGGTGGTACAGGTAACATTTGTTTATTGTTCAAAGTCCAATCAGAAATTCAAACTGAGACAAAAACACACCACAGATCCGTTTCTTCCAATGTATTGTAGTTTGAATAAATTGGTTTAAGCTTACAAAAAAAAAAAAAATCAACCAAAATCTTCTTAACACAGTAATTTAAAGAAAAGGATTAAAATAAGAAAAGTGAACTTTAATGAAAAGAAAAAAGAATTTTCACAGAGCATGATGGGCTCTGGGCCTACTTAAAAGATAGAAAATGTGAGAGCAGAAAATTCTGCTCCTTCTTCGGGCTGACAACTGAGAGACCAAGGAAAAAGTTTTCCTGGGTGTGGCAGGACCTCACTGAATTTCATGAAACTGAACTGGACCAGTCACATTGAGTTCCTTTGTTCAGCAGAAGTTATAAACCAGACTAAAAAAAGAAATGCAGTGAAGCCTGGAAGCCCACTGGTCATTTCAAATTCCTGAGCTGTTGAGTTCTCCCAGAGGGAGGAGAGAAATTTGATATGAGAAGTGAAGTTCTCCTAAAACACATATTTGCTGCCAATTAAAGCATAAATTGTTCTAACTTTAGTGACTAACATATCCTACTTGATAAAGGAACACACAAGGTTTCTACAATGCACATGAGATTAATTTCTTGATAGTAAGCGTGCAAAAATTAATTTCTTCCTGAAAATAAAGCAACACGTCAAATTAAATCAATAAAAACATTTCAAACTGCAATTGTCCATTCCAGAGTTCAGCAATGTGTCCAGTGGTGTCCTAAGAAATATTTCCTGGAAAATCAGAATCCTGAGAACAGAAATATTTAATTTATTGTCCACAATTCATAACTTCAACTGCAGAGAGAGAAAAAAATATTCCTGTGTTGTACACAAGAGTGCAATGTAACTGTGACTGTTTGAGTTTAATGAGGAATCTTGGCTTTCCAGCCTGGAAAATATCAACAGTAACTGTCAATTTGGGGCATTCCTTTGGCAAATAGATGAAAGGGAGAATGACTCCAGGAAACAAACAGGGATTAACTTTAACTTTATGACCGATCGGTCATGTTACAGCTCTGGTCTTGGGTGAAAAAAAAAAAAAAAACAGTTCATGACCAGACTTTTGGTGTGAAACGATTTTTTCTCCCCAAAGAATGATTTTATGAATTGGAACCCAGGGTCAACGCTACAGTGCAGATGGGGCACTGCTGACTTCAACTGGGGATATCGTCGGGCAGTGGAAGGAATACTTCAAGGATCTCCTCAATTCCAGTGACACGCCTTCCACAGAGGAAGCAGGGATGGTGGACGACTCACCCATCACAGGGGGCTGAGGTTGCCAAGGTGGTTAAAAAGCTCCTTAGTGGCCGGGCCCCAGGGGTGGACGAGATTCGCCCTGAGTACCTCAAGGCCCTGGATGTTGTAGGGCTGTCGTGGTTGACACACCTCTGCAACATTGCGTGGAGGTCGGGGGCAGTGCCTTTGGCATGGCAAACTGGGGTGGTGGTTCCTCTCTTCAAGAAAGTGGACAGGAGGGTGTGCTCCAACTTTAGAGGGATCACACTCCTCAGCCTCCCTGGGAAAGTCTATGCCAAGGTACTGGAGAGGAAAGTCCAGCCGTTGGTCGAACCTCGGATTCAAGAGGAGCAATGTGGTTTTCGTCCTGGCCGTGGCACATCGGACCAGCTTTTTACCCTCTCAAGAATCCTCGAGGGTTCGTGGGAGTTTGCCCAACCAATTTACATGTGTTTTTTGGACTTGGAGAAGGCATTCAACCATGTCTTTTGTGGTTTTTTATGGGGGTTGCTGCTGGAGTATAGGGTTTCGGGCTTGTTGTTACAAGCTATCAAGTCTCTATACGACCGTTGTGAGAGTTTGGTTCGTATTGCCAACATTCGGTCGGACTCATTCCCAGTGAGAGTTGGACTCCGCCAGGGCTGCCCTTTGTCACCGATCCTGTTCATAATTTTTATGGACAGGATTTCTAGGCACAGCCAGGAAACAGAGGGTGTCATACTTGATGACCACAGGATCTCATCTCTGTTGTTTGCAAAAGAAGTTATCCTGTTGGCTTCATCCAGTTGATGAAGCCAATGACCTACAGGTCTTACTGGGACGGTTTACCACCAAGTGTGAAGCAGCTGGGATGAGAATCAACACCTCCAAGTCCGAGTCCATGGTCCTCAGCTGGAAAAAGTTGGATTGTCCTCTCCAGGTTGGGGACAAGCTCCTGCCCCAAGTGGAGGAGTTTAAGTATCTCGGGGTCTTATTCACGAGTGAGGGGAGAATGGAGCGAAAGACTGACAGACAGATCGGAGCAGCATCTGCCGTGATGCAGATGTTAGATGTTGTACCAGTCTGCTGTGGTAAAGAGGGAGCTAAGCTCTAAGACAAAGCTGTCGATTTTCCGGTCAATCTATGTTCCTACCCTCACCTATGGTCACAAGCTTTGGGTAATGACCGAATGAATGAGACTGTGGATACAAGCGGCTGAAATGAGCTTTCTTCATAGGACTGCTGTACTCACCCTTAGAGATAGGGTGAGCTGCTCAGTCATCCAGGAGAGGCTCAGAGTAGAACCGCTGCTCCTCCACACAGAAAGGAGCCAGTTGAGGTGGTTTGGGCATCTGATTAGGATGCCTCCTGGACGCCTCCCACTTGAGGTGTTTCGGGTACGTCCCATTGGGAGGAGACCCCGGGGTAGACCCAGGATTCACTGAAGATACTACACCTCCCAGTTGGTCTGGGAATGCCTTGGTGTCCCCTCTGAAGAGCTGGAGCAGGTGGCTGGGGAGAGGGAAGTCTGGGCTTCTCTGCTTGAACTGCTGCCTCCATGACCTGGATGTCCAGAAAAGTGGTAGAAGATGGATGGATGGATGGATGGATGGATGGATGGATGGATGGATGGATGTTTCACTTAGACACTGATTGATTTTGATTAAGAAAATATAGTGCTACTTTGTATATGGGGGGAGGGGTGGCTGAAAGATTCATGGGCTGAAAAGTTCATGTTAAGTTATAATAATAATATAATAATACATACTGTAATTGAATTCACATCAAAAATAGTGTGTATACATGGGTTTTTCAAATGAGGATAAACCTGCTGACAATCTGCTAATTGCCAGCAGACAAGGTCATCTTTCTCTTTGTTTTTTTGTTTTTTATGGTGCTTCATATTTGACATCATTATTTTGTTTTAAACTCATAAATGTGCCAGAAAATTGTTGTAAACAGCTGATAGCAGCATAGAAACTAGTAACATGGGAGATAACATTTTTTCATACCTTTTCTTCTCAGTGATGCATACTTTTCAAAACCACAAAATAAGAGCTGTACACTGAACCCAGAGGCAGTGTTTGATCTTTAACTGCCAGCTGAATTGTTTTGGTCTAAATTACTGGCATAATGCTATCATGTTTTGCATAAATCGGCAGAAAAGCCAGTAAATACCCACATGTACTGGAGAGTCATTTAACCTGGAATAAATGCTGAGTGAATGTCTTCCTGTTCAACAAAAGCCAAACACTTTTCTGATGACATTATCTACCAAATTGCTAGTTTGACATAATAACCCCTATTAGTACAATAAAATATTTTAGAATGGCTGCTAGCTTCTGATTGTTAGCCAATGAGTGCAAATCTTCATATCTGCACTTTGTAAAACAATGGTTATTATTAGGCTGCTATCTCTCTCGGACAAAAATGTCCATGTAACATGAAGTCAGAGAAGCAAATGTGAATCATTTTCCTATCTTTTAACTTGTTGGAAAGATTCTTCTTTTAAAAAAAAAAAAAAATCAAGCTCACTCCTGCTTTCTCTCCACAGTTTCTCCCACCAATCTTGTGCTGTCTATGGATACTGAGGTCAGAGAAGGCCAGCTCATCACAATCATCTGCACAGTGGAAAGTTTCCCACCATCATCTTTCACTTTGAAGTTACATCCCCCAACAAATTATCAGATAACAGAATGGAAATCCCCTCAACCCGCCAATGCCAACACTTTTAAACACGTACTTAATGCAACATCAGCCCATACAGGCAGTTATAGCTGTGAGGCTTCAAACAGCGAGGGAACAAACACAAGTGCACAAAGGAAATTGGTGGTGAAATGTGAGTAACTGATTGGTACTTGTTTTCATTGTTAACTGTGTGGCATCAAAACCAAAAGTTTCCATTTCGCCTTTCTATATTATCTCAGTACAAAAACAATTTCATTACTTTAAAAGATTCAAAGATTTTATTTGTCAGTACTACTATACATACGTACAGGACATACAGGAGAATTGAAATGTCGTTTCTCTCTCTTCAGTGGTGTGCACAATATAAAAAAATGAATAAGGCTGGAAAAACAACAGCAGCAGTCCATGTACAGTAATGCTACTTGTAGTGCAAATAACGGCAAAAGATAAAACCCAGACATACCATAGTGTAAATAAAGATAAACGATAAAACCCAGTAATCCTATATACAGAAAAAGCAGAGCAGTAATACTCGTAGTTGCAAGTTCGAAGCAGTAGTTTAGGTGCAGACAGTGACAGATTGGACTGCACATGATCAATATTGCAATAACAGACAGCAGCAGATATGGCATTTGTGCAAATGATTGCAGAAAGGTGCAGTGACATCATAGGCCTCTGTTGGTCAGGGTTGACCATGGGTGAAGCATCCTAGCAGCATCATCTGTGGCTAAATAGACTGATGTGGGAGTGGCAATCTCTATCGCAAAGGTCACACCTGTGTGTAGTTGTAGTGTGTAGTCTGTGTAGTGTAATGTGTAGTGTGTAGTCTCTGGTCTGTTGGAGCTGCTGCTTTCCTTCCTGCGTGCTCGTTTTTCTGCAGCAGCGGTCATCATTTTCTCCTCCCCTGATTTCAGGTGTTGCTTCAGGGTCCCTTTCCACTTTGCATGGTCACCTGCTAGGCTCTCCCAGGTCTGTGATGATGTTGGTGGCCTTCATGTCTCTCTTAACGACATCTTTGTACCAGAGCTGGGGGTGACCAGTGGATCTCCTCCCAGATGCCAGTTCTCCAGACAGGATGTCCTTTGGGATGCGCCCATCGTCCATGCGGTGGACATGGCCTAGCCAGCACAGCCTGCACTGTCTGAGGAGAGTGAACGTGTTGGGAAGGCCTGCGCGATTCAAGATATCTGCTAAGGTTACCCTGTCCTGCCAGGATATGCCCAGGATGCGGTGGATGCCACACAGATGGAAAGTGTTGAGTCGCTTCTCCTGTCTGGTATGTGTTGTCCATGACTCACTGCCATACAGCAGTGTGCTGACGACACAGGCGTTATACACTGCCATCTTAGTCTCTGCTGTGTGCAGAGACATACAGCAGCAGATATATTACTGTTGGTGTGCCAGTCTTTCTGTGCCAGCAGCTGAGGTAGTTATTGTGCGAGTGAGTGTGTTACGATTAGGGGGGGTGGGGGGGGCAGAGTTCAGGGTCCTGATGGCCTGGTGAACAAAGCTATTTAGCAGTCTTGTGGAGCGGGCCCGGAGGGTCCAATACCTTTTCCCCAAGGGCAGGGGGCTGAAGAGGGAGTGTGAGGGGTGGGAGGTGTTGCCTACAATGTTGATGGCTCTGTGGGTGAGGCCGGTGAGGTAGATGTTGGGGTGGGGGAGGGGCACCGATAATCTTGCTGGCTGCTTTCACCATGCGTTGTACTGTCTTCCAGCAGCTTCCATACCACACTGTGATGCAGCTAGTGAGGATGCTCTCAGTGGTGCCCCGGTAGAATGAGCACATGGTGGGGGTGGGACTCATGCTCTCCTCAGTTTGCAGAGGAAATAGAGGCGAGTTTGAGCCTTCTTGGCCAGTGATGTGGTGTTGTTGGACCAGGAGACGTCCTCTAAGATGTGCACCCCCAGGAACTTGGTGCTGCTCACCCTCTCCACAGCTGCTCCATTGATGATCGGGGGTGGGGGGGGAAATGCTGTGTGTGTCCCCTTCTGAAGTCAACTACAATCTCCTTGGTTTTTCCCACATTCAGAAAGAGATTATTGTCTTTACACCACGGGACCAGTTGGCTCACCTTATTTCTGTAGTTGGCTTCCTAATTGGTATTAAAAGTGTGCTAAATTGTCTATTCATTTATTCCATGTAAAATCTTTACTTCAAGCTCCCATAATGATAGAAGTAGAAGGTGACTTATTCATAAAAAAAATAAATTAAAAAAAATTGCTCAACTATGTCAACTGATTAACACAGTTTACTTAATTGTGAGCTTTATTGCGTTTTCCAACTGAATCAGTTCAGGAATCATGATGCAACATGATGTCTGTCAGCTAATTAACAAAAAGCATTTCAAATCTACAGAGGTTTTTTTTTGGAGAATTATGTACCACTGTAAAACTTAAAAACAAAAATTATGTTTATATTTAAAAGATTCATATACACATATTCTCTCCATGTCTTTGTGGATTTTCACTGGATACTCTGGTTTCCTTCCACAGTCCAAAAGCGTGCACGTTAGGTCAATTGGCATCAACTGTGGATTCTGAATTGTCCTTAGGTATGAATGCAAGAGTGAATGTTTGTCTGTTTTGATGTGTTGGCCCCGCCACTCACATAAAAGTCCCTCTTTCTTTTTCTTTACTTGTCTCTCTCCACTCATTCACCCCATCCTCCTCTGACCACATCATATCCATTCAATTCTGTCTCACATTTCCCTCTGTCAGGTCCAACATAATTAAGAGAACTCAAATAAAGTAATAAAAAGTTATTATACAACAAGAGGAGTCTATAAGTACTCTTTATATACAGCAGTATTTTCAACCAGGTGCCCTGGTATGTTCAGGTTTTTGTTAGAAATCATCTAATTTCACTTCTCAATTGGTCTGAAAACAATGCAAATAATTTGCGATTGCGGTGTATCATTTCATGGATGACTACAGAACCCATGCAGAACAATGGCAAATTATTTGCAATTTTTTGGATCAGTTAACAAGTGAAATTAGATAATTTTCCACAGAAACCTGAAAAACATTGATATACAGCTTATATCAAATATGAGCAGAGCTCTGGACAGGACAAATAAAAAGAAGATGAATATACATATAAATGTCATAAATATCACTAAGATGGCGGCGCGTGCACAACGCGAGGCTCAGCGTCTCTTCAGATTTTGTGGATTAGCAGTGTTATTTCTGCTCATTTCGGGTCTGTTCATTCAGAACAGCTTTGCTTTCATATCTTACACCCGAAATGAGCTTTTGGACATTGGATTACAAAATAACGATAACGATCTTTTTATCAGCAACCCACGTCGCATCCCTGAGCTCCGGAGAACAACCGACGCTAGGCAAGCCACCCGGCCGACCGGAAGTGCTCGCAGGCGGCGTAGAGACCGTAAACAAAGGCGGGGGAAGCGCGAAGGGCTAAGAGCTAAGCTAAAGCTAACACCGCACCGGCTTTCTCTACCCAGTATTTTCCTCGCTAATGTACGGTCACTGGCGAACAAAATGGATGAGCTACGGCTTCGGATCACCAACAATAAGAGACTTATGAACTGCAATATCATGATTTTCACGGAAACATGGTTACACAGTGGAATGCCCGACAATGCTATAGAGCTAGCCGGCCTACACACTCTCCGGGCAGACAGAGCAGCTGATGACTCCAGTAAGACCAGAGGTGGGGGAGTGTGCATTTATATTAACAAGGCTTGGTGCATGAACTCTGTCACTGTTGGGAAACACTGCTCAGCTAACCTGGAGTTTCTCATGGTTAAATGTAAACCTTTCTATCTGCCACGCGAGTTCACTTGTACCATCATAACAGCTGCTTATATCTCTCCGGATGCTAATGCTAAGCTTGCTATGAAAGAACTACATGCAGCTATTAGCAAACAACAAACTGCACACCCAGAGGCAGCATTTATTGTGGCTGGTGATTTTAACCACTCTAACCTCAAGACAGTGCTTACTAAATTCTACCAGCATGTCTCCTGTCACACAAGAGGGGACAAAACATTGGACCACGTTTACACCAATATTGTGGGAGCCTACACAGCAACTCCCCTCCCCCACCTAGGTCAGTCTGATCGCTTATCTTTGTTCCTTACCCCCAAGTATGTACCGCTCATCAACTGGGTAAAGCCATCAGTGAGGACTATCAAAGTGTGGCCAGAGGGGGTTGACGCTGTACTCCAGGAAAAGTTTAGAAACACAGACTGGAGTATGTTCACCTCTCAGGCTACCTGTGGCTCCCATATAAACATCGACTCTTACACCCACTCAGTCCTGGACCATATCAACACCACTATTGACAGTGTCACCACGGAAAGACAGATCACCACATACCCAAATCAGAAGCCGTGGATGAACAGAGATGTGCGGCTTCTGCTAAAGGCACGTAACAATGCCTTTAGATCTGGTGACGCACAGGCCTACAGTTCATCCAGGGCAGATCTGAAGAGGGGCATCAGGAAGGCCAAGCACAGCTACAAGCTGAAGGTGGAGGAACATTTTGGGGACTCTGACCCCCGACGCATGTGGCAGGGCATTCAAGCTATCTCTGATTATAAGCCCAGCAACTCCATACCTATAGCCATGACTGTGTCCTTTCTCAATGAGCTAAATGACTTCTATGCTCGTTTTGACAAGGACAATAACAAAAAGAATATCAATTTCCCACCCTCTGACGACCTCCACCACCTCACACTCACCCACACCGACGTCCGTAACGCACTTAGTCATATCAACGTACGTAAGGCTGCTGGCCCTGACGGCATTCCTGGGCATGTGCTGAGGGCATGCGCAGAGCAGCTGGCAGGGATCTTCACGGACATCTTCAACCTGTCCCTGGCCCAGGCGGTGGTACCAGCGTGCTTCAAGACCACTTCTATAGTACCAGTGCCGAAACATTCAACACCATCGTGCCTAAATGACTATCGCCCTGTGGCACTGACGTCCATAGTCATGAAGTGCTTTGAGCGACTGGTCTTGGCACAGCTCAAAAAATGCCTGCCCTCTACACTGGACCCTCACCAGTTTGCCTACCGGAGCAACAGGAGTACAGAGGATGCGGTTTCTACAGCGCTGCACTGTGTACTCTCACATCTGGATGACAAGAACACCTACGCAAGAATGTTGTTTGTTGACTTCAGCTCAGCATTCAACACAGTTATCCCCTCCAAGTTGATCACTAAACTTGGGGACTTGGGAATCAGTACCTCCACCTGCAACTGGATCATGGATTTTCTGACCAACAGACCCCAGCATGTTAGGTCAGGCCCCAACCGTTCTTCCATCATCACACTCAACACTGGTGTACCACAGGGCTGTGTGCTCAGCCCATTCCTCTACTCCCTCTTCACCCATGACTGCAGGCCTATGTATGGATCCAATTTCATCATAAAGTTCGCAGATGACACCATGGTGATCGGACTCATCAGGGACAATGATGAGTCAGATTACAGGGCAGAGGTTGAGCACTTGGCTACTTAGTGCGCTGACAATAACCTGCTCCTTAACACCAGCAAAACCAAGGAGCTCATAGTGGACTACAGGAAGGAGAGGAGAAAGACACATGACCCCATCCATATCAATGGCATAGCTGTTGAGCGTGTCCCCAGCTTCAAATTCCTGGGGACCCACATCTCGGACGACCTGTCCTGGTCAGTTAACACCACCAGCCTGATCAAGAAGGCCCATCAGCGCCTCTTCTTCTTGAGGACACTGAAGAAGAACCATCTGTCAACTGACATCCTGGACAACTTCTACCGCTGCGTGATAGAGAGCACCCTGACCAACTGTGTCACAGTTTGGTATGGGAGCTGCTCTGTCGCTGACCGTAAGGCGCTGCAGCAGGTGGTGAAAACCGCCCAACACATCACAGGGACTCCACTTCCAGTTATAGAGGATGTCTACAGGAAAAGATGTCTGCGCCGGGCACGCAGCATTCTTAGGAACTCCAACCATCCTGCTCATGGACTGTTCCAGCTTCTCCCCTCCGGAAGGCATTTCAGAAGCCTTCGGACTAGAACCAGCAGGTTTAGGAACAGTTTCTTTCCCAACAGCTGTCACATTATTGAACTTAGTTCCCCGCTGACTCTCTTACCATCATCTCTTACCATCCTCACCTGTACATAACTGCCCACCTAACTTATTGTACATTATTTGCACATAACGGTACTCTTAACTTTCTGCACTGCTGCATATATTTGCATATATTTGCTTAAATTGCACATACTGTCAATTACTGTATATACTGCACTGCTGTCCTTTGCACTTCTGATTGGATGCTAAACTGTGTTTCGTTACCTTGTATTCATACATGTGTAATGACAATAAAATTGAATCTAATCTAATCTAATCCAAAAAAAGTGCAACATTACACAGGTGGACACACTAATCAGTCCCTCCAGGATTTCACAGGATGTTTTTATGATTGTTTCAGCCCAAAAATCTGTATTTGTTAACACAAATACAGATTTTTGGGCTGAAACTTTTTTAAAGTTTAAAGTTTTTTGGGCTGAAAGTTTAAAGTTTTTTGGGCTGAAACTTTTTTAAAAAAGTTGTGGTAAAAGTTGTAATGTTTTGAGAGTTGTTTTTTTTTTGCACTAAAATTGTGGGAAGAATTGCAAATTTTAAAGCAGATGGTTTTTTCCAGTTTCCTGCAGTGATATTCTATATAACAATACAAGAAAAACACAGAATTGTCAAAAATTTCCTATTAAACAGTGATTTGTAAATTAAACAGAAACTTCTGCTATACAGACAGCAAATACAGACTTTAACACAATATCCATTACAACAGCTAAATTGCATTAGATGCATGTTAAAGAGTATAGATTTGGAAATTACTGGCAGCACCTTCATTTGAAAACTCCCTACGGTCCCCAATCACTCAGTACTGAGCGGAGAGGAAAAAGCAAATTTACTCTGTTGCTCTGTATTGTCTGTTGGAGTCTGAGTTTTTCTGAAAAGAAAAAAAATTGCAGACAATATTCTCTCTTTTCGTGCCTAACTCCTACCTGTCTGTCACAGACACATTATAAAATATGCTGATGATTCAGTTGTTGTCAGTCTCCTCCAGGATGGTGAGAGTGGCCACGGCCCAGTAGTTGATGATTTTGTTCACTGGTGTGAGGATTCCTACCTGCAGCTGAATACGACAAAAACTAAAGATATGATTATTGACTTTAGGAGGAATACTCCCAGGCACGAAGTCACTGTACTAAAAGGCCAGACCATTGAATGTGTACAATCCTACAAATATCTTGGGACGATTATTGATAGTAATTTGAACTTTGAAGAGAACTGTGAAAGGGTGTGCAAAAAGGGTCAGCAACATTTGCATTGTTTGAGGAAACTTGCACACTTCCAAATTGACTGAACCATAATGACAATGTTTTATCGGGCTTTTATTGAATCTGTTTTATCCTTTTCTTTAGTGTCATGGTTTGGTCAGATAAAACTGAAACAGAGGAAATCCTTGGATCAGGTAGTTAGATGGTCCAGTCGTTTGCTTGGTGAGTCACAGCTGAGCCTGACATCCCTGTACACCAGACAGGTACAGAGGATTGCTACCTCCATTTTAAATGATGACTCCCACCCTTTGCACTGCAACTTTCAGCTTCTTCCCTCCAGACTGAAGTTTGCTGTCCCAAAAAGTAAAACCCAGCGCTATAAAAGCAGCTTTGTTTCTGCTGCTGTTAAAGAATTGAACAAGATGTAGTAGTAGTAGTAGATTAGTTTATTTGACAGGGACAGTGCAATAAACATAGACAATTAATCAGAGACAATCAATCTGATGTGTTGCACATAGAGTGTATAGCTATTAGCTAATTTGCAACTCTTGTCCCTGGATGGGCTTTAGAAAAAAGAATCAAGATAAAAAATATACACAATAACCACATACATCAATGCAGAAAAATTATAAATACACAATTATAAATATTATAAATATTATAAATACACAAATATAACAGCCTGACTCACATTTAACATAAATATTATAAATACACATATATTATATATGTAACAATGTATTGCACATAATTTAGTTACCCATTTATTAATTTTATTTTATATTTACTTATTTTTGTAGGTTTTTTATTTGGGTTCTAAATTTTTTATTGGGTTTTAGACTTTTGAGTTTTTAACCATTTTGACTAGTCTTTAACTTTTTAATATGACCCTTCTCTCTTATCTCTTTGTTTTTTTCTCTTATCTCTTTGTCTT
Organism: Pholidichthys leucotaenia; assembly: GCA_020510985.1. Taxonomy (NCBI): domain Eukaryota; kingdom Metazoa; phylum Chordata; class Actinopteri; order Cichliformes; family Pholidichthyidae; genus Pholidichthys; species Pholidichthys leucotaenia. The sequence continues at coordinate 92,747,129 of CM035849.1, read as the reverse complement.
ATGTCCTGATTGGTGGAGCCTTGAGCACTTTTATCATTGTTATAGTCAGCTACATGTGTGCCTGTGTTTGTGTTCATGTTGAATGTAACTGTGGTTTGTAAATATGGATGTCTCCTGACAGCAAAACAAATCAACCTACGGGTACAAATAAAGTAACCTGAACCTGAACCAGTCTGCCGCACATCTTGACACACACACTTGTCTCATCAGACACTCATCTTTTACTGGGGGGGGGCGGGGGGGTGTTGCCATTTGTTGGTGTCCAAATCGGAGATTCACAGTTTTAAAGCTCATTGACAAGATGTAGCAATAATTTTACCTCTAAAGATCTATAAAATGTTCAAACACTGGATATGCTCATTTTGTTTGAGGTTTTATGGCGTCTCTCCCTACATGCGCTCCCGCGATGGGGTGCTTTTGGAGCAGGCGGACGTTTTTCAACACAAACCCAGCACTTAGTACACATGGTCAGGACAGAGACATGGCGAGACGTCCACCAGCAGGATGGGGAAGACGGAGGAAGGGACGGTGTTGGAAAGTGTTGTTTTTTGTTTTTGCTGATGTGTTCCATTAATACTCACTGTAAACACGGAAGTGAACGCGATGCAGCAATGCATTTGATTGGTTAGACTGAGCGTTTGAGCGCCACTCTGGGACAGATCTGATTGGTGAAATTGGCAGAAGTTGATGAGGATTGCTCAAAATTGCAGGAAAGTTGCAGTGATTGGCTGATTTCGCATGAACTGACATGATTGCAACATCACAAAATCCTGGAGGGACTGACTAACAGGAAAATGTTCTGTATGTACACTACCGTTCAAAAGTTTGAGGTCACCCAGACAATTATTTTGTGTTTTCCATGAAAAGTCACACTTATTTACCACCATGAGTTGTAAAATGAATAGAAAATATAGTCAAGACATTGACAAGGTTAGAAATAATGATTTGTATTTGAAATAATAATTTTTTCCTTCAAACTTTGCTTTCGTCAAAGAATCCTCCATTTGCAGCAATTACAGCATTGCAGACCTAACATGATTGCACAAGGGTTTTCTAATCATCCATTAGCCTTCTGACGCAATGAGCAAACACACTGTACCATTAGAATACTGGAGTGATAGTAGCTGGAAATGGGCCTCTATACACCTATGTAGATATTACACCAAAAACCAGACATTTGCAGCTAGAATAGTCATTTACCACATTAGCAGTGTATAGAGTGTATTTCTGATTAGTTTAAAGTTATCTTCATTGAAAAAAAAGTGCTTTTCTTTCAAAAATAAGGACATTTCTAAGTGACCCCAAACTTTTGAATGGTAGTGTATATTTTGTGCAAAACTGGTAATAATCCAAAACAGTACCAATATGAATATAATAAAAATGTGGTAAACAAATCTGATAAATTAACTCTGTGTCATCAGTTAAAAATAACCATAAAATAACAAATAGGTCTTAACAAATACAAAGTTGTGTTGTAACATTCATAAATGAGTCATTCAAATGTACTAGTTCTTATGTCCCAAATGTCCACACACACACACACACACACACACACACACACACACACACACACACACAAACAACAGTTTTAAAAGCCAGCAGTAGTCCATATACCGCTGCTGTTTCTTTTCCCTGCCAGCTTGCTATATTGAATTGAAACCTGACACTAGTAGTGAGAACGTTGGAAGCATCCTGACATCAGGGCATAAATATCTGAGATTTTGTGGGGAGGAGTTTGCCCTGGGATGCCTATGTCTGTATGGGAAGTGCTGCTGATGGAGGTACACATAAACATAGCAATTTCAGTGAGAAATGTAATACATCCAAACTGGTTGTGACAAAACTGAAATGATGCTGTTTACAAGCATATAGTGAACTAATGGTTCTGCACTGAACAGTTCAGTTTTATATCAAGAATTGTGGAACCCCTATTGGGCACTTTGCCAAATCAGACAAGGGGCTTTTTAATATTAATGAGCAGACTGAAAACCAACTGCTTCAGATAGAGTTGCACATACATGCTTTTTTGACAAGCTATAAAGAACAAATATATAAATATATAAATATATATACAAATATATATATATATAAATATATATATATATATATATATATATATATATATATATATATATATATATATATATATATATATATATATATATATCTTTTAAAATATTATATGCCTTGGAATATGTCAAAACTTAAAATTAGTCCCTGTAAAAATCACAGCACATGAACTTTTAATCTACTTCACTTTACATAATTTTTATGTTTGAGAAAAGAAATATTTAGATTTTCCAATAACAGAAGTACAAACTCATCAAATGACATATCTTTGTTTGTGGTTAATTCAGATACTCCTAAAGAGGTGAAAGTAGAAGCTTATCCTGGTCTTGTTGTGACAGAAAATGTGTCATTCACACTGGAGTGCAGTTCCCATTCATATCCAGCGGAGACGTCTTACACATGGATGAAAGTAAAGAATGGGAAGAAAGAACCCATGTTGTATATCAAAAAAGCCTTCTATGTAAAGTCTGCCAGCCCTTCAGACAGTGGGCTTTATAGCTGTACGGCCACAAATGAGATTGGAGCTGGAGAATCAGAACAAGTTGACGTTAAAGTGAAATGTGAGTATCATAATATTATGTTTTTTGGGTAATCATTTCAAACCACATGGTGCAAACAACTGACCATCTTTGTTTCTTACTGGATCTTTAACCTATTGACTGTGGATGGCGCTCCATTGCGCCGTCAGCCCCTAGTGGTGAAGGTTTTTACAAGAAAATATTCAGTTCAGATGTCAGAGATTTCCAAAGCTATAACTTGAAAGTGGTAAGAGATATGGCTTACTATCAATTAGAAAGATGGAGAATATGATCCAAAGTTTGAGGTAGGAGTGAATTTACACATCTAATTTGCATAATGCCACGGTAGCCATATCGAATTACATAACTTTCAGTCAAAAGTGGAATTTGGACATATTTACACAAAGAATGGTTTTGCTTTTTGTCACTGTTTCTTGTTTTGGGCATTTTGTCTGGGCATTTTGTCATCTTATCTTCAAAGTATATGAACCAGAAAATCAGTACAATGCAGTACAATGTAAACAAAACAATAAACAAACACATACATTCATCACTTACCACTGGAGGAAGCGGCTTGGTTCGCGGCTTGGTTTGCCCTTTTTGCGGCATCTTGGCCATTATTTTCTCTTCTGCCGGGCATTTTTGCTTTCTCTCCCACATCCAAAAACTGATATGATTATCCCACCTCAATTTCGCTTTTATTCCACCGCTATTTATGTTATACGATGACATGGAACTGGTGTGATTGTTGTCTAGTCACATGGCACTGAGGGCGGCAGCAGGTGAACATCAGGCAGCTTCACCCATCCTCTGTTATAACAAAATGTAAACATTTACCTTCATAAGCTAAATAGTCTCTTTTTTGAATCAAAGTTGGCAAATTTGGGAGCAAATGCTCCTCCGTCTGCGACGTCCACAGTGATCGGTAACGTCCATATGTGTTTGTCTAAAAATTTCTTCCTCACTGGTGTAAATAAGGATGCATCTATATCCACCATAAGTCCTCCAAGGCAAGAGCAGTAAGTTATACGTGTCTACCACCTTGTGAGGTAGAATTCTTAGTACAGCTGGGGAGTGTTTGGCACGTCACATAACATCATTAAGGTGGCGCTATCTGTTCACGCAATCAACACTGACTAAGGGTTGATGGTCTGAATGTTGAAACTTTCACCTTCATATCACCTTGCTCAAATTTAAATTCCAGTTTGGCAGGAATGCAAAAACTCTCATAAAGCAACTGCTTTGTCATGCACCACATGATAACTGTAACATGATTTTAGACAGTAATTGTCTGAGAAATCATTCCTGACAAATTTAATTCACAAAGAACCTGTCCTCCAACAGAAAATGATTCAATATGTCATTTATTCAAGCAGTTTATCACAACCTACAGTATAAAGTATATTTTTGAAATTAAATGGCAATCTAGTGGTTGTGTAAGTAACTTCCAAAAATGAGAATATGGGCTGCTGGAATTGTATTGTGTCTAAAGTAAACCTAGAATTTAAGGGGACCTTTTATTGACCATTTGTGTTAGCAGGATTATGCAAACACTATTGTACAGATTTTGATGACATTTTTATCAGAGGTGGCCCTTGGGATAAGGATGAACCTTTTCGATATGGGGTCAGATCAAGATCAGAATCCATATTCTGACTACTGTTGCACTTTTTTAACAGTATGTAGGGCTTTTATTATACAAATTTTTGCTAATAACTCCCATATATAAGATCCAGTCTGCACCAAACTTCACATTTGATGACATTCCCCTACTGAGCACATCTACATGTTAATATCCTGTCACTACCATAGCCATGCCCATTGAGATTTTCCAAGATCTCTCAACAATCTCCACCCCTGTGTAACCATGGTAAGGCAGGGGCATTTCATTTTTTATCTGTATTCTTATGGCAATTCTTTATATTTGGTCCATCTTTGAACAGTAAGAAAGTGACTAACTTTGTTCTGCTTCCCTTTTTACTTAAATTCCTCTTGCATAGATGCTCCAAAGCACATCGAGATCATTAAAGGGGAAGAGAAGCAGATGTCTGACGGGACAAGTTCTGTGACACTGAGCTGCAGCACTCAGTGCTATCCTCAAGTCAGACAGTATTTGTGGTTCAGGAAGACAGATAAACAAATGAGGAAAAGGGTATCTAGCACACAAAACTTCACAGTGACGTCGGCATACCCAGGAGAGTACTACTGCGTTGCAGAAAATGAAATTGGCCAGAGATCATCTGACCCAAAGATGCTTTTTGATGGTGAGTTTACAATGTCTGCTGATGTAATGTTTCAGAAGTTGTTCTTGATTGGATTTTTAAATAAAATTTTGATATGGAAATGAAATACGCTGAAAAACACATACTGTTACTTCATTCTTCCTTCCTCAATGATTTAGATAGATAGATAGATAGATAGATAGGTAGATAGGTAGATAGGTAGATAGATAGATAGATAGATAGATAGATAGATAGATGGATGGATGTACTTCATTGATCCCAAACTGGGAAATTACAGTGTAACAGCAGCATGACAGTTGACAGCCAAACAACAGAAACACACACATGACAGACAAAGGGATTACCCATGGAAAGTAAAAACTAACACGACTATAAAACCTATATACACTACCGTTCAAAAGTTTGGGGTCACCCAGACAATTATTTTGTGTTTTCCATGAAAAGTTACACTTATTTACCACCATGAGTTGTAAAATGAATAGAAAATATAGTCAAGACATTGACAAGGTTAGAAATAATGATTTGTATTTGAAATAATAATTTTTTCCTTCAAACTTTGCTTTCGTCAAAGAATCCTCCATTTGCAGCAATTACAGCATTGCAGATCTAACATGATTGCACAAGGGTTTTCTAATCATCCATTAGCCTTCTGACGCAATGAGCAAACACATTGTACCATTAGAATACTGGAGTGATAGTTGCTGGAAATGGGCCTCTATACACCTATGTAGATATTGCATCAAAAACCAGACATTTGCAGCTATAATAGTCATTTACCACATTAGCAATGTATAGAGTGTATTTCTGATTAGTTTAAAGTTATCTTCATTGAAAAAAAGTGCTTTTCTTTCAAAAATAAGGACATTTCTAAGTGACCCCAAACTTTTGAACGGTAGTGTACATCATAGCTTAATATTTGATGACCCGTATAAACACATGAATCATTCCATTGCACAAAGAAGGACTATCAGGAGCAGAGTGAAAATGTGAGGTACCAGTTAGTCTATAACGTGCAGTGTGGCAGCATAGCTATGACCAGAATACAACATCATAGTGAGTTATTGTACAGTGAAATTGCATGTGGCAGGAAAGATTGCCTGTACCTGGCCGTTCAACAACGAAGCTGTAGTAGTCTACTGGAGAAAGTGCTTTGCTGTCTGTCTAGTGTGGTGGAGGGGGTGATTTGGAGGTGTGCACCATATTTGTTCTGTAGCTCTTTTTATTCTGACAGAACAAACAATAGGTTTTCACAGAGGTGTCTATTTTTATTTTCTGACTTTGTGAAAATGTTGTGCTGGAACATGTTTCTAGTCAGAAATCCGATTTCAGGTGTGTGCCCTTCAAAACTTCCTGTGAGTTACTGGGAAAAGCTTAAGACAACTCCTGGAATGACGTGCATTTTTTTTTTTTTTTCAGAACGTAAACCTGTTAAAGATTGTGATACACCCCTGAACAAAATGTTAAAACCAGGGGAAAAGTTATAAGTATTCCTATTTTGCACTGGTGGATCATAACGAGGGGTAAAGGAGAGCTTCAAAATGTAAAAACAAGAAACAGGAGCAAGAGACAAAAAATAGAGAGTAGGAAATTTATTGAAAACTGCATTTAAACTCAAACAGGCTATTCATCAGCTGATCAAAAGTTTAAGACCATAGCCCCGCAAAAAACACAAAACAGAGCTAAAAGTGTCACAAAAGGACTCAGTAGTGAGTATCCCCACTGTTCTTGTTGATCACTTCAAAAATTCATTTAGGCATGCTTGATGCGAATGTTTCCAGGAGGTTGGTGGGAACATTGTGCCATGTTGCAAAGATGGCTTCATGAAGGGCATCCACAGTCTGGAAATGATATCTGTTTTTGTAAACTTCCCTTGCCATCCATCCCCAAATGTTCTCAGCAGGATTTAAATCAGGGGAACATGTAGGTTGGTCCAAAAGAGCAGCATTATTCTCCTGGAAGAAGTCCTTCATAAGGTGGCCGTTGTGAACTGCAGCATTGTCCCAGCCATTACTTCACAGGTGAGGGCCCTCAGTTAAGAGGGATGCCTGCTCCAGCATCTCCACATAACCAGCCACTGTTTGACACCTCTGCACAACCTGCAGCGCCATTGCTCCTCTGAAAGAAGAAGCACCACAGATCATGATGGAACCTCCTCCACTGTCCCATATAGAAAACATCTCCAGTGAGATCTTGTCATTCCAGTAATGCTAGAAACCATCAGCACTGTCCAGGTTAAAATCTTCACATCAAAGAATATAATTTTCTTCCACCTTTCAATGTCTCATGTTTGTTGCTCTTGTCCAAAGTCCAAATGGGCAAGTTTGTAACGTGAAAAGAGATCTAGCCTTTGAAGACTTTTTTGTTCTTTAAGCCCTTCTTGTGGAGATGCCCTCTAATGGTTATTGGGCTGCAGTCAGCATTAGTAAGGCCTTTAATTTGGGCAGAGGATCAGCCTGTGTCTTCACAGACAGCCCATCGGATTTTCCAGCTTGAGTCTTTCGGATTCTCTGGCTTGGGTCTTTTGGACCATCCTGTGTGTTCCCCTGTTCTACATCCCACTGAGAACATTTGCTGATGGATGGCAAGGGAAGTTTCCAAAAATGGACATCAGTTCCAGTCTCACAACTGAGTCCTTTTTTGACACTTTTATTTCTGTTTTTGTTGGTTCTATGAACTTTTGATAAGCTGCAGCCTGTTTGAGTTTAAATGCAGTTTTCAATAAACTGAATACACACTAAAAGCAACTTTCGCATTACAAGTGCGCATGTGCGGACTATGCGACCCGACATCCGGTTCAAAGGTCAGGACTACCAAACATTCCGTTAGCCGCCTTGCTTTTGTATAGAGACAGTACTGTCACACCTGAACAACTGCCGTTTAAAGTCTGCTTCATGCTTTAAATCGCCGTTATGCCAGGTGCACATTGTGCCGTAGTGAAGTGTGGGAACGGCATGTATCATCTAGAGTGGTGGAAAAAGCAAACTTGTAGCATACATGCGTGTAACTTTGGGACCAGCGTGTACACATGTCCGCTGCCATTCACGTTATATACATTCCCCACGGAGCTGAAGGATCCAGACGGACGTGTTGGATTAAAGCAGTAAGGCTATATTATAACATAATTAAATAGTGTTGTGTATTGTTCAAGTTCTAGCCTAATTGACAAGAGTCTAAACCCTGAAGTAGTAGGTACGGACAGGCGGGCCTGGATCTAGGATATAGTTCTTTGTATATTGGTAATGAAGCTTGATCTAAACACACATGTAATTAAGGCCATTGATAAGTAGGCTGGTATAAAATAAAATTGCAAATCATTGAAAATATGTGGTACTTAAACTATAGTAGTATCGACCTATAGATCTAAGTAAGCAGGCTATGCCTTGTAGTGAAATTTACTCAAAATGACAAAACCAAAGTTGAGCTGTCAAACCACTCGCTTACCTTCTTTGTAGTCATTTCAGAGTCTCGCAAGTAAGGGTGCTTGGTCCTTTGACAACAAAAAATCTGTCAGCGTACATAGGGGGGGGGGCCATTTTGGCCAATTTCTGCAGCGTGGCCGTGAATGCAAGCGCAACTAGTTCATCCTTGCTTTTGCGGGTACAACCGGGAAGACCCCTACGCATACAATATGCTCATAGATCAGGAACTTTCCATAAATTAACTGTATCGATAGAGCATGTTTGGTAGCCACGTTCCCATGATGCTTTGCGTGAGCCGAAAGCTCCTGTTTCTTCTTTTTGCATTTGGAAGCTTGACTTACAACCTGGTAATGATCTATCAGCGCAAAATCTGAACACCTGTAATTTTTTCCCCCAGTCTTAAGATTGTGTTCAGGAATGTACATACTTATTTGCTCATGTTCTGATGTCTTTTTCTCCCCACAGACCGAGTTGCAAGGGCTCTGAAACTCTTCTTCTTGATCTGCTTTATTGTGCTTGTTGTTTTTGTAGTTTTGTATTTGTACAGGTAAGGTATGAATAAGAAAAGTTATATATGAAACGTTTTTTTAATAATAAGCAGTCTTTTATTGGTGTATTTCAGATGGAGAAGGAACAAATCAAATCAACAACAGGGAGCTGCAAACACAAGACCCTGCGGTGGTTTCCTGGTAATAATAAGAAGGGAACTTTATTATCACTGAGCTGTGAATTTCTGTACTTTAAAAAAAAAAAACTCATTTGACTTAAATAAAATGCTGCATTTTTAATTAGTGTTGGTGGACTAGACTCAGAAGCGGAAATCTGGTCAATGAAACTGGTCTAACAGAGCCTTCCAGGAGCAGAGATGAACTTCTGCCAGATCAGCCATGTCGTCCAATGGCTGGAAGAGCCCAAACTGATCTAGACAACACGTAAGAAAATGACTGACACATACATACAGTGGTGTGAAAAAGTGTTTGCCCGTTCCTGATTTCTTATTTTTTTGCTTGCTTGTCACACTTAAATGTTTCAGATCATCAAACAAATGTAAATATTAGATAAAGATAGCACAAGTAAACACAAAATGCAGTTTTTAAATGAAGGTGTTTATTATTAAGGGAAAAAAATCCAAACCTACATGGCCCTGTGTGAAAAAATGATTGCACCCTAAACCTAATAACTGGTTGGGCCACCCTTAGCAGCAACAACTGCAATCAAGCGTTTGCGATAACTGGCAATGAGTCTTTAATAGTGCTGTGGAGGAATTTTGGCCCACTCATCCTTGCAGAATTGTTGTAATTCAGCCACATTGGAGGGTTTTCGAGCATGAACTGCCTTTTTAAGGTCATGCCAAAGCATTTCAATCAGATTCACATCCGGACTTTGACTAGGCCACTCCAAAGTCTTCATTTTGTTTTTTTAAGCTATTCAGAGGTGGACTTGCTGGTGTGTTCTGGATCATTATCCTGCTGCAGAACCCAAGTGCACTTCAGCTTGAGTTCATGAACGGATGGCCAGATATTCTCCTTCAGGATTTTTTGGGAGATAGCAGAATTCATGGTCTCCATTTACCACAGCAAGTCTTCCAGGTCCTGAAGCAGCAAAACAGCCCCAGACCTTCACACTACCACCACCATATTTTACTGTTAGTATGATGTTCCTTTTCTGAAATGCTGTGTTACTTTTACGCCCGATGTAATGGGACACACACCTTCCAAAAAGTTCAACTTTTGTCTCGTCCGTCCACAGGGTATTTTCCTAAAAGTCTTGGGGATCATTAAGATCTTTCCCGGCAAAACTGAGACAAGCCTTTGTGTTCTTTTTTGCTCAGCAGTGGTTTTCATCTTGGAACTCTGCCATGAAGGCATTTTTGCCCAGTCTCTTTCTTATGGTGGAGTCATGAACACTGACCTTAACTGTGGCCAGTGAGGCCTGCAGTTCTGTGGATGTTGTGGGGTCTTTTATGACCTCTTGGATGAGTCGTTGCTGTGCTCTTGGGGTAATTTTGGTCGGCCAGCTACTCCTGGGAAGGTTCACCACTGTTCTATGTTTTTGCCATTTGTGGATAATGGCTCTCGCTGTGGTTCGCTGGAGTCCCAAAGCTTTAGAAACTGTTTAATATCCTTTTCCAGACCAACAGATCTCAATTACTTTGTTTCTCATTTGTTCCTGAATTTCTTTGGGTCACAGCATGATGTCTAGCTTTTGAGGATCTTTTAGTCTACTTCACTTGTCAGGCCAGGTCCTATTTAAGCAATTTCTTGATTGAGAACAGGTGTGGCATTAATCAGGCCTGGGTGTGGCTAGAGAAATTGAACTCAGCTTTCCAAGATGTGATAAACCCACAGTTAATTTTTGTTTTAACGGGGGGCAGGGTTGGGGTTACTTTTTCACACAGGCCATGTAGGTTTGGATTGTTTTTACCCTTAATAATAAACATCTTCATTTAAGATAAGATAAGATAAGATAAGCCTTTATTAGTCCCACAACGGGGAAATTCCAGGATTGCAACAGCACAGGGATAGCAACACTCAGAGCAACAATCAGAAGGCAAGAAAAAAACAAGCAAGCAAGAGCGGCTAATATACATATGTACATATTACTATAAAATAAATATATACACACACACACACAGACACACAGTGCAGAGCATTGTAGCTGGATGGAATAAATATATGAGTATATGAACACACAGTGCAGAGCATTGTAGCTAGATGGAATAAATATGTAAAAACTGCATTTTGTGTTTACTTGTGTTATCTTTGTCTAATATTTAAATTTGTTTGATGATCTGAAATATTCAAATTGACAAAAATACAAAAAATGAGAAATCTGGAAGGGGGAAAACACTTTTTCCCACCACTGTACTGTTCATACCCAGGACAAAGAGGACACTGTTGGACCGGATACTGATGCTGTTGCTCACTCTTTGGTCAAAGCATTCATTCAAGATCATTCAGATACAAATTACCACAGGATTCAATAACTGCATATGAATGCTTTTATTCTTCCCATCCACAGATCTGTAGCCAACATCAACACAGTTTACTGCCAGGTGAAATTACCCCATGGAAACCAGGTGAAAATAACCATTATAAGCATTTTTTACTGATTGTGTATTTTCTGAATTTATAGTTGTTTCAGGTTTTGCTTGACTCATGACAAAAATGCTTTCTTGAAACCTAACCATGTATGAATAAAATACTGTATTGAAAGTTAGTGAGCATGATGGTCCCTAACCTTTCTTGCCTCACGGACCACTAACGCGTAAAAAAAACAAAATTGCAGTGGGGCAGGGAGGTGGGAAAATGAACGGAATACATCAACATAAAAGCAAATCACACACTCACCTTAAAACCCCTTGACTTCGATTTTTGCAAATTCGCGTCAAATTAACTTTCTCAACTTAATTTAGCATCTACTTGAAAGCAAAAACACAAGTGAAATTTTTTTTTGCATAACTGGAAATAAATTCAGGCGTCAAGGGGTTAAATGTGGTATGCTCATAAAAGGGTCACAGATAGATTCCTTCCCAGTCTGGGAGTCTTTCGTGGTCAGAAAGTGACACTCAAACTCTAATGATGACTGTTTTATGCATTTTGGCTGGTTAGGTTCCCCGCTAGCTACTTATGAGTCAAGACTGAAAAGATGACAGGCAGGAAGTCAGGCAGGAAGACAGTAGCTGGTAAATTTTCAAAATAAGATACTTCAATAGTCAAATCAAGTCAAGTCAAAATTCTGGGGATTATTTAGCCAGTTTGATGGAAAACAAACAGAAGGAAAATGTTTAACAACATGAAAGTGAAAATAAAAGTAAAAATGTGTAGCAGGTAGAAGCATCTCAGTTTTACAAAGTCTTCGCTCTTTTTCAAACTTTTTTCAGTTTCAAGTCAGAGTGTTATGTCTGAAATGTCAAGAATCAAATATAAATCAACAATAAAAACTTAAAGACATGAAATCAGAAAAAAATACTAAATATTCTGAAATGAGGGCAGTGCAGTGAAACAGTGGTTAGCACTGTGGCAGCACAGTTAGAAGGCTGTGGGTTGGAGCCCACCCTCTGGCCAGCAGCGACCCTTCTGTGTGGAGTTTGCATTTTCTCCCCGTGTCTGTGTGGGTTGTCTACGGATATTCTGATTTCCTCCCACAGGCCAAAGACATGCACGTTAGGTTAAGCGGCATCAACTGGAGAAAGAGTAAATTATGAATGGTGTCTGTCCAGGGTTTACCCCACCTCTCCCCCAAAAGATGCTGGGAGAGCCTCCAACCACCCCACAGCCTCCAACCCCCCCAAACCTGAAAAGGATTAAGCAGTTGAAGATGAATGAATGAATCCTGAAATTAGAAATAAGTGTGTGTAACGGCATTTAAAATTTCCGTTTCAAATTGGTTAAGTTATGGATTTTATTTGAAAGAAATAATTTCAACAATTAATGAACCAAATACTCTGTTTCTGATTGAAACATTTTATAGCAAAATGTGTTTACCTCATCCAATGAAACGTATTCAAGTCAGAGATTTGTTGTTTTTTTTTAAATGGCAAAAGAAATTCTCAAATAAGAATGAATTTTGTTTATAAAGCTCTGAAAAAATTAGGAGACCTCTACAAAATCTTTCCTAAATTAGCCTCTCTAAATGTACTGCAGCCATTCAACTTGAGCATCTGTTGAATTCCAACACAAGGACACATCAGTCTACTTAAGGAAGTACTGAGGAGGTGATTATCTAAAGATGGTAAGACGCATAAAAGCTGTGAATAAAAATCAGTTATTTCACAAGTCCAGATTTTAGTTCTACCTAAGAAAAAACTTAAGTATTGTAGTGTTTAACACTGATCATGAACTTGTTTTATTTGCATTGTTTGATTTAAAAGAACATTTATAAGCAACACCTTTTTTGTTGTTTTGGCAAGTTGTCATTTTCTGTAATGCTGTAAATGATGATATTTTGATTTTGAATTTGGATGAGTTGTTTTCATTAGGTTAGAGAATAAAACAAAATTGTTCTTTTTACTCAAACGTGTATACATTACTCACAAAAAGTTAGGGATATTTGGCTTTCGGGTGAAATTTATGGAAAATGTAAAAAGTTCACACTGCAGTGACATTATATTATGAAAAAAGGGCATTTAAGTAGAAGCATGCAATGATGATTTCCTCATCTCAAACAATTTATTGAAATAAAAGCCAACAGTGGTGGGTGTACTACAACATAAAATGTCAATGCCTCAATAACTTGTCATGTGCCTTTGAGCATCAATTACAGCTTAACAATGACATCTCATGCTGTAAACAAGTCGACTTATTGTCTGCTGAGGCATGGCCCTCAGGTCATCAAGGCTGTGGGGTGCAGGGTTAAGAGCCTCTACATGGTGACTCAGCTGATCCTGTAGGTTTTCTATGGATCCAAGTCTGGAGAAAGTGCAGGCCACTCCATTTGAGATACCCCAGCCTCCAGCAGCCATTCCCTAATGATGCACCCCCCCCCCCTTTTCCTGTCAGGCAGCTAGGTGAGCAGAACAGAAATCTGCTTCCCTTATTGTGCCAAATAGATTTACTTTGCCAAAAGGAGCTTTATACAGTGCATATACTGTATATATATATACGTGTGTGTGTGTGTGTGTGTGTGTGTGTGTGTGTGTGTGTGTGTGTGTGTTGTTATAAACTCCTCTTGTAATCACTTTTAATACTTTATTTAAAATTTTTTACCCATGAAGGACTCGACGGAGGGGGGGGAGTTGGGGAAAAAAAAGGGAGAGGAACAAGAAAGACAAACAAACTAACAATGTCATCCATGAAGATGAAATTAGGCCTGTTGGTAAAATGACATGATTGCTCTGTCTTTCTCACACTTCTTTATCTGCTTGCTTCACATGCTACACTGCAGAGTTTAGTTTACGCCCTATAATTCATTTGCTGAAATCAGTTAGAATCAGTTCTGCACACAGCCGAGCTGACACATATGTGGAAGTGTACTGATACAATTGAGGTAAAACCCCTCCCTCTTGCATGAGGGAGTGGTTAAGCTTTATAAAAACTATAGGGCCCACTTTTTGGGTAGCACACTCTTGGGGAATTGCCTAAAGCAGGGGTGTCCAATCATGTGCCATGGAGGGCCAAGACCCTGCAGGTTTTCTCTTCTACCCAGTTGCTTCAGCAGGTGTTTTCACTGATCAGCAATCAGTGGGAAGAAGTTCAGTGAAATCTGGTGCTGAACACACTGGTTGGAGGTAAAGCCTGTAGGGTCTTGGCCCTCCATGGTACATGATTGGACATCCCTGGCCTAAAGAGTTGTGTTCCAGCACTGCTTGTAATCCATAGCTCACTTTCAGTAAAATAAGTGAAAGTATACTTCATCTTTCAGTCTGGTTATTTGGCCTTCATATAAAAGAACTGGGGGTTAAGGCATTTTAGACGCAACAGGCCTGTATTGTTCATGCAGGGGCACAATGACTGGATTAATGATGTTATTCAGCTAGTACCGGCTTGCCACTGTACCATTCACAAGGTGTAGGGCAGTTCTGTATTGACTAGACACACCAGCCCAGACTGTAACACCACCACCATCACCAAAGGCTCGTCTGGTGACAACAGTGGCTGATGCATAGTGCTCTCCGTGACATCTCCAACATTGTTGGGGCCATCCTTTCTGCTCAGCGGGAATTGACTTTCATCAGAGAACAGAACTGAGACCCACTGGTCCCTTGTCCAGCATAAAGGCTCCCTGGCCCATGCAAGATGATGACGCCTGTGCCTGGTGGTGTGTTCGGGTACCCTTGCAGGTCATTTAGCATGCAGACCACACTGATGTAAACTGTTTCAAATGGGCGTATATGACACTTGGGTGCCTCTGACCTCCCTTAAATGTGCCTGGAGTTGAGTAGGATTCATCATCCGGTTCTGCAGGGCACTGTTCAAAATGAAGCAGTCATCAGCGTGGGATGTGACCAAAGGAAGTCAACTTCTATATCTTTCTGTGACTCTTCCAGTCTCTCTGTATCTTTGTTGCGACCTGCTGATGACACTCTGTGACACTCGAAGCTTAGTGGCCACTTCACTCTGAGAACATCCTGTTTGAAGCCTCGCAATGGTGAGGTACTGTTGATCAGTTAGGTGTTGTCTTGGTCTCATGATGTCAAAATGTGAACAGCATGAGGAAGAGGACTGTTTAAATATTAATTGTAATTGAACCAGAAAATTTATTGGTCAATTCATGGATCAAACACTTGTTGTGAGTTTTGCCATTAAGCACCAAGGTTGTCATAGCCAGGAGCGGCACTGGGGTTAAGCTCCCAGTGCTCATGAAATGCTCCTTACGGCGTGCGTCTCGAAAAGCCTCTGACAACCAAGTCCAACTCCTAGCCTGCCCGTGTGGTTTAGTCTCTAAGCCCGGCGGAGCTGCTTTTACTAATAGGAGAAGGGGCGAGGGCAGATCTCTGGCGCCTTAAAACCAGATGCTTCGGGTAGATGGTGGCTCATCAACCTGGGAAGGTAGCCCATCTAGGGGAAGGTAAACCCTGGTTTCAAACCTCCGCTGCCTTGCGGCACACCCAGTCATGGGAAAGGCTTCGGGAGTCAACCCTGAGGAAAAATCCGGAGTCGGAGCCCCTAAGGCAGTTCTCTGTTGTGCTCAGCATCGTTCTGGCAGCTCCTGCGACGGTGCTGGTGCCAAACTATAGCAGCCCTGCTGTTCCTTTGGATTCATCAGTGACGTGGAGAGGGGGGACATGCTGCATGGGTAACATCTTGTCCTCCATATCTTCCTGCCCAGGCTTGAATCCTACCAACGCCCAACGCTGGAAGGTAGAACACCAGTGCGCATCGGCCTGTTCAGCCACAGGCGGTGCTGTTCCAGCAGAGTAGACATTTAGGATTCTCTTCCATGGTCATCATAGATTGACGGAGGCCGCCGCCCACCTTGTTAGAGAAGAGCAAGTTAAGCAAAAAGTACTGAAACATTGAACAGTTGGACATGTGCATTCAAAAGGTTAGAGAAGGTTGAATTAAGTTCACCTGTGAAGGTTATAGTATATTTTAGGTTCATCCTGAAAGTTCACCTGAATGTTGACTATCTCTAACTTTTTGTGAGTAGTGTATATAGTAAAATCAGATAAAGTGATAATTTTGCAGTGGTCTCTTTGGCCTCGTAATTTTTTCCAGAACTGTATATTTTATGTGCACAGACTGTCATAAACCAGCCCAGCAGGGGCGGAAGGAAGAGCCAAATTCTGGAACTGTGAGTTTGCAACGTTTAATCAAAAACACAAAATAACACCTACAGGACTTGAGACCAAAAAAAGGCAGGATACGTGGGATACAAATAAGGCTCAAGAGTGGAGCGCACCCCGGTAAGACCAAATAGCCTGAGAGAAAATAAAGCATGGGACTCACGCTAGGAGACAAAGTGATATAAGCAGTGTTAGGCAAGTTACTAAAAAATAGTAACTAGTTGCAGTTACTAGTTACTTCTTTTCAAAAGTAACCGAGTTACTTTTGAGTTACTGTGTGGGACAACCCCCACAGACTAAGGACAGACAGCTCGCTACTCCTGGTTATTTTCCGCAGTACTAGTGTGATGTAATGTGCCATTCATGCAGTGCGATGTTAATGTGCCATTCATGCTTTGTGTTCACGCGTCCTGTCCTCACTGTGACCTAGAGACAGATCAATATGTAGATGTGACTCGTCACCTCTTTGTCCTGCAAGCTGGAGCAGGGGCCAGCAATCTGCCTATTTGATATGTATGTCTCTCTCATATGCAAATGCCCATGCTCTTTCATGCATTGTCTGTAACTGGTATAAATACCGCACATATCCTGTAACTATCTCTCTCTGCTACTGCTCAACTGACTGCACTTGTCTTCACGCTACTGAGAGCCCTCAGGGCTCGCTCTGGGCCGCTCTGCACAGCACCAGAGTGAGCTCGTGATGGCGATGTGACATAATAAACGCACTTTAAACTCCTCAGTTCGCCGCTTATTATTCCATGTCGCCACACTGGTGATCCCGAACATGCACACGTTTTGTGCAAAGCAACCTTCTGGTCTGGACCGCCACACTGGTGACGGCTTCACACTTCATGGTGAGATCTGCACGCCTGAGATTTGCACATCCACGCTGGACCGGCTGCTCTCACAGCTCCTCCACACGAGAGCGCACGCACCTCGTCCTCTCTCCATGACAGCAACCTCCAGGGCCGACGGAGAGCGCAGCGCGTGGACCTGAACGCACCATGGCCGCACGAGCGACAACGATCGTCTCCTCCCTCTCACCACTCCAACGCAGCTGCACGAGCCCGGGGCACAAAGATCGTCTACTGCCTCGCACCGCTCCAACGCATCTCCACGAGCCCGAGGCACAAAGATCGTCTACTGCCTCGCACCGCTCCAACGCATCTCCACGAGCCCGAGGGACAGAGATCGTCTACTTCCTCGCACTGCTCCAACGCACCACGACCGAACGACTCAAGAGACAACAGGGATGATCTCCAGCAAGCTCCCTGACCCTGGTTCTCCTCTCCAGCGGCCCACCCACGCACGGGACCCTGGCACACGCACCGGGGAGTTACGAGGACGGCGCACCACGCACGGGACACATACGGCTCCACAGACTGCCTTCCTCCTTCGCCGCTGCCCTTCAGGGTTGCTCGCTCACCTGAGGCACACATGCAGCATGCTCGAAGGATTTGTTAATGGTCTCAGCCACGGCACACATAGGGAATTCAGCTGTTTTGCGATTCCCGAGGACTTTAGGGCTGCGCCCGCACCTAAAGTAACACGCCACGTCCCTCTGCTGTTGTTTTTTCCCTCACAGCCGCCCCTGCTTTTCTTCATGGCCACGAGAGGAGCCAGAGACTAATTTTTCTTCTTGTTATCTCCGCACGCTCAACGGGACAGCCCCTCGACACCGCGGATCAACAAGCAATTTTTGCGCGGCCTGGACGATTTCACCGTCCCCGGCCGGCATTTACTACCCCCACCCCCCTCCACCTTCACCGGCACAGAGCCTTCCCTGCTCGCTGCCATGCTGCACTATCGAGGTCTCGGCCCCCAGCCGAGCCCTCTGGGGGGGAGCAGTGTGGGACAACCCCCACAGACTAAGGACAGACAGCTCGCTACTCCTGGTTATTTTCCACAGCACTACTGTGATGTAATGTGCCATTCATGCAGTGCGATGTTAATGTGCCATTCATGCTTTGTGTTCACGCGTCCTGTCCTCACTGTGACCTAGAGACAGATCAATATGTAGATGTGACTTGTCACCTCTTTGTCCTGCAAGCTGGAGCAGGGGCCAGCAATCTGCCTATTTGATATGTATGTCTCTCTCATATGCAAATGCCCATGCTCTTTCATGCATTGTCTGTAACTGGTATAAATACCGCACATATCCTGTAACTATCTCTCTCTGCTACTGCTCAACTGACTGCACCTGTCTTCACGCTACTGAGAGCCCTCAGGGCTCGCTCTGGGCCGCTCTGCACAGCACCAGAGTGAGCTCATGATGGCGATGTGACATAATAAACGCACTTTAAACTCCTCAGTTCGCCGCTTATTATTCCATGTCGCCACAACTGCATGATTAAAGTAACTAGTTACTTGGAAAAGTAGCTTTGACGTTACTTTTAAATGCATATTTAAATCATCTTGCATACACAGCAAGATCAGGGGCCCCTTGTTCTCATCAGAACAAACAAGAAAAAGAAAACTGATAAGAAAAAAGTCTCATCTTACAGAGAAAAAATGTCTTAGATTTACACAAACTATTGTAATCAGTAGAAAGTCAGAAATTTATTAGAAATAAAGTTGTAAATTCACAGAGAAAATTTTGGATCCCCTGGTGGGCCGTTTTTGGCCCACAAGCCCTATGTTTGACACCCCTGGATCAGCTCATTAAAAATGCATATTTAGAGGATTTACTTCCATGAAATGGTTGCATATCACAACAGCATGTAAATGAATGAGAAAATAAAATAGAAAGCACAGCTAAATGAAAGTTCACAACTTAGAAGAAGCTGTTCTTTACTGCAACAAATCACAGTCACTTTTTCTCTGAGCATAAGAAAACTTTAAATGCATTTAATGTGGACATTAAATGCGAGCTTCTTGCTCAAAAAAATACTCATGTTTAACCACAGAGGTAGGAGCTGTTGGGGGCTACTCACCGCTGGGACAACAGGTGAGCAGGGCTCGATATAAGAAGTTGCCTCCGCCATGGCATTGCTTCCCACTGGGTTGCGTGTGAGCAGGACAGGAAATGGACAATTCTCGGCTTAACACCGGTGGAGGAGACTGACGGTTGCACTACAGTAGGATTAGTTTATATTTATTTGTGCTAAAAATATCTATCCATATTAATAAAACGAGTAACGTGAGTAACGCATCTGATCAAATTTCAGTAACTGTAACGCATTACTGGATTTTCAAACAATAATTTCATTACACAGCACAGCGTTACTCCCAACACTGGATATGAGATGCACAATTAACATCTGGACACTGAGATAAGGACACTGCAATGAACTGCTGTGCAGCGGCCCTAAAATAGGATACAGGAAAATGAGTAGAAATGATAACAGGTGTGGATCCCATGAGCGAGAACAATCAAACCAAATCACTGACAGCTGTGACAGTCCCCACCCCCACCCCCCAAACTTGAGCTAAGAGAGGAAGCAAACATAAAGCATTGTCAAAATAAAAGCACAGGAGAAAATGGCAAAAAGGTAACTGACTATAAATATGAAGTAATTACAAAATGAGAAACAAACCAGATAATACTAACAGGGAGAAATTAACCATAAAGGCAAGGATGAGATAAATACAAAAGCAAGTCCAGCAAATACTGGAATACTAACATCAATATACAAAATGAGGACTGAAGGCAAGGGTAGGCTCATGTCTAAAAGGCAGATAATATTCGTGATGCAGAACTGGATGGTCACGGATGCATAAAACATCAAAGACAAAATAATAGTAGCTAAACTAGGAACAGAGACTTTCATAAACAGAAACAAATGGCAAACTCAAATAACATAATACATCCAACCAACCAGATAAATACTAAACTAAAGGGAAGAAGTTACAGAAAATAAACAGAATAACAAAAAGTGTGAGCACGGTTCCCCAACCATGCTCTGCATTGTGACACAGACAAAACATGAAGAGCAATTAAAAGCATGCATAAATGTTACCAGTCCTCTTTGTTTATTTTTAGACAAGTGGATGCATCATTGAAACTGTTTTAATATTCTATGGGCCGTTGATGAATCACCTCATTCTTCTGCTAATAAATGCTCGTCAGTACATTTAGCATTCTGGAGCAGGAATCAACCACTATGAGCCATGGAGGGTCAACACCCTGCAGGTTTTCTTACCAGCCAGTCAGTAAAGCAGGTGTTTTTACTGGGAAGAAATTCAGTGAAATCACCTGTTGAAAACCTTCAGTGTCTTCTTGCCCATCCCTTTTCTGGAGCAACGATTCATTGGACATTCTATTATTTTAAAGCATGAATTAACTGATTCAGCTGCTACGTAAATTCTGTTTACATCCGCCCAGGTTCCTGGTGTACAACGACCAAAGAAACTGCATGATCCAGGCACAGAGGCTGATTCCCTCAACTACACTTCTCTGTACTTTGGGAATGCACAGAAGTAAGAATTGATACTTTTCAGATAAATGCTCAGACACATGGTGATGTTGGCTCTCTATTCACTTTCAGCTAAACCAGTATGATGAGGCAATGATTGTACTGTATGCCCTCCTCTTGTGAAGCTACATGCACTACTCGTCCTCATGAAATTTTGCAGGCTTCAACCCAATCCAAGACAGCTGAAAATCATTTCTAATTTTGCCTGACAGTGTCCAATCAGAGATGGTTTCACTTACAAACCAATGAGCTTGCAGTGTACATTGCTGTGAAAAAGTATTTTCGCCTTTTTTGATTTTGTATATTTTTGCACATTTGTTACACTTGAATGTTTCAGATCAAAGATAAACCAAATACAAAACACAATTTTTAAATGATCATTTAATTTATTAAGGGAAAAACCTATCCAAACCTACCTGGCCCCATGTGAAAAAGTAATTGCCAAAGCACAATATGAATGGATGCCATTTATATGTACCAGCTTCAAATCTGCATTGGTTTGTCCGTTTCCATGGCAATCATTTACAGTGACATCTCAATAAATGAGATCACAAAAAAGTTAATTTCAGTGATTCAGTTCAAAAAGTGAAGCCATTATATTATATAGATTCATTCCGCACAGAGTGATATATTTAAAGTGTTTACTTTTTAAATTTTGATTATTATGGCATACAGTTAATGAAAACCCCAAATTCAGTTTCTCAGAAAATTAGAACATTACATAAAGCCAATAAGAAAATAAAATAATTTTTAATAGAAATGTTAGTCAACTGAAAAGTTTGTCCATGTATGTACACAAAACTTGGTTGGTGCTGCATTTGGATGAGATACTGCATCATTGTGGCATAGCATGAAGGCGATAAGCCTACAATACTGCTGAGGTGTTATGGAAGCCCAGGATGCTTTGATAGTGGCCTTCAGCTCATTTGGATTGTTGGGTTTGGTGTCTCTCATCTTCCTCTTTACAATAGCCAAAAGATTCTCTATGGGGTTTATGTCAGGAGAGTTTGCTGGCCAATAAAACAGTGATACCATTCATCCATCCATCCATCCATCCATCTGTCTTCTTCCACTTAATCCTTTTCGGGTCGCGGGGGGGCTGCAGCCTATCCCAGCATCTCTGGGCGAGAGCCAGGGTACACCCTGGACAGATCGCCAGAAAACAGTGATACCCTGGTCATTAAATCAGTTATTGGTACTTTTAGCAGTGTGGGCAGATGCCAAGTCCTGCTGGAAAATGAAATCAGCATCTCCATAAAGCTTATCAGCAGAGGGAAGCATGAAGTGCTCTAAAATTTCCTGGTAGATGGCTGCGATGTCTTTGGACTTGATAAAACAGTAACCAACATCAGCAGATGACATCGCTCCCCAAATCATCACTGTCTTTGGAAACGTCACACTAGATCTCAAATAACTTTGATTATCTGCCTCTCCACTCTTCCTCCAGACTCTAGAACCATAATTTCAAAATGACAGGATTTGGTACTTGATTTGGGGAGGCATGTAATCTGCTGGTGTTGGTCCACTATGTTTTATCAAGTCCAAAGTCAGTGCAGCTGTCTACCAGGAAATTTTGGAGCACTTCATGCTTCCCTCTGCTGACCAGCTTTGTGGAGATACTGATTTCATTTTCCAGCAGGACTTGGCACCTGCCCACATTGCCAAAAGTACCAAAACCTGGTTTAATGACCATGGTATCACTGTGTTTAACTGGCCAGCAAACTCTCCTGACCAAAACCCCATAGAGAATCTATGGAGAATCTATGGAGTATTCTCAAGAGGAAGATCAAAGACACCAGACCCAACAATGCAGATGAGCTGAAGGCCGCTATCAAAGCTACCTGGACTTCCATAATACCTCAGCAGTACCACAGGCTGATCACCTCCATGCCACACCGCATTGACGCAGTAATTCATGCAAAAGGAGCCCCGACCAAGTATTGAGTGGGTACATGGACACACTTTTCATTCAGCCAACAATTCTATTAAAAAAATCTATCTGTAATATTCCAATTTTCTGAGAAACTGAATTCTGGGTTTTCATTAGCTGTAAGCCATAATCAAATTTAAAGGAAATGAAGACTTGAAATGTATCACTCTGTCTGTAATGAATTACAAGAGTTTCAGTTTTTGAATTGAATTACTGAAATAAATTAACCTTTCGATGATATTCTAATCTATTGAGAAGCACCTGTACACAGCCCAACAAGGTGTGCAATTCACTGTACACTGGCCGCATTACAGATCAAAATACTGTCATTTGGAACTTACTGTGTGTTGCCACCATGATAAGAGACTGACAAGTGCATTATTGTAAATTATAGTATGTTATGATTATGTTTCTATAGGAAAGCAGAGGAAGAAGAGGCTGTGTACTCTAAGGTATCCAAGCCAAGGCCACCTAAGGAGGTCAGAAACCTTCAAATAATATTTATTATACTAGCATCATATGCTATGGCACAATTAATTTAACCCAGTTAAGAGCAGAGTCATTATTTAACAACTATGTGAATTTTTGCTTTTCAGAAATACTCCTCAGAATCTTGGCTATTAGTGATGATATACAGTAATTTTTAATCTACATCTGATAGAATACATTGGATTGTGAAAACCTTTTGTAAAGATATGGTTGATTGTTTAGGGTAAGATTAACCATGTTCCTCATTAACTTTAGACCTCATAAACTTCATCAATGTCAACTTCAAGTCAAAATAAAGGTTTAATATTGACTTTACTCTGCATCAAATACAAATTCTTCAGGAAATTATATAGCAGTTTTGTTTTTTTTTTCTTTTGCTAGAAAAACCAGGAAAAGATGGTGGACTACGAGAATGTCAGTAAAGCGTGGGCACCTAAATTTCCATATCCATCTGCTTATGACTCAGACACAAGTGAAGATGAAGTGGAGGTGAACTATGCTCAGGTGAACTTGAAAGCAAAACAAGGAAACCAGAGAACCGACAGCAGTGACTCCAGCAGCTCTGAAAATGAAACTCAGTACTCTGAGGTCAAACTCTGAGTTATGAAAACTCAGACCAAGAATATCCCACGATTTTGTGCTTGATTTGTCTTCCATATGCATATGTTCAGTTGATGTTTATGTATTAATCCATTGGTAAATTTTATCTTTTTTATTATTTGTGTGCAGTACCAGGTGCATGTACTCAAGCAGCTTTTTTGACAAAACTGTTCTTTCCTCAGCAGCCTTGTTGACATTACTTTTTACTCAAGTACATTTAGTCATAGTGTTTAAGTACTTTTGGAAATGCTGATATTTCAAAAGTTTAAAAAAGTTAAATTAGACTTTGTTCAGCATAATTAAGCCTTTTGTTAAATGAGCTCTACTGTTTACCATGTCTTTTTATGAAATGATTACTTTAGATTATATGGATCATTGCCATTTTACATGAAAAGAGTCTGATTCATCACAGAACATTAAAAGAAAAATGTAGCAAATTTAAACAATGAAAACACATTCATAAGAAACCCACCACCACCACCACAAATGTCAGAGAAAAATTTTACAGAAGTTTTGTCATAAATCTGTGAGAAAAGCTTCATAAATTGGCAAGAAACAAACAATTTAAAAAAAGAGAAAAGAGTCCCAAATTTATTAGCACAAAGGTAGTAAATTAGCAAGAAAAAAAAAACTTTATGAAACATAAATAAAAAATTAGAACAAAGGGGTTGCAAGGTTAAAAAACAAATCTTACGCGCTAAGTCATAACTTTCTACTTTTTCAGTCCCTCCAGGATTTCGCGGGATTTTTTTTTTTCTATTGTTGCTGTAAGTTGTGGGGCTCTCCTTGGGGATTGCCGGAATCATGCATTGGCTCATGTCCAGACCGCAGATTGACAACTTTAAAACTCATTGACAAGATGTAGTAGTGACTTTTTCCTCTAAAGACATATAAACTGTTACAACACTTGCTGTAATATTAGATTCACTTGTTTTTTGTGTGGTTTTACGGTGTGTCTGGGCGCACGCGCTCCCGAGACGGAGGTGCTTTCAGGCAGGCGGACGTTTTTCAACACAAACCCCGCACTTCATACATGCGGTCATTACGGAAACCCGAGGAGACGTTCACCGGCGGGCCAAGGGAGAAGGAGGAAGGAATGATGTGGGAAAACTTACAGGTGGGTGTGTTTTTTTAATCACTGCTTTTTGCTGATGTGTTCGGTATATACTCACTGTAAGCACAGAAGTGAGCGCGGTGCAGCACTGATTGGTCAGACTGATGATGACGTACACATCTGCACGCTACTGAGAGACAAAATTGATTGGCGAAACTGGCGGAAGTTGACAACAATTGGCCAAAATTGTGATAAAGTTGCAGTGATTGGACAAAATTCAAATTATGCAGGACTTGCTGAAGTCACGGGAATTGGTAGAATTGCAACATCGTGAAATCCTGGAGGGTCTGTTTAGTGGATACTTCCATATACTTAAAATAATTGGTGACTGCTACTACTTAGGGGTGGGCGATAAAGCTCCAAAAATTTATTGTGATGTAATTTCTCTATATCACAATTCACGATACATATTGTGATGTGTTTTGTGAACTGAATGTCCTTTAAAATTTGGTTGTATTTATGTTTATTAGAAATTATCTATCTATCTATCGATCGATCAATCAATCGATAGATAGATTAATTTCACTTATGAAAAAGCTGAATAATAAAATAAAATGAAAACTTATGTCAGAGAAAATGCTTCACAACAATATGTAACAAGCAAAGTGTATTTTTTCATTTGTTTAACAGAACTCACATTATCAAGTGATCAAGTTTATCCACATGGATAGAAATGTTTCAGTTTACCACATATAGTTAAAACTTGGCGGTCTAATAAGTGACAGAAGTAGAATTTGTCGTTTATTGTAGTATTTTTTATGTCTTTATTTCTTATTAGGGCCCGAGCCACTGACAACGTCAGTGAGCGACAGCCCTATTGTATCCACTGCGTTTATTATTATTCCGCCTAAACGATCGCATTTTTGACACTCTGAACGTTAACCAAAACGCAATTTTTTTCGCACACACCTCAGACCCAGTGAAAAATTTGATAAACTGGACAAAATGTGTACCCCCCCACTCCCAGTTTTTGTGGGCGGGGCCAAATATGCAAGGTCTACGGAGACTGGCGGCCTTAAAGTTTGCCGTACAGACACAAATTTCGGGTGAGGTGTGCAACACCTCAAGACATGCAAAAAATATAATTGCGGCCCTTACCCACAGCCAACAGGAAGTGAGCCATATTGTCTCAAAGCCACCCCGCCTCCAATTTTGCCAAAAACCACACCTTTGTAACAATATGGTGATTAATAATTATGATTAGGTATAAAAATTATTTAATTTATATTAATGTCTTGGAACCTGAGATGAATTCTCAGTTCATACACACAGGAAAAATTAAAACTCGTGAAGGGGCACCAGCTTCCTTTAAGAAAGCAAATCAATCTTTAATTTTACCTTATACTTGTTGTTTAATCACTCAATAAATTAATTAATAATCAGTCTCAAAATTTTAGTGAATTCGATACTGGGGACTTAAACCAGACTCAGAATGAAATAAATTCTCAACAACTTCTCTCATTTTCACATATTTATTAAATGAAATGATGATTAAAAGACATTGCAACGAGTTCATTAACCATAAAATTAAACGTGTACGTATATGAAAGATTGACAATATACTGTAAATATTTGCAGAACCAGGGTTAAACTGTAAAATTAATTTAGATCAGTTTGAAATTAACAGATTATGGAAAACATAACGCAAATTTATGAGGAAAATGAAATTAATTATATTGAAAATTCTGGATTACTATTAAGAATATAAAAACAGAATTTTAATGAAAAGAGGAGTTATGTTAATGATTCCTTAATTTGCGTCTGATTAGATATCAAATTATTATTGAACCTCAGATTTTTAATTCAGCAAATGAATGAAATTGCAGCTCACGTGACTCCTTGTTGAAGCTGAAGTTGAAGATCCTTCTTTAGTCGTCCTCATGAAGCTTTCGTGGATGTCAAGGGGAAATATCTGCCCGCAGATTTTTCAGGGTCCACAGTTTGACCTTTATAGTCAAGTGGTCAACAAGGCTGGATTTTGACTGTATGACTCACAGTTGGAGCTTAGGTCGATCAAAGATGGCGATGATTGTTTCTTCAGCTGCGTGCGATGGCGGGTAACGTCTCCTTCTTTCTTCTTCGTTGGCAAGCGGCTTTCCCAGGGAATTCGATAATAATTTGCAATATCTAATCCGATATCAAATCAAAAGAGTTTTGGACTTTAGATAAAAGAACTTCTGGTGTGGGAATAGTCAATAAAATTATAAAATTAAGGTCAAGATTAAAACTTAAATTAAAATTAAAACGGTGGTTTTACAGAAAGTTTAACAGGAAAAGTTATAAAAATAAAGATGTCTAGGATTGGAGTTTTTAACTCCTAATTAGAATTGAGCTCAAGAAAGAAAGAATTCCTAGGCGTTTAAAGAAAAACATTAAAAATACATGAAGTTACAGAACGCAAAGTTATGAGTTATCTGCTCTGTGATCGTAAGAAAAAACACATGGGAGAAGGCTTCTTTGTTCGGGCAGTGAAGTCCCTTTGTTCTCCTGAAAAGATCTCTTCTGTGGACAGACATGAAGTGACAATAAGACAAAGGAGAAAAGAGAATGAAGTGATGATGCAGCTCCCTTTTATCTGTGGAGAATTTTCACTGGCCTCCGTGATTGACAGGAGCCCCCAGCCAATAGGCTTCCTTCGTGAGCGGGTTTTATGAACTTTAGTCCAATGAGCAAACAGTCTTTTGTCTGAACCTAGAGAGAGCAGGGATTGGCTGCGGTAGGTCACATGATTTGAGAAACTTTCTTGGCAAATCTTATACACACATCTTAATACTGGAACATCCCTCTATACCCTTGTATATAAAACTAAGCTAACCTTAATGATTCAGGTAACTTATAATCAGTGCTTAAATCAACATGCAGGAATAAACATTCATTTAAACATTTTAGCATGCATATATTGATGTGGATGCACATATTGATAACTTATAATCAGTGCTTAAATCAACATGCAGGAATAAACATTCATTTAAATATTTTAGCATGCACATATTTCAAATTAAGGATTAATAGGGCTGCACGGGCTGCACGGTGGCGCAGTGGTTTAGCACTGTGGCAGCACAGTTTTACCCTCGGCCGGGGGATCGCGGGGATCATGAGATCGTGGGTTCAATCCCAGCCCCCGACCAACGGTGAGCTGTGTGGAGTTTGCATGTTCTCCCCGTGTTGCGCGGGTTTACTCCGGGATTTCTCCGGTTTCCTCCCGCATACCAAAAACATGTAGGTTTAGGGCGCTCGCGCACGCAGCGACCAGCAGCCGGTGGCTTGTCACCAGACTGCAAACCAAGTCTACCTACGGGTACAAATAAGTAACAAAAAAAAAAAAAAAAAACCAACAGACTGTCCACATCATACATCAGGGTCCATTTACTTTTCCTGGTGTCCTGGAAAAAAAGAGAAACGTTGAGAAGTGAGTCTTGAAGATGTGGTTAAAAGGTTTGCTGGTTAAATCCAGCATGTCCCAGAGTCACCAGTAGAAGGCAGTGTTGAGCTGTGGATCTTTGTGGGCCATATGACGTACTCCAGAGTTCTGTTCTATGCCTCCACGTTTTATGGGCCATAAAGTCAAAAAGGAAGTGCATTAGGCTGAATTCCTTAGACTGGTTTTAACAAAAGAATGTGAGTTCAGCTGTGGCCTGGGGTAAAAGAGCAGTTCCCGGCTGTCCTTTTCCTGGGTGAAACAATGTCTTTAAGCTGAAGAATAATTCTTATTGATGAGCCAAAGTGAGATGATGCTACACCTTGTATTTGAACAAACTCCTCCTAGGGGCCTGCTCCGTTTGAGCTCATTTTCGCATGGCAGCATCTATAGGAATGGGCCATTAACGCTTCCTCATTTCACAGTAAAAACTTCAAAAGTGTGGCCAGGGTGCCATGGCGAAATTTGACTCCGCCCCTTACAACATCAAACAGCTGTAACTTGAGCAAAACTTGTCCAATGTCCACCAAAATTTCCATGATGGACAATAGTCCCACCCTGAACGCGTCTATATAAAAATACCTGACAAAAGATATAGTGCCATCTAGTGGTTAAAGGAAGAATTGCTGAAGACTGTTTTATTTATTACTCAAGCGCCGCTTGCCAGAATGACATGCAATTTTCTGAGGTTTTTCAGACCACCTGGCTGATTGTAACTGCACATCACCTTTAGCATGGCATCGCTGCTGTTACCATGGACACGCCCTCTTCGCCATTATATCTGTGATCTTGTTGGGAGGGTTGGAAACGACCTAGAGTCATGAAATCTGGAACATAGGTTGAGGTGACTGTCATATGCAGTCCTATATTGGTGGGCAACACATAACTGACTGGGAAGTGTTGCCATGGTGACATGGCAAAGCTTGACTTCTCTCCATGGAACATCAGAAAGTTGTAACTTAGACAAATTTTGTCTGATTTTCACCAAATTTTCTACAATGGATTTTAATTCCACCCTGAATGCGCCTATATAAAAAATAATTTACAAAAGTTAGAGCGCCACCTAGTGGATAGAACATCAGCATTTGGAGCTTAGATAAACTTTATCTGATTTTCACCAAATTTTCTATGATGGATATTAATCCCACCCTGCCCACTCCTCTATAAAAATACTTAACAAAAGTTATAGCACCACCTAGTGGTTAGACCAATGGACACTTGTAACCCAGACAAACTTTGACCAATTTTCACCAAATTTTCTATGATGGATATTAGTCCCACCCTGCACGCTCCTAGATTCATAAGGCTCATCATCTACTCAACCTAGTAGTAGCCTATGCAGTATATAAAGTTATCTAAGCATTTTTCCCCTAGGTAACTCTTTTTCTATTATGCTGTGTGTATTTCTGTTGGTATGGATCATCTTACTGTGTCATGCTGCTGTTACACTGTAATTTCCAAGTTTGGGATCAATAAAGTACATCTATCTATCTATCTATCTATCTATCTATCTATCTATAATGCTATAAAAAAGTAAATATTTAAAAATTATGAAAAAAATATTTAAAAATAAAAGCAAAATTGATAATGCAATTAATAACTATTATATAAATATGAATTAAATAAAAAAAACTTCAGTATGAGCTGATATTGTGTGTTTATTGCCTGGATTTTATAGTGGTCTGAACAGGGCTGCAGTAACCTGTCCACACTTTGTGTTTCTTTGGGACACATTATCCTTATTGTCATCATTATTATTGTGTGTTCCTGCTTCTCTCTTCATTTTGGGTTTATTTGTGTTGACAGCACCTTCAGTTTCTCTGCTCCTCATTAGTTGCCCTTTCTGTTGTTAATTATTGACAGCTGTTTCTGATTGTGGTAATCACCACCTGCCCTTTACATTTCTGCACTCGCCTCACTTTCATTGTGGTGATGTAATTAAGTTCAACTGCAAGAAGTCTGTTAGTTTTCATCTCTCTCTCACAGTTATGGTTACTTTTGACTATTTTTCTCATGCACATTTTGGCATGGTTTAGATTTTTGTTTGTGTTATCCTGCTATGCAGTGTTTCGTTTTTGTTTGTTTGTTGTTGTTGTTTTTTTTCCAGCTTGTGCTGTGTCTTGTGTTATTTCACAATAAATTATGTTTCCTTTTTGCCTGGCGAGTGGGTCCTCTCCTTCGCCCCATTGGGGTCATCATGACAGATTAACTTTAATCTTAAACAAGGGGTTAAAAAAAAGCCACCCCGATCATTTCCTGTTTTTGACTTTATGAGGTCATAATGAGAACACAAACTAAACAAAATACCTACACATAAGTTAGGTCATTGGTGCACATGAAGACATAGCTGCGAGACACACAAAGTATCATTGAGGCGGTCACACAAAATAATGTGTCACTGTCCAAAGTCTAGACAGGGAACATATCTTGGCTACAGATCAAGTTTGGGTGAGCACAGGCGGACATACAGTAGAGCCATATTCAAGACATGACTACACAGAAAACATACAGTCCTGTTGTCTGTCAACAGTCTAAATCAATGTTTTTTATGTGTCAAATCAACTTACACTGAACGTATAGCTTAATGGTTGTTGAATTTTCCTCTCCCACGTTATTTTTTGCTGCACAGTGGTAGTCACCACTATAGCTGAGATCCACTGGGTCTATAACTAACATCTGTCCGAGCTCCCTGGCCTCTTCATCATCTCTGTACCAGGTGTAGTTGGTCACTGGTGGGTTTGAGCGGCTACTGCAGAGCAGAGAAACAGAGCTGCCCTCCAGGATTGGACCTTTGGGGTCAACAATCACAGTTGTTCCCCTGGGAGAAACTGTAACAACATAAACAGGTTTAGTCCATACGGGAGGTAACTGTGACATCCGTCTTCCTGTTTAATTTTGACTTACACTGGACATCTATCTGAAGGATGGAGGAGTTCCGGGTTCCATATTTGTTACTGACTTTGCAATAAAACTGGTTGTCGACTTCAGAGACTGGTTGAAAACAGCTTCTCAGATCCTACCTCCGTCTCGTTCTCCAGCCACTTTATACCAGGCGTAGTTCACGTTTGGGTTTGCATTAGCGCTGTAAGTCAAAGTCACCGAGCTTCCCTCTGTCACAGCACCAGGGTGAGTGATTGTTGTGTTATTTGGAGGATCTGAAAAAAAAATTAAATAAATTATTATTGCTATTTTGCACACAAATGGCTAGAACATTCACTGTGTTCAAAAGCTGATATTTTGTTTATAGTTGACATGGCACACAAATTTGTCTTGTTGCATTTAAAAGACAAAACAATATTTGGATTTATTTGGATTAATAGCAGTCCAAAAGTCAAAATTATTCAATGTTGATCTCCTTTGAATTTACTGAATGTTGCACAAAAATGTGTTTTGGTTTTTAGAAAAATGTTCAATATTAGGTTTATTTTACCCTCCCCTCCACAATGAGATTACCAAAAACAATTTTTTGAAATGTATTTTATTTTTTTACATATAAGAAAAGTGTTCATTCTTAGCAGTAATTTGGCTAATCAAGGTTACTTCCTAGTTTAAATAATTTGGCCATACCAGGTTTGGGCTCAACAAACAACCATCTGTATTTATAGTCAATTTATTGGAAAGTTTGCAGCATTTTTAATGTTACTGTTAGTTTTCTGTGAATATACTGATTTTTTTCTGCATTTTCTTGCCAAGCTACAGAGAGCTACGAGTCACTATGACTGAGACTCCAAAAGTAATTAAAGACAGTGTTTTTTTGTTTGTTTGTTTGGTTTTTGTTTTGTTTTTTTGTTTGTTTGTTTTTTTGCCTTTATGAAAGTAGTGTTCTTTTTGTGAATGTCAGAAAATTTATTTTAAAAATCTGTTTTAAAAAACAGCAGCTCTGGTAGCCAGAATGTTTTTAAAAAAAGAGCAGAACTTCTTCCAGAGCCATTTCTGTCATATATATACTCCTTCAGAGCAGAACGACAGATCCAAGCGCAGGGTGTGTTGAAGACATTTATTAACAAAAGTAACGTAAATGTTGTGATGGGAAGGCAGGCTCCAGAACGCCAAAGGGTGCTTTGAGCTTATCCAGGAAATATTTGGCAAGATGCATTTCAAGGCATGCATCGTGACTTATGTGTTGATGTCCGACCACATGACTGGGTCAGGAAGCTGTTCATGATTGTGCACGCAACAAGAAATAAAGTGAGCAGCGATACCCAATGGAAATCTCCATCCCTCACATTTTGTGTTGTCATGTTTGACTGTGTAAGGGATTTGTCACAGCTAATTTTCACATGGAGGCATCAGCAAAAAAAAAAAAAAAAAAAAGGGACTTCTCCCATTCGGGAACATTTTGAGCACATTTCTGCCATTAATGTATTTTTCACAAATAGTGGCTCTCTAATGCAGCTGAAGTAATGGCTTAGCAGTAAAGTTTTTGCACTACAAGCAGGAGGCCTAGGTTCGAATCCCAGCTGTGTCATTCTTGTCATTTTTTTTTATTTGCAAGGTGAAGTTTCTGTTGTGTTTTAAAGAGCTTGGATTATTATTATGCACCATTATGCTGAGGCACTATTGCTATTGTGCCCTGCATGAAAATAAGGCCAGAGTTGAATATACTGGGACAGTTTAAAACTGTTGAAAATTTATTATTTCTTAATAAAAATGGATAAGTAGTACAAGCACATGAAGTAACACAGACACATTCATTGGAGTCACTCCAGTTTTATTATTTCTTTTTTTGCCTTATGATCATTGATATTTCTTAAAAGACATTGCATTTATTGAAATGAAAAAATACACATTAAACCAGTAATACCCTTGTAAAAATCAACATGTTGTATATGTTTTGTCCACTAGATGGACTGGTAGAGAAAATGAAGTCCCACATGAGGCCTTGCCTATAGGAGCCATTTTGATGAGAGGCCTCAAGTCCTCCAGAAAGCCTCATTTGGCCATCGCTACATAAATGTCAAAAAGTGCCTACAATACAAAAAAGTAGTGATGGGTCCGGCAACACCGATGCGTCGGCGCATGCGTCGAGCTCATAGAGCGAAACCCAGTTTCGGTGCGTGTCGGTGCATCTCACTTTAAGAAAGTCACGTGACCGATAACATGACCGATACAGGTACTGTATCGGTCACGTGACGCTAGCGCGTCGAAACACTGACGCGCCAGCATTTATAAAGAAGTGCATCTGTCAACGGGATGCATTTGCCCAAAGATTGTCGTATGTGTTGCGGACGGTCCTTGTGCAAATTTATCACAAATTATGGAGCACAAGCAGCCTCAAGGAAAAAGAAAGGTTTCCACCGTGTGGGACCATTTTGATCTGATATGGAAAAATAAGGTATTTAAAAATAGTATTTTTAAAATACTATTTTCTTTGTTTTAATTTCCTTTTTGTTTCATCCTGTTCCTCTCAGAGTTTCCACTTGATTTATCTGAATTCAAATTCATTTGA
The DNA here is from genome assembly GCA_020510985.1 of Pholidichthys leucotaenia. Classification (NCBI taxonomy): domain Eukaryota; kingdom Metazoa; phylum Chordata; class Actinopteri; order Cichliformes; family Pholidichthyidae; genus Pholidichthys; species Pholidichthys leucotaenia. Next base: position 92,713,237 of record CM035849.1, on the reverse strand, counting down.
AAGTGACTCTTAGTTTACTCTTCATATTTTCTGCAGGCTAAATGTCGCATTTGTTCAACAGAGCTGTCATATTTAAACAAGAGCACCTCCTCAATGCTGAGACATTATAGGGCCAGGCATGAAAATGAAGTCCCGGATACACCCAGGATAGACTCAGGTATACAGCCATTCTACAACTTGCTCAGTTTCTTTATTGATAATTAATTCCCATTAATTTATTTTTTACTTCATTTTTAACCATCAAGCTTCCAGGAAGCAGATGCTGGATGAGGCTCAGCTGAATTTCATCCTGAAGGACTGCCAGCCCCTCAGCATTGTGGAGAGTGAAGTGTTCAGGGAACTGATTCAGGCCCTTCAGCCCTCATGTTTTGCCAACCAGAAAGGTTTGTGGAAATTATCTAAAGTAGTAGTTGATATATCCAATTTATTTAATCTTTAATTTAAATATATGGATTTGCTTTTGGTTTGACTTGGTGTAATTTTCAGACCATCAAACAAATGGTGGCCAAAAAGTACGAGGAGGAACGGGAACGAGTGAAAAAGGAAGTACAGCAAGCTGTGGCAGTGAGTATAACAGCTGACATGTGGACATCTGTGAACATGGAGGCTTACTTGGCTCTTACCTGTCACTTCATTAATGAGAATTTGCAGTTGTGTACGTCTGTGTTGGGAGTGCAGTACTTTCCACAAAGTCACACTGCTGACAATTTGGCCCAAGTCAAAAGGGGCATGATGGAGGACTGGGCCATAACCAATAAAGTAAAGTGTTTTGTGACCGACGCAGCACCAAACATGATTGCATCCACTAGACAGCTCCAAATTCGGCACTCAATTTGCATTGCACATAGTCTCAATTTAGACAGGACCGTCTTCACAACAGCTGTCTGCACCCACTTCAGCCATGTTATTCAGCATTATTTGTTTGTTGTTGTTTGGAAATCATGTACTAAAATGCCAATTTGTTGTTTTTTAGATAACCTTTGGCAACATCTCAACATCGAAGTGGGCAGGCAGACCAAAAGTGCCACAGCTGATGCCATCCGGGAGGTGCAGAGATACCTGGCAGAGGGCAATATTGCCAGGTCCCAGGATCCTGTGAGATACTGGGACAACCAAAAGACCATCTATCCAAACCTCTTTCAGCTTTCCTTACAATTTCTCTGCACTCCAGCCTCATCTGTGCCGTGTGAGTGGGTGTTTTCTACAGCTGGAGAAGTTGTATCAAAAAAGCGTAACAGACTCAATTTCAAAACGCTGGAAAACCTTTTTTGTTTTTAATAAAAATTTGTAAAAAAAATCCCAGTCCACAAGCATCCTCATTCACAACATGTTCACTTAGATTTTCACGTTATGATACATGTTCACATTATTTATTGACTGTATCTAAAAATATCAATGATATTTGAAATTAAAATGAAGATATGAAATACAATATAAAATACAATGACTTAAATTATATACTGCTCAAAAAAATAAAGGGAACACTAAACATCCTGGGTCTGCCCCAGGGTCAAGTTACGCCTTGGTATCCTCTCTGAAGAGCTCGAGCAGGTGGCTGGGGAGAGGGAAGTCTGGGCTTCTCTGCTTGAACTGCTGCCTCTGTGACCCGGACCTCCGGAAAAGCAGTAGAAGATGGATGGACTAAACATCCTAGATTTGGATGAAATATTCTTAAATACTTTGTTCTTTACATAGTTAAATGTGCTGACAACAAAATCAAACAGCAGGTGAAATTGATTGTCAGTGTTGCTTCCTAAGTGGACAGTTTGAGGGACAGTGTTCCCTTTATTTTTTGGAGCAGTATATTATTGTATATACTAGGTCATCAAATCAGTGTCAGTTGAGTCTGTCAACTAGGTTGCCTGTAGGGATTTTTAAGGTCCAGCAGGTGTCAGTATTCAGAGACACAGTATCAACACAGTATCAATACAGTTTCGCAATGTGTCGAAACGCCTCATGACGCCTCATGGACCCATCACTACAAAAAAGCAAACAAGAATAACTTACACTGTTGCCTCAGAGCTAGACACACTCTAGGGAAGGAAAAAACTTCAAAGGCTGACACGTGCAGAGAGGCGATAATCAAAGACAATGTGGGCTATATTAATCATATATTCCATAACCTACATATGTTGAAGCATGTGGGAATGTTTGGTGATTACATATGTAAGGTGACTTCACACCTCAGAAAGGACAAAGACTCTCAACCGCCAGTGAAGAACAAAGACGTTCCCAGACACTGCGGTGGAGACCGGAGGAGCTGCCCTCACCCCCCAGGGCCATGAGGAGGAGTACGAAGACAATGGGGGGATTAAGATAATGAGGGATGTCAGCCTTTGATATGCATGTCTTTTGTTATGTGCAAGTATAAGTTCACAGAGCCGGAGGTATTCGGTCTCTTTTCTTGCTTCTGCACTTAGATGAGACTTGTTAGAGGAGCTGATAATAAACTTTGGTTTATATATCACACCGCCTCATTCTTCCAAGCTCTTCTACAGACAATGTAATTTAGCCGCACAACACAGTGAGAATGCACGGCTTAAATAACAGGAGGTGAATGGGGAGTGATGAGCAACAGGTGTGGCCAGGAGCAGGCAGACCTAATACCAAAATCACTCACAGCTGAGATGAACTGGGAAAACAGGCTGTGAGGGGAAGATGGGTGAGTCTGGGAATAGAAGAATAAATGGCCTTGTCACAGAGAAAGGCAAAATAGTCTCAAAAAACATGACTAGACAGCATAACAATATTGACATATAAATAATAAATAGCACAGTAAATTATCAGGACACAGAACACAAAAAGACACTACAACGCTTGGAAAAAACACAGGAAAGATACATAAGTAAATTGAGAGACTGAGCCCAGCAGAACCCATGCTCAGTCCTGTGGCAGCTTCTATAAAGAAGAGTATGCAAAACAATGGGCCCCCATCTACCAGTTCACCCTCAGCATTTTTTTTCAGGAAGAAAATTCAAATTCACCCACAAATTAGTCACTTTTTTGTGAATTTTTTTTTTTTTTTCCTCATACATTTACTTCTTTTTTTCTCATAAATGTATTTTTTCCTCATAAACCTGTCATTTTTGTGTAAATTTGCAACTTTTTTTGTTCAAATAAATCCCCTACTTTTTCACCATAAATTTTAAACTTTTTTCTCAAAAAATTTGTGCCTTTTTTGTATAAATTTCTTACGATGGATGCTGGTTCCATTCTACATAATGGCTTAGTTTTGTTGTTGTTAATCTAGACTATGATCCAACATTTAAAGGGTTTGAACTCTTCCTCAAGCATAGGACCCAAAAAACTAGAAGTGAACCTGATTAAAGTGATAACAGTACTGTTAATTTTAATGTTAGTTACAGTTAGGGGAAGCAGTGGCTGGCTGTGGTCTTTGGACTTTTTGGTAGAAAATAGCTGAGTATACTGTGGTGAACTGTGGCTCTTTCAAGACCTAGGAAGCTTGATACTTACAATATCAGACACCAGGGCCCGTGTGCACAAAGTGTCCTAGAAACAGTGAATGATGACGAACTCTTTAAATGCTATAGGATGGATCATGATGGGATAAGGTATAACACTTTATAATACAATCCAAAGTTACAGGGTACTACTTTACTTTTCAATTAAAGTACTGTAACGTTGGGGCCATGTTAAGTGAATTTCCCAGCATGCTTTGCCAGATGAAAACGTTATGTGTGTGTTAAATGTGTTATTTCTGAGTTATACTGCTGTGTCATTATAACTGCATTATGATGACCCAGCAGTGTTTAGCAGGATTAGGGCAAGATGTATCTGTGTGTGTAACCATGATTGAAACAGGGGTCTGTGAGAATGACCTCCCCTCCACTCTGTAGCACAGAGGCAGGTTGGGGGTCGGGGTGTGTGAAAATAAATCTGGTTGATCAGAGCCATCTGCTCCATTGTCTTTGTGTGAACCCTTGCAAACGTCACACTGGTGTCAGGAGTGGGACTCGAACCCACGCCTCCATCGAGTCTGGGTTTTCTGCCCTGAGAGGAAGAGAGGACGATCACCGAAGCTGGCGAGCCAGTGGTCGGGGCCATGCGTGGTCCTGGAGAGACTGTCAGATGTGGTGTACAGGGTGAGGCTTAGAAAAAGGGACCGGGTTGTGGTCCTTCATCGTGACCGTCTCGCCCCGTATCGGCCATCTGCACCGCTGGTGGACGAACCGGAGCTTCCATCCCGGCCCGATACCCCGACCGAGACCCAGATGGACACTAGGGGGCCTGTACGTGTTGGCCGCCGGCACCGAAGACCGCCCCGACACCTGGATGAGTTTGTATTGGACTTTTAAATTGGACTTTAATTTTTCTGGGGACAGAAACCAGTCCAGGGGGGGGGGGGGCAGTGTAACGTTGGGGCCATGTTAAGTGAATTTCCCAGCATGCTTTGCCAGATGAAAACGTTATGTGTGTGTTAAATGTGTTATTTCTGAGTTATACTGCTGTGTCATTATAACTGCATTATGATGACCCAGCAGTGTTTAGCAGGATTAGGGCAAGATGTATCTGTGTGTGTAACCATGATTGAAACAGGGGTCTGTGAGAATGACCTCCCCTCCACTCTGTAGCACAGAGGCAGGTTGGGGGTCGGGGTGTGTGAAAATAAATCTGGTTGATCAGAGCCATCTGCTCCATTGTCTTTGTGTGAACCCTTGCAAACGTCACAGTACATTGAAAGCACCCTGCAGTTACTTAAAAAAAAAAAACGGCATGTTACCCCTATATTTCACTGTTCTTACTGATTTACACCTGTAATTTGACTGAAAGTACCATAACTTTGGGCTCTATTATAAAGCGTCACCAGATAATGTTTTTAGTTGCTCTTATTAAACATGCATGCCCCCCCACACCGCCCCCCTGTTATGACTCGCCGCTCATCAGCGGCGCCAGCCGCGCGCACACCTGCTCCTCGTCAGCGGCGAGGTATTTAATCCACTCTGCCCTGGGCTTCGGTCTGAAGCCGTCTCTCTACTTCGGCCCCTTTGCTACTACGGATCTCAAACCGACTAGTGAAGATATCTTGGGTAAGCTCCCCTTACCTCTCTCTAGTGATGGGTCCATGATGCGTTTCGACACATTGCAAAACTATATTGAAACTGTGTTGCTGAATACTGACACCTGCTGGACCTTAAAAATCCCTACAGTCAACCTAGTTGACAGACTCAACTGACACTGATTTGATGACCTAGTATATACAATAATATACTGCTCCAAAAAAATAAAGGGAACACTGTCCCTCAAAGTGTCCACTTAGAAAGCAACACTGACAATCAATTTCACCTGCTGTTGTGTGATTTTGTTGTCAGCACATTCAACTATGTAAAGAACAAAGTATTTAATAAGAATATTTCATTCAAATCTAGGATGTTTAGTCCATCCATCCAGCTTCTACCACTTTTCCGGAGGTCCGGGTCACGGAGGCAGCAGTTCAAGCAGAGAAGCCCAGACTTCCCTCTCCCCAGCTACCTGCTCCAGCTCTTCAGAGGGGATACCAAGGCGTTCCCAGACCAGCTGGGAGAAAAACTTGACCCCGGAGCAGACCCAGGATGTTTAGTGTTTCCTTTATTTTTTTTGAGCAGTATATAATTTAAGTCATTGTATTTTATATTGTATTATTTCATATCTTCATTTTAATTTCAACTATCATTGATATTTTTAGATACAGTCAATAAATAATGTGAACATGTATCATAACGTGAAAATCTAAAGTGAACATATTGTGAATGAGGATGCTTGTGGACTGGGATTTTTTTTTTTTTTTACAAATTTTTATTAAAAACAAAAAAGCTTTTCCAACGTTTTGAAATTGAGTCTGTTATGCTTTTTTGATACAACTTCTCCAGCTGTAGAAAACACCTGCTCACATGACACAGATGAGGCTGGAGTGCAGAGAAATTGTAAGGAAAGCTGAAAGAGGTTTGGATAGATGGTCTTTTGTTTGTCCCAGTATCTCATAGGATCCTGGGACCTGGCAATATTGCCCTCTGCCAGGTATCTCTGCACCTCCTGGATGGCATCAGCTGTGGCACTTTTGGTCTGCCTGCCCACTTTGATGTTGAGATGTTGCCAAAGGTTAGCTAAAAAACAACAAATTGGCATTTTAGTACAGGATTTCGAAACAACAAACAAATAATGCTGAATAACATGGCTGAAGTGGGTGCAGACAGCTGTTGTGAAGATGGTCCCGTCTAAATTGAGACCATGTTCAATGCAAATTGAGTGCCGAATTTGGAGCTGTCTAGTGGATGCAATCATGTTTGGTGCTGCGTCGGTCACAAAACACTTTACTTTATTGGTTATGGCCCAGTCCTCCATCATGCCCCTTTTGACTTGGGCCAAATTGTCAGCAGTGTGACTTTGTGGAAAGTATTGCACTCCCAACACAGACGTACACAACTGCAAATTTTCATTAATGTAGTGACAGGTAAGAGCCAAGTAAGCCTCCATGTTCACAGATGTCCACATGTCAGCTGTTATACTCACTGCCACAGCTTGCTGTACTTACATTTTCACTCAATCCCGTTCCTCCTCGTACTTTTTGGCCACCATTTGTTTGATGGTCTGAAAATTACACCAAGTCAAACCAAAAGCAAATCAATATATTTAAATTAAAGATTAAATAAATTGGATATATCAACTACTACTTTAGATAATTTCCACAAACCTTTCTGGTTGGCAAAACATGAGGGCTGAAGGGCCTGAATCAGTTCTCTGAACCCTTCACTCTCCACAATGCTGAGGGGCTGGCAGTCCTTCACGATGAAACTGAGCAGAGCCTCATCCAGCATCTGCTTCCTGGAAGCTTGATGGTTAAAAATGAAGTAAAGAATAAATTAATAGGAATTAATTATCAATAAAGAAACTGAGCAAGTAGTAGAATGGCTGTATACCTGAGTCTATCCTGGGTGTATCCGGGACTTCATTTTCATGCCTGGCCCTATAATGTCTCAGCATTGAGGAGGCGCTTTTGTTTAAATATGACAGCTCTGTTGAACAAATGTGACATTTAGCCTGCAGAAAATATGAAGAGTAAACTAAGAGTCACTTTCAAGTGAATTTGAATTCAGATAGATCAAGTGGAAACTCTGAGAGGAACAGGATGAAACAAAAAGGAAATTAAAACAAAGAAAATAGTATTTTAAAAATACTATTTTTAAATACCTTATTTTCTGATATCAGATCAAAATGGTCTCACACGGTGGAAACCTCTCTTTTTCCTTGAGGCTGCTCGTGCTCCATGATTTGTGATAAATTTGCACAAGGACCGTCCGCAACACATACGAGAATCTTTGGGCAAATGCATCCCGTTGACAGATGCGCTTCCTTATAAACGCGGGCCCGTCAGTGTTTCGACGCGCTAGCGTCTCGTGACCGATACAGTCCCTGTATCGGTCACGTGACTTTCTTAATGCGAGACGTGCCGACGCGCACCGAAACTGGGTTTCGCTCTATGAGCCCGACGCATGCGCCGACGCATCGGTGTTGCCGGACCCATCACTACCTCTCTCCTCTAGCCTTCCCCTGTGCACAGGTGGACATTCCCGGCGGCGGACTTCATCACCTCGCCGTTGGCTCTACGCTGCTGCCACAGGTACCGCAGGTCGCTGTCTCCCGGGCTTCGCCCTTGTCGACGCCAGCCACCTGTCATAACCAAGTAAGCCAGCTACCATCATTATTCCCTGTATTGGTGTGGTGCCCATTACCCTTCTCCCTCTGCTCTCTCCCACAGGGTTGTCCGGCTGTACGGCCTCCTGCCCCCGTGCCTGACGCAGACACCACCACCAATACATTCTTATTCCACAGACACGCAGCCATACACTTCCCTGTTGCTAATAAAACTGTTGAATCTATCCTGAGCCTGCGTGTGTGTCTCCTGGGCCGTGCATTATGTCACCCCCGAGTGCAACAATGGTCTGTCACCGGTGATTGCTTTTCACATCCGCTGCTGTCTGCACAAACACTGCCTTCAGTGGAGTGCATCTATTTAACTATATTCCTTCATATGATGGAAGTGTTTCTGTCATTTGGAGGGAGATGGTCAGATTGACTCCTGCCCCCTGCAATCTGAAAAGGATTAAGTGGTTGAAAATGACTGAATGGTCGGAGTGACCGCATTAAAATCACACACACCTCGCCTCTCGGTTCATCTGCAGCAAGTCCAGCGTCGGGGATTCCCTCCCAGGCTTCTCATATGGCATGGAAAAAAATGGTATGGACTTTATTGGCCGCCTCCTGATGGTACCAAAAGTCGGGATACTTCTCCACCAGCTCTGTTGCCTTGTTCCAAGCCACACAAAGCGTTTTGGGGAAATAGGGCTCCTGTACCCACTCAAAAGTGGATTCCAGAAGCCACAGCGTATGCCAGTATTTGTCCCCCCAAGAAGTCCATGGCAGCAGCTCAGGTGGGTGAAAAAAAAAAAAAAAAAAAAAAAAAAAAACAGAAATGGTGAAAAAATACACAAAACTCACAGCAGCTGAGTTGATGACTGGTCACCGTTGACTGTCAGATACGTGCGCCTTTACGCAGCTCATGAAGGAAAAGACAACCCAGGCGCTGGACTGTGAGTTTGTGAATTTATTTGAGAAACACAAGTGAAAAGTGAGCAAACGATGAATAATGATAATGCACTTACAGAAGGCTCACCAGAACGAGGAGGCTCTGGCAGAGATGAACGAGATTCAGTCCCTACAACACAGGAGGCAATGATGATGAGACGGTGACAAATAACATGGGCAACACAACTACTATAAATAGGGAAAACCACTAATTACAAATGAGGGGCAGATGTGGGTAGACCTGAGCAAGAGAAACACAGATAATGTGATAGAAAAAATTCATATTATTGTTATATTATTCTTATATTATTCCATGACTTTTCTCTATTTCATGTCTGATATTTATATGTGCATTCCATGTAGCCCCCAGTCTGTATGCATGAGTTAGCAATCACATAGTTGTAACAAGAATGTCCAGTTTGTTAGTGTGGTATGAGTGTTCAGATATCCATTAAGACACAGCTGTTTTCAGTCCATCATGTTCAGTTCCATGTGTTTGTGGGAATGAGATTTATACTGGCTCTGTACTCCCTGACAACATCTGATAAGGACTGTGTGCTTCGTGGACTGAAGGACAGGACTGTTCTCTTCTGGACAATCTCTCTCTCACTTCCCATAGATAAGACCACTTTAAAAGTTTGACTGAAATGTGATCTAACTCAGAGGTTTGGTGTGTGTGGACTGAATGCTACACTGATGTAACTTCTCTCTCAATGGTCTTGAGGAAAATAAATCTACTTACATTTAAATATTCTGCCTGGTTTTTGACTCGGATTAATTATGCTGAAAATTATCCTAACAGTTGGCGCAACGAACAGGGACCCAGATATCTCTGTCCTGCTACTGGCGCCTCTGCCTGATTTCAGCAAGTGCACAGCTGACAAAAGACCTCCCCAGGCTGAATCCAATGACTCAGTGTTACTGCAGTCGAGGCATTCGGAGCCATGGCGCTAGAACAGACTGGGTGATGGGTCTGGAACTCTACAGGTGGGATATGGATGTAAGTACATTTATGTGTGTTAAGCTTATGACCCTGGGATGAGAGTCCCCGAGGGTAAATGTTGTATTTGCTCCCTGGGATGAAAGTCCCCAAGGGCAAATGTTGTGCTGATCGCTTGACACCACAAAGTCTGGTGTACATTTCTGCTCGCCGTAGCCGTAGGTTTAGTTCAGTTCGGTCTGGAGCAGTTCGGGTTTCGACGAGGTGAACGCTCAGTGGTGTTGTTAACGCGCTGAATCGGTGAAAGAGTCTCCAATACCATCGAGGTGAGCACTGATTAAAGTGGACTGGTAGAAGAAGGGTTAACCTTTAAGTTATAGCGCTGGTTTGAATAAAATTACTGCAGTTTGTTCATTTATTTGTCTGTTTGTTCACTTGTGTTTTGGGGTCTGTCCTGGTGAGAGAAAAAACAATAGGGCTTCATGCTATACTGTGCGGTTGCCAGATGTGTGCTTTTTCCGCTGGAGTTGCCATTTTTGAGCTTACTTTAAGTAATTTTCACGCTATCTTTCTGCATGTGTTAATCTGAAGCTTGTGATTGTGTGTGCGTGTGCTGAGCTGCCTGGCTGTGACCTTGAGTGGATGAGCGAGTGAGACAAAGCTGCATTTCTGTGTGTCTGTGTGGGCCCGTGTGTTTGAAAATATCGTCTAACAGCTGAACTGTGTGAGTGAAAGAAAGAAAATATATAGATAGATAGATATTATATATAATATATACAGTATATTAATATATTATATATATATAATTACACACACATATATATGGGTATTTTTTGCAAAGCTTGGGAGTTTTTGTACAGTTTCTTTTTGTGTGGGTTTTTGAATCTAATGTTGCGCAACTGGTAAATATTATTTATTTGCCGTTTGTTCATATTGAAGACAAAAATAGAAAGATGTTTTTACCTTCTTTACATGTTTCGACTCTTCACTGCAGCCTTTGTAACAGACAGTTTTAAACCTATGACTATGAAGGCTGCAGTGAAGAGTCGAAACATGTAAAGAAGGTAAAAACATCTCCTTTCTATTTTTGTCTTTAATAAGAACAAACTGTTAATAATTAAAAGAAGACAAAATGAACCTACTTGAGCTGGTAAGTATTCTCATATTTTTAAAGCCAACATTTTCAATTGCCAGATTTTTTCCTTATTTTGGGTTAAATTGCCTGCTAGCAGGGCAGAGTCATTTGGGTTTTTGCTCTTATCTTTTGGGAAGCCTGAGGGCAGATACAACATTGGGCTATTTTTATTCAATTTTTTGAAGTATCAGTGTATTTTTTTTATTAATTCAGTTGCATCATCTCGCTGACTGAGGGATAACATCGTCGGCCTCCGTCGGTCTATGATGACCATGGAAGAGAATCCTAAACGTCTACTCTGCTGGAACAGCACCGCCTGTGGCTAAACAAGCCGATGCGCGAATGGCAGTCCCTGTCACACAGGTCGCACTTGTGGGTGGTCTCCGTGCTGTTGTGTCTGTGGCGGTTCTTCCTGCGGGTCCTTTTTTCATCTGCTGCAGCAGTCAGTCTCTCTTCACCCACCTTGAGCTGTCTGGTCAGGGTGCCTCTCCATTTGGAGCGGTCCGTTGCAAGGTCCTCCCAGCACTCTGTGTTGATCTCTAGGGCCTTCATGTCTCTCTTGCAGACGTCTCTAAAGCGCAGCTGTGGGCTGCCACCGTCTCTCCTGCCAGTCGCCAGTTCTCCGTAGAGGACGTCTTTGGGGATTCTGCCATCCTCTATACGGTGAACGTGGCCTAGCCAGCGGAGCCTGCGCTGCCTGAGTAGAGTGAACATGGAGGGAAGGCCGGTGCGGGACAGAACTTCTGTGTTGGGCACTTTGTCCTGCCAGGATATGTCCAGGATGTGGCGACTGCAGCGCAAGTGGAAGGAGTTCAGTCTCTTTTCCTGCCGAGCGTATGTTGTCCACGTCTCACTCCCATAGAGCAGTGTGCTGATGACGAAGGTGTTGTACACTGCCATCTTCGTCTTGACAGAGAGTTTGGGATTCTCCCACACTCATGTGGTGAGGCGAGTGAGTGTGAAGGCTGATTTTCCAATCCTCTTGTCGATCTCTGTATCAAGGGAGAGGTTGTTGCTGATCGTGGACCCCAGGTACGTGAACTGATTCACGACCTCCAGCTCGTAGTCGTCAATGGTGATGGTTGGTGGTGCTTCCGTGCCTTGCGCCAAGACGTTAGTCTTCTTCAGGCTGGTGGTAAGCCCGAAGTCCTTGCATGCCTGGGAGAAGCGGTCCATCAGGGTCTGAAGCTCCTGCTGTGTGTGGGTTGTGACTGCAGTGTCGTCTGCGAACAGCAGGTCTCTGATTAGAGCCTCGCATACTTTGGTTCTGGCTTTCAGGCGGGCGAGGTTGAAAAGCCTGCCGTCAGATCTTGTGTGCAGGTAGATTCCCTCTGTTGCTGTGCTGAAGGCATGCCTCAGGAGCATAGCAAAGAAAATCCCAAAAAGGGTTGGCGCAAGTACACAGCCCTGTTTCACTCCGCTGCGTATGTTGAATGGCTCTGAGACGTTGCTGTCGTGCTGCACTATCCCCTGCATGTTGGTGTGAAACGATTCGATGAGGCTTTGCAACTTTGGTGGGCATCCTATCTTTGGCAGGATCTTGAAAAGGCCCTCTCTGCTGACCAGATCGAACGCTTTGGTGAGGTTGATGAAGGCGACGTACAGGGGCATGTTGTGTTCTCTGCATTGCTCCTGGAGTTGGCGGATGGAGAATATCATGTCTACCGTCGATCGCTCAGCACGGAAGCCACACTGAGACTCGGGGTAGACACGTTCGGCAAGCTTCTGTAGATGAACGAGAACAACTCGTGCATAGACTTTGCCAACAACGCTGAGGAGGGAGATGCCCCTGTAGTTGTTGCAGTCACTTCTCTCCCCTTTGTTTTTGTAGAGGGTGATGATCTTGGTGTCCCTCATGTCCTGTGGTACGGCACCTTCCTTCCAGCACTGGCAGAGGACGTCATGCAATGGCAGCAGTAGGGCAGTCTTGCAGTGCTTGATCAGGTCAGGGGGTATGCCGTCATTGCCGGGTGCCTTGCCAGCGACCAAGCTATCAATGGCCTTGCTGAGTTTGTCGATGGTTGGCTCGGCGTCAAGTTCATCCATGGATGGCAGGCAGTCGATGGCATCAAGGGCTGACGGTGTCATGGTGTTCTGTCTGGAGTAGAGGTCGGAGTAGTGTTCCACCCATCTCTCCATCTGCTTGTTCTTTTCTGTGATCATCTCCCCAGTGGAGAATTTTAGGGGGGGGGGGGGGCATCTTGCTCTGAGCCAGACCAAGTGCTTTCTTGATGCCATCATATATACCACGGATGCTCCCTGTTATGGCAGCGGTTTGAATGTCTTGGCTGAGCTGAGTCCAGTACTCGTTGGCACAGCACCGAGCAGTCTGCTGAACTTTGCTTCTTGCAGCCCTGAGAATCTGGAGATTCTTCTCGTTTGTGTACTTCTTGTACTCAGCAAGTGCTGAGCACTTGGCTTCAATGACGGGGGTCATCTCGGTCAACTTGGCATCAAACCAGTCCTGTGACTTCGAGGTCTTCCTCCAAAAGGTAGCCAAGGCTGTGCGGTGGATGATGTTTCGCAGCTCTTCCCACTTCTGCTTTGCAGATTCTCCTTCTTGTGGTACACCAAGTTCCTTTTCAAACGTGGAGGCAAACTGCTCAACAAGTTCTGGTTGGGCCATCTTGCTGGTGTCAATCCGTGCCTTTCCAGGCTGTCTAGCACGATGGAATTTCTTCAGCTGCAGCTTGACCTTGCAACACACCAATGAATGGTCTGTGTCGCAATCTGCACTCTGAAATGAACGGGTGATTAGCACGTTCTTCAGTGAGGTGCGCCTGGTCAGGATCAAGTCCAGCTGGTGCCAGTGCTTTGAGCGCGGATGTCGCCAGGAAACCTTGTGTTGGGGCTTGGTCTTGAAGAACGAGTTTTTGATGCACAGATCGTGATATGTGCAGAACTCGAGCAGCCGCTGTCCATTGTCGTTCATTCTGCCCACGCCAAATGGTCCAAGACAGGAGGGCCAGGAGTCATGGTCAGCACCCACTCTGGCATTGAAGTCTCCAAGGAGAATGAGTTGTTCAGAGTTGGGGATGATCCTGACAGTTGTTGCGAGATTCTCGTAGAACTCGTCTTTTGCCTCTGGTGTGGCTGTCAGTGTTGGGGCATACACACTGACGAGGGTGACTGGGCCTTGAGTGGTGTTGAGGCAGAGGGTGAGGAGTCGTGCAGAGCCATTGCTGCCCGGTTCCACCATCTTCAGCAAGGTGCTCTTCACTGCGAAGCCCACTCCGTGTTCCCTGTGTTCGTCACTGCCCTTTCCCTGCCAGTAGAATGTGTAGTCCTTCTCTCTCAGTGTGCCTGCGTCAGCCAACCGTGTTTCCTGGAGAGTGGCGATATCCACTTCCAGTCTCTTCAGCTCATTATTGATGATGGCAGTCTTCCTGGTGTCGTTGATGTCCTTGAGGTTAGCAGCGAGTCCTGTCATCATAGTGCGGACGTTCCAAGTTCCCAGTTTTAGAGTTGGTCTCTTTTGTTTTTTTTGTCTTGCCTGGTGCGAAGGTTCTCAGCCTGCCGTTCGGACTTCTCCTCATCCCCATGCACCCAGTGAGGAAAGCAAGCTGTGGCAGGACAACACCTTATTGGCTGGGGGCTGCCCAGCTTGAGGCGGGCGGTAGCTGTCCAGTGAGATCCGATGATCCCTCCCACCGTCGGGAACAACCCCTGGCGCCGCGCTCTACGCCAATTGAGCAGTGGCTTATAACCGGTAACTGTCATTCCCAGTGTTTTGTCTACATCAAAGGCGAAGCTGGAGTTTCCTCTCCAGTGATCTGGTGTTCTCGTGCACTATATACAGCAGCTCAACCAGACTCATGTCATTCATCACTGTTTTTCTGTTGCATTATCGACTGCACATCATCTGCTACTTGCTAATTTATTTAAAACTGCTGTGACTAGTATTACTCATTATTATTATTATTATTATTATTATTATTATTATTATTATTATTTATTATTCTACACTTATTGCATGGTTTTAGTCTTTAAGTTTTTTTTTGTTTGTTTTTTTTTAGTTTATCTCTTTATCTTATCATGTTTTAATGTTGCAGCATTGCACTGAGACAATTTCCTAGTTTGTGTACTACATGAACAATGGCAATAAATCTGATTCTGATTCTACCTTCCAGCGTTGGGCGTTGGTAGGATTCAAGCCTGGGCAGGAAGATATGGAGGACAAGATGTTGCCCATGCAGCATGTCCCCCCTCTGATGAATCCAAAGGAACAGCAGGGCTGCTACAGTTTGGCACCAGCGCCGTCACAGGAGCTGCCAGAACGATGTTGAGCACAACAGAGAACTGCCTTAGGGACTCCGACTCCGGATTTTTCCTCAGAGTTGACTCCCAAAGCCTTTCCCGTGACCGGGTGTGCCGCAAGGCAGCGGAGGTTTGAAATCAGGGTTTACCTTCCCCTAGATGGGCTACCTTCCCAGGTTGACGAGCCACCATCTACCCGAAGCATCTGGTTTTAAGGCGCCAGAGGTTCGCCCTCGCCCCTTCTCCTATTAGTAAAAACAGTTCTGCCGGGCTTAGAGACTAAACCACACGGGCAGGCTAGGAGTTGGACTTAGTTGTCAGAGGCTTTTCGAGACGCACGCCATAAGGAGCATTTTATGAGCACTGGGAGCTTAACTCCAGTGCCGCTCCTGGCTATGACAACCTTGGAACTGAGGATAACAGTGAACGGGGAAAAGGGCGACGGATTAATGGTCTGACATGACAACGAGGGCCGCACCTTGGTCCCTCCCTCCCCCTGCTCCTCGCTCTTCTGCTGCTCAGCCATGGCCCTGCCCCAGGAGCCCAGCGAATGACGTCACCTGACCTCTGCTCAATGCGCCCCTCCCATCGACAATCAAGCCATGCCGGATAGCCAATAAGTTAAGTAAAAGTGCACGCATATTAATCACTGCAACCATCGTCAGTATGATAAATTAAACTGAAGACTATGGAATAATTCTGTCACTAAATATATCCAGTGACTGAAGGCTTTAAATACAGCATATATGACATGATTCAAAGCACAGACAAGGTGATAATGACAATGTTTATACATATGATTTGCCTGAGGCTGTTGATTATCAAACAGAGGCTTTAATGTTTCTTTGCCGTATTATTGTTCTTTTGGACATGAATAAGTCACTCTTAATGAATGACTATGTGATTATTACAGTTTTAATCCTTTTACTGTTCATGACAAAACAGCAAAGTTCTGAAGGATTATAGGATTAAAAAAAAAAAAAAACAGAGGAAAAAGTCCCAATACTGGGCTCTCTGATTAAATTTGATTATTTTGACATTATAAAAAAAACAATTGGTTGGTTTACTGTCTTGCCAATTTAAAGAAATGACAGACTGTGTGAAAGCCGACATTGTAATATGCAGTATATCACTTAAAAGGAACTCCGATTATATTGGCATGTTAGCTCTATATGCTTTATTTTTATGTTAGTAACATAACTATAATATAATTTTTTTGAAAATAATTCCCAGTTTTATATATTTTTAAAAAACTTTATTACAATGTAAATCGCCATTTTTGTTTACGTCGCAATGCATTCTAGGTAGTGACGTAGAATGGTTGCAGCCGTTTTTTCTGTCTTATACAAGCCAAGAAGCGAAGCTACGAACTACTGCCATTTGTCAGTGAAAATGCCACATTACGTGGCTTTTGGATGTAATTTCCAGTCAAAGGGAAATAAAGAGAGCGGGGTAAGCCTCCATAGCTTTCCTAAAGAGGGAAAGTGGAGGAAAAAGTGGGGCGGCAGCGGCTCAGCAGGTAGAGCAGGTCGTCTAATAACCCGATGGTTGGTGGTTCGCATCACGCTCTCCCCAGATATCCTGCCGTTGTGTCCCTGGGCAAGACATTTCACCCGCATTGCCTCCAGTGCCCATAACACTGGGTATGAATGTGTAAAAATGTTTAAATGCTCGGTGGTGGCCAGAGAGGCTGTTGGCGTGGATTGGCAGCCACATTTCCCTCACTCTGAGAGTCTGTGATCACGCGCTATAGCGCACGCTTGATAAAGCTGACATATATATTAATCACGCTGTGATAATAGCACTATATCGCTCAAAGCGCACGCATGAGACATGTCTGTGATCGCACGCTTGATAAAGCTGACATATGTATTAATCACGCTATGATAAAGCACAATATCGCTCAAAGCGCGCGAATGAGACATGTCTGTGATCGCACGCTTGTGTTGACCGTTCCTGCCTTTCGTCTCCTAACCGTGGTTGGGGGACGCAGGGGAGATCTATCTTCTCCAGGGCCAGAGGCAGCTCTTCCTCCGGGGTCAACTCCCGAGTAAACCTCACTCTTGTCAAAAAAGGATATGGTGGTACACAGAAGCACAGGCCGTTTTGCTGAAGCGTTGGGGCTTTATTTATATACCGCACTGTTGTCAGTAACAAATTCTACCTGCTCCGGTCGCCTCGCTCTCTTTCTACTGATTCGCACCAAATCACACACACCGTTTGCTCTCGGGGTCATTCCACACACACCAGGGGTCGGGGGGGGGGGGCCTCGGCTGCGCGCACACTCCCACTCACTCACGTCCACGCACCGAGCTGCCCCATCCAAACACACGCACCAGACACATCCCACAACACTTGATAAAGCTGACATATGTATTAATCACGCTATGATATCACTCAAAGCGCATGCTTGGCTTGACATGTCGAAGATCTGGCTGGCAGTCATTTGGAACGACTGTGGAGCACTGCTTGTGGACGTTCAACCCGCAGTCTGAGAAAGCAACAAAGAAATTGCTTTATGTTGCTGAGAGTCCATGTTTATCAGTTCAGTGCCTATCATGCTTGTAGGCAATTTTTTGTGTTTGAGCATTCTATTGTAAGTAAATCAACAATATATAAGTTTCACCTTAAAATAATGCTTCCTCAACCGCACGCTTGAGACACTCAAAGTGGAGAGACACTCGCGGAGCGGAGAGACACTCGAGCGCACGCTATATCGCTCATTTGAGCGAAATAGAGCTTTATCATAGTGTGATAAATATATATATATCAGCTTTATCAAGCGTGCGCTTGATAAAAATTCGAACTGTGACAAAATTCGAACCGTGATTCGCTGGAGCGTGCGCAAAGCGCACGCTCGTGCGCTTTGAGCGATATTGTGCTTTATCATAGCGTGATTAATACATACACTACCGTTCGAAAGTTTGGGGTCACCCAGACAATTATTTTATGTTTTCCAGGAAAAGTCACACTTATTTACCACCATGAGTTGTAAAATGAATAAAAAACATAGTCAAGACATTGACAAGGTTAGAAATAATGATTTGTAATTGAAATATTTTTTTCCAGATACTCAACCTGCTCAAAGGAAGGTCAGTTTTATAGCTTCTCTAACCAGCTAAACTGTTTTCAGCTGTGCTAACATGATTGCACAAGGGTTTTCTAATCATCCATTAGCCTTCTGACGCAATGAGCAAACACATTGTACCATTAGAACACTGGAGTGATAGTTGCTGGAAATGGGCCTCTATACATCTATGTAGATATTGCACCAAAAACCAGACATTTGCAGCTAGAATAGTCATTTACCACATTAGCAATGTATATTAGATATTAGAGTGTATTTCTGATTAGTTTAAAGTTATCTTCATTGAAAAAAAACAGTGCTTTTCTTTCAAAAATAAGGAAATTTCTAAGTGACCCCAAACTTTTGAACGGTAGTGTATGTCAGCTTTATCAAGTGTGCGCTATAGCGCGTGATCAGACACTCAGAGTGAGGGAAATGTGGCTGCCAATCCACGCCAACGGCCTCTCTGGCCACCACCGAGCATTTAAACATTTTTACACATTCATACCCAGTGTTATGGGCACTGGAGGCAATGCGGGTGAAGTGTCTTGCCCAGGGACACAACGGCAGGATATCTGGGGAGAGCGTGATGCGAACCACCAACTATCGGGTTATTAGACGACCTGCTCTACCTGCTGAGCCGCTGCCGCCCCACTTTTTCCTCAACTTTCCCTCTTTAGGAAAGCTATGGAGGCTTACCCCGCTCTCTTTATTTCCCTTTGATTGGAAATTACATCCAAAAGCCGCGCAATGTGGCATTTTCACTGACAAATGGCAGTAGTTCGTAGCTTCGCTTCTTGGCTTGTATAAGACAGAAAAAACGGCTGCAACCATTCTACGTCACTACCCAGAATGCATTGCGACGTAAACAAAAATGGCGATTTACATCATAATAAAGTTTTTTAAAAATATATAAAACTGGGAATTATTTTCAAAAAAATTATATTATAGTTATGTTACTAACATAAAAATAAAGCATATAGAGCTAACATGCCAATATAATCGGAGTTCCTTTTAAGGGATGGGTGTGTTTGAATAAAAGGAACCATTTTATTTTTTCTCTAACCTACTGAAAATAAATCACCGAAATTAAAAATAAAAAAATATCATTTATGAGCAAATGACACATATCCAACAACATAGATGTTGCTTTTGACGAGTTTTTGGATTAAGTAATGAAAAGAAAACAAGTTCATGGAACTCCTTAAGTACTATAAGTACTGCTGCACGGTGGCGCAGTGGTTTAGTACTGTGGCAGCACAGTTTACCCTCGGCCGGGGGATCGCGGGGATCATGAGACCGTGGGTTCGATCCCAGCCCCCGACCAACAGTGAGCTGTGTGGAGTTTGCATGTTCTCCCCGTGTTGCGTGGGTTTACTCCGGGATTTCTCCGGTTTCCTCCCGCATACCAAAAACATTTAGGTTTAGGGCGCTCGCGCACGCAGCGACCGGCAGCCGGTGGCTTGTCACCAGACTGCAAACCAAATCTACCTACGGGTACAAATAAGTAACAAAAAAAAAAAAAATGCTTAAAATGTTAAACTTAGAAAAGGAACTCAGAAAGTTCCAGTCTGAGTTTCCCATTTAAACAATATATATTCTGTGAAATTGTTCCTTTAATGAAATGGAATACGCTTAAGGGCTCGGTACAAGAGATAGCAGTCTTACACTAACACATTTTTTCTAGAATGACATAGTGCATGGGAAGCACCTTCTGGAATTTAAACCCTCGAATTCCATCCATCAATCCTTTACCACTTATCCAGTCACAGGGACAGCAGGCTAAACAGAGGAGGTGGACTGCTGCACAGCTGACTTATCACTATGACCTCTTCGGCAGATAATTGGGAAGAGTTCAAAATATTTAACATGAAGAGAGAAAAGATCTCTCCCACTCCAGCGAAAACGTTACAAAATAAGCTTAGGTCATTTTTCTAAATGTACAGGCAAAAACGAAAAGTGAACCATTAGTAACACTAAAAAATGTTTTAATCAACACTAGAATAAGCACTGTAAAAACTTAAAAGGACAAAAGTCGAATGATTGTAACAGTAACACAAAAAATTTATGAGAAGACAAATTTGCACTCCTGTTTGTGCGATTTCTGACGCAAGGATTTTATTTTTTCAGGATGGTGCCGACTTTAAACGCTTTTGGTGGACGGGAGGACAGAGAGAGGTGTGGGGCAGGCTGGCTGTGGCAAGGGGAACACAACGTTGGTCATCAACCTGAACATCAGGGTCATTGGCTGGGGGCTGTGGCAAGCCTGGGGGAGAGGAGGACTTCACAGGGGCCCACAACATGTGACAAGCAAACCAGAAGCTAAGTAAAACAAATGACATTGACAATGGCATAACGCATATCAATTTACCTGACTTTGACTTTGAAAATGCAGTGTTTACCTGAAGTGACATTGCAGGTCTGACAATATCACATTTCAGAAATGTGACAGGAATAAGGAATAATTGTGTTGTATGATTTTGATGTGCTAAAGAGCTGGGCTGTGCTCCTGGTGCTTGGCCTTGGCCAAGCCGGGCCTCGGGACTACAGACAACATCAAAATTTAGGAAGAAGCATAGGAAATAAAGCATTCCTTGTGCAGAATGAAGCCAAATTCAAATTAAGCAATATGTCCACCTTTTCATTGACATAAGGAGTGGGATATAACCTTTCACAAACATGTACTAACACAAATTCAAATTTTCTGTGGTCCACAGGACAAGCATATTTGGCCTTAATGAATAATTCAGATTTGGTTACAATAAATGCTAAATCACATTAAATCTGCACAGACAGCTGGGTTAGTTGTTCTAACTGAAATTTGTAAACTAGGTCAAGGGAAGACATTCACAAAAAGAGGCATGATTACAGAAACCTCATTCTGAGGGTTTTATACTACTCACAGATTCTGTCATGACTGCTGCGTAACCTCGCAGCGAACATATGAATTGGCAACGAGCCCAAAATGCAGTGTAAGTAACGTGTTTATTTACAGTGGAAAAAATGTACAAAAGTGTCCAAATAGCAGTCACAGTGAAAATGGGTCAGACAACTGGCTTCTAGCTTAGTTGGCGGGGAAGAAAAAGTCAAGCGCACTCCCAACGGAACAGGAGCGGAGGGAAAAGCAATAATAACAAGACTTACATACGCGTAGGAGCGGAAGGGCTCTGGAGTAACTACACAGTACAGTCCAGGGGAAAACCAACAGTCTGCGAGCCAGGACGTCCATGTTGACTTTAAGCTGCCACCCTGACTGGTCACACTGCTTCGCTATTAATACACAAAACCCTAACGAAGGCAAGTGGACACAGCCGTGTGGCAAGCAGGTGCGGGACTAATTAAAACAGTGTGTATGTGTGTGTGTGTGTGCGCGCGCATGTGGTGATAAGATACCTCCGGTGAACGTCTGGTAAGAGGAGGAGATGTGGCCGTAGGACTGTCAGAGAGCAAGGCTCAATCTGACAGCTGAAATTAATAAGCAGTAATCAAAACCTACAGCCACCAGTCATGGACGGGGTGAATGACCCCAAACATGACAGTTTCATCTAAATTAACCATATGCAAATGTGCCACACATATTAATGGCACATACTGTATCTTTAAGGAAAAGATTTCCTTCTTCTAGTAAAAAAAAAAAAAAAAAAAAAAAAAAAGACAACTCATCACACTGTTCAAGTACGCTGCAATCCATACATCCGGGGGGTGGGACCACAATAATTAATTATCATAAATAATAAAAATATTAAAGTTATCAATAAATGATCAATAATGTAGGAAAGAAAAAACATAGGTGAAATAGCTTGGTAATGGAATCACAACATTCAATAGGAAAAGTTAAATTTACATCATAATAACGACTTTAATACTTTAATAATGACTTTAATATACATGTGGATGTAGATAGTGACTGCCTTAATGTGGCATTTAATTCAATATTAGACTCGATTGGGTTTTCTCAGAAAGTAGGAAATTCTACTCATTACCTCCACCATACATTGGACCTTGTTCTGACATATGGCATAGAAATAGAAAATCTGGTAGTGTCTCCTCATAACCCTGTACTGTCAGACCATTGTCTGTTAACCTTTGATTTTACTATTTCTGACTATTTGGCTCCTAAAGAAAAATATTATTACAGTAGATGCCTCTCAGATGATGCTGTTTCCAAATTTATGCAGATTGTTTCCTCTATGCCATGTGTCAACACAACGGAAATAAGCTATAGACAGCTTGCTCCTTCTGTAATTGATAACATGGTGGATAGTGTTTCAGCTTCTCTGCATCAGGCTCTAGACTTGTGGCCCCCTTAAAAAAGAAAAAGTCTAATCAGAGATTTCTAACTCCTTGGTTCAACACAGAAACTCGTAGCTTAAAACAGAAGACTCGTCAATTAGAAAGAAAATGGCACTCTACTAATTTAGATGAAATCTATTTAGCTTGGAGAAATCATCTTTTAATTTATAAAAAATCTCTTAGAAAAGCTAGAACAAGTTATTACTCTGCATTAATAGAAGAGAATAAGAATAATCCCAGGTTTCTTTTCAGTACTGTAGCCAGGTTGACAAAGAGTCAGGACTCTGTCAATCCTAGCATTCCCTTAGAGCTTACTAGTCAGGACTTTATGAACTTTTTCAATAATAAAATTTCATCCATCAGAGATAAAATCAATCAGATTCTTCCCACAGTTAACTTAAATACTGTAACTACTACAACTCCTTCTTTTGATGTCTGTCTTGATGAGTTTACTCCAATCGACCTTTGTGAGTTAGACAAAATAGTTTCCTCATCCAAACCTTCAACTTGTCTTTTAGACCCTATTCCTACCAGGTTATTTAAAGAAGTCTTCCCACTTATTGGTAGCTTTATTCTTCATATAATCAATTCTTCATTAACTTTAGGCCATGTACCGCAGGCTTTTAAAACGGCTGTAATTAAACCCTTACTCAAAAAGCCAACGCTAGATCCAGGAGCTTTAGCTAACTATAGACCAATCTCTAATCTCCCTTTCATTTCAAAAATCTTAAAAAGAGTTGTTGCTACGCAATTATTTGACCACCTGCAGGGAAATGGTTTACTTGAAGAGTTTCAATCTGGGTTTAGAATCCATCATAGTACTGAAACAGCCTTAGCGAAGGTCACTAACGACCTTCTCATTGCATCTGATAATGGACTAGTTTCTGTACTTGTCCTTTTAGACCTTAGTGCAGCTTTTGATACTATCGATCATAATATTCTACTTGATAGATTAGAACACTATGTTGGACTTAATGGAACTTCGTTGCAGTGGTTTAGATCTTATTTATCTGATAGGTTCCAGTTTGTTCATGTAAATAATGAGTTTTCTTTCATCTCAAAGCTTAGTCATGGAGTTCCACAGGGATCTGTGCTAGGCCCTACTCTTTTTAGTTTATATATGCTTCCGTTAGGCAACATTATTAGAAAGCACTGTATACATTTTCATTGTTATGCAGATGACACACAATTATACCTGTCAATGAAGCCAGATGATAGTAATCAATTAGCCAA
This sequence comes from Pholidichthys leucotaenia, assembly GCA_020510985.1. Lineage (NCBI taxonomy): Eukaryota > Metazoa > Chordata > Actinopteri > Cichliformes > Pholidichthyidae > Pholidichthys > Pholidichthys leucotaenia. The sequence goes on along the minus strand of CM035849.1, from coordinate 92,689,732 downwards.
GTTAGAAGCCTGTCTTAAGGAAATCAAAGCTTGGATGACTTGTAATTTCCTGCTATTAAATTCAGATAAGACTGAAGTCATTCTTGTTGGTCCAAAAAACCTTAGAAATTACTTTCCAAATCAAACTTTAGTTTGGATGCAGTTACTCTTTCTCTTAATAGCTCTGTGAGGAACCTTGGAGTTATTTTTGATCAGGATTTGTCCTTCAATTCACATATTAAATTTATTTCTAAGACTGCCTTCTATCATTTGCGTAATATTGCCAAGATTAGGAGCATCTTGTCTCAGAGTGATGCTGAGAAGCTGATCCACGCTTTTGTTAGCTCGAGATTAGATTATTGTAATTCTTTATTATCAGGCTGTCCTAAAACATCTTTAAAAAGTCTTCAGCTGATCCAAAATGCTGCAGCAAGAGTTTTAACAGGTACTAGAAAGAGAGATCATATCTCTCCGGTTCTGGCCTCCCTTCATTGGCTTCCCATAGAGTTTAGAATTAAGTTTAAAATCCTTCTTCTTACTTACAAAGCTCTAAACAATCAGGCTCCTTTTTATTTAAAAGATCTGATACTACCGTATTATCCTAACAGAGCACTACGCTCCCAAAATGCAGGATTACTTGTAATACCTAGAATCTCCAAAAGTACAATGGGAGGCAGAGCCTTCAGTTATCAAGCTCCTCTCCTGTGGAATCAGCTGCCAATCTGGATTCGGGAGTCAGACTCGATCTCTGTTTTTAAGAATAGGGCTAAAACCTACCTTTTTGATATAGCCTACAATTAGGGAGGGATCATGTGTTTCTGAACCCTCCCTTAGTTATGCTGCTAATAGGTTTAGTCAGCCGGGGGACCTCCAGTAATGCACTGGGCCTCACTCCTTTCCTCACCATCCATCCATCCATCCATCCATCTTCTACCGCTTTTCCGGAGGTCCGGGTTGCGGAGGCAGCAGTTCAAGCAGAGAAGCCCAGACTTCCCTCTCCCCAGCCACCTGCTCCAGCTCTTCAGAGGGGATACCAAGGCGTTCCCAGACCAGCTGGGAGACATAGTCTCTCCACCGAGTCCTGGGTCTGCCCCGGGGTCTCCTCCCAGTGGGACGTGCCTGAAACACCTCAAGTGGGAGGCGTCCAGGAGGCATCCTAATCAGATGCCCATACCACCTCAACTGACTCCTTTCAATGTGGAGGAGCAGCGGTTCTACTCTGAGCCTCTCCCGGATGACTGAGCTCCTCACCCTGTCTCTGAGGGTGAGTCCAGCAATCCTACGGAGAAAGCTCATTTCAGCCGCTTGTATCCGCGATCTCGTTCTTTCGGTCATTACCCAAAGCTCGTGACCATAGGTGAGAGTAGGAACGTAGATTGACTGGTAAATCGACAGCTTTGCCTTAGAACTAAGCTCCCTCTTCACCACAACAGACCGGTACAACGTCCGCATCACTGCAGATGCTGCTCCAATCCGTCTGTCGATCTCTCGCTCCATTTTCCCCTCACTCGTGAACAAGACCCCAAGATACTTAAACTCCTCCACTTGGGGCAGGAGCCTGTCCCCAACCCGGAGAGGACAATCCACCTTTTTCCGGCTGAGGACCATGGACTCGGACTTGGAGGTGCTGGTTCTCATCCCAGCCGCTTCACACTCAGCGGCAAACCGTCCCAGCAAGAGCTGTAGGTCATTGCTGGATGAAGCCAACAGGACAACATCATCTGCAAACAACAGAGATGAGATCCTGTGGTCACCAAGCATGACACCCTCCATTCCCTGGCTGCGCCTAGAAATCCTGTCCATAAAAATTATGAACAGGACCGGTGACAAAGGGCAGCCCTGGCAGAGTCCAACTCTCACTGGGAATGACTCCGACCGAGTGTTGGCAATACGAACTAAACTCTCACAACGGTCGTACAGAGACCGAATAGCTCGTAACAACAAGCCCGATACCCCATACTCCCGAAGAACCCCCCACAAAAATCCACGAGGGACGCGGTCAAATGCCTTCTCCAAGTCCACAAAACACATGTAAACTGGTTGGGCAAACTCCCACGAACCCTCAAGAATTCTCGAGAGGGTAAAGAGCTGGTCCGATGTGCCACGGCCAGGACGAAAACCACATTGCTCCTCCTGAATCCGAGGTTCGACCAACGGCCGGACTCTCCTCTCCAGTACCTTGGCATAAACCTTCCCAGGGAGGCTGAGGAGTGTGATCCCTCTAAAGTTGGAGCACACCCTCCGGTCCCCTTTTTGAAGAGAGGAACCACCACCCCGGTTTGCCATGCCAAAGGCACTGCCCCCGACCGCCACGCAATGTTGCAGAGGCGTGTCAACCATGACAACCCAACAACATCCAGGGCCTTGAGGTACTCGGGGCGAATCTCGTCCACCCCCGGGGCCCGGCCACCAAGGAGATTTTTAACCACCTTGGCGACCTCAGCCCCTGTGATAGGCGAGTCATCCCCCTCGTCCCCAAACCCTGCTTCCTCTGTGGAAGGCGTGTCAGTGGGATTGAGGAGATCCTCGAAGTATTCCTTCCACCGCCCGACAATATCCCCAGTTGAAGTCAACAGTGTCCCATCCGCACCATACACAGTGTGGACGGGGAGCTGCTTTCCCCTCCTGAGCCGCCGAACAGTTTGCCAGAATCTCTTTGAAGCCGACCGAAAGTCTTGTTCCATGGCCTCACCGAACTCCTCCCATACCCGGGTTTTTGCTTCAGCAACCACCCGAGCTGCACTCCGCTTGGCCTGCCGGTACACCTCAGCTGCTTCGGGAGTCCCACAAGCCAACCAAGCTTGATAGGACTCCTTCTTCAGCTTAATGGCCCCCCTCACCACTGGTGTCCACCACTTGGTTCGGGGGTTGCCACCACGAGATGCACCGACCACCTTGCGGCCGCAGCTCTGAGCCGCCGCTTCAACAACAGAGGTGGAGAACATGGCCCATTCAGACTCCATGTCTCCAGACTCCCTCGGAATGTGGTTGAAGTTCTTCCGGAGGTGGGAGTTGAAGACCTCCCGGACAGGGGCCTCAGCCAGACGCTCCCAGCACACCCTCACTATACGTTTGGGTCTACCAGGTCTGAATGGCTTCCTCCCCTGCCATCGGATCCAACTCACCACCAGGTGGTGATCAGTTGACAGCTCTGCACCTCTCTTTACTCGGGTGTCCAAGACATACGGTCGCAGGTCTGATGATACGATAACAAAATCGATCATCGACCTGCGGCCTAGGGTGTCCTGGTGCCAGGTGCACATATGGATACCCTTATGCTTGAACATGGTGTTCGTTATGGACAGACTGTGGTTAGCACAGAAGTCCAATAACTGAACACCACTCGGGTTCAGATCGAGCAGGCCGTTCCTCCCAATCACCCCCCTCCAGGTTTCACTGTCGTTGCCCACGTGCGCATTGAAGTCCCCCAGTAGGAGAATGGAGTCTCCAGGAGGAGCACCCTCCAGCACCCCAGTCACAGACTCCAAAAAGGGTGGGACTCTGAAACATCATTTGGTGCATAGGCACAAATGATGGTCAGGACCCATTTCCCAACCCGAAGGCGCAGGGAAGCAACCCTTTCGTCCACCGGGGAAAACTCCAATATAGAGGCAGCAAGGTGGGGCGATACAAGAATACCTACCCCTGCTCGTCGCCTCTCGCCCGGGGCAACTCCAGAAAAGGCCAAGCTCCAGCCCCTCTCCAGGAGACTGGTTCCAGAACCGGAGCTGTGTGTTGAGGTGAGGCCGACTATATCTAGCCGGTATCGCTCAATCTCGTACACCAGCTCAGGCTCCTTCCCCGCCAGAGAGGTGACATTCCACGTACCAAAAGCCAGTTTAGAAAGCTTGGGATCAGTCCGTCAAGGTCTCCGCCTTTGACTGCCACCTAATCCACATAGCACCGGACCTCCATGATCCCTCCTGCAGGTGGTGAACCTGCAGGAGGGGTTCACCATCCTTTCCTCACGCTCTATGAAATATTTTTTTTTTGCTGGTCATTAACATTTGTTTGTTCTCTCCCATAGATTGAGTCCCCATCATGCTGTTTGCTCTCTACATGTCTGTTCTTTTCTTCTTCTCTATCCCCTCACCCCCCAGCCAGTCGCAGCAGATGACTGCCCCTCCCTGAGCCTGGTTCTGCTGGAGGTTTCTTCCTGTTAAAAGGGAGTTTTTCCTCTCCACCGTCGCCAAGTGCTTGCTCACAGGGGATCGCCTGATTGCTGGGGTCTTTCTGCAACTGTGGGGGTTCCCCCCTACAGTTGATTGTGCTATGAGATGACTGTTGTTGTGAAATGGCGCTATATAAATAAAGTTGAATTGAATTGAACATCAACAAATTTGCAGGCATTTAAGAAAATTATGTGCTGAAAAATATTTGCAGATTATTGTGAAAAAAGATCCTTAGACTTTATAAGAAATACAGTAAAATTAAGAAGAGAAAAAGAGAAAAAAAAATCATGTTTATAAGAAATAAAGTAAACTAATAAGGAAACAGAAAAACCATGCAAATTTATGGGAAAAGTTCCAAATGTCTAAGGAAAGTCCAATTTATGCTGATGAAGCTTACTGTAGGACTCAAATTAAAATCTGCCGCAAAGACAAAACAGATTTTTACTCAATTATGTAAGAAGAAAACAATGTCACCATGGGGTGAGACGCCGGCTCGGCGCTCGGCCCATGCTCCTTTTATCCCTGCCTCTCATTGGGCAGTGCCTCAGCTGGTTCCCAGCTGTCAGTGTCACGGGACGGCTGGGGCCAATTAATCCTCATCAGCTGGGGCGCTGTTAATGAGTATAAAGAGGAGCAGCTTCGATCATTCGGGGCTGCGACATAAGCACTGCTAGGCTGAAGCCCCTTCG